>OX422209.1:32969467-34221056 GCA_949130495.1 Sambucus nigra | reverse complement strand
GCAAATTGATTCGGGTAAGGAGAATCGATTTGGCCTGGGTCCAATCGATTTGGTTACCCAAAAAAATTGAAAATTTTCCCTTTTTGCCTTAAATCCCTAAATCATTGTTGTGAGATTTTTTAGGACTTTGGTAAAGTAATATTGAGAGATTAAAATATTATAATAGGCATATGATGGGGGTATGGTTTGCTCTTATTGAGAGGATTAAGAGGAGAACGAAATTTGGGTTGATTTTTGTGCCGTAAATTATTCGAGAGAAAGATAATGAATTATAGGGAGTTTGGGAATTAAATTGATGAAGTTGACTAGTAGGGTGAGTTAGGCTTAACTACTAAAATTTATAAAAGGGTAACTAGGACACTTAGAGTTGTGTAAATACTCATGAATATAATAAGTGGAATAATTCGTAAAGGAATTTAGTACGGCGAGTATACGAGAGAAATATACTACTTATAAGTGTGAATACCTAGGTTATGTGAATATCTATCATATGAATACTTAGGCTATTCGGCAGTGCATCCCTCAGGAACGCAGAAGACAGCAATAGAGAATCCCTCTCTACTAAACCAACAGTGAATACTCCTACTTCACAAGATGTAACTCAGGTATAAAGTGTTTATGGGTTACAAAGAGATTCACAAAATCATATGGAAGGTTTTATGTTAATCAAAATGGTGTTTTAGCCTTACAAAGATGGAGACTTAAAGAAATAGTTCTGTAGAAACGTTCTTTGTAAAAGTCCTGCAAAATTAGGTCACAAAACAGGGTTTAATAGGCGGACACAAAAATCGAGGCGGCACCTATTATTCGAACGAGAATGTTGTCTCGTACGAACGAGAACCTGTTTTTGTATGAAGCAAGTATCGAATCAGCTTCAAACGACAGTATAAAAACCAAAAAAGTACGTCCTCATTAGAAGTTTGTTTGAAGGGGGATTCGAACGAGAAATGCATCTCGTTCAAATGAGATCTGGACCTCGTTAGAACGACATTGCGTGAAAAATAATTTTCTTATTAAAAATGTAGACTCGTTTTAACTTTATGAAAAAATAAAAATACTCCAAAAAATAATGTGAAAATCTAAGTTCTCCAAAATGTGGAAAATACCATAAGTACGTGAAGACGTAGAGAATGGTTAAAGCGGTAACGTTGCACGTTGTAGATGCACGTTGCTATGGATTCGGATTGAGGACGTCGTGAATGATCGTGGTGAGTAAGCACTATGACATACCATGTGTAGCGGTATAAGCCATACCCAATGAATCTAGATATTTCGGACAAGTCCTAAAATCTAGGGACTATGTGAGAAAACATGTCCTTACAAATCTCCCCATATGGCTATACCGGTGCATACATTAAAAATCTGAATTATGAAAAAAAAATTCCTATATAATTCTAATACCCTCCCACTAACCCACAAGTGGAAATATAATGAAAATATGATGGTGTATTTGTAAATCTTCAACTTATTCAGAGACTTCTTCATTTTTTTTGCTCTTTTGGGTACTTTGTCTTCATTGAGTGTAGTATGAATGTGATATTCAAATAGTACCTACACATATGAGACAAGAAGAAAATACCAGTGACGTGCAAAAGTTCGACATAAAATGATAAATAGCAAATCATAATCTCCCCCCCATAATTCTTTCTTCCCCGTTTTATGTTGTCCCAATTAGACAAGGAAAGGAAACATAAGTAGGAAACTAGTATGTAACCCGTGCGATGCACGGTCGCTATATAAAACTCGTGCGATGTTTCGTTGTTTTATATTTAATTATTTTTTCATATATATATTTCGTGTACACTACAAATCTAAATAAAAGAGAATTGAAATAAATCAAGTGAGTTTCAAATAGTTTTTGTAATCTTTAGAATACTTTTGGATCAATCAATCAAATTTTGCAAAGAAACTCAGAAAAGAGAATGAAAATAAAATAATACAACTTGAACTCAATGTCTGGTCAATATCAAACACAAATAATCAAAAAATAAAACAAATTGACTTGTTTAAATAGTTTTTGTAATAATATTCCATGTATAGTTTATTGTATAAAATTACATAAAAATCTTGTAGGATTATATTATATTTCTTATTTTTGTTTTATTTATATTTTGTACTTGGTCCATTTTATTTTTGTTCCAATAAATTCCTTAATAAATTTTTATTAGCTATGGAAACAAAATAAGATGCATCTAACCAGTTATTAATAGACAAAATCAGAGCCACATATATAATAATATTAATTTAACAATAACAAAAAAATAAAAAATAAAAACTATATAATATTGTATCCATAATGTGTAATGTTCACTTCAAACTATCACTCTCACTTAACTCAAAGCTAGCAACATCCATCCTAGTTAGTTTCAATTTTCTCAGCTTCACGATTAATTTTCTCTTGCTCCTACATCACCTTCTTCGTCAATCTTTTTTGCCATGTGGTAGAAAATGAAAATAGTTCATCATCATTTCCCCAATTAAGGTCAATTTCTGAAATCCGATTTTTACTCTTTTTTCCTGAAACCCTTTTTGGAGAACACCAAAATCATCCAATTTTATGAGTTGGAGACTCAGATTCCTCAGATGAACTCCAAGAATTTGATTTGGAGGACTTTTTCTCACTTGGGTACTGTTTGGATGCCGAGAAAATAGTTTTTTTCGTTGAATCCGACCGTTTTTTAAGGGAACAAACTGAAATCAGTCTGTGATTTAAGCTTTAAACCATTTTTCCCAACTAGGTTTTCTTTTTGAGACTTTGATATTGATTTTGGACAGTTTTTCTTATTTGGGCACTATTTGGCAGGTGAGGAAGTTGCATTTTTCTTTGAATCTGACCCTTTCAAGCTCTTCAAATTATTTGAAACCATGGATGATGATGATGATGATGATGATGGGTGCATCGAGATTCATTTTATAAGGGGTAAAAGAGAAAGAAACGGGCATGAAACAGAGAGGTATAATGGTTTCAACATTGGGTCTTCAATAAACGATTGGGTTTGTTTAAAAAATAATATACTGTATCCATCGGTTCATATCCAAAACCGTAACCCATATGAAACCAACAGTCTTTTTTATTTTATTTTTATTTATTTTTTATTTTTTACATGAAACCAACAGTCTCAAACTTTCCATATTTTCAGTTTTTCTCTTTCTCTCCAACCGGCTCTTGGTTTTATTACCATAAATGCGCATTTAATATATGCATATCACAATTGTGAATTATGTGTATATATAGAGTGCCCCTGTCCGTGTAGCTTGGGAATGTTTTTGGCTTTGAGTTTGATTTAACTCTCAAGTTATCTTATTCTGGAAAAGGGTTCTCAGATTTAGCATAAAAGTATGTCTTTTTCTTAAGCTTTTCAACTTATGTTTATGGGTGTATGTGATTTTGTACATGTACTTTTTATTATGTGGGTGTGTGTTGCATTATTGGATATGAAAATTCTCAGGAAGTTTGAATTTTTTTAGTGTCAAGTTTCATTTCTTTTTTGGGTTAGGAGTAGGAGTGAAGGTTTTTATAATTCTCGAGAAGGATATAAAAATGAGAACTTGAATGAAATTTTATAAGATATAGCACTTAAGTTTCTTACCTTCAACTTCCTTGCCTTTTTTTTCCCAGATCCAAACTTGGAATTAAGTAAATGTGTTAACTAATTGAGATTAGGAGAGGATTTTGATTTGAAGCTGATGTCTTGAATATGATAAAATATGGGTTTTAATTGTGTGCAAATGACTTGTTTTTTACTTTAATTGTTTTGTGTGTAGGATATTAGTCTATTATATGGGAGGAGATTGGAAGGCCAATTTCAATTCCGTGGAATTAAGATTGACCTTTCAATTCCATTTCCATGGCTTGGAATTGGGTTGCCAAACGGACCCTTAGGATGTGTTATGGAATTGGAATACATTCTTCAAAATTTGAACCGAAAATTTTCCGATTTTAAAACATGGAATTGGGGTTACCGAACACACCCTCAGTGGTTTCCTTTTCTTTCTCAGATACAAATGCAACATTTTAATATGAGATAACTCATGGTTGTCTTTATTTTTATTTTTATTTTTTTTATGTTCAAATACTATTTCAAGTTGTGCAAAATTTTCCACATATATTTGATTATTATCTTTCTTTATGCATACAAAATCATTTTTATACCAGCAGAGATAGATGGCGACGATTGGGGATATAGGTCTTGCTGCAGGTCTCAATCTTTTGGTGGCTCTGGTTTTCCTCTTAGCATTTGCCATACTAAGGCTACAACAACTTAATGATAGAGTATATTTTCCGAAATGGTATCTCAAGGGTTTAAGAAATAGACCAACACGGTTCGGGGGGTTTGTTGGCAATATTGTCAATTTGGATATAAGGTCATATCTGATGTTTTTGAAGTGGATACCAGATGCACTCAAAATGAAAGAACTTGAACTTATTGAGCACGCGGGATTGGATTCTACTGTTTATCTGCGAATTTACTTGTTGGGGTATGCTATTATAAATTTCAATACTTGTTCACTCACATTGTTGAATCGAATCAATCAAATTTTGCTAATTTTGCATACTGGTTTATGCAGACTCAAAATATTTATCCCAATAATGTTCCTTGCATGGGCTGTACTGGTACCAGTTCACCTGACGAATGACTTTTTAGTGAAAGGCCATACAACGTACAGTGATATCGATAAGCTCTCTGTTTTAAACGTTCCACAAAAATCAAACAGGTTAGCTCGACTTAATATTTTATGAATTTGCCTTTCTATTACATCTTCTTTCGTTGCCTACCTTCATATGCAATATAATGTTGTTTAGGTGATTTATTTATTTTCATATTTGTATTGAATAATGTTGGCCTTGATAAGAGGCTCATGAAGCATAAATCAAGAGTTTAATTTCCTATGGATAATGAGTACACCCTTGTGGGCCACCTTCAATAGTTTGTCCCCACTCTTCTACGCATATCCAGGGGGGGGGGGGGGATTAATCACTTTAGAGACCTCGATACTCTGAGTTATAAATTTATTGAATATTTGTGTCAAGACAAAACATTTTGTTGGGCGTGGGTGGGGTACAACTAAACAACCACGTATTTAAGAGTTACACTGATAAACACAACCCTTTAAGTATAGGAAATATGGTTTTTAACATAAGAGCCAGCACTTAAAGTTATATTTCAACTAGTATTTTTTACTAATTTTGCCTCTATATTCTATTTATCTTTAAATTATATCATACATTGTTGTAGACATTTCCGTCCACTAAGAATATGAGGCTTCTGTTCCTGATTCACTGATTGAAGAGGAGATTTGTTCCAATTGTCTAACCATATCCGCCTGTTTGAAGTTGTTTCAGTTAGGCTGGAACCATCCTATTTCCAGGACTGGCAAAGGGTTTTTCTTCATATAATTTATAGCAGAATTAAAAATCAAAGGTGTCAGTATGTCCAACTTGGTAACCAATAAAAAAGATTAACTGTCATCTTTTACCATATAGGGTTAAGTGCAATAAATCCCCTTAAACTGTGCAAGTTTTGCAAGAACCTTATTTTATAATACAAAAAACCCTCTCCATTTTGTTGCAAAGACCCCATATGTGTTGTTAAAAGATCGCCAACATTTGCAACAAAATGCATATGGTTAAGGGGGTTTGATGCATTAATAATGTTTTAGGGGAAGTTTTGCAAAAAATGGCACAGTTCAGGTTCAGGGGACTTTTTGGCCTTTTGCCTATGATATGTATGTATATTAGAATTTCCTGTGTTTGCTGTTGCGTACAAAATTAAAACCATTTAGAGGGAAATGTAAGATAAATTGGAGAATGGGGTGTTAAAATTATAGCATTGGGCAAGTATCATAGTAATTGTAAGCATCAATTCTAGGATTGTATTGGAAAAATATAAGGATTTGAATTAACATTATTTCTTTGCTTAGGACTAATATAATAATATCTAGTTGGTTTGATGATTAATGTTCTTCCGAGTGCTGCAGATTTTGGACTCATATAGTGATGTGCTATACCTTTACATTTTGGACGTGCTATGTGTTACTAAAAGAGTATGCGACAATTGCCTCAATGCGATTGCACTTTCTTGCATTAGAAAAGCGCCGTCCTAATCAATTTACAGTAAGCTTTTCTTTCTCTCAGTAAAGTTATAGATTAAGAAGCGTATAATATTTTAATTATATTGACTTTCATTGTAGTTTAATTTTGAATCAGATTTATGTTTTCTCAGTTGGCAATTAATTTTCATTGTTGGGATGCATGTTGTATGTGGTATCTAGCAGTTCGTATTTTTGAATATTATAAGACAACTGGAAATTAGTAAATTTCTAGATGTATCTGTTGCCGATTTAACGTTAGACAGTTTGAGCCTTCAGTAAGTAAGTAATAAACAATATTTCAACCTAATTTGATTATTCACAGGTTCTTTTGAAGAACGTGCTACCAGACCCTGGCGAATCAGTTAGCGATCTTGTTGAGCACTTTTTCTTGGGCAATCATCCTGATCACTATCTTTTGAATCAGGTTTGACTGAGCTCTCCATATATATACACGCGTGTGTGTGTGTGTGAGGTTTGACTGCGCTCTCCGTATATATATTTGTGTGTGTGTGATACACAGTATGCTTATTGTGCCGAAAAAGTCATAAATAGACCAGAAATATTATGTTCTTTGTTCTCTTGCTGCCATTATTAATTTATATAAATTTGATTATTTTATGTTTTGCTTTTATTTTCTGATGGCATTTTATTATGGTTCATTTTCCGTCTGGCGTTTTGGAACTACTTTTCAGGTTTTTATTTTTTATTTTTGAATTTAATGGCGGAGGGAAGCAAATTGTGGTTGTCCAAAGGCAATCACACTAATATAAATTATATTATCAGACAAAATGGTTCTTTGTGAAAAGTAGATTTTACTTTTGAGGATTGTCAGTTTCAGTTATTTCATTTCTCAAACGTGGCTTTCTGAACTGCAGCATTTATTTTCAAAACTATACATTATACATCTTTTGTTTAAGTATAGAAGATTGTGGTCGTTTGCAGTGCAACCAAACTTGCAAAATTGGTCAAGGAAAAGAAATGTAATAGACATATTTGATTGGACAAAATGGTTCTTGAAAAAATAAAATATTAGTTTTGAGTATCGTTAGCTTCAGTTATTTTATTTGTCATGTTACTTTCAAAACTATAAATTATACATCTTTGTTTTAATTATAGAAGGTTTTATGCAGGTTGTTTACAATGCAAACAGACTTACAAAATTGGTCAAAGAAAAGAAAAGCATGCAGAATTGGCTTGACTACTACCAATTGAAATATACTAGAAATCAGGCAAGACGTCCCACGATGAAGGTATTGTTGATGGCCCTATTCTTTATAGGTTTTACAGTATTTACGTTGCCAGTTTCATACTACTGGCACTTTTTGATATGGCAGACTGGTTGGCTCGGACTCTGTGGAGATAGAGTGGATGCTATTGAGTATCAAACATCTGAAATAGAGAGATTATCAAAAGAAGTAATTATCAATCCTTGTATTTTCTTCTGTTCAACTGGTTCTTTTAAGACTGGTTGGTTACAATTTTATTTATTTATTACCTACTCACCATAGAACGAAGAACATTAATGTGATACATTTTTCGATTGATTATGTAATATATAACGTGGCTGAAATATAGCTTTCTTTGATAGTTAAATAGCATGCAGAAGGTATAAGTTGTTGAAATATAGCCTGCTTAGGCAGTTTATTAATTATGAATAGTAATTCCTCTCCGATTGCCTTCACATTTTGTGTTCTAGATCAGTTCTAATGTGCAAGATTCGGCTTTTATTAGAAAAAAATATAACAATAATAGGAGGAAATACAAGATGGCCCTTAATGTATTGGTCCGATTGCAAATACCCCTTTGCAAATAACACCTTAAAACTATGAAAAAATCGCGAATATATTCGAACTAGTGTGATGTCAGTTTAGGGTTTTGCAATTGACCATAATAACAATGATACCGCCACCGCTGATACAATAACAGAAACTAATTAGGATGTTTCCAAGAACTCATTTAAAACATTTTAGAGTTGGTTTTGTGCGTCAACAGAAGTTTCGCATTTGGCCAGTTGACTTTGTTTTTGAACGTAAGACTCACAATCTGTTCCTTGTTTACTTTTTATTTCGTCATTAATTTCCTCGTGGATCATATTTAATCTTACTAACTTTGTACGGATCATTTGATGTTCAGATAGCTGAAGAACGAGATAATGTTGCAAATAATCCCAAGTCTATCATGCCTGCAACATTTGTTTCCTTTAAAACTCGATGGGGCGCTGCTGTTTGTGTCCAAACACAGCAAACCAGAGATACAACAATGTGGTTAACGGAGTGGGCTCCAGAGCCACGTGACGTATATTGGAAAAACCTGGCGATTCCTTATGTTTCACTTTCAGTCAGGAAGCTTATAATTGGTGTCGCTTTCTTTTTCCTCACATTCTTTTTTATGATCCTAATCGTCGTTGTACAATTGCTTGCCAACATTGAGGGTATAGAGAGAGTAGCGCCTTTTCTTAAGGTTATAATTGAAATGTAAGTTTATCTCAGCCATAAAATATAAATCCACATTTTCGTCATTGAAGCAAATGTCTTACTGTTAGACTTTTCAATGATGTCCTATGATTTGTTTCATACATTAACTGTTATAATAGTGTACTGATTCTATTGTGCAGAAAGTTTATAAAGTCATTCATCCAAGGGTTTTTACCTGTTTTTGCCCTGAAGATTTTCCTCATATTTTTGCCGTCGATAGTGATGCTGATGTCGAAAGTTGAAGGCCTTTTAAGCATATCATCTCTAGAGAGGAGATCCGCATCTCGATACTACCTCTTCAACATTGTGAATGTATTCCTTGGGAGCATAATTTCTGGAGCTGCATTTGAACAGCTACATACTTTTCCTAACCAGTCGCCAAGCAAGTATGTTCTTCTAATACAAATCACTATTTTTACCCTTGTTTTGTTTTCTCTTTGCCAATGCAAAAGATATTTTTTCATATTGCCACAGGCCTCACCCCATACTTATATGGGTTGTTTGTGCAATTTTCTAAGCTTAACTAACAGAGTGGCAATTAATGATTCAGCAATAATTATTATTTTTTATTTGTATTTTCTTATCTTTATTTTCCTTATTCAATTAGATGTCAGTCAGATTATTGATTTATAGTAGTGGTTTCTAACTGGGATTCTCTAGCTAATATCAATAGGGTGTTGCTAAAGGCGCCCCTGATTTTTCTCACCAGCACCACCTACCAAAACCACCACATACGTTGTCAAAAATTATCCTTACCACCCAAAAGTGAGGTACCCCCAAGCCAAAGGTATTTAAACCATTTTTTTCATTCATATTCATTTTCTCCCATCTTCTTCTTTCTCTATTCTTTTCTCTCTCTCTCTCAAACTTAAAAAACTCTAACCCTAACTTTACCACCACCATCTAACCCCCCCACCCCCACCCCCACGCGCCCCCCTCCCTCACCCGGCCACCGACGCTACAAACCGGGCCTCTCCTGCCCCCCTCGCCTTTTCTTCTTTTCTCCGTTTTTTTCTTCCCCCTTCTTAAGATCTAGATTTGCATGTAAAAAAACCTAAATGGTTAAATGTTAATTTTAGTATGTAAAAAACGATGAACAAGAAGTGTGAGTACGTTTCAACCATTAAAAACCATGTAACTTCTGCACCTAATTGCCTAGTCGTTATTCTAATGCCGAAAAAATTAAATTATTATATGTGGTTAAATTTTGAGGGTGCCATAATCCATGTTTTTTTTAAAGTGGTGCTGGTGAAAAAAGTTAGGGCTGCCTTCAGCACCACCCATATCAATAAGGGTCTATGGCCAACCTTTGTAATTATTTCTTAATATATTTCTAATATAATATTAAATTGAAGTCAATCAAATCTTTTTTCTTTTTTTCCCTTTTGTTCCCATGTATTCTGTGGATGGATATCATTGGACTGTTTACTGTTAATAGTATGAAGTCCCTGTTTCCAATTAAAAAAAAGGATGAATAAAAGCAGTTTGGGTTTGGATTGGAGTAATCAGAGTATTTAAAGTTGGAACAATCTTTACCAATTTTCACATCAAAGTCGAGGTTGAATTTATGTGAAATTGGGCAGAATGATACCAGGAGCAAAGGATAGTTAGTTAATTAATTACTGTTTGTCTTTTATTTTAGTCAACTTGTTTTAGTTTGGTTACTAGTATATTACTTCATTTTGGTTGAAAGCATACTATACTCAGTATATTAACAGTGTCTGAATTTGCAGGATTCTGGAAATTATTGGTGTGGCAATCCCAATGAAGGCAACGTTCTTCATAACTTATATTATGTTTGATGGATGGGCTGGTAGTGCTGGGGAAATTTTAAGGTTGAAACCACTGATTATTTACCACTTGAAGAATTTTTTCTTGGTGAAGACTGAAAAGGATAGAGAGGAGTCGATGGATCCCAGAAGTCTCGGTTTCAACACTGGCGAGCCACAAATACAATTTTATTTTCTACTAGGCCTTGTATATGCGGTGGTCACCCCACTTTTACTCCCTTTTATACTGATTTTCTTTACTCTGGCTTATGTTGTATTCCGTCATCAGGTAATCAACTTTTCTTCTTCTGTTTTATTTATTTATTTTTATAATTATTTTAAATAAACTACCCTCCCACTTATTTAACAGTATTGATGACGGTTTGTACATTTTTTTCACGGTGAAAGTCCAATTTTGGAAGTGAGGCATGTTTACTGGATCATATGGAGCCTTAAACATTATTTTACTTTTAAATTTTCATTTATTTCACCAAATGAATCTTTTGAGGAACTTTTTTTTTAAAATTTTCAAGGCCACCTTAATATGACTTCGAAATACCATCACCACCTCCAGTTCACACTATCTTTAGTTTCCCATTTATGCTCGTCCATCCGTCCTATTGGTAGCACTTTAGGAAATGTTGGTATATATGTCCATCTTTGATAGGCCTTCTGTTCAGAAGTGCTCATTTTTTGTTTATGATCATCCTTGTTTATGGAGAAGATAAAAATAGGGTTTCTGTTCAAAACCCAGTGCTGGTGCACCTCTTGCACACAAGGCAACCCTTGATCTTTTTTCAGGGTTCAAAATTACCAATCAACATATTTTTAGACAATAATTTGCAAAATAACTCCCAACATTATCCATGCCGTATTCCAAAGTATTGGATACATATCGTACCACATTTGATCCGTATCTTTGTCCAATTCTCCATGCAAGCGACTTTTTGAAGTACCATTGTTTCTTAGCAGCTGATATGATGGTAGCTTTTGGTTGTTTGAATTAGCTTTCTCTACAAAAGTTTATGGTAGCTTTTGGCTGGGTGAATTAGCTTCCTTTATAAGATTTTATGTTACTATATGCAGGTTATAAATGTGTACAACCAAGAGTATGAAAGTGGTGCAGCATTTTGGCCCGACGTACATGGACGTGTAATATCTGCATTGGTCATCTCACAGCTCCTTCTGATGGGACTTTTGAGCACAAAACATGCTGCTCAATCAACACCGCTTCTCATTGCACTACCCATACTGACCATATGGTTTCATAGGTACTGCAAAGGCCGATATGAACCTGCATTTGTCAAATACACTTTACAGGTCAGTACCAATTATCGATGTACAAAATTAACGAATTTTGCTTTATTAGCACATTAATAGATGCATAAATGTGGGTGGAACCTTTGTGAAAAATATTTGTTGGTAATTATCTTAAAATCATATGGGATCTTTATTACAATCTAGAGATTGTGCTGACATGAAAGTTAGAAAGAGCAATCCTACACGTGCCAAATTATGAAAGATTGCACTGACATGAAAGTTAGAAAGGGCAATGCTACACTGACCAAATTATGCTAGACATTTGATTAGATGTGAATCCATGACAAAATAAGTAGTATTTTATTTCCTTTAATTTTGATAGTATGAAATTAATTTAGATCATGCTATAATTTTGTACACATAAATGCTGGTGTGTTTTAAAAGATTTTATTATAAAGTTGAAATGAAAGTGTTCTCTATTGGACGTTTATTCTGAAATGCCTAATGTATGTTATAACTACCAATAGATTACAATAATGTCATTTATTGAAATTTTTATGTACTTGTTCAGCACGCGACAAACGTATCAAGTAATTATATAATATAAAATTATATTCATATGTTTTGTCTGTGGTGGATTTCAGGAAGCAGTGAAGAAAGATAATCTGGAACGTGCGAGGGAACCAAATGTGAATATGAAAGGCTTCCTTCAGAGTGCTTATCTTCATCCGGTATTTAAAGGTGGCGATGATGATGAAGACGACGAAGGGAATGAACTTGTGTGATGGTTCCCACAAAAAGGCAATCGCGAGGAAACACCAGCTCCCAGCAAAATCAGTGGTTCATCCTCACCACCACCATCTTTCCCTGAGGTTGTGAAGCAAAATTCGTAGGCTTAAATATTTATACACCATTGCATGGTTGGAGCACTGAAGGAGAATACTGTAAATGAAAGAGATGTTTGGAGTTTGCACTTAATATTTAACAAAGTTATTTTGAGTTTGCACTCCTTATATGGTTTTTGGTGACATCTAAGGTGGTATTTCACAAAATTTATACAGTCCCCTTATTTGCTATGCTAGTGAGTTATTTGCAGTTGAAAATATACATTAGGGTCTTTCTTGCATATTAAATTAAATTTGTAGCCTTCACTTTTAGATTCTAAGGCAGTCTGTTGTGTGTAACAAAAATAGAATGACAGAGGCTGCCTACATGCTATGCGTGTGTATAACTTAGGGGTGATTTGTACATGAAATTATGATGAGCTACTATTTATTATCTTGATTTATGTATATCCACTTTCATGTTTACTTGATTCAGAAAATGAAACTTTAAGCTACTGTCCCATGTTAATTTTCTGAATATCTCTGATTGAACATTGTTCCTTGGCCATATGTTAACACCCTGTGATTTTTGGACCGTAAATAACTCTTTATAAATCGAAAATCGAAAAAATATTTTTATTGGATTTGATTATTTTTAGTATTTAAATTTTTTTATTTTGATATATAAGAAATAAGGTTTTAATCGAATTTGAAATCAGGAACAAAAACGGACTTTTTTCAATTTTTCTTCTCTGTTTTTGCCCCTGGAACAGATTCGCCAAGGGGGGAATTCTCCCTAAGGGGAGCAAATTTGCTCAGGGGGGAATCGATTCGCACCTAGGGGAACAAATTTGCCCATGGACAAATTTGACGGATTTGCTTATTTTTAGGTGTTCTAGTCTGTTTAAAACTCTTTTAATTTTCTATATTAAAAAGGCTTGGGTTTAGATTTTTTCCAACATTTTTAACTCGGTCTCAAAAAGCAGTAGCCTCCCAAATTATTCTCCCCTCTCCTCTACAAAACCAAAACCCCATTTAAACCAACTTTCAACTCAAGTTTTGAATATCTTTTTTTTTTGAAGCGCTGAACTTTCACATGAACGAACTCTTTAGACTATCTCGTGTTTGCTAAACAGGGGGGGTGCAAGTGTCAGAGCCACCCTAACACACACCCCAATTTAAATCTGGTACCCGAGGGGGAATCGAACCCAGACACCTTACGGCATACCCACACGGCTCAGACCTCGCCCTTACCCTCAGGGTAGGTATTTGTGGGGAGGGATCCAACTCACGACTTATGGTCTAGAGCGAAACCCTCCTTACCACTGGACCAAGCCAGGATGGATATGTTTTGAATATCTAAACCAAGTTTTTTCAAGAACATTCAAGGGCGTGTCTTTGTTATTTTCTCTAGAGGAACGCAATTATCCAATCAAATTCTTCAAACGACTTCTTACAACCATGAATACTTCTATTGTTTCCCTTTAGTATTATGTGTTTTAAATGTCGTCTAAACACTAATAATCATTGTTTTTTAAAAATAAATTAGAGATACTAGTTCGAAAAAGTGAAATTAAAGTTGAGACTGATTTTTTTAAATCTCTAATACGAATTAAGACTAGCGACTTTTGCATGCTTAGGACTAGAGGTTGGGATTTCGTTAGAATATATGGATGTTCGCAAGTTAAAATAAATCGTTTGAATTTTATAATTTGGATTCGACGCATAAAATCATGTTATTTACGAGTATCTTGTTGAATAGAAAATTATTGTTGTATGCCTCGAAATATGCATGTGTTGAAATTTTATAAGTTGTTGAAAACAGAAATTGTTTAATTAAAGTTAAAATTAAACGGACGTATATTGGTTAAATTAGAATCTTTGAATTTAATTGGAAGAATTGTTGTAATAGGTTGAAAATATGCCCGTTGTGATCGTTAGTTGTGTTAATATTCGATACCGCGGGGACGACGGGATTGTTGGGGTAGCTATGCTTTCACCTTATTTTAGGTTGCTCTCTAGGTATGAGACTAGTGGGTAGGCCTTTGTTGTTATTAACACTTTTTAGGTACGAGACTAGTGAGTGTAGATTTTTATGGATGGGTATTTTCGGGGTGGGTCTAAGTAGTACACTTTTCAGTTGTTCCGTTTAACCTAGGTGCGAGACTAGGCATTATTTGTTGCTCGATATTCTTCCTAAGGATATACTTGTGTTTTGCAGACCTCTAGGTATAGGACTAGGAGTGGCTTGAGGATTTATGCTTGACTAAAGGGTGGGGCTAATAGAAAATAATGAGAACTTGAGAAAATTAATAATGAATGCCTAAGATAATAAACGGTTATTAAAAAGAATTTGCGTCGCGAGTATGTGTAGGGCTAGCAATAAAGGGCGAGCTGACTATAGCAACCCGGGGTGTGTGATGGCGTCACGAGTATGTGAACGGCTAACTAAATTGGGAAAACTGGCTATAGTGATGTGTCGTGCGTAGAACCTCACGAGTATATGGAGTGCTAAAAAATTGCGCGAACTGGCTATAGTGAGGGGAATGTATGTAGCATAGAACTTAAGTGGACCAGGAGTATATGCAAGACTCGTAATAGGGTGAACTGAATATACTGTTGTCGAATGAATAAAAAAGGATTGAATTAATTTAATTAAATTGTAGATTTTGAATTTATATTGAAACATCATAATTGGACTAGAATATTGGGACGACCTAGTTATGTGGGTAAATAGTGTCATTTTATTTTACTCGCATGTTAATATATCTCGTTTAATTTAAAAGAATTTATAGTGATATTTATCTTGTATAATATTGTGACAACCCTGCTTTTTATATCTAATTTGGTTAGCTACGCCCAATTAAATTAAAGCGGAGTGTCAATATTTTGGCATTAGAAACATAATTTAAATAAATGCAGTAAAGTAAACATGTACACTCCCATACGTGTAACCAAATCACATCATAGCAACTATGGGATCCACAAGTAATATCAGTACTGAGTATAAAATGCCCAAACATACGGGGCCAAAAATAAACTAGGTAGAGTGTGTAATGTAAACCTCTCAACACTATCAAATCCCTAACAATGGGAAATATCTGATACCACACTCTAAGGAAGAGTGACAAAATAGGATAATGACCAGTGTCCACCACTAAAGGATCCTAAGAATAGATGCGAGGTCATCCAGCTCCATGGTCTACTGTCCAACGGGGCGAGGATCTGTATAATACATATATATGGGAGAGAGGAGAGGAGAGGAGACATAGAAACGGGTGTCAATAGCAAGAAAATATATACAGTTATAAGATGTACATATGATGAACGCTTACTCAACACAACTTGTCTCCAGTAATTAATTCGTTCAATTACCCAACCAAGCTCCTATGCCATGACTACCCAACCCAAACTCGCGTAACGTGTAATCTCATATCGTATCGTGATTAATCATTATTAATCTCATTTCAGTATTTAACGCATTGAAATATTTCCTTCAAGTATAATATCAATTGCATCGATTCGGGATTTTACTTTAAGATACAAGCATAATATCCCACATAACAAATCATATAGGGTCACTGTCGTTACCCGAGGGAACAAGTCGTAACACTAAGCTTACACACGAATATTCCGTGGCAAGGGCAATCGTACTAAGTTCTAAATCACATGCCGTTCCAAGTTCTTCCTATCCGACCCGCATTAAAACCATGTGTCCGGTTCCGGCGGTTTATCTCCGACACAGCACTCGAGCGAAACCTAACCGGATCAATAACAACAAATCGCATTCAACATGTGCCTACAATGACCATAGGACTAGTCTAGCGTATACTCGACAATATACATGTAAAACAATTTCACGTTTATGTATATATACAATCATATCATGTCTCTTACTCGAGTTATACAATAGTCATTATTTACGATATAACATAATTTACATCATTAATTTACTAATTCAACATCAAATCATTTCAAGGTTATGTATCCCTAATAACCATAAGTATGTGATGAAGTTAGAATATTAGGCACAACACCACAATTATCTTACTAACAACATGAAAAACATTAACACTCTTATTTCAATAACTTTCTGCCCAGAAATGTAAAACGCCGATTTGAGGCTTTTTCGATCCGTTTTTGAAGAAACTTAAAACTACAAAGTTGTTTAGAATATGATTTTCTAGAGGAAATCGCGTGCACACTTTGATTTCCTGCTTAAAGAAGACCCAAAACTAAACTATAATATTCGCCCCTATTTTCGACAACTTTCTGCGCAGACTGTAAAACACAGATTCGAGGATTTTTCGATCTGTTTTTGAAAAAACTTAAAACTACAAAGTTGTTCAGAACATAATTTTCTACAAGTAATCGAGTGCACACAACCATTTACGGCTTAAAATAGACTCAAAATTAACTTGTAATGATCGCCCCTTTTTAATTTTGGATTTGTACGAGTTCAATTTGTTTCTAGTTTGATGCATCCTAAATCATTTACATATTAATTACGTCTCATCAATTTCAAGATTTAGGGATTCAACTCATGTTCATACACTTTTTCATCAAACATTCAAGATTTTACAATCTAGATTAACTTGCCTTTGATTTGTGTAGGGAGGAGTTGATGAAGAAGATGGCAACCTTCTTTATAAGGACACAAATTTCCAATTGAGTCCATATATAGTTTTGGTTCAATTCCGGACAAAAACATTTATTCATAGGATTGTATTTAATTGTGGCAAAGAGTATAAAGCTTCATAATCATGCCGATCTCGTGCCTCGTTTATACGTCATCAACCATAGTTCCATGCTCCCAAGGTATGAATGCAATCATATATATACATAGGAGCTTGGAGCTTGGAGCTTGTTTATTGGGTGTTAGGTTTAATTAAAACTGTGTTATATTTTTCAGAAAGAATTAATTAAAACTTTAAAATAAGTTTATAAAGTTTTTTGGGCTAAAATCAAATTTTCCAAACTTTCTGGAAGTTCGTTCGATATGTCGTTCGAACGAGATTGTCGTTCGAACCAGATGTCGTTCGGACGAGATTGCCAACGACTTTCCATTAAGGCATACTGGAACTTCGTTGGAAATGTCGTTCGAACGATATTGTCGTTCTAACCAGATTTCCAACGAGTTCAAACTGGAACTTCGTTAAAAGACTCGTTCGAACGAGAAGTTCGTTCGAACGAAATGTCGTTCGAACGAGATGCCAGGCGGGAACAGTTTTTGGCAGTTTTAAGCAGTTTTTCTTCCACTTCCCCACTTGTTTCTTAACCAACTTTTCTCAGACTTTATTATGTGCGGAAATAACATTTTCCAACTTAACTTTTCCATTCCATTCCATCTCTTAGAGAGTGTTTGAGAACTAAATTGCTTAAGGAAAATGTTCATGTTTTGAGTGAGATTTGTACATAGAGAAAAATATACACCACTCTAGTTTACACCCAAATTAGTTTCTTCCAAGTTCCTATATTCATATATCTTGCTTCGAGTTTGGCACCGGGTTCATCTCTTCCGTTCAATGAGAAGTTTCGGGTTTTCTTCTACATCCCATAAAGAAATAAGAAGAGTTTTGTTGCGGCATTACCCACTTGGAGAAAATGCTCCTTGCTCGGGTGACGGTGACCATATAAAGTCCGATCGGTGGATTCCGAGACCGGGATGGAGCTCCAAGGTTATCCTCTAGGAAGAGGTGTCTACAAGAAGAAGCGTCGGGGCTTGAGAGGGATCGAGTCGTGTGTTGTAAGCCTTTCTGTCTTGTATTTGTAAATTCCGTACTTAGTGGATTTGTGGCTAGGGCAGTCCGAGGTTGTTTCCCGTTGTGGGTTTTTCCTCGTACATCTCGGCGTAGTGATTTCTAGTTTTATTTTATCTTGCAATATCACCTAGAACGCATGCTTAGGTAAAGAAAATAAAATTGATTTAATTTAATCTTTACGTGTTTAATTTGGGCATTGTGTAGTTAACTTGGTTTAAGTGAAAATGATTTGGTAATTAGTTTGTTTGTGAACCATCACACTTCTTTACGCTTCCACATCTTGATTTATATACAAAAGGAAATACAATTTTAAAGTGTTTACAATCCGGGGATCCGCATCCGCTCTCTTTCAAATTGGTATCAGAGCCAAAGCGATAAATTATTTTGTTAAGATCTTTTAAATATTTTTTGGCTAAAATGAAATTTTCCCCCATTTTCTAAATTTCCTATTTTAGATGGTTCTAACTACGCGTATTAGAAAGCACGAATGAAATCGGCACTAAAATCTATCGACGAGCGAGTTTGGATGTCTGTAGTTAACGGGTGGTCCCCACCAACTCACTTAGTTGAAAATGAACGTGTTCCCAAATCGGCCGATAGATGGACTGAGAATGAGTTTAAACTTTCTAATTTTAATTCCCATGGTTTGAATGCCTTGTTTAGCGCTGTCACACCGGATGAATTCCGACGTATTATGGTATTGGATTCGATTTGGTTTTGGGTGAAACAAAACTATAAATTATCGGGAGGATGAAAAAATTGATTTTTTTAATTTAAAAAATAGTACATTGAACCAGTCGAGCTGCGAGTAGCTGATGTTTCAGTTGTTTCTATAAAAAAAACTCTGAGTCACACAAAGTCTCTGAAATTAAGTTGACGTAGGAAACTCGGTGTGGCTTCAGCTCCCTTCACCAATCATTTTAAACAGACATTTTTTTATATAGAAGTTTATGAGCATGTGGGTTCAAATGGGAGAACTAGTTGTAATACCTAGACCGACAACTCCCCTGTCAAAAATGGAAAAAGGCACACACAACTAAAAGGGAGAAAGAAGAGAGGTAAAAAATGTATTATGAAGTTGGTGAAATAAGTAGTCATGAACATTGGGTTAAACTTGGTTACATATTTGCATACATTATAACTTCTTTTTCTCAATCCTACTATACACCACTATGGACGTTAAAATATTGGTTGTTTCTTTGGAAATTATCTTCCCAGCCTATAAATTCCTTGTTTGTTTCTTTGACATTAATTCTGTGTTAAATTTTACAATGTTTGTAGCTTGGGTTGTAGTAGATTTGACATTCGGATTGTGATTTAATGAACTAACCAGACTTTTGAGGATAGAAAATTTTGCTATATTATGTTGATGTCTCATTTTTCTCACGTATCATTAGTAAATCAAAAATAATCAGCCACTTTTGTAAATTAGTAAGATATTCTCTAAATGTGTTGATTCATATGAAAATTTTCATGTGTATGTAAGTATATAAAAAATTCATACTTCAATAGCCGACGTTTATAGTATTCTATTGGAACAAACATATATTCAATCTATTACAGTTCGGCTTGAAGAGATGAGGATCAAAAGGCGTGATTCGGAGCAGTGGATGCATCATAGATTACTTCCTCAGGAGCTCAGAGAAAGTGTTAAGCGCTACGATCAATACAAGTGGCTGGAAACAAGGGGAGTTGATGAAGAGAGCTTGGTCCAGAGTCTACCAAAAGATCTCAGGAGAGATATCAAGCGCCGTCTTTGTCTGAATTTAGTGAGAAGGGTAAATATTTTGGTTATCTTTCTTCTCTTCCATAACTAATGAAAATGTCACGGTATGCGTATAGGCTGACAATTGTAACAGGGAAAATTAGTGTTGATGTTGGCCTTTTCTCCCATTTTTTTTTCTAGATTCCATTTTACATCCTCAAGTTTTTGACTTTGAGATACATCGCAAAAAGTGTCACCCAAATTTACAAAATGTCATGAAAGACCTTCAAAGATTGTGAGTTTTACTGACGCTTTTGGGCACGTATCTCAAATGTTTGAAAAACTATATACCACCCACCTTAGGGAGCGGGCTATAACTTGAATGTATTGGCAGATTCATTTATATTAATTGCTTTTAGGGGGGGTGGGGGTGGGGGAACTTGAAATAAATTAACAAATCTTAGTATCTTACACTAAAAATTAGGTTTTTTTTACCAAGAAAAATGTATTTTCACCAGTTTTCCCCCCTTAAATAATTATATATAGGGATGCCCCCAATTCATAAATTCTTAGGCAAGGTCTCAGAATTTAACACTTGTAGTCTAAGCATTCCAATTTCGGCTAAACCAATGTGCGTAGCTTGGGGTTTGTCAGGAATACAAATTGTGCATGTTATTATTTGCGCTCATTCAGAAACCTGACCATGTATCTGTCTTAGGATACATGTTGAAGATTGATAGATTCAGGAAAAACTCTAAAACATAGCTTAGCATATTTACAGTAACAGGTCAAACCATCGAGCCCATAAAGCCACACATTATGATGCAGTTTTCCTTGTCAACTGAAGATTTGAGTGCATATGCATCTGTTAATAGTTGGTATGCAACATTTTGCAGGTTCCTCTATATGCAAATATGGACGAACGACTGCTCAATGCCATTTGCGAGCGACTGAAGCCGAGTTTATATACAAAGAATACTTACGTCGTGCGAGAAGGTGACCCGGTTAACGAGATGCTCTTCATTATCCGTGGCCGCCTCGAGAGTGTAACCACAGATGGGTGGAGAAGCGGGTTTTTCAATCGCGATTTCTTAAAAAAAGGTGATTTTTGTGGCGAGGAGCTCTTAACGTGAGATCTTAACTCGGACAGTGAAGGCCTTGACGGAGGTGGAGGCATTTGCCTTAATAGCAGACGAAGTGAAGTTCATCACGAGTCAGTTTAGGCGAATTCACAATAGACAGGTTCAGCACACTTTTCGGTTTTACTCGCAGCAGTGGAGGACATGGGCTGCCATTTTTATTCAAGCTGCTTGGCGGAGGTATTCAAGGAGGAAGATTATGGAGCTTCATCGTAACGAAGAATTCTCTGAGGATGAACAAATAGTCGAGGAAGATGATAATGAGAGAGAAGAGGCAGAAGATGAAGGGGTCGCTTTAATTGAGAGTAGTGCATCAAGATTTGGTGCAACCATGTTAGCGTCCAGGTTTGCAGCTAATGCACTTCGTGGGGTTCATAGGCTTCGTAGCGCAACGACTGCTAGGGGTTTGGCGAGTCTGCAGAAGCCTCCCGAGCCTGACTTAGTTGCTGATTAACGAGTTTCTACAACGTAGATGATCATTTTAAAACCAAATGAAGAGAATCTGTTTTACCGCTCTTTAGTTAATATTCTATCTATGAGAAGTATATATGATTTGTTCTTTTTTTTTTTGCAATGAAAGCCCTCAATTGAATGCAACAGTATTTTTGTAACTCAACTACTGCCAGTTTTGTTGTGTTTATGAAATGTCTGTAGAATTTTGGCACGATTGATCATTATTGCCCCTTATTTAAAAAAAGGATTCATTACACTTGGCCCCCTTGAAATATAACCCTACTAACACTTCACTCCCATTTTGGCGGGAGAATGGTCACGTGTATCTCACATGGGTTTTAAACGAGGGTATGTTTTACCTTTTTTAATAAAAACCTACACACGCACACACAAGCAGATCTGGGGAGGGTGGCTGGTTGGGGGGAGGGGGGGCTGGTGTCGTTAAGGTTTTTAAGCAGTTTAAAATACAGTCAAATATTGGCTTATTTTTTTAAAATGCCAAAAAGTATTATTTTGAGCGGATTTTTTTATAGGGTAGCTTGAAATGTTTATAATCCATAAAAAAAAATTAAAAAAACATTTTTTTTTATTTTTAAAAATCATCCCGAACGAGAGTCCTGCATTTGGGCTCCCGACCAGGAGCCCGACTCTTGTGGTGTGTTTTACCTGTTGTCATAGTTATGGGCATGTAATAACGTTGAAATAGAAGATGAGAGGAAGTTTGTACTAAATTGATTTGAGTTGGAAACTGTTTTGTACAAGAGTTAACAGAATGATACGTTGAGACATGAGTACAACTCCAAACGTTTTGATGTTTATTTGAAATTTTAAAATGTGTCAAAAGGTTTTACATGGAAGTTTTGTGGGTTAGTTAGAATAATGGAAAGTTAGATCATGTTTAAAGGTAATATTTTTTTTATAAGTAAGCAAAGTATATTATTAAATGAAACCGTCTAAAGGGGAGAAACTCGTATCGAAGAGATGTACAAATGTCTAACATAAGACAAAAAAAAAGGGTATAGGGAGACAACCTTCCCAACCACCCTCACCACAGAGGTATATTGCCAAAAACAATAGTCAGTTTTCTGCCCATTTCACCCCAAAAATCTAATAAGAATTGTAGTGTAGAATGTAACTCCTCGTTAAATCGCACATGCAAAGTGCTCTACAAAATATAACGAAGTCTTTTCAGCTCGATCTCTTCCCCCCTCAAAGCACCTCATGTTACTCTCAATCCATATCGTCCAGAAAATACATAAAGGAACCATTTTTTTACACAGAATGTACCTCCCTCCCCCTGCTCCATAGCCCCAAGCTACCATCGCCTCCCTCACAGAGTCAACACACACTTAATTCACCCTAAAAATAGAATAAATAATCTTCTATAATCCCCTCACTACCCAATAATACAATAACAAATGATTGATCGTTTCCTCATCATGTTTACACATCCAACACCTGCTTGTCATGTGCTTACCTCTCTTTATAAGCCCATTTGTCATCATGGTTGCTTTTCTCATAGTCGTCCATGTGAAGAAAGCCGTTCGACAGCAGACCAACTCCACATAAAAAGTTCGCATCGAGAATACCCCTCTCTTGCTACCCTTCCTCCACATACAATCCTCACCCCCTGAGGGAAACCCCTCCCACCAATCAAACAACTCCTCTGCCTCCTCCAGTTTTTAATCCCTTAGCCCCCATTTAAATCTTTGATTCCATCCCGTGCTATCCCCATCCCTCCCAATATGTCTCGCCACCAATCCTTCTCTATTGCTCAATATTCAAAATGACCCTGGGAATATCTTCTCTAAAGATTGATCCCCCTCCCCCCCTCCCCCCAAAAAAAATGTCTCTCCAAAACCTTACCCTCCGCCTGTTCCCTATTTGCATGTAAGCATGCCTAAGGAATCCCCCCCCCCCCATTGCACCACCACCTTTCTCCATAACATATCTTCTTCAAATGTAAACCTCCACAACCACTCCCCCCAAAGATCTTTATTGAAACAAACCAAAACCCTCACTCCCGCTGCTCACTCACTCACTAGTCTGCAAACATCCTCCCAACTCACCAGACTATGCTTGAAACCACCTTCATTCCCACACCACAAGAAATTCCTCACTAACCTATCCAGCTATTTGCGAAGAGAAGCCGGTAACGAAAAAAATATATAGGTAATCAAATAGTAAACTAGAGAGAGTCCTCTTTATTAATGCCAGTCTAACCCCTTTAAACAAATAACCCTTCTTCTAACCCGCCAATACCCTCTCCACCCTCTCAATCATCGGATCCCAAATAACATTATCTTTAAACTAAACACCCAACGAAAGTCCCAAGTAAGTAGACGGGAGACAACCCACCTTAAACAAAATCACATTTTCTAGAGCATTGATCCCTCTACCCCCCCCCCTCCCCTCTGGCCTTACCGGGATCATCTCACACTTACCCACATTTATAATGGAACCCTGAAATAACCTCGAAACACATCAAAACGAACTTGAGTCTCCTCCGCACCATAAAAATTAACAATGTCATTGTAGAGGGGGCTTGAAGGTAATCCTGAGATTAGGGATAATCCCCCCATTAACAACAGTGTTTGGGATTGAGGTAGCTTAGCGTGGCAGCTCAAGCAAGGCAGCTCAGCGTGGCAACTCATACTTTAGCTTATTGTGTTACTTAGTCATAATGTATCCTTGTTTATATTGACTATAAGCTATAACGGTTGTAATGATGTAATGAGATTAATGATTTTTAGTGTGAGGTCGAACAGTACTCACGAGAGACCAGGCTTGGTAGGGACTGAGGGAGCTTTCATGCTCTATCGAATGACCTCACCGTGGGAACTTTAGAGGGACTTGGTTTGGAGGTTTGAGAAGTGGGGCACCGTTGGGGATTTTCTCACCATCTTAGATACACCTGGTAAAACACCGAAGGACCCTTACCGTGGAACCTCGGGCGGAGCAACTTTGAGTTCCATCGGGTGTTGAGTTATGAACCAAACAACCCTCTACTTAATGTCACATCTACTGTAAGTGATGTCACTACCCAGCTAGACAATGTCAAATCTGCACCTGAGTAAACCGTGGTATTTGGGGCTGTCAGACAATTGGTGAGCCACCTCTGTGGCGACAGCCTCCTGACACACAGTGGTTAAGCAAAATGCATGCCTTGGCATTTAATGTCTATGACGTGGAGTATGAGGGATGTCTTTCACATGCATTGATGACTGAGTTGCCTCGGGAGTGGTGTGGGGGCTATTTAAGGACCCCAACCACCTCTGAGGAGAGAGATCTTTTTGGAGAGTCCAAAAATTTATTACTAGAGAGATTATTGCAAACCAGAGAAGTTTACTCACTTACCATTGTCATTTATTATGAAGATTTTAATACTTGACAGGTACCTCTGAGGGTTGTTGATGTGTTTGGGCTGCCTGCCAAGGTGTATCTAGGGTGCTTACTTCTCTCTACCTCTAAATGAGTTACTTCTAAGTTCATTATTATCCTTTGAGTTATACACGAGAGATTTGTGAGTTTAAACTGAGTCTATCTTCATTAAGCTGTGTTTGCGTATCGCATAGTTGATCAATAATGTTGCTATTTAACCTGTCATTACTGTACTCAAAAAGGGTTACGCCTCCATTAATCTAAACTACCCTCTTACATTTGGAGACTCCGCTGGGGAGGCATTCTTCTAAGAAAGGAGTATGGCGCAAGATAATGTTAATCGAAGGCTCAACTTTGATGACATTCAACACAATGAAGAACAAGCGACGAGAGAACTGGAGGCCCTAAGGGACGGGGCTCCTCGAATAGATGTACCTCTAGTTCAGGCGACAATGGGCTCTCCAGGGGTGACACAAGATTCCACGAGCGCTGGGTTGGGACCAGCCCAAGTGGCACTCCCCATCAATAAATTTTACGTGTTTTTACAAACTCCCGTGGATTCAATGGTGTTGGGAGGATTTGAAGGCAACTCCTTCGTGACACCGGGGGCATCCCCAACGGTCCCACCAAGTGCAGGCATAACGTGAACAATCCCATCAAGTATACCTCTGTTGTGAATCCAGAAGTGGGAACCTCTGGAGTATCAACGGCTCCAACTATGACGGTTGCTACAGCTGCAACGTGCACTCAGCCCATGGTCCCGTTGGTTGTTACTCCAATGGCATCACCCATGGAGGAAATGAGGAAAGAGATGCAAAATGAGGTGCTGAAGTTCATGCAAGCTTCCTTATAATCTGTGGGTGAGGTAGCTTCGGTCTATGACGACTTTCAGACACCTTACCCCCAGGAATACAACGATGAGCCTTATCCGAAAGATTATATCCCTACCATCTTTGAAAAATACACAGGAAAAGGGGGGAACTCGAAGGAGAACATTAAGCGCTTCGTTGAACACTTGGGGGCGCATTGCAATGATAAGAAACTTAGTTTGAGGGAGTTTTCTAAATCCTTAACGGATAAAGCATATACATGGTATTTTCATTTACCTCCCAAGAGTGTTTCCACGTGGGACCAGAAGTTCTTTCTGGCGGAGGATGAGTTTACTTTGACCCAACTGGGAAGGGAGAAGCAACGACCAGGGGAAGACGTAGTGGCATACGTTTGAAGGTTCAGGGAAAGGTCCCTTGACGTAAGAGAGGAGGTCAGAGAATTCAAACTATTGCAGATATATGCGGAAGGGCTACTTCCTGAGTACATCTGCCATCTCATTAATGAGACGCGCGAGGGTACTTTTGCGACATTCCTAAAGGCAGCGAGGAATATCTCGTTAGTTATACGACCAAATCCAGTGGTACCCATGATGTTTAGGCAGCCGATACAACCTATGGGGGGAGGTCTCATCCTCCATGGGTAGGGTACATTGAGGGAGCAGATGGGGGAAAGGTACCACAGAAGGACAACAAGAGGAAGTTTGGAAGAGACGGGGAGGACCCACCACCATTGCCTTGTACAGTAGAGGAGGCTGTCAGTTGTTACAATGCAATGGTCCAAGGAGGAACGGTCTACGAACCAAAGGGCATTACCGTTGGGGAACCCGATGTTGTAATAAGGGCGGATCCCAAATATTGCCAGATTCATCGAAAGATCCAGCATCCAACAGAGAGTTGTTTCACGCTAAGAAGGATCATCGACAAGTATATGAAGGTAGGGATGTTACAAATTCCTCGACAGAACGTTAACAACAACCCACTCCTGGCACATGGGGCCAATCTGGTGGTGGCCTATGATGAGAAGTCAGAAAGAGAAGAAATAAAGTTAACGACGAAACAGGGGGAGTTCAAAGAAGCTTTGGAAGATTATACTAAGGGAATGGCTAACGTAGTATTAGTTTACGATGAGGCAAGCGCTAAAGACGTGGAGGATGTATACAACGTTGAAGGTGATGAAACAAACCCAGACATAGAATACTGTGCAGTTTCAAAATCCCCAAATTTCACCTGGTTCTTCGACCAAGTAGGGATACCGAAGGAGAGAAGATTGGAAATAACCCAGGCAATCCTTGACATTGCAAGGAGGAACGCAGTCCCTTCGCTGAGATGGAAGGGACCCATGGCCAGGTTGGTAAAGAGGTTTCTGTCAGAAGTAACCTTCAGTGATTTAGATAGGATCATGAGGTTCTCTCCTAATAGACCATTGTATGTAACCGCCAGCGTCAACGGGGTTAGTTTTGCAAGGACTCTTATGAATGATATGCCAATCAAATCTTTCCACGGAGTTAATATTCCGGAAGAAAGGTTGGTCCCCATGCCTTTAGTAATTTTGGGGTATGACAACCAGTCTTCCAAGTCCATCGGGAATGTGAATGTTGGGATTGTGATGGGAAATCTGAGTTCCCATATCAAGTTCCACGTAATAGAGAGTGCAACTTCTTACTATCTACTGATAGGAAGAGTGTGGATTCACAATCAAGGGATAGTTCCTTCAACCTGCCACCAATGCGCTAAGGCGAATATCAAGGGAACGAAGGTGACCATTAGGGCTATGAAGATGCCCTTGACTGTCGAGGAAGATCACTTGGTAGATGCGATATTTCACACAGATTTGGAGGAGGATGTACGGGTCCTAACAAGAAGAATGGAGGGAGCATGGGTTCCCTCGATCAAAGAAAGGATAGGCCCTTGAACGAGCAGAATAAATAGGTTACAAGCAGTAAAGGTGTGATGGCCGAAGAAGCCCATCAGATGGTCCCTCAACCCCAAAACATTTCAAAGCAGCTCAAAGATAGGATGAGACCTAAAGTGGATCTAATGCAGCATGAGGCCCAACGACAGAGCATGCTGAGTCGATTTTCAGGAGGAAGAGTCGCTGAGGCTTCTAGAAGGTAGTGGCGACTGCCAGCAAGCAGTGCAAAAAAGTTATTATCGAAGAAGGAAAGGTGGTTTATCGATTATAATGGTGTGAACGGGCGACCGAAGAAACTGATAATAAGGCTGACTCGATATACGAGTGTTTTCTAGTAGATCAATGAGGACAATGCATGGTGATAGACAACTCCAACATACAAGAGTTCGTGGAAGATATATCCGAGGAACCAGATTACATGGCAGATCAACCAAAGCCACAAGCACAAGAGTTGGAGTAGTTGAACCTGGATAAAGAAGGGGAGGATCCGAGGCCTATCTTTATCGCAAAATATCTCAGTAAAGAGAAAAGAGAGGCCTTGGTTGAGTTGATTCGGGAATTCATAGACGTCTTTGCATGGAAATACACAGAGATGGAAGGGCTGGATGAGGGAGTCAGTTGCCACAAGTTGAATGTGATGCCTTCAGCCATCGCGGTGATACAAGCAATGAAAACATACAAGCCTGATCTAGATTTGAAGATCAAGGAAGAAGTTCAACGTTTATTAGCGACAGGGTTCATCAAACTGATACAACACCCTCTTTGGATATCTAGCATTGTGCCGATGGGGAAGAAAGACAAAAATCAAATAAGGATATGTGTGAACTTCAAAGATTTAAATAGGGCCTGCCCCAAGGATGAGTTCCTCTACCCTCCATCGACTGCTTGATAGATGTAACAGTTGGTCATGAGATGTATAGCTTCATGGATGGGTATGCTGAGTACAACCAGATCAAGATGGACCCCATAGATGCAAAAAAATGGCGTTTAGAACCCCGTTGGGCAATTTCATGTACAGAGTAATGCCGTTTGTACTCAAGAACGCTGGGGCTACTTACCAAAGAACAATGATGGACATTTTTCATGACTTCTTTCACAAATTTGTGGAATTCTATGTGGATGATTTAGTCATCAAATCGAGGAGGGAGGAGTCCCATCTGAGCGATTTAAAGAAGGTGTTTTCTTGATGCAAGAAATATAAATTGAAGATAAACCCAGTAAAGTGCGTCTTCGGAGTAATAAGTGGAAAATTTCTAGGCTTTGTGGTTAATCGACAAGGGGTGCAGATGAACTAGGACAAACATCGAGCTGTCTTGGAGATGCCATGTCCAAGAACGACGAAGGAGTTGAAGAGTTTCCTCGGTAAAGTTTCTTACCTTAGGAGATTTGTGCCTGGATTGGCCAAAATGACACACCCGTTGATGGAGTTGTTGTGAAAGAACACGAAATTCAAGTGGGAGGAGGTTCACCAGGAGTCTCTCGTTCGACTGAAGAAGCTGCACGTTTCACCACAAATCATGGTTCCCCCACAGGCAGGAATACCGTTGTAGCTATATCTCACATCTACCATGAGGTCCGTCGGAGCTTTGCTGGCACAAGAGATTGACGGGCAAGAACGACCCGTCTACTACCTTAGTAGAATCATACATGGTCCAGAAGTCAGATATAGTAGCCTAGAAAGGAACTATTTAGCCTTAGTCTTTGTGGTGAAAAAACTTAGACATTTTATTCTGTCTTTTACAATCCATATTGTAACTAGATGTGATCCTATTAAGTATTTGCTGGCAAGAACCATATTGATTGGTAGGGAAGCTAGGTGGTTCCTCATTCTCTCAGAATATGACTTGAAGTGCATGGTTCCTCGCGCAATCAAGAGCCAGACATACACTGACCTACTGGTAATCTTCCCCTCCGGAATGTTTGAGCCACCCAAAGAAAGTATTCCAGGAGACAATTTGCAGACCAATTACCTAGATGCAACTGATGATTAATGAACGATGAAGTTTGATGGATCTTCGGCAAAAAAGAAAGGATGAGCAGGGGTTATTCTTTCAAAAGGAGTGGAGGATATTTGTCTTTCCTACAAATTAGATTTCCCTTGTTCCAAAAACAAAGCAGAATATGAAGCATTGGTGCTGGGGTTGCTAGAGGCTCTTCGAAGAGGAATTCATTCACTTTGCATCAAAGGTGATTCGAACTTGGTAATTCAGCATGTGAACGGAGAATATGCATTAAAACACATGAGTCTGTCACCATACTGGACAATCATTCAGAGGCTCCTCAGTCGGTTCCATCGGACCAAGATCAAGAGACATCCCTGAACGATGAACCGCCATCTAGACACCTATGCCACCATCACCCAGAAAATGGTCATGAGGAACGATATAACTACCATCGTGATCTAACGAAGAATAGCTCCTTCGGTAGTGCAATTAATTCTGGCGATGGAGGAGGACGCAGACTGGAGGGGAGAGATTAAGAGGAAACTGGAGTCTGGCGAAGGAACAATGGGGCTAAGGGAATTAGCCCAATACTTTACAAACCAGGGAAACCTTTACTTCAGAAACGCACGAGGATGGGTGTCAAGATGCATCGGCCCAAAAGAAGCAAGGTAGAGGTTGAAGAAAACACATGAAAAGCATTGCGAAACAACTGAGATACCTGTTTACAGGAGAATTTAAAGAGAGGGATATTTTTGGCCTAGCATGAAATAGGACGCGACAGAGCTACAATGAAAGTGCAATAAATGCCAGTTATTCTTCGAAGCAGCTGAATGTCATTTCGTGGAAGCTCAACATGACTGGAGACAACCCTATATTGACTTCATCAGAGATGGAGTTACCCCAACAGAGAATATTGATGCAATGGGACTTAAGTGAAAGGCTCCGAGATTCTATGTTCCGGAGGGGCAACTTTATCAAAGGGGCTACTTCAACAAGACGTTGCGTTGCATCACGGAAGAAGAAGCAGCCAAAGTCCTCAAACAGGCGCACGATCCAACTCACATAGGAGGGGCCAAGTTATATGACCAATTGATGACGTTGGGGTATTATTGGCCAACAATGGAGAAAGACTCTGCAGAGTTTGTTAGAAAATGCAAGGCTTGCCAACTTCATAAAAATATGATCCATGCCCCATCGGTGGACCTACACTCCCTGGCCACGCCTTATCATTTTCACACTTGGGTGTTTGATCATGTAGGAGTAATACATCCTTTTTCGAGGGGGAAGATATGGATACTAGTAGCAACGGAGTGCTTCACAAAGTGGGCCGAAGCAATACCACTAAGAAAGGCAATAACAGGGGTGGTGAGCAGCTTCATCAGGGAATACATCTTCTGTCGTTTTTGGATTCCAAAGGTTATTCTCTCAGATAATGGAACCTCCTCATCAATTAAGAGGTAACAATGCCCATCGATAAGTACTCCATTGTTCATCATACTTCAACGGTGGCATATCCAAAGGGCAATGGTCAAGTCGAGGCAACTAACAAAACTTTGGTTAATATCTTGGCTAAAACGATGGAGGATTTCCCAGGATCGTGGGATGACAAGATACCAGCTGTATTATGGGACTATCGAACAACTAAGAGGAAGCCCACATGGTATACTCCATTCTCCCTTGTTTATGGGGCTGAGGTAATCCTTTCTGTGGAGTTAGAAGTTTCATCTGCTCGATATGTCTTACGGAGTAGCATGCTCCCTCAGAATAGACATGTGCAGTTGGAAGCGTTAGATGAACACAGAGATAATGCAATGTAACACTTTCAAATATATACGGAGCAACTTTCCAGGGCATATAATAATTTGGTGAGACCAAGAAAGTTCGTGGAGGGAGACCTCGTGTTGAAAGCAGCAGTGAAACACATCAGGGGGCTTCCCCTACCTAAATTTGCAGCGAATTGGGAGGGACCTTTTATTGTAAAAGAAGCTTTTGACTCAGGTTATTGCATAATTTCTAAGATGGAAGAAGACCAGCCATTCAAGATTAACAATAAATGGCTGTAAGTCTACCATGTGTAAGCGATTATGTTTGGACCACTGATGTATCTAGCTGTTGTTATAAATATAGAAGTTTTATATTATAACTCGAGTGAATATGAAAGAATTATAAAACTTCATAATATATGTGAACAGTTATAGCATAATGAAAAGACATGGGAAAACATACATCTTTTTTCATTCATAAACTTTGGGGCATTACAAAATTGGGAGCTACTGCCCAAGAACTACACAAGAAAAAAGAAAAGAAAGATATACACAAAGGTTTATTAGCCTAAGAGAAACCATAAATCGTGGGTAGAGAAAAAAATCTCCAGGAAGGCCCGAAGACGCTGCTAGAAAAGACTGTTGCGCACTTATAGAAACCTCTAATCTCGTTTGTGCTTGTGTATGTTCGATGAGGAGTTTCTATCGTTTCAGCTTCACTAGCCGCAGATCTTCTTCGACATCTTCTACCTCCTTATTAATAGCTTCAAGCAGAGGTGCTATCTCAACCAACTTAGCTCCCTTATCCCGTTGATCCTCTCGATGTTTTTGCAGCAGGTCCCTCTGACTATCCAATCGCTGGCTCTTCAAAGTTTTTAAGTGCACAATAAGCTAGTCAAAATGAAAGCCATCACGACCCAACTCCCTCAGGTATCCCGGGAATTGGTTGAGGAGGGCTCTGGTAACGTTAGAAGTGGGATTGCTGGCAATTTCAGCAACAACGGTAGCCATGCCCTGAAGCCTATAACTCATCACGGAGATATTGGAATGCAGGCAATCCACAGTGAATGTTTCAGGATGATGGCTTACAAGCTACTCAACTACCAAGCGATGGTTGGCAGGCATCTGAGGAGAACGTTGAATCACCATCAAGAAGAAGGCATGAGGAGCCAAGTCTGGCAGAGGGAGCTCATAATCGTATTCACTCTCGGCAGCAACACCAGTCATGGAACCTTGATCATTGTGACAAGAATCTTCCAAGATAACGGGTTCCCGATGGGGTGAGGCGATGGGCAAAAGCACTGGTGGAGAATCCTCCCGAGCAACCTGAGAACAAGGCGAAGAAATAATGAGTTTATGAAAATCTCAGCAAGTGTTTTCATTGTTAAGTCACCAATATAGGTGGAGTTTATGAAAAATCTTAACAAGTGTTTTCATTGTTAAGTCACCGATATAGGTGGAGTTTATGAAAAATCTTAACAAATGTTTTCATTGTTAAGTCACCGATTTTCGTTGTTAAGTCACCGATATAGGTGGTGTTTATGAAAGAATCTTAACAAGTGTTTTCAGTGTTAAGCCACCATCATAGGTGAAGTTTGAAAGGTTGAGAAATGCAGAGAAATTAGCGAAGTAACTCAGCAGTAGCAGGAGCCAGAATGGGAGTCACCGTGGAGGCCATAACGACAGGAACTGTTGGGGGCAGGCTAATTTCCTCAGAGGCCTCAACGGGGCCCTTAACTGAAGAAGCCTCAACGGTCGGCAAATCTCCTTCGCCAACAAAAGGTACCAAGGCCAACGTAGGAGTTTCGCTGAAAGAAGACGATGGACCTCCAAACGATGCCCCGACATGGGTAGGCACCGACGAACCACCACATTGGGCAGAAGCATCAACCTTGGTATTGGATAAAGGAAGACCACTAAGAGAAAAGGGTAAGGTAAGACTTGGCGAAAGCTGCAAACATGAAACCAAGTGTTAGACACGAGAAGCAAATACATGAAAAAGGGAGAAATGCATCCAAATGTTACTTACCTCTGCTATGGCATTAAAAAGGGGAGCCGTAGTTATGGGTCTCGTCAGCACGGTGGGAATAAGAATGCCAGCTAATAAAGACGCCACTTCCACCAAAGGCATCCCAACATATTACAGTTCAGCATGATAAATAAAGGGATTGGATAAGAAAAAGACGTGAGACCCGACAAGTAATTGTTTATATGTTACCTCAGGAGCACTCTCCTTAGCTGCAACGATGGGCAGAAGAACCTCGTGCTGAGATGATAATTCAGAAGGGGCTGGGGAAGTTGTCTTTGTTTGAGAACAGACGCCCCCAGATTCAATGGAACCTCCCCCCCACAATAACGTCCTTCATGCGCAGAGAGGTCGAACAGCCTGAGTAAGTAAGCCCGATCACGGGGGAACGGGGAGGAGTCATATCGGCCTGAGAGGAACCAAAACGTCCCCCCACGAAAGGGCTCATGGGGGGTGGGGGTGGGTCTTTCTTCTTCAACTCCCTGCACCAAAGTTATTAAGAGATAAGCAGATGCAGCTTGCCTTAAGAAAACGTGAATAAGAACATGCACACATACCTCAGATCTGGAAGGAGAATGAGAGGATATAACCACCGACGAAGGAGGAGAGGAGGAAACAACAGAAGGAGCTGGGGAGTGATGTACCTCGGGAGTCCATTTCTTTTGGGACTTGGTGCCCAGAGTCTTCTTCCTCGTACCCGCAACACCAGCATCTCGAGGAACCTTTGAACTCTTTCTCTTTTTTATTCTTGGCTCAGTTGGATCAACCAGGATCGTGGGGAAGGCAGCCGAAGGAGGAATGACGGGAGCGTGTCGTTGAAACTCAGCATTTATTCATTCCACCTCAACTTGAAACTTCCTCCTTACCTCTTCACTTACCTCTACAGATATGGGAGGGGGAACAGGGGTAATGTGGAATGGCTCCAAAGGGGTTTGTGGTTGAGTTTGATATTTGGATTTTGAGGACTTGTATTTTGAGGAAGTACCACTCTTGGACTTCCTGGTCCTTTTGGCTAGTGGCTGGGAAGGCCCTTCGCCAGTAGTAGCTTCTATTGAAGGGGCAAGTTGTTTGGGGGTTGCAACGACTTTGGTCTTGGGCGTGGCAGTAGGGATCATTGAGAAATGATTGGGTAGCTCGTGGAGAGGATCTTTAATGGTTTTACTCAGAGGAAACTCAACTCCAAGAATAGAGTTGCCCTTGAGACCCAACTCGGAGGCAGAGAAAGAAAGGACTGGGGGATATTGGGGGAACTCTGTATATACTTGCGAATCATGGTCAGTTGTACCAAACGGAACTTGGTGGAATAAGAGGTAGATATGTCCCCCTTCCTGGTGGCACTGGGAAGGGTGATTCACCCATCCGTGGTAGAGGTCACACCAAGCACCGCTGCTACAAGATAGAAGGTGAAAGCCTCAGCAAAAGTGGCCCTTTTATTATTTTATTGAAAATTTTAATTGATTCCTAGAAATGAGAAATATGTAGAATTAATCTCTTTTTGAATATTTATTTTAATCCACAAAATTTGGAATCATTTGGTGAAGAAAATCTGAGATTTATAAGTTGTTCTTGGAGAAATGATAAAATATGAGGTTTCTGAATTTTAAGGGAAAACATCATGATTAATTCATACTTCTTGATGGATTTATGTTGTTTAATGATTATAGATCACTTATATATCTTGTTATATAAATTGGGAGGATTTATAAGGAGTTTGGGACCATATAGTAGATGTTTTGAGGATGAAAAATGATTAAACCCGTAACTGTTGAGGAAATCTAGGCAAATAACTGATCGATCGACCCAAGAATGTCGATCGATCGAACCAAATTATCAATCGATCGACTCCACCTAGAAATGTGATTTGTTTCCTTTTAAGTTTTGATTAAATCCCAACTTTTAGCAATCTTTGATGTTGATTAATGTAACATAATGGGAATTGGGTAAGGGCAATAGGACATACTTAAGACCCGAAAAAGTATTATTATGTGTGGGATTGAATGGGGGAAATTAACGATTGTTAATTGAATGAATTACGGTGGAGAGTTATATAAATTGAGGTTTAATCGGATAAAGGATAACTTAAGAGAGTCGTTAATTACCGAAATAACTTTAGTCTTATATGGGATTAACCCTAAGAGATGGAATAAAGGGTTAAGATTGACTTAGGGATTATCGAGAAATAAACGTAATTGATGATAATTTTAATTCATAGAAATTCGGGAGTTGTGATGACATGGACTAGTAGGGCGTGGATGTTTACCTACTGAATTTATATGAGAAATAAATGATTACCCTTTGAGTGATGAGAGACGCTCGAGAATATAATTTGACAAGTAAAGTCATAATCTGTAAATACATAGGATATTAGAGATAAATATACTATGTATGGAAATATTTATGTGGGTTGTACGTGTGCCCTATTATTATTACATATAGGTGGGGTGAATACCTATATTATTAATTATTGCTATCGGGGTGGGGGTTTCATGTTGTGGACAATTTTATCATGATGATCCCATTTGGGGGGATTTTATATTTGTACCCTTAGCATAGGACCTTGGACACGTGCTATCGGTTTGAATGATAGTTTCGACGGTTGAATGGGAATGTAGGTATGTACATGACCCATTTGGCTGGGGAGTTTGCTCGCCTCCAATATGTGTGTTATGTTATTTATGGTTCGTGAGAGATGTCAAACCAATAGTCCTTTATACAGTGAGAGATGTATCAGGACATGATAGCAGAGTATGCATGCACCGCAACTGTGTCTGGGAGGTGCCATATTAGTATATATAATAATGTGATGAATATATATACTTTGACGTAATCTATCCTGTGAGAATTGTAGATTAAAATATATATTGTGATGTAATATAGTGTGTGAATTAGTAGATAAAAATGAATAATGATATTTGATTGAATTAGGTAAGTGAATAGTTAATCTTAAAGTTGTGAAAGCCTAGTTCATATTAAAGAGAAATGAACATGTTTAATTATAATACGTATTATGTGGGAAATATGGGGAAATGATATGGGATAGAATCATAATTGAAAGCCTTAATTTTGGAGATGATAAGGTATGTTACGCATGCACAGTAGATTTTAGGTGAGACTTCTCAAGAGAGAGCCCGGGAAGCTAACATGTACATAATAATTGCTTAATTGCACTTGTTAAGAACTTGCTATTTTTAAAAATCTTTTACAATCGGGCTCTGACCCGTTTCCTTGCATATCCTCTTCTCTATTGTATCTTGTACATCAGGTATCCAGTACATGCCGACATGGAATATGGATATATCGACGGGTTATAGTTGCCACTGGAGAGGCAAATTTTGTTTAGATGCTTCTATTCTGTTGAATGACACATCTGTAGTGTCTACTTTCATTTAGGGCATGTCACCCTGGATTCTAGTTATTTTATCCTATTCCATTGATTGTAATTATTTATGTCAGTATTGTTGATATCAGAAATAATTGATGGTAATGAAATATTTTAAAACGAGAGTTATTCCAGTCACATTTATTCTTGTTATATTTAGTTCAGCTGTGTTGTGGTGTTTCTTATTGTTATTTCGTATCGTGGAATGGTTTTAATTAAATTAAAAATGAAAAAGTTTTGACACTAGCTTAATTAATCATTAGGTGAATTAATAAAGAAATTGTATTTCGATAGTGATGCTGAGAGTTAACCAATTGGATATTCTGATTTAATTTAATAAAGGACTGATAACCCGATATTTTATTAGACGGGGTGTCAAAGGTGGTATCAGAGCATCATGTTCTAGTGTCCTTAGGATCAATACAACTTTCTACGTTTTAGCGTAGCATTCTTTGATGTAGAGCCCTATTATTATGATGTTGTATTCCTCTGCGTATTACGACGTACGTGCTCCTGCCAAGAAATATAAGCGATCTAATTCTTATACGATCTCGGTCATGCATTGATGACTAGCAAGGGTCATTAGAAGGACAGCAGGAGGAGGACTCAACAAAAGATATAGAGTGTTTTGGAAATGGTGTTTGAGATAGAACCCTCCAAAATTATTATTTGGGTTGTGGACAATAAGGAGTTGCTGGGGAGCTGTGACGTTTGCGCCATTCCAAAACTACCTTGCACTTTTAGTGAAGGGTGAGGGAGTCAAAAGGACTTTTGTGTAGGAAGAAATCCAAAGACAATTATGTAGGGTGAAGTGTAGTAACACCCAGGACTTAAAAATTTTGGGCAAAATTTTTTCTCATAGGAGCAATCTAAAGTGATGAGAGTTAGAATTATCATATAAAGAAGAATGGGTGAAGCTAGATAAAAAATGTGGGTATGGTTTGATCGTGAAATCATATATCTACGGTTATAATAGGGATGTGAAAGAATCTCAAAACTTATATCATATGAGCAAGAAAGAAAGCCAATGCGAGAAAGCAGTAAACTAGCTTAATGAAAATTTTACCCAACGAAGAAGGGGTATATAGAAGGTAAGAAGAGTTCATTGTGTGGAAGGAATCGTGAGTAAATACTCAAGTACGGATGGGAAATCTGACGAAGATGACTCGGGTCAATATTGTCAAGAAATTTATAAATGCTTCCAGACGAAGGAGAGCCTGGGGGGTTGGGAAAACCTAGCCAGATGGCAAGATTGAATTCAACGGGATAGTAAAACATTAACGGAAGGTATACCCAGTAAGCGGCGATGAATTTAGTCAAGACCAGTGAGGTCGACCATGTGTTCCATAGAACCAGTAGAGCCAAAGGAATAACAAAGATATCAATTGGGAGCTAAGACTGCCAGTAAGGTATACCCAGTAAGCGGCGATGAATTTAGCCAAGACCAGTGAGGTCGAACATGTGTTCCAAAAAAACAGTAGAGCCAAAGGAATAACAAAGATATCAATTGGGAGCTAAGACTTCCAGGTACGAGAGAAGGGCATTCCAAAATGGCCAGTGGGACCAGTGATTGGAAATTATCCTACGTGTAGAGTGTGGGACTACCAGTGTTGAATGTGTCCACGTTGATAATTGAGACCGATAAGATTTGGAAATGGTAAACCATGCCATTTAGGCATAACAACTGGAGGAGTGAGATTTCCAGTGGAGGAATTGGGTCAAGAGCATTGAGCCCATGAATTTACAACCCGAGAGTGGTGGGTTTATACAGGACCAATGGAGACCTCGGTGACAGTAGCATACCATGTTTCAAAATCGACAAGGCCTAAGAAGTAAAAGGACGGCCAGTAAAGCCACGAGTGAGGCCTAGAGATTTTGGGCCAACATTTTAGTGATGGGGGTGTAAGCCGCATAATAGAATAATTTACCCACTATGACGAGGGGACAACTATTGGGTGAAATTCTAGAGGTATAATGATGGCAAGTGATCATGGGTTGTTTTGGCAGCAAGAAGTGCATGCAAGGACCCTATGATTTGGCGGTGAAGTTTTGTTTCATTCTTGTGAGTAAAGGATTAATTCACGTGACATGGGTGTGTCACAACATATATATATGAATTGTTAACACTAAAATTCGCGTGCAAATCGAGTTTAGTGGGTATGTTAGTTTTAACAATCTGGTTACAAACGTATATATCGTTGATAATGGGAATTTTTTATGTCGCCCGTGAGTGAGGCGGGTGGGCACTAAGAGCATATTTTATCGTAACAATTTACTACTGCATTGAGTTAGAAAAGTAGAGATTATTATGGTAATGTGTAGTGATTAATTACCGAATGTCTGAACCATAGTAGATTGAGTGATAAGACTATCGTGCTGGATATTTCGGGGGAGGGGGGATAATATTAATTTTGTGAGGCGCACCCTGAAATAGGGTTGGGTCTATATATATGTATATATGAAAATTTCATGGTACCGTAGACCTCAGTGAGTATGTTGTCTAGTTATATGTGATCCCGGTGCATAGGGATTTATTTACTGATGTGACTCAGGATACATTGTTTTCTTTATCGAGCAGCGAGAGATAGCTCGCTATATATATAGAGCCGAAAACTTGGGATAGTGAGAGCGCCATGTTTCATGTTATTTCTAAGGGACATAAGTATATTTTTATGTCAGCGTACAGAGATTGTGGGCAAGTATATATTATGGATTGAGGGCCTTACAAATCTCGATAACTGACTATGTTAGGTAGTAGTGTATCGGGGGGTCCTTGTTTGGATTTCACTTTGCGAGACATCCCACGCATGAAACTAGTAAACGTCGGGAGTTGAAGAGAATTTTAATCGATAGTACATGGGTTTCGTACTTTGGTCATTGTACATATGGAAAAATATAACTCAGAGTCGATAATTCCACTATGACTTGAGGCCGGTAGAGTCACCTAGTCTTGGTATCATTACGAATAGAACAATGATGCCACTGAAAGAGTGATTAACTTATGACCAGTGGGGTGGTTGAGTGTACTCCTACCATATCAGCATTCCAAGTGCCCGATAATTGATTTAAGAGGAGTACATGCCATTGGTTCAATAATGTGCGAGACATAGGGTGTATGGGCACCCTAGGTGATTGAATCAGGAAGTGGATTATGATTGTCATGCGAATTCGACAACATCTAGCTGGGAAAGTCAAAGATTATTTCGTAAAATTTGGTAGAGGCCTACGTTTAACCAGAAACTGAATTTTTAGAGCGAGGGAAGGACTTGTGACACGCGGTGAGGCAAAGTCACATGGATCACGGTTAGAGGTACATTTGAGATCATATAAGATGTATCATCTTATAAATGACAGTGGTGATGTGATGCAATGAAGAGAAATATTGCTAAATTAGTTTTGCAATGGGTCACCTATCTGTTGGTAAAGGGTGGACCATCCGAAACTAGTAGTGGTTTCTCAACCAGTAGAATGGGAGAGCATTCCAAGGATTTTATCGCAAAGTTAACTACTTCCTAGAGGGGTTACAATCCTATATAGGTGTTAGTGGATCGATTGACCAAAGTAGCTTACGTTATGATAGTTAGGATTGATTGTACTACGGGACAGTATGAGCCGATCTTTATACCCGAGATAGTGAGGTTACATGGGGTATCGCTTAATATTATGTCCAATTGGGACAAGATATTTGTCTCTCGACTGTGGAAGGGTTTTCATAAGGCCATGGGTACCGAGTTGTGAGTGAGTATGGCCTATCATCTGCAGACTAATGGGCAGACCAAGCAGACTAATCAGATGTCGGAGAATAAATTATATGTGTACCTTTGGATCTTAGGGGAGGACGAGAGCAGTCCCTTCCACTAGTGGAGTTTGTGTACAATAACTCATATAAGTTCACTTTTAGGCATGGTGCCAGTTGAGGTATGTCACGGTAAGCCTTGTTATTCTCCTGCTTGTTAGTTAAAGGTGGGGGACCAGGTACTATTTTGAAGATCAGAGATGAATTGATACTTATTGTATATAATGTGTGTAAAATATATACTGCGCAAATAACTTACTTGTGTGCGATCGTCGCGAGACGAGATCGTATGTATCTACAGAACGATTAATATACTAAAGTATGAATAGTAGAAGGATAGATAGTGAGTATCTAAAATAAAGTTTAAGTAGTGAAACTTAAACGGTAAGGCTTGGACAAGAACCTACGTGACAGGGTAACCTTGAATTTAAAACGAGCATACGTGAGGTGTTCATTATTAAGGGAATTTGATAGCGTACTGTATGAGCGGTACGGAGTAGTTTACTTGTGAGCGTGAGGATGAGATGCACAACATATAGCCGATTCGTTCTTATCTGGTATACTTTTTTCAAATTTCGAGATGAAATTCTGTTGTAAGGGGAGAAGTATGTAACACCCCGTATTTTTAATGACTTTTAAATTGGGATTAATTACAATTAATTGTGGGATAATTGGAAATTAATTCGAATTTAAATATTACTCGAGAATAAAGTAATATATCATTTATGTTGAATATTACTTGTGATTAAAAGTAATATATATGATTATGACTTTACACATGATTATGAATTCTATAAAATTGTTGCGAGTGATGAATACGACAATTATGGTAATTAAGTTGGGGCACGCGTGTGAATCGTGTTGGGACTATAATTAAATGGAATGAAAATTAAATTATTTTTATGTCATCCGAATGGTCATTTTGACTATGCTAAAGTGTCCGAAAGGGTTTAAATAGTCAAAAAAGTCTACCCGGGGAATAACTTTGGGTCTCGGGGCAATTTGGAACCAAACACACCCCGAAGGGGTATTTTGGTCACTTTCCAAACTGAGTGAATAGTACCCACGAAAATAGATAGTTATTATATAAGTTTAAAGTTGGTAAGAGTCAGAGTCATTCACCAAAAATTAGAGGGAAAGACTTAGGGGAGATTGAGAAACTTCTCTGGGAAAGGAAGAGACTCTCTAGGAAACCAAAAGGCCAAAAGTCATTCTGCACCACCACCGAAAGTTGGTCGGAAAAGGGGAGGACAACCAGTAGAATATCATCCCCAACGGTTCATACCTACAATCTAAATGCAAGTTATTTAACCTTTGCAAACTTAGCATGTATATTGTCTATGTTAGGATAGTTATGAAATTTTGAAAGATTGCACGATTCAAAAATAAATTATAGTGATTTTAATTGATTCCTGGAAATGAGAAATATGTAGGATTAATATCTTTTTGAAGATTTATTTTAATCCACGAAATTTGGAATCATTTGGTGAAGAAAACCTGAGATTTATAAGTTGTTCTTGGAGAAATGATAAAATGTGAGGTTTTTAAATTTTAAGGGAAAATGTGATGATTAATTCATACTTCTTGATGTATTTATGTTGTTTAATGATTATGGATCACTTATATATCTTGTTATATCAATTTGGAGGATTTATAAGGTGTTTGGGATCATATAGTAGAGGTTTTGAGGATGAAAAATAATTAAACCCATAACTGTTGAGGAAATCTGGGCAAAGAACTGATCGATCGATCGATCGACCCAAGAATGTCGATCGATCGACTCCCCCATGAAATGTGATTTGTTTCATTTTAAGTTTCGATTACATCCAAACTTTTAGTAATCTTTGATGTTGATTAATGGAACATAATGGGAATTGGGGAAGGGAAGTAGGACATACTTAAGTCCGAAAAAATATTATTATGTGTGGGATTGAATGGGGGGAATTAACAAATGTTAATTGAATGAATTACGGTGGAGAGTTATATAAATTGAGGTTTAATCGGATAAAGGATAACTTAAGAGAGTCGTTAATTACTGGAATAACCTTAGGCTTATATGGGATTAACCCTAAGAGATGGAATAAAGCGTTAAGATTGACTTAGGGATTATCGAGAAATAAACCTAATTGACGATAATTTTAATTCATAGAAATTTGGGAGTTGTGATGACATGGCCTAGTAGGGCGTGAATGTTTACCTACTGAATTTATATGAGAAATAAATGATTACCCTTTGAGTGATGAGAGACGCTCGGGAATATAATTTGAGAAGTAAAGTCATAATCTGTAAATACATAGGATATTAGAGATAAATATACTACGTATGAAAATATTTATGTGGGTTGTGCATGTGCCCTATTGTTATTACATATAGATGGGGTGAATACCTATATTATTAATTATTGCTACCGGGGTGGAGGTTTCGCGTTGTGGACAATCTTATCCTGATGAGCCCATTTTGGGGGATTTTAGATTCGTACCCTGAGCATAGGTCCTTGGACACGTTCTATCATGATAGTTTCGACTATTGAATGGGAACGTAGGTATATACATGACCCATTTGGCTGGGGAGTTTGCTCTCCTCCAATATGTGTGTTATGTTATTTATGGTTCGTGAGATATGTCGAACCAATAGTCCTTTATACAGCGAGAGATGAATCAGGACATGATAGCAGAGTATGCATGAACCGCAACTGTGTCTGGGAGGTGCCGTATTAGTATATATAATAATGTGATGAATATATATACTGTGACGTAATCTACTGTGTGAGAATTGTTGATTAAAATATATATTGTGATGTAATTTGTTGTGTGAATTATTAGATAAAAATGAATAATGAGATTTGATTGAATTAGGTAAGTGAATGCTTAATCTTAAAGCTCTGAAAGCCTAGTTCATATTAAAGAGAAATGAACATGTTTAATTATCATACGTATTATGTGGGAAATACGGGGAAATAAAATGGGATATAATCATAATTAAAAACCTTAATTTGGGAAATGATAAGGTACATTAGGCATGCGTAGTAGATGTGAGCTGATAATTCTCAAGAGAGAACTCGGGAAGCTAACATGTACATAATAATTTCTTAAATGCACTTGTTAAGCACTTCCTATTTTTAAAAATATTTTACAATCGGTCTCTGACCCATTTCCTTGCATATAATCTTCTCTATTGTATCTTGTACATCTGGTATCCAGTATCGGGGATGCCGACATGGAATATGGATATCTCGACGGGTTATAGCGGCTACTGGAGAGGCAGATTTTGTTTAGACGCTTCTATTCTGTTGAATCATACATCTGTAGTGTCTACTTTCATTTAGGGCATGTTGCCCAGGATTCTAGTTATTTCATTCCTATTCCATAGATAGTAATTATTTATGTCAGTACTGTTGATATCAAAAATAATTGATGGCAATGAAATATTTTAACTAGAGAGTTATTCCTGTCACATTTATTCTTGTTATATTTTGTTCAGTTGTGTTGTGATGTTTCTTATTATTATTCCGTATCGTGGAATGGTTTTAATTAAATTAAAAATGGAAATTTTTTGACACTAGCTTAATTAATAATTAGGTGAATTAATAAAGAAATTGTTTTTCGACAGTGATGCTGAAAATGATCCAAATGGATATTCTGATTTAATTTTATAAAGGATTGATCACCCGGTATTTCATTAGGCAGGGTGTCACACTATCTTAATATATACTTCAATTTAAATATGGTATCTGATTAAGTAACAAGATATTTGAATGCCAGAGATGAGAGAATGCAAGCACACCTCTAGGTTGCCCACAAATTAATGGACAAATTTGTAGAAGTCCACATTCATCAGTTACACCGGGAGCATAATAGGCACGGCGATGCATTTTCAGTCTTGAACTCTGATATTATAAGAACCATTGAAGACGATTTTTTTGCCAAACTGAGCATCACAAGGCCGGTGGTTGATGAACAGATTATCATCGTGCCTAGAAGTCCCAGCTAAATGGACTCAATAATCACTTATCTGGAAAGTGACATCCTGTCGTCCGATAAGAGGCAATCTAACTAAGTTGGAGTAAAATTCACATGATTTTACCTCACTCCAGAAGAAAAACTCTATAAGATATATTTCAGCGGGCCTTACCTCCAGTGTGTGAATCCAAGTGACGTCGACCAAGTTCTGTATGAACTTCACGGTGGAATTTATAACAGCCACACAGGAGGGAGGTCTTTGGCCTTTCGAGCAATTAAAGAAGGGTATAGGTGGCCGTATATGCAAAGAGATGTAGCTTCCTATGTCAAGAAGTGTGAAAAATGCCAAAAGTTCTCCCTTATGCTTAATCAACTGGCCAACGACCTAAAATCACTGACTAGCCCATGGCCATTCGCCAAATGGGGTTTGGATATCATAGGCCCACTCCAAATAGCACCAGAAAATTGCAAATACCTCTTGGTTGGCACAAACTACTTCGCAAAATGGATTGAATAAGAACCATCGGCAAACATCAGGGACATCGATATAATCGGGTTCATCTGGAGGAACACTGTGACACGATTTGCATACTTAGGGCGATCATCAAGGATAACGACACACATTTTGAAAGTGGAACATTCTAAAGTTTCTGCGATAGCTGTAGCATTAAGTATCACTTCAACTCTGTGACCTACCCCCAGAATAACGAGCAAGCTGAGGCTTTCCAATAAAATGATGCTCGACGGCAGAAAGAAGAGATAAGAGAAGGCAAAAGAAGCTTGGATAGATGAGCTTCCTCACGTCCTATGGGAATATCGTACTACGCTTAAAAGACCTACTAGGTAAATGCCTTTCACTCTAATGTATGGTATGAAAGTTGGTATTCTTTTAGAAGTTGGCCTGCCAACTATGAGAACCACTATTGTTGAGCGGAATTTAAATAAGGAGGCCGTAAGGACTGAACTTGACCTAGCAGAGGAGAGAATGGAGCATGCTATGATAAAGTTGGCCTCTTACCGACAATATCTATATAGGTTGTACAATAATGCCATCAGTCAGAGGAAATTACAGGTCAACGACAACATCCTTAGAAAATTCTTCAACAATGGTAAAAAACCTTTAGATGGAAATTGGGACCTAATTAGCATTGACCGTTCAAGTTCATCAGAGGCGATTTGTAAGGAGCCAACCATTTTGAAACAATGAAGGGCAGGGAGATACCAAGGGCATAAAATGCATCCAACCTCAAGAAGTTTTACTTTTTAATTTCTCTTGCTCAGTCATTTCTATCTTGGTAAGTTTTCATAAATTTTTATTCCAAAATTTATGTTGCTCACAATCTATTATAGTTTTTCCAATAAAGCACAAGACAAAATGGTTCATTTAGCTATTTAGCATTGTTCCATAGTGGAAAGTTTACACTTTTGATGGTCAAACATTGATAAGTATCACCTTAGTTTAATTACAATTAAACTCAAGGTTCCACAATCTTCGTCATGAAAAATGTGGAAATCTCATGAATTGCCCAGTCAAACAAAAAACCTATAGGGGATCCCTAGGAACTAAGTGATCCTGAATGGGTGGATGACCCTAAAACTTCGTGCATTTTTTGCCCGAGTATACTCTAGGCCTAAGGATGTGTGATGACACAACCAAAGAGGTAAGATAAGACAATGAATACATTCTTGGCATAACGGAATGGAAAAATGCAAAATGTGAAATTATACAAACATTATGTTGTTACATAAAGTTATAATACATAATAAATATCATATATAGTATTAAAAAAACAAAACCAACACAATTATTATCCCCGGTGAGAAATTCACTGAGCAATGGGCTCTCTTTCAACCATCAACATGATTTGGTCGGAATTCATCATCACTCTCATGCGATAACTAGTAATGCTTAACCAGTTGAAGAGGAATGACATCTAATGGAACCCAAATCTCTTCACTTCCAAAGAGGGGATGGTGATACACCGGACAATCGATGTGATACTAGTACCAGAGTTTAGAGTCCTTTGAGATTTTCAGGACACAAAAGCATTCAACCAACTATGGCTAACTGCTTTGCCTCGTCCATCTTAACAGGGGCATCTATCAACCTCTCATCATAGATAGTAGCTCATGCCACGTGTGGAACCTTTTTGAAGAGATTAAAAATATTAATTATGTCATTCGTTAACCCCATTTTCATAACTCCTTCCCTATTTAGGTATTCCTTGGCTTTGACGAGCCGCTTTCTGAGAGAATCTTTTTAAGTTTGTAAAAATGCATTAACATCACCAATGTATTTGGTCTCAATGATATTATTTTTCAAGGAATTTATCTGCTTCGGCATAAGTGTGCCAACTTCGCTAAGGTCCTTCACATCGTCCTTCAGTTTGGACACTATCCTTATAAGCCTCGGTTATCTTCTAAAGAGCCTTATGAGCATAAAAAAGCACGACAATCTTGAACATTAGCTCCCAACCAATAATGGTATCTAGATTACCAATAAAAGAAGGTATTTGTCTAGGAACGTTGCCATGTTACAATATTAAAAGAAAATAACTCATTAACGATGGAAGACAAAATCAAATATCGACTAAATCTTTCATTATAAAAAAATGGGGATAGGCCTTTACAAACAAGAACAAAAGCATATAAAGGTTCAAAATCTAATTATTCTTGACTAGATTTGGGGTTCCTTTCCCTTTACATGCTCTTGAATTTTTAGGACTTCGCCCCGAGTAGCCTTAGAGGATTTCTGGTCGGTGGAAGCATATGTCCGAACATCTTTATCTTCCCTTGATGGGGAAGTCGAGTTGTGCTGACCAAAAATTTTATAATCAGTTGGGCATTATCCCTCATCAGGGTTTCATCTCAACCTTTCTTAAGGTTGAACTTTCTAAAAAAATCCAACTGGCGTTTGGCGTCGCTAAAGGCCTCAATATATCCATTGTCATAACCTACATCCTTAGCAGCTGCTAAAGTTTTTATTTAATCCTTCTTCAACTAATCACACTCGACCACCACTTTCTTATCATCTTTAACAACTGGGATATAATTATGATAAATCATGTTTAGGGGATGCATACTCGTGTGATATATGTGTTGTTTACATTAGATGTTAATCGAGCGTATGATTGGGGATAACATGTTTAGAGCATATGATTCGTCATGTGGTTAAATGCATCCTGAAAATATGTTTCTAATGCATCATTATTCTTATAAAGTAAACTAGGGTGTTGGTGTGAAAATGGCCATGTTGGGTCGCCAAATATGAAAGTTATGAAATTTTGAGTAAATTAGTACTCTTCTATTCAAGCCCAAATTAGGCGTACTAATTTTATGATTTTGGGAAAACCCAAAATATGAAAGTTGTAGACATATAAGTTATATAAAAGTAGACACAAAGTTTAAATAAATTGTGGTCCGTAATAGGGAGCTATGGTAATTTTATCAAGGCGGGACAAATATGTCATTAGTGAAATTGTCTTATTGGACCTCTTGTCCAACGAATTATATATAGGCACAAGGATAAGTGTCGTTGGACCCATTAGAACGTATTTCCTTATTATAAATCAGATTTGGATATTCTTCCACATGTGAAAGGAGAATCTTGAGAAGAAATATGCTTATGGAGAGAGAAAAAGAAAGTTAAGGAAAAATTGCTTTAGAAAATTACCATAAATCATGGAATACTTATCGAAATCAAGATATTCCAGTTGGAGATGTTAGACAACATATATTAGTAAACATATCCTAAAATTATGTAAAAATACCAAGAAATTAATCTTGAGGGATAGTTTTAAGTGTAGGTATAGAATCTTCCCTGAAAGTATAAGTATGCATAATAGGTGTTTGACGATTTGCTTGACATAGCAAATGAACTTTAGAAATTATGAAACTTTAATTTTATATTATTCAATATGTTTATTAAACTTGGGTGGATTATCATGAAAAATTATGATATTGAAAAATTATGAAAATTCTTGGAAGTTGAATAAACGATAGAGGAGCCTATAGGGGCGATTTGTTTTGCAATAAAGAAATGGGCATATCTTGGTCTAGGAAGCTTGAAACGATGTGTCGTCTTTTGTATTGGGAACCTAATATGATAAGAATTGGATTTATAAGAGTTAATTTAAGTATGTTTGGACTATGAATTGGATATGTGAAATATCTTAACATGAAATTGGATGAGACTTAATTTATGATAAATGATTTGAATAGGATCATATGATGCTTATGAATTGAATTCCATAGAAGTTATTCTTTGGATTGGTAATATTCTTATGATGACACTAATATTATAAGAATGATATGAAAGGAAGGATAACTGGTTGAACAACTACCAGACAAAGGCAAGGGGGAAAACTCATTAAGTGGCCAAGGTGAGTGTACTCACTGGTAAGATGCATTTATACATGGCTATGGATAAACTGAGAATATTACTTATTGGTAAGATGTATTTATGCATAGTTATGGATATGATCATAATATTAGGAATATGAAACTGTTCATTTCATTTTATCGAAATGTTAGGTTACTCCCCGACCCGAAATGGAGGAGAATTGTCTATTACAGACAGGATATGTGAATCATGATTCAGATAAGTTGGTCATTCTTTATGAATGAGCCGAATAAGTATATAATTGGTCATTCTATATGAATGATCCGGATAAGTATATAATTTGCCATTCTTTATGAATGGGTCAGATAAGTATATAATTGGTCATTCTTTATGAATGTGCTGGATAAGTACGCATATATCATCAGAGGGATATGATTTATTGTATTTAATTTTATGCAATGGTGTAGTAGTGATGCATTTGCTGAGCTATTTTGCTCATAGTTCATATGTTTATGTTTTTTGCAGGTATTGTGATATCACTGTCAAATCTAGAAGGTCAGCGTGGTTAGCCAGGGACGCATAAAATCATGATTTTGGTAAAATGTAAATGGGGTAATTTAAGATTACTTATACTTTCAGTAAGTTTGAATAAGCATAATTACTTTAAAAATGTGAAAGGTTTTAGTTTTATTGATTCATGTTAGTAACTGAAAAAGGATACTCATAATTATGGTTTGGTTAAGGTAATTATTATTTGACTCACTTTGACTTTCAAACTTAATTATAAGTAACTGGGTTGGTGTATGTCAACTTTGGTATCAGAGCCTTGGTTTTAAAGGTTCTGGGGTGAGGAGCGCCTAGATTTGGCAGTAAAAGTACAAATTGTTTTGAGTCAGGAGTAAATTGGCTTTATTGACTAACATTTGTTAGTTATACATATATATTGTTGTACGGGATATGAAATGTAAGGATCTTGCAGGAAAGAAAATGAGATGTTAAGGTTTATTCGTTGATGACAGCGAATACAGGTATTTTAATATGAATCATTGCATTGTTTTATTTGTGGTATGGACAAACATGTCATTAAAGGAAATTTTTTAAAGACAAAATATGGTATACAAAAATTATGAAGTATTGAAAGTGATCTCTTCTTATACTGGAATATGTAGACTTGAGTTGTGTCACTTATTAAGCCATGGATTGGTGTGTGCCCATTTATGTGGGAGAGTGAGGTACGGGAACCCATATTCCATTAAATGATGAGATGGTAAATTGTTAGAGTGTGAATAAAATGAAGATTCACGTGGTAAAGGTGAAGTGAGAAGATTAATAGTTGTATATGTTTAAATTTAATATGTGAAATGGTTAGAAATTCAATTACTAGCCAATATATCACAATTGATCCGAATATGGGTTCATACTGAATTATGATAAGTAGAAGAGAAGAGCAATAAGAGTTGAGATGTATTTCTTTAATAATATGAATGTATATAGTGGATATTACCCATGTTATGTTTTGAAATGCTAATATGAATAATAAAGTTAAGACAAAGTGTTAAAGAGTTGGAAGTTTAAATATATTGGGGAGCCCTTTTAAGAGTATGTGTTGTGTATGAGTATGGTAAAGATGCTAATCGGGTTGGAACGTCGACAACTAGTTTGGGTGGATATTGAGTTGTATTTGTCATTATATGTACGTGTTATCACTAAGAGTATGATATATAATGAATATGATTGACCTTATATGAAGTCACCCATAAGTATGTGTAAGGATGATGTGTTATGTGAGATACCATAATTTGATATATTAAGGTATTTGTACAGGTTATTTGAAAGAAATACGACATATAATAGTTAGAGAAGTATTATGGGTTTGGTAATTATGGTTAAAGAATAATCAAACGATAGTGAAAAGGGAATGCCGTGAGAAATTATATTGAGTTCATAGTGTATGACTGTACAATATACATGAAGGTGAATATGAAATCTTGGTTAAGAATAAACATTTAGTGAATGATTGTTCGATTTCGATATGTGAAAAGTAGTGAGGCCATATTTAGATTAAGAAATCCTAAGGATGATATTTAACATACTCTTAAATTTCATAATTGATACGAAAAGTAGTTAAAGTCAAACACATGTATTTGGTGTTAGATGGAAGATGAAAATATGATATGTACTAAGCTAGTTTGGTAATATGATAATTATGATTTAAAATATTACACGATGATAAGGATTGACTATAGGAATGAAGGGAGAAATGTAAAGAATAATACTAGGTTTGCTAAGAATGTTCACTCATTGTGAATATATGCTGATACAACTGATAATTTATTATATGTGAATGTTCGACATACCTATATAAAGGTATGAAGTAATATGGGTGTTGGGAATTGGTTTTCATGGATAAGAAATCATTAGATGATTATTCTTACGTGTAAACGACAAAGAAACTGAAGATATTATGAAAGAAGATTTATCATACATTGAGGAACCGATGGAAAGTATTGATCGAAAGGAGCAAGTATTAGGGAATAAAGTTAGTCCCGTAGTTAAAGTGTGGTGGATGGTCCATGAAATTAAAGAAGCAACTTGGGAAATGGAATATAGAATGAGGAAACAATATCCTCAATGGTTTGGCAAGTGAAATTCATACTAAATTTCGGGGATGAAATTTTCTAATGAGGGAAAGTTGTGACAACCTGGATATAATTATGATAAATCATGTTTAGGGGAAGCATACTCATGTGATATATGTGTTGTTTACATTAGATCCTAACCCAAATAAGTGTGTGATGACACGTGGAGTTTTGGGAACCAAGGGAACACTAGATTTCAACTACCTAGGACCTTTTTGAAGATCGAAACAAAAACGCCTAAGGTGACCTTTCCTACCACAATATGAACACGTGTAAACTGGTGGACCGACATCTATGGGGTGACCTTTTCTAACGTCCTTGGTACTTATTGACCCTCTAAAACAAATAATGGTCTTGGCTTTAACAACATAAGCATTAGAACTCAACAATTTTCAACATGTTATTTACATGTATTAGACTTGATATATGTTATTTTGGAGCCACTGGTTAATTATCATGATTTTATATGAAAATGGGTTTAAAAAAGAGATGATTTAAAATGGGTCTTGAAAATGTTTAAATTCAGAATATGTATTTTGAACATTTTTTGAAATAAAATATGTTGAAAGATGTTTTAAAGGTAGATAATGTGACTTCGTGTTTAGAAATGCATTAGACTTGTGTAGGCCATTTTTATGAAATAAAAGTTGGATTTTCTTACTTAAAATGATGAAGTATAAGAAGAAGAAAAACTTTTACTTAAATGGGTGTTTTTTAGATGTATAAACTGATAATATAAGTAGTAGGGGTTGATGTGCAAATAAGCAAAGCATAAAGTGTTTTCATGAAATTCTGATTTAAATATAAATAAAGGAAATCAAAAAGGACAAATATGAAAATATGTGAAAGATTAAGTTTTCATATAAAGTTGTGGTGTCAAGTGTAAATAATGGAAATAAGGAAGGTTCAATATGTATAACGGTTAAATGGGTATTTTTTCAAGTATATAAGAATCGTGTAGAAAGTAAATGGATTCATTTTGTAAATATGTGAAAAAATAAGGTTTTACTTAAAGTTACAGTGTAAAAGTTAATAATGAAAATTAAGGGGCTCAAACGTGAAAATAGCGGTAAAATTGGTGTTATGATGTAAATTCTCATAAATAAAGTGTGTATTTCAAATATGTGAAAAATGTGACTTTAATGTGTAAAAAGATGTTGTTTTATATATAAAACGTGTTGAAATGATAAGTGTGAAAGTGGGGTAAGTTGTGGAATTAAACAAGTGTTGAGAATGGACTAAAAGTGTTTTAAATGACAAGTAATTTTTTTATGAATCGTAATAACATGTGCCCTTAAAACACATTCTATTAAGCTAAAAATAAAAAGTCTCAAACTAATTATATGTTATTAACCTTAAAATGATTATTTTGTTGCTCTTTTGGAAAATATAAGACCATTAAATTCAAGGCTTCACAACCATTTTTCTCTCCCCTAAACTCCCATCATCATTCTTTTAATGTTTTTCTTTCTTCTTGTTTTATTCCTTTTTTGCGATTTAGTTTCACATTATGTGAATAGTTATTTAAAGTATCACTCTGTTTGTGTTATATACACACACACACACACACACACTAATATATTTATAACATAAAGAGGACTTGACTAAAAAATGGCATATCGAAAATATATTTTTTTACCAGGCACGAACACGATTCAAATAAAATGTAACATGACATTAAATTGATTTTCTTTACCAATATGAATAGGACTGAGGTAAAACACGATACGAGATTTTTTTTCACCTAATACGAACATGATCCAAATAAATCACAACACTACTAGATGTTTTGTGTATTTTTACGTAACACGAACACTACCCAATTAAAATATAATATGACACAACACGAAATGTTTTTCTAATTAAGACAAAAATTATCCATATAAAATATGACATGACATGAAATCGTATAATTTTTTACCTAACACGAACACGACCCGTATAAATATTTTCAATGGCCTTACATTTTCATGTTAACACTCTTTTATTTTCTGACACTTTTGTCATATTTGTGTAAAATTCATGACTCGTGTTATTTTGTTTGTACTAGTATTTTCATGTATTAGCATGTTAAATTCAATTTAAAAAATATTAGTCATGTTTGTCATGTCGTGTTTTAAATAAGTCATTTTCGCAAGACATAAAAACACAATTTCGGGTTGTCATGCCGTATTAGTTTATTTTATAGTATATATGATCGATTCAATTTGTCTCCATGACCGATTCGATTCGGCTGCCTGATTTTAGTAAGTTTGATTATTTATGTTATATCTCCGCATAGAATTAATTTGGGGACCTTGTTAATTGTTTCAAACTATAAGGGAGGACTTAATGAATTCCAATAGACCAATAGTAGCCAAAATGAGAGAATCGAGGCTAGGACCTATGGACATAATATGAACTTAATAATTTGCGAGAATTAGAACGGGTCACGGAGATCATGAGGGAAGCCAAAAATTATACCAATAGAGTATTGGTAGGTATTGACTACTGATATTACTTAAGGGATAACTAGGACCCTTCGGGTAGTGAACGATTCTCGGAAAATTAAGAAATGAACAATAAGTGTGAATCATTAGTACATTGAGTATTCGAGAGATATATATACTATGCTTTGGATATATTGTGGGTTATGTATATACTTATACTGGATATATATATATATATATACACTGACAGAGAGAGAGAGGGAGAGAGGTTATGTGAATACCTATTGTATGTTTTGTTACATGTGTGAACATACCTACGCTGCTTGTTATCACAAGAGGTTTTGCGCATTGGGTGATCCCACCTTGGCGATGTCATCCAGGTCTGGATGTGTTCCCCAGAATATAAAACTATGGGTGGCTCACTATTTAAGAGTGTAATAGTGAGACTGTCATGTCATTTGGGTACGTTAGGTATGTGCATAGCCCAAATGCATAGAACTATGTTCACCTCAATTGTGTGTTATTTGATTTGTGGTTCGAGGTGACATTCCGAGCTGATAGTCCTTGATTTGGTACGAGAAGTACATGGACTTAATAGCAGAGTATGCATACATTCGTAGTTCTCAGTCCGATAATGCTGTAATTGTGTATATAGATAATGTGATATATATACACACAGAAATATATGTGATTTCTTCTTCTCGGGTGTGGTAGTAGAAGATATAGATAGTGTGTATCTAAAGAAACTTAAGTAAGAGAAACTTAATTAATGGTTCAAATATAATATTCAACACATATTGATTAATGTTTTACGATAGCGTATCGTATATACGGTACAGGTGAGCTAAGCATATTAGTGAGTAATAGATGCCTTGGAACTAGTTAGGCTGGATAGCATAACTAGGTGGATAAATAGGAGACGTTATGCGTGCCCTATAGTTGAGAGGTGAGAAATTCAAGAGAGTGTGCGTGAAACTAACGTGTGTATCTAATAACTACTCATACTGCATTTTAAATACTTGCTAAATATTTTTCACAGATTTTGGACTCTGACCCGTATCAAATTTCTTTTCAAAAACTTTTAGTGTTCATCCACAAGGACACCATATATGATGATTCATTCCAGGGATGCGCAGCTGTAGCACTTGTGGAGGAATGCAGGACTTGTATAGATGCTTTAATTATTTCATTCCTAGTTTAGAATTCATATTTAGTTGTTTCAGTTGGGCATGTTGCCCGTTTAGTTTAGACATTTATTCAAATTTATTTATTTCAGTATCAGACTCTGTATTTAGGTCCATTTCATTTCTGTTAGACTTATGATTTGGATATTGGATTTTGAGCCGATGGTTTATTTGGCATTTATTATTTATCTATATTATCCTGCAATGTTTCAGACTTCTACTATTGTGTAGGTGGTTTATATTATTTTTATTCCCATATATTAGTGTTTTATTAATGGAAGATAAAGTTTAATACCGGCTTAATATAACATAGGTGGTTAATAATTTAAAAAAATTCGACAGTAATGCTAAGAATGAGTCAAATGAGATTCCTATTTATTTTGGTAAAGGGCTGATCACTCGTGATTAAAATATGCAGGGTGTCACATATTTTTAAAAAAATAATTAAAAAAATTGTTTCACAGTTTTTTACATATATAAAAAAAATATTTTGACTCTCTAAAAAATGTTTTAAAAAACTATGTTTATATTAAAAAATATTTTTTACTATAACTGTACATTATTAAACTGTATTTTATTAAAACAATATGTTGTATAAAAAATTGTACATTATTCGTTTTATGAAAGACGGTTTAACTAGTATATAAATATAAAAAAGATGTAAACTGGTTTTTATAAGTGAGGTATAATTTTAGTTACTTTTTTTCTAAATAAAAACTGGAAAAAAACTATATTTAGATAGACAAAACAAGTTTATAACATATTCTTCCGAGACTTATTAAAAATAGGCTAATTCAAGTTTAGAAGTCGTTGACTAAATAAAAATAGTTTCTTACTATAAATTATTTTTCTATTAAAAAAAATATTTTTTATATGAAGATTTTTTAGTAAACAATTTTTTATACCAATTTAACCATATTTATATAAAATGAGTAAAATACTACTTTTTATGTAGCATACAGTTTTTTTTAATAAAATACCGTTTAATAATGTACGGTTATAATAAAATGCATTTTTTTAATATAAAAATAGTCTTTTTTGGAAAACATTTTTTAAAAATAATTTTTTAAATAGTTAAAATATTTTTTAATTAAAAAATATTTTTCTATTTTTTTAAATAAAAGCTATTTTATTGAAAAAGTGTTTATTTATGAATAAGAAATACATACATATAATTTATTGCTTTGGCACTTTATGACGATCACTTTAGGAAAAATAAGTATCAAACGGTGTGAGTTAGTAGTCAATTAACGGTAAGTGTTAGTTTGGAGGCCAAATCATAAGAATAAAAAATCGTATATATTTGACTCAATAACCAATAATAAATTGGGACCAAGGCCCAAATAACCCTAAATATTATCCTTTTTACGCTAGCCACGTATGTATAGTACCCTTTAAGATTTAAAATATAATAGTCAAGTGGCTAAAGACTAAAGGGCAGGTGAATATATTTTAAGGTTATTATAATCTTTAAATATAAAAATGGACTGGGAAAACTTATAAAGGAGTGGAGATAGCAGGATCCTAAAAGAGAATAATGAAAAGACCCCGGATTTTAATTTTCACAATTAAAAAATAATTTCCTTTGTATTTAAAACACAATAGATGCGGAAGCGTTATAGAGGAGATGATGGTTCAACAAATAAAACAACATCGGATTATAATTTAATAAAACAAAATTAACCAATTCATTAATCCAAGTCCTAGAATTTGCCTAAGTCATGATTATTCATTTAAACAAAGTTAGGCCAAACCAAATTAATGCAAGTGACTTGAATTACACAATTTTACCCAATATTAAATTAAAGTCCAATTTTAATATAGTGTGAGAATTAAACCGAATTTTATCTTGAATTAAACCTAAAGCATGCGTTCTAAATTTTGTGCAAGATAAAAATAAACAATGTCACACTACACCGCGATGTACGAGGAAAAACCCACTAACGGGAAAAAAACCTCGGGACGGCCCTAGCCTCAAATCCACTAAAAACGGTATTACAAAATACAAGACAAAAGACTTACTTCCTAAACTCTAACCCTCTCAAGCCGTGATGCTTCTTCTTGTATTGACCTCCAATTAGCGGATAACCAACGGAGCTCCACCGTGGTCTCGGACTTCACCGATCGGGCAATTAGGCACACCGACCAAAACTCTCTTTGAATGGTGTAGAGAAACCGGTGCCAAACTCCAAGCAAGATGATAGATATATATGAACTTGGAATAAACAACAATGGGTGTAAACAAAGTGTTTAAAGATTTTTCTTTAAGTTGAAGAACACTCAAACATGAACATTTTCCTTTTGTAAAATAATCTCTCAAACTCTCTCTAGGAGATGTATTAGGATGGAAAAGTTATCTTCGAAAATGTGTTTCCCGAACATAATAATGTATGAAAAAATTTGGTTGAAAACCAAGTGGAGAAATGGGGAAAAACTGCATAAAACTGCCAAAAAACTGTTCCCAATGGAATCTCGTTTGAAACGAACTTGATTCTCGTTTGAATGAGACTTCTAACGAGCGACCAGCTTGGGCTCGTTAGAACCTCGTTAGAACGAGAAAATTCGTTCGAACGACATATCGAACGACTGACTAGTTAGGGTCGTTGGCAAAACTCGTTCGAACGAAACCTGGTTCGAACGAAAAAACTCGTTCGAACGACATTTCTAACGAATGACCAGAATGTTTGTAAAATTCGATTTTTGGCCCAGAAACTTTTATAAACTTATTTTATTAATCCTAACGCCCAATAAACATTGTTCCAAGCTCCTATATAAATATAATTGCATTCATACCTTGGGAGGATGGAACCATAGTTGATGACGTAGAAACGAGGCACGCAAACCGGCATTTTGATGAAGCTTTATATTCTTTGTCGCTACGTCTTCAACACACACTTCATAGGCTTGAGAGTATTACAATAAAACACTAACCTATGAATAAATGTTTTTGTCCGGAATTGAGCCAAACCTATATATGGACTCAACGGAAATTTGTGTCCTTACAAATCTCCCCCTTTGGCTATTCCGGGACAAAAACCAACACAAAAATCCTAAAGGGCCGTCAAGCTCACTAGACTCAAAACATAACCCGCCCAATCTTGACTCAACCCAAGGATTAAACACTTTGCCTTTTAAAGATGCCGCTTTAGTAGAATACCTGCACACTTAAGCAAACTCATCAAATGCATAGGGAATATCAAAATATTAAATGCAATTAAATAATTACTCCCCCTAAAATAATTTTCCCCTTTATCACACAAATGACATTTACTTAGAAAGACGTCTCCCCCTAAGATAAATCTCCCCCAAACTAAGATACAATAATAATAGGTTTAGATACCATTTCTCCCCCTATCATCATTCTCCCCCTTTTTGTTCAGGAATAGGCAAAGGATAAAGAACTAATAAACAGCATGTTGAAGCATAAAGTGATAAGACATGAAGGCATATGGGCAATAAAAGCAAGGCAAAGACACACAAATATCATATATATATATGAACTAGAAATATACCAATGAAGCTCTTGCATATATATATAGATATAAACACACATATAACACAAAATACAATAAGTTTGCACACTCGTATGGAAAAAATGTGTCATATGGAAACAGAAGTGTAGGGGTGTGAACTAGCAACAATTAAAATTAGACCCAAACACTTAATAAACGTTCACGGAGTTCTCATTTGATTCCAAACTTCATCACATTAAAATATAACCTCATGTGACAATATGAAGATTGAACACAATGAACAAACATACACAATGCATACAAGCCTAGCATGATGATGATTCTACAAACCAAATAGAGTCATGACATTAAAGACAACTAGGATAAATGGACATTGTGCAAACCGTTGATATACCATCCAATTCTCCCTCAATAAGCATATATATTATTTTACTTTTGAATGAATATATCAAACAAACATAGGCCTTGGCAATTGTTTTCTTTTTAATGCCAAATATTCTGTTTTTAGGCCTTTGGATCACGTATTTATTTTAGATCCAATCAACGGTGGCTTATTATCGCAAAGGATTTAATTCATCCTTTCGGAGCCCTTCCCCGTGCATATATTAATTTATCATGTTTTCATTTTTCACACAAATCTCACATGCAACGGATTTTGACATGCACTAGTCCTCCTAGGTCATAGATATGTAGATGACTAGATTGATAGGAGAACACCTCAAAAAGCTCAAATATAACATGTGACATTAAGATTTCAAAAGAGCTCGTGCATGTGTGAAAAGAGGCATATGAAAATAGAATCCATTTAATCAATACAAAATCCAACTACTCCATATAAAACATGGTAAAGAACATTTTAAGGATTGAAAATCTAAACCAAAAGTTCTAGCCACGTGGGAGCGTTAAAGGAGGGATTCAAACACAAGTATATGCCACATAAAGTGTGTCAAACAAAAATACACACAAAATAAAATCTTTTTGAGTTTTGAACATTTTTTTAACCAAAAATAAATATATATATACTCAAAAGGATAAACAAAAATCATTTGAATCTTTCATTAAGCTCAAATTATCAAGAGATAAAATCCAAATGATAAACAAAAATCTTTTTGTATTTTCATTTAAAGCAAACAAAATGAAGGAAATATAATACAAAAGATAAACAAGTCATGATTTCTAGCATGTGATATGAAATAAGGCAATGACTAGAAAATGACTAAACAAGCATACATTTAGCATATGAATATAGCATGAAGTACAAAAGCTAAAGTATGCAAACACTAACACATTCAACCTTTAAATTTAGCAAGGGAGGAAGGATGTGAAAGTAAATGAGAATCAAAATCCCTATTTTGTAGGGCAACCAAATCGGATTTCCTAACCCAAATTAATGAAGAATGACAATCTTGGGGTGTAGGAACATTAGCTACCGTGGTTACTTTACAATGGGATTTTCTAGGAATTCGTTTAAGATCAAAACAAAATTTCCTAAGATGACCGTTTCGACCACAATGTGTACAAGTAAAAACATGTCGAAAATATTTACTTAAGGAGTGATCTTTAAATGTATTCCTAGTTGATTCTCCTAAAACATTGGTTTGGGCATTATGAGTAAATTCATTACAAGGATTGAAGCCTAAACCACAAGTGTCATTTTTAATTTGGACCGTTCCTAACATTTTATCTAGTTTTTCTGAACGACATTCCAAATCAAATTTGACATTACTAGAATCTTTTAATTTATTTTCCAATTCTAAAATGTTAGATTCTAGTAAAAAATTACGCTCTTCAAAAACGAGAAGCTCCTTTTTCAAGGATTCCATCAAACCCCTAAGGCTATCTCTCTCACCTTCTACGTATTCTAGCTTCTCTCGAAGAGTCCTCTCTCGTGTCCTAAGGTCTTCTATTAAGGCACTATCATCAACGACCTTGACACTCTTTCTTAAACAAGCTTCTAACTTCAAATTAGTTCTTTTCAAATTAATAGATTCTTTATATAATTCATGAAAAGCATTTTGAAGTTCACTCACATCAACCTCTTCTTCATTTTCACTCTCTCTTTCTTCTCCACTCTCACTATCATTAAAAACAAGGGAATCATGAACAATGACCTTGGAAGTGGCATGTGCTATCGTGTCATCAATCGATGAGTTCTCATTATCACTCACATGACTAGCCATAAAAGCCACAAAATTTTTCTTAGTGGGGGAATCGGGCTTTTCTTCCTTATCACTATCACTAAGGGTTGCATTATATGCAGTGGGTCGCTTACCCTCTTTCCTTAGTTTAGTGGGGCACTCATAAGCTCGATGGCCATAACCTTCACAACCAAAACATTTGTTAGACTCGTCCCTATCTAAATTGTCATTACTAGGTTTAGGGATCCTCTCGGCTTTAGAAATCTTCTCGCTTTTATCATGTTTAGAAGTATCAAATTTCTTAAAATCATTTTTAAATTTATCTTTGTTAAATTTAAGAAATTTTCTAAATTTACGAGCAAATAAAGCCATGTCTTCCGAGTCACTATCACTATCGCTCTCTACAACTTGTTTGACCTCTTTTCGGGCTTTTAAAGCAACGCCCTTTTCAATTTTCTTTTTAGTTTTAGAGGAAAACATATCAGGTTCATAGGTTTGTAAATCACCTACAAGCTCTTCTAATTTTGTAGAGGCTAAAGTGGGTAAAGAGTTTAAAACGGTCACTTTAGGAATAAATCTATCGGGTAGGGACCTTAAAATTTTCTTTACAACACGGTCGTCAGGTATTTTCTCTCCCAAGTTAAAAGATGAATTAACAATATCTGAAAGTCTAGCATAAAATTTATCAAAAGATTCTTTTTCATCCATTTTGATAGTTTCAAATTGAGTGGTGAGGTTTTGGAGTTTTGAAGCTTTAACGACACTAGTTCCTTCATAAGTTAATTGTAAAATATCCCAAGCTTCTTTAGCGGTTTCACACGTCATAATACGGCGGAATTCATCCGGTGTGACAGCGCTAAATAAAGCATTTAAACCACGGGAATTAAAATTAGCAAGTTTAAACTCATTTTCAGTCCATCTATCGGCGGGTTTTATAACACGTTCATTTTCAACTAAGTAAGTTGGTGGGGACTACCCGGAAACAACAGACATCCAAACTCTCTCGTCGATAGATTTTAGTGCCGATCTCATTCGATCTTTCCAATGCGCGTAGTTTGAACCATCGAAAATAGGAAATTTTGAAAATGGGGAAAAATCCATTTTAGCCAAAAATTATTTAAAAAGATTGTTAACGAAATAATTTATCGCTTTGGCTCTGATACCAATTTGAAAAGACCCCGGATTTTAATTTTCACAATTAAAAAATAATTTCCTTTGTATTTAAAACACAATAGATGCGGAAGCGTTATAGAGGAGATGATGGTTCAACAAATAAAACAACATCGGATTATAATTTAATAAAACAAAATTAACCAATTCATTAATCCAAGTCCTAGAATTTGCCTAAGTCATGATTATTCATTTAAACAAAGTTAGGCCAAACCAAATTAATGCAAGTGACTTGAATTACACAATTTTACCCAATATTAAATTAAAGTCCAATTTTAATATAGTGTGAGAATTAAACCGAATTTTATCTTGAATTAAACCTAAAGCATGCGTTCTAAATTTTGTGCAAGATAAAAATAAACAATGTCACACTACACCGCGATGTACGAGGAAAAACCCACTAACGGGAAAAAAACCTCGGGACGGCCCTAGCCTCAAATCCACTAAAAACGGTATTACAAAATACAAGACAAAAGACTTACTTCCTAAACTCGAACCCTCTCAAGCCGTGATGCTTCTTCTTGTATTGACCTCCAATTAGCGGATAACCAACGGAGCTCCACCGTGGTCTCGGACTTCACCGATCGGGCAATTAGGCACACCGACTAAAACTCTCTTTGAATGGTGTAGAGAAACCGGTGCCAAACTCCAAGCAAGATGATAGATATATATGAACTTGGAATAAACAACAATGGGTGTAAACTAAGTGTTTAAAGATTTTTCTTTAAGTTGAAGAACACTCAAACATGAACATTTTCCTTTTGTAAAATAATCTCTCAAACTCTCTCTAGGAGATGTATTAGGATGGAAAAGTTATCTTCGAAAATGTGTTTCCCGCACATAATAATGTATGAAAAAAGTTGGTTGAAAACCAAGTGGAGAAGTGGGGAAAAACTGCATAAAACTGCTAAAAAACTGTTCCCGATGGAATCTCGTTCGAACGAACTTAATTCTCGTTCGAACGAGACTTCTAACGAGCGACCAGCCTGGGCTCGTTAGAACCTCGTTAGATACCTCGTTAGAACGAGAAAATTCGTTCGAACGACATATCGAACGACTGACCAGTTAGGGTCGTTGGAAAAACTCGTTCGAACGAAACCTGGTTCGAACGAAAAAACTCGTTCGAACGACATTTCTAACGAATGACCAGAATGTTTGTAAAATTCGATTTTTGGCCCAGAAACTTTTATAAACTTATTTTATTAATCCTAACACCCAATAAACATTGTTCCAAGCTCATATATAAATATAATTGCATTCATACCTTGGGAGGATGGAACCATAGTTGATGACGTAGAAACGAGGCACGCAAACCGGCATTTTGATGAAGCTTTATATTCTTTGCCGCTACGTCTTCAACACACACTTCATAGGCTTGAGAGTATTACAATAAAACACTAACCTATGAATAAATGTTTTTGTCCGGAATTGAGCCAAACCTATATATGGACTCAATGGAAATTTGTGCCCTTACAAATAATCCTAATTTTATTATAAAATAAGCGGACACAGAGAGAATTTAGAGGAAGTAAGTCTTTCATTTAATTAATATATCAATAATAAAGGGGTATGACCCATATTTATAGTATACAATAAAGTAATTCAATATACCGCTTAATAATTTTGGAATACTAGTGGATTGTAATACAAGTGGACATCCACTTAATATACATTTTATAACACTCGTTATTGGATGTACACTCTATTCACCATTCAATGATTGCTGCCTAATTAAAACCTTACTAAGGAAAACCTTAGTGAGAAAAAATCAAAGTGAAGGAAAATTAGTATAACTTTTGTGATCATTGAATCGGTGTTGGATACGCTTAGTGTTGCCTCGTTAAAATCTTTAACTCAAAAATCCAATGGGAAAAAACTAGTTAAAGAAAAAAGAGTACAATGCGTATGTGTCCAAAAGATCATGTCCTTAGATTCTCCCGCTGATCAAATGCTCCCCCTGATTGGATATATTCCCTAATTATGGTTGTAGACACCCCATTCTGTTACCCCCTAACTCTTCTTAGGTCCCTAGTACCTCCCTTCATCACCACAAACCTAGGTCGTGTCCCGAGTACTGACCTGGAAGCCATCGAGCACTCCCCGGCTCAGTTTGACCAAAAATTTAAACTCTTCATCTTAACTGAGATTGAATGAATCTTTGAAGGGCACTGAATACCCTTTCCAACGGTCCATCTCGTGCACGATTCCGACTTGCCATGCGGACGAACGATCCGTTTGCGTCCGAAACCTGACCAAGAGGCCACCGGGAACTCTCGGGCTCTATTTGACCTAAGTCAACTCTTCAGATCAACCGAGTCTGAATGAATCATCTAAGGGTACTGAATACCCTTTCCAACAGTCCCTCCCGTGCGCGATTCTGACTTACCACGAACACGAACGACCCGTTTGACTCCGAGAGGTCACCGAACGCTTCCCGGGCCCGTTTGACCAAATTCAACTCCTTAAACCGGGTCAAACTCTTTTTAATGTCTAAGTACATCTCCTAAACTTTCCAAGGTCCACCCCATGCGTGATTCGGACTTACCATGCGGACGAACGATCCGTTTGCGTCCGAGCGATTGCTCGTCCAATGGACCAACAAACGCTTTTGAGCCATTTTTGACCTAAAGTCAACTCCCGAACCTGAGAAAGGTCCAAAGGACTTTCAAAGGTCTCCGAATTATCTTTCCAACGGTCTATCCCGTGCATGATTTTGACCAACGGTTTGCCCTCGGCAGCCGATTTTCTGAAAAAGCCTAAAAAACACTACCAAATGGCAGGTTCCAGACCCTGCCTATCGACAGGTGCTGATAGGCAGGAACAGGTCTATTCCGATTGGCACTGACTTGAGACTATAAAAGGAGGCCTTCACCTCATTTGCAGGAGGAGCCCAGATCTGATAAAATTCACTCTCAACGAATCCCAGAAACCTCTCTCGAAGGCAGCGTGATTTCAACTTCCAAATCCCTTTTTTACTTCCACTTTTCATCATCCTTTTCATCAAACTTGATTAATTAGCCACTCTCCATCATCATCCAAGTGCAAGGGATGCTCCCCAACACTCAAGATCAAGCTCAAGATCTTCAAGAAGGTCCAGCTTTCTCAATTTTCTCTTAAATTCTCAATAACTTGTTTTTATTACTTAACACTTTTATCATCTCATCTTACACATTCTAATATACTTTTTATTTAGTATTATTGCACATCTCTTATTTTCATATAAATAAAAACCCAAAAAATAAGAAAAAGAGGGTTTGCTCATAAATTCCAAATAGGGATTCCCATACTTTTCTCACCACTAAAACACTTTTTCTACACACACACACACACACTCACAAATAAGAGATCCCCCATTTGGATTTATGGGATAAACCCCACCCTCGTTTTTTATGCGAACTACGTGGACTTTGATGCCTTTATAGGCTACGTAGGCGTCTCGGGGTAAAACCCGAGATTCGAGTCCTTTTTCTCACTTTTTCTCTTATATTCCTATATTCTCTAAATCTAATCTTCTTATATTCTATATACTTGCCCTTAGTGACGTATTACTCCATAGGCGTTATCGTTCCATTATAACGAGCAACGTAGGGGTAATCGCATAAATCTTAGTTTTATAATATTAATTTTATATCTTCCTACGGATGACTCACTTTATCTCTTCCATGATACAAGTCGAGGATTCCTACCTCCATTATATATATACACATGCACACATAGCACGGGGGAAATATAAAGGAAAACAGAAAATATCCATGAGAGACCGAAAGGGCGGAATGGGTGCCTAACACCTTCCCATTTCGTAACTAAGCCTCCGAACCCTTCTCGAATCATTTTGGTTTCGCATGCACCAGTATGTCTTTGGATGCCATCCTTCGGGGTGGCTTCCCCTTTTTATTTTGTCTGTTTTGACTAAAAAAAATTGGCGACTCTGAATCTCTCTACATCTTCATACATCATCTCAAACGACGCCGATCGAAGCGCTCCCGAGAGGGATGCGTGGGACCCAAGGATCCTTCCCTTCACGCGCCCGCCCGCGCGCGGCGAGGATCGGGGATGTCCATAGTGGCGACCTTGCTGGGGATATCTATTTTTTATATATTAAGGGATTAACTCTATTTGCATGGATGCTATATTTGTTTATGTTTACCCCTATATCTACATGTTCCCCTTTTCCATATGTATCCCATGTTTATGCTTATGTTCACACATTTGTAGAAATTTCTCCATGTACACTTCGCACCACGTGCAACTATGATTACATATATCCGCCACGTATCACCCATCCATACTTGGGGTACCTTTGGTACTTGTACTTGGCTCCCTATTTGGCATAATCAAGAAAGGCATTCTCATAATAAGATACTAATAAGAGAATCATGCATGATTCACATGCCATCACCAAAGAGCATTGTTATTGACCAAATTTTACCCAGTAACTGGAGGGTCACTTCGTGATGGGCGCTGGTCTGACAGGTTGCAGTTAGCCTAAGCGATATGACTCTCACCTTCCATTGGCCAAGTACCTTCGACATATATTGAACGGTTCCCCTGCATCGTACCGCTTGACTGAAGTCATGACGGGAGGTATATCGTAGGGAATTCATTCACGTACGCCGAGTATATCGAATTATCTCTCACACGTACCGTCCCCACGAGGTATATGGTGAGGCAATTCACGTACACTCAGGTATATCAAATAGCTTGTCCACACGTACCGATTTCCCGCAAAAGCAAGACGTATATTGTGGAAGTCACGCCAAAGGGGGAACCCATGCGGATTCACCCAACCAACTGCATACCCGCATATAGGTATCAAACCTAGGACACGCACTTTAGATTATCGGTTTTAACCCGAAACTCTGCTAAAATTTTGGGTCGGCCTGCCGCCCAATTTTCGCGCATTTTTAAAATGGGACCCTGTCCGTGAGCCTGGTTACAAGTCCAAACCTTAGCTTTGTATATATTAAAAACCCCTCTTTTCCAGGCTTGGGTCCCGTCCGGCATTGCATTTAGGAGAATTAAATACAAGTGAGAACATAATAATCATAATAATCATGCTGAATTCCGTCTCCAAAAACATTTCTCCCTTCTTTATCAAAAAAATCCAAAAACATCTCTCCCTTCTTTATCAAAAATCCAAAAACATCTCTCCCTTCTTTATCAAAAATCCAAAAATAGTTTCTTCCCTTTTTCTCAAAAATAAATCTCATCCTATGCCTTCTCAGGTCGAATGCAAGCCCTTGGCCTGGCTCCCTATTGGCTTCGGTCTTCAGTCAAATCACCCTGGAGTTTCGATCGTTCCTCTTCTACTTCTTCCGAGTCTAGAATCCATCCATTTTCCATAGAGAATATAGATCAAGCACCAGTCATACAGCCGGATCTGCTGACAGTCCTAGCTCAGATCGTGGCCAAGATTAACAACCTCCAAACTGAGGTTCGAGAAATGCAACGTAACCAGGTTCCTATCCCTCAGGAGCCCGAGGCACTATTCCCTCATGCTATGGGTCCACCCGAGCCTATCTGGGTTCCCCAATAATATCAGCATGCTCCACGTGCCCCTTCTGCCAATGGGTCGCCGCCTGCCCAACTTCCAATGCCAAACATTGCCCAACCTGTGGCTAACCAGCCTGTGGTCGTTGATCCAAAAGAGGAGGAGTTGAATAAAGTTAAGGAGGATCTCAAGATCCTCACCAAGAAGTTTGACCAAGTCAGGATCTCTGGGAATTACATGGACTACACCCACATGTCTCCTTATCCTAAAGCGAGGTTGCCTGAGAAGTTCAAAATGCCAAATATGGAGAAGTTTGGAGAGAGTGGACCCCCTATTGTTCGTCTTCGCAGTTATCATCGTTCCATGACTCTACTAGGGGCTTCTGAAGAAGTGATGGCCAAATTATTTTAGCAAACTTTGAAGGATAGCGCGCTCTGATGGTTTTTATCAGTTGAGGAATCCAGAATCCGTAGCTGGGAGGATGTAGCCCCAGAATTCATATTGCAATATAAATACAATGAAGAGCTTGAGGTCACCCGTCGTGATTTAGAGCTGCTCAAACAGAATCCAGGAGAATCAGTCAGTAACTTCATAACTCGGTGTAGGGAGCGAGCAACTACCATGACTAATCGGCCATCCGAGGAAGAACAGGTCAACATAGTGAAGAAGAACTTCTTGCCCCATGTCCGAGCGACGATGGGAGGAGAATACTATCCCCACTTCCGAGCTCTCAGAGAGGCTAAAGTGGAAATCGAGGAAAGCCTCATTAAAACAGAGGTTGAATCGAAGAAGGTGTCCAGACAGTTTACCCTTAAAAAGTATGACAAGCCTGCCAGTGCTACAGTCTCAACCATCAACAACATCTCTTAACCAACCATATCATGGGTACCAGAAAGCCGTCCTTCCCCCATCCGAAGGGAATACACTGAGCTCCATGCTCCCCTCTCCAAAGTTTACCAAGCCCTGTTAAGCCGAAACCTCATCAAACCCTTGGATCCCCGTCCATTGCAAAATCCACTCCCAAGAAATTTCAAAACCGATGCTCATTGTGCCTTTCACCAAACTGTCGGCCATACCACCGACCAATGTTTTCACCTTCGAAACATAATCTAAGATCTCATTGACCGCGGTACCATCGCCCTGCCAGCCAATCCTAAGCCAAACACTACTCACAATCCACTTTCGAATCACACCAATGCCATCTTCTTGGAAGAAAACCCAGATTTCGATCCCTCAACTCAAATCACACCCATATACTCTCCTAAACCTCTTCAAATTTGCCCATATTTCCTCCTACACCCTACTAGCCTCGCTGATCAGGCACTGTTACTCCTCACTAGAGCATGCATCGCCGTTCGTACCCGTTCTGAAAATGGAAGTATGGAATTGTCAGAGGTGTTGAACCAACTCCTAGAGTTCGGGCTGAAATTGCCCTCACAGATGGTCATCAATTGCCATAAGTTTAGCACACTGTTCTTGGAAGCACGAAAATGGGCTTGAGATTCAGACAAGTGGGTGGTACCAACCGACGAAGTCAGTTTAGATGATGTTGTCCAGACTATGGCAGAATTATTCCGGCAAACCAACAGCATTTGCAGTATCACCAGGTTACTTGACACTTTGAAGTTACAAGGGCGTTTGGTCCCTTAAATCACACATATACCCACAGAATGGGAGAACTTGTATGAAGAAGACATTGGAGTTGTGGAATGCATCGGCTTTACATGGAAAGATGAAATTGTTTCCACCGGATCGAGGGAAGAATTCGAAGATTCGAGCGAGGAACAAGCTTCAAGAAGAACTAGCCCAATAGCCGACATATGTGGGATGATATCATTTGAAGAACTCCTCAGAGAAATAAATAGGGTGGCAAAACAACCTGAGATTGACAAGGGAGACATTACCAAGTTCCAAGCTCACTACCAGCAAATGACAAGGGGAAGGGCGTTGAAAACCTTCCTATGCCAGAAATGACCATTGAGGAGAGCAAGGTCCTCGATCAACTGAAGAAAAATCAACCTAACATCACTCTATGGGGACTTTTCATGTCTTCCCAACTGCACATAATTGCTTTAATCAAATTGCTCACTGGACCCGCAGTTACTCCCTCTACCTCACCAGAAGAAGCGGTAAATCTGGTCGGATCCTTGACCTCTACCCTAATGCTATCATTTTCTGAAGAAGAAATCCCCAGAATTGGGCCAAATCATAATCATTCACTCAACATCTCCGTCGAAGTTATGGGGAAGGTCGTGCCACTCTCCCTTGTCGATAACGGATCCGCTTTGAACGTTTGCCCTCTGAGAACCTTCAAGTGTTTAGGCCTGAAAGAAAGCAACCTCGCTCTAACCTCCGCCGCTGTACGTGTCTATGATAATACCCGTCGTGAGGTGATGGGATCCATAAAACTTGTAATAGGGGTTGGCCTTATAAACCCTGTCGTCGAATTCCAAGTCATAGACATCCCAGCTTGCTTCAACCTGTTGCTCGGACGCCCCTGGCTCCATAATATCAAGGGTGCGTCTTCCTCACTCCATCAGAAATTGAAGTTCTTTGCCGACAGGCAAGTCATCACCATTTTGGGCGACGACGAAAATATCAAGGGTGCAAGCACTAGCAGTCCAATCCTTGAGATACAACACGGGTCAAATGATATGCTCCTATCAGGATTCCGAATTGAGCCACTCTTACTCCCGGCAGGGGACGGTTTCAAAGAAAGGGTTTGTCCAGAATATGACCCTCATGGCAATGTTAATGTGATTCAAATGTTTAGAAACATGCACTTCATGCCCGGACTGGGGCTAGGGTAAAGGCAACAAGGGATACTTGAGCCCATCGAACTGAAGAAAGCTTTCCCTCCTTAAGGCTTGGGGTATCAACCATCAGAACAAGAGCTCAGAATGGTCCACCAGTCTCGACCAAAGAGAAGATTAGACTACATCCTGAATATCTCAGGAGACTCCTTAAATGGACGATTCATCAAAGAAGGTGAAGACTTCCCCTTTTACGTTTTCCCAGAACCATGGTATGACCACACAAATAAGAATATGAGGCTGGGAATGGATATCTTTTTCCAAGATATCTACCCATGGGCCGAAAGTTTCCCACACCGCGTACAACCTCTGATCAAAGATACGAAGAGACTGAGGAAAGTGATTCCGAAGATTCCTTCAACTTACAGACACTGGGGCTAGCACTCTGCATGGTTCATTCAGGCACTACATCAATGGACCCATCCCATCTGATTAAAGCTGCTGATACACCTCTCCCCAACTGGCATGCTGCGCCAGTTCTACCTCTTGTAATCTCCCCAATGTTTACCCTATTTCTTCTTCTGTTGTCTATCCTTGTTCAAATGTAATCGAGACCTCTTTTGACGAGGTTCTCAATGATGTCTTTCCTATCAATGAAATAAATGAAGATTTTGAGTATCTTGTTGTGCCTTACATTAACTGCTTGAATTCTAACCAAACTTTTGATGATGATGATTTTGCAAATAAACAATTCTTAACTGGTCTAAATAAGGATAATAATAAACAACATAATCGCGTTCAAGTTAACGAAGAAGAGACTGTTGTTATTAATCTCGGTTCTAGTCGCCAACTGCGCGAGATTAGGATAGGGGTCACCCTTGACGAGAATGAGCGTGCACAACTCAAATAATTGCTGAAGGAGTTCGTGAATGTCTTCGCATGGTCCTATGATGATATGCCCGACATTGATCTTGAAATAGCTCAGCACGAGATCCCCACTCTCCTAGATTACAAGCCAGTTAAATAAAAATTGAGAAAACTCCGCACCAAACGGTCGCTCAAGGTCAAAGAAGAGGTGGTCAAACAGTTAAATGTAGGTTTCATTCGAGTGATCGAATATCCCATATGGCTAGCCAACATTGTACCTATGCCGAAATCAGGAGGGAAGGTCCGAATCTGTGTAGACTAACGAGATTTAAACAAAGCTTCCCCAAAGGATGATTATCCGCTACCCAACATCGATATGATCGTGGACAACATATCCAGTCATGCTCTCAAATCATTCATCGACGGATTTGCCGGATACAACCAAATCAAGATGCACCCCGACCACCAAGAAAAAACCGCATTCATCACCCCATGGGGAACCTTTTGCTACACCGTTATGTCATTTGGTCTCAAGAATGCTGGGGCTACCTACCAAAGAGCTGCCACAACCATCCTGCACGATCTGATTCATAAAGAAATCGAGGTTTGTGTGGATGATATGATTATCAAGTCCAAAACTAGAGAAGGTCATGTTACCACTCTCTAGAAGTTCTTCGAACGACTGCGACGGTATCAGATGCGACTTAATCCACAGAAGTGTGTCTTCGGTATTATAAAGGGAAAACTCTTGGGACTCATGGTCAGCGAAAAGGGAATAGAAGCAGATCCTGCAAAGCTGAAGGCTATACTTGAGATGCCACCACCCCGAACAGAGAAAGAATTCCGAGGTTTTCTTGGAAAATTGCAATACATCAGTCGGTTCATCAACCAACTAACCTCCATATGTGAACCAATCTTTAAGCTCCTCCGAAAGGATTCAACCCAGGTTTGGAACGAGGCATGCCAAGAAGCTTTTGACCAAATCAAACAATATCTGACCCAACCTCCAGTGCTCATGCCACCATAATCTGGTCTCCCTTTGCTCCTATACCTAACCATAACCGACACTGGAGTTGGGTCTTTGCTAGACCAATACCTTAAGAATTCCCATAAAGAAAGAGCCATCTATTACGCTAGTTACAAGTTGGCCGGGTACGAGGTCAATTACACTGCTTTGGAAAAGGCATGTGTCGCACTTGTCCGGATCACCCAAAAGTTGCGACACTACATGCTCACCTTCCCCATCAAACTTGTTTCCCGAATGGACCCTATCAAATACCTGCTTGAGAAACCCATCTTATCCAGTCGAATGGCTTGATGGTTGATGCTCCTAACTGAGTTCGATATCGTGTACGTCACACAGAAAGCTGTTAAAGGAAGAGCCATCTCTGACTACCTCGCCGATTACCCTGTAGAAGAAGCAGATGTTCGGATCTCCGAATTCCCAGATGAAAATATCCTCTGCACCGCTCAAGACCTCCTTCGATGGAAAATTTTCTTTGACGGCATTACCAATAAAAAGGGATATGACATTGGGATACTTTTGATCGCCCCAGATGACTCCCACACTCCCATCGCCATTAAATTGGATTTCCCTTGCACCAACAACATGACAGAATACGAGGCATGCACAGTAGGCCTCAAAGTTTCTCTCGAGGTATTCAATACCTTGATGTCTACGGGGATTATGCCCTTATCATCGGTCAAGTGCTCAGAAAGTGGAAAGTTAAGGACGAAAAACTCCAACCGTTTCATGCCCAATTAGAAGAGTTAGCCTCCCGATTCTGAGATATCACCTTCCATTACCTACCCCGAGCAAAGAATAACCTATCCGATGCTCTCCCTACCTTGTCCTCTATGGTCGACATGCCCGAAGGAATAACAATGACCCCCTTCCTAGTTCAAAAGCAAGACAAACCGACCCATTTCTACCATATTAATCTTGTCTCTACTGAAGATCCCGAATTAGCCGATTTCTGGTACTATGATATCTGGTGCCTCCTCAAACATGGTAGGTATCCCAAGGATTCTAATAGGAAAGACCGAACAACCCTCCGAAGACTGGCCGCCCAGTACATCATCTGTCATAAAGCCCTACTCAAGAGGAACTTCAATGGAACTCATCTACACTGTATCGCTGGGGCTGAGATTGAGAAGATAATGCAGAAAATACACAGCGGGGAATGCGGACCCCACATGAACGGTCACATGCTTGCCAAGAAGATCATCCGACAGGTATACTACTGGACCACCATGACCCAAGATTGCACCGCCTATGTTCGGAGGTGCCTCAAATGCTAACAATTCTCCAATCTTCAACACCTACCTCCGCGAGAGTTATACAACATGACCTCTCCCTGGTCGTTCTCCACCTGGGGTATCGACATCATAGGGAAGGTTACACCAAAGGCTTCAAACGGACATGAGTTCATCCTGGTCTCCATTGATTACTTCACCAAATGGGTCGAAGCTGAGTCATACGCAGTGTTAAACGCCAAGAAAGTGGCCAAATTCCTCAAGAAAAATATCATCTGCAGATATGGGGTCCCACATGAGCTGGTATCAGATAATGGGTTGCATTTCGAGGCAGAAGTCACAGAAGTAGTCAATGAGTACGGGATTTAGGGACATAAATCTTCTCCCTACCGACCTCAGACCAATGGTGCAGTGGAAGCCGCCAACAAAAATCCCAAAGCTATCATCAGCAAGATGACCGAAAGCTGTAGGGATTGGGTCGACCGGATCCCGTACGCCCTCTGGGGATATCGGACCTCAATTCGAACCTCTACTAGGGCTACCCCTTACTCCCTGGTGTACGGCATGGAAGCAGTCCTACCCGTGGAGCTGGAAATACCCTCGCTACGCGTCATGCTCGAAAGCAAAGTTAGTGCAGAAGACTGGTGCCAAAGTCGTCTTGATGAGCTAACCCTCCTAGATGAAAAAAGATTAAAAGATCTTTACCACATACAGGGGTATCATACATGGATGGAGAATTAAAAATGTAAATTGAGGTGCATTAGGATAAAAGAATATCCTTAACTTAAATAAAATTGAGAGACAATTCAAATTAGAAGCGACATGTGAGCTTCAAGTGAGAAATAGTATAATGTATACTAAGTGGGGATAATGTGTGAGGATTGACGGTTAGTGTATCAAAAGAGAGTGATATACTAAATAATGATATTAATTCAACTATGCCTAAGTGCGTAATATTGAAAATGTAAATGATATTGCAGGTATACCTTATATGATGGTATATCTTTATTATGTGGTGATGTACTTATACCTTATATGATGGTATATATACATAGTTAAGCATACCCCCTCCTTGCTATCATTGGGAAGTTAGGTGCGTAGAGGTTGAGCATCCTGACTTAAAGAGCAAGGTGTAGATATTCCCCAGGTCATAGTCGTCCATGGTGGTCAGTAAATGACATATTTATATTTATTATTTTGGGGTTGAGAGGTCGTGGGTATGTGTCGCTCTCACTTGCCGGTTATGAGCTATGATCGCTTCCCGGGACATCGTGTGCGTGAGTTGATCACGAGGTGGGTGTCGTTGAACCCCACCAGGTGGCCCCAGTTTGCTACGTATATGGGCTGCTGGAAGATGATAGCATGTGAGCCTGCGTCCTTCGAGTTATAGCTCGGTTGGATGGTTATTGATTGTGCTTGTATTTGGGTATCGAGGGCATAATGGACCTCAACGACTAACATTGCCAGGATTAGTGTATCGGGGGGGGGGGGTCCTTATTTGGATTTTGCCTCGGCGAGACGTCCCACACACGAACCGCAGTGTAATGTTGGAACTTGGGGATAAGTTAGTCCTTAATGCTCATAATTAATTATTTATATATATATCACCAATCCCGACGATCGACAATGCCAGGAGTAGTGTAACGGGGGGGTTCCTTGTTTGGATTTCTCTTCGGCGAGACGTCCCACGCATGAAACGCCGTGTACTGCTGAGAATTGGGAATATTAATTAATTAAAACTAGGTAATAATAATTTGGGTTACATGCATCATGCATTGAGGGCATAATGAGCCTCGAGGATTAATACGGTCAGGAGTAGTGTAACAGGGGGGGTTCCTTGTTTGGATTTACCCTCGACGAGACATCCCACACACGAAACGCGGTGCCGTGTTGAGAATCGAGAGGAGTTTAGTCTTGAATTCATGATGCTAATAACTCATATATAATAATTATATATATTGTTTACATGCCTTAAAGGCATCAGTAGAATATATGAAATTCTAGTAAATGAATGTTGATGTATTGTGATGATGCTATCATGAGGATTGATTGTGCAACTTTATATGTTCAGCAGATGAACAAATATAAAGATAACTATAGCATTTAAATTAAAGTATATGATTTAGATGGAACTCTGATAGGTATAGATTGAGAGATAGGTTAGATGATTTTAATTAAATATTTCTTTTGGGTTGAAATTAGATTCTCTTGCCTGAATAGAATTGGCCAACCTTTTGGAGATCACGTGCATACGTTTAGTGCGCGCTTTAGTTGAGAGGTAAGAGAAATATTTATGGAGAGTTTGATTCCACCTTAATCATGTAATAATGCATTTATAATTATTATGCATTTTAATACACTTGCTATAAAATGTTTTTCAACTCGGGCTCTGACCCGTTTGTATTTTCTCCTCCATGTATATATTGTATTTCTTTAGGTGTTCCTCCGCAAGGACGCCATTGATGTTCATCCATCCAGTATTCGTGGAACTATGGCAGTAGCGGACTGTTGCGGCATTTTGTATTAGTCTATTCCTATCTTTGTATATCTAGATTAGGATTCAGTTTGTGTATTGAGTTAGTATTCAAGTGTTGTAGATTAACACTTATATATTTCATTTCTCAATTTATTGCATTGTCTGTTACCCGACAGCATATTCAGGTATTTCATTATTGAGATTTAAATTTGTACACTGTATTACACTCTTATATTATTGGAGTTTGCACATTTCACTTATCATAGTTAGATGTATACGGTTGGTTATGTGCATTATTGGTTTTGTTGTTGTTAAATAAAAGTTTTAAATTTTCGACAACCTACTTTTAATAGTTTCGGGTAGTTAGCGTTATATTATTAGTATTGTCAGTTGATATTGAGACTGTGCCATCTGAGATACCTGATTTAATGTAGTATAGGGATGGCCACCCGTTATTATTTTGAGCGGGTTGTCACACTGTGACAGGCTATATAGCAATTATGAAGTAGCTATATAGCCTATATAGCAGCTATGTAGCTACATAGCATCTATATAACAACTATATAGCCATTATATAGCAGCTATAGAGTCGTTATATAGAAGTTATATAACAGTTATATAGCACCTATTATCTTTGGTTAACTTTTTGAATTTCTGGATGAGACTTTGAACAAAGTGGGGTGGTGCACAGTTAATTCCAACCGCTGCAACCTTTTTACTCTTCTGAATTACATAAAGGCACTCCTTAAACTCTCCCCGAACAGATCATGATCATAATTCTATATTTCTATAAGAGAAATTCCAAACTAAAATAGTGTGATCATAACTGTATAATTAGTATGCACAAACCTTTTGTAGATAGGTGTCCAGCAAATCGAATCAAGACATAGAATGTGCGTCCAAATTCTTCAAGTCAACGAAGCTATAAGTTTGATATTCATCAAGTCAATTTTTAAATAAACACATCCCAATCAATTGCTCATTGAATCATGACATATAATGAGATGTTACCGTCGCGCATTGATGAGAAAGAAAACTAATTACAACTTTTAAAATCTTGAAATTTAATCAATTTAAGATATTTAATGGCTGTTTAGAATGAATAATTTAAAGTAACCTGCATCATATTGATGAAGACCATACGTAGTAATAATGTAACTCGCTTAAGAACATAACATGCGACAGTGTCTCTTGTTCTAGCATAACAACCCTTCAAGTATAATATCATGTCACCAACTCACGAAAATGTGACACCCCGCCTAATTAAATATCGGGCGATCACTCCTTTATTAAATTAAATCAAGGTGAACAGTTGGTTCATTCTCAGCATCACTGTCGATAAAAATAAATTCTCCAATTTAACACCCTAATTAATTAAGCTAAGTGTCAAAACTATTTTCATGTAATACTTTCCAAATTTTATTTAAAGAAAAACCATTTATTTTATTTATTAACAACATCACATTAAATAAGAATCACACCACAATAAACCTGGAACATAATCCAATTAATCTAAAACATTCGTCAATCGAATGTCAACATGCGAACATAAAGTAACACAATTCAAACTGAATAAATCCCATAGTGACAATACTAGAAATAACTGGAATACAAATGTCCCAATAACAATGAAATAATGGAATGGGCGACACGTGCCCAATAAATGAGAATGCTAGAAGTGGAGTCAATAAAGGAAGCCGTCTACGCAAGTGACCTGCAACTCCCACCTAAGCTGCAACACGTTCCTTTCAAGAGATCCTAAGCAAGTCGCCCCTGTGGCTGGGCACCTGTAATACATACATATATATACAAGAGAGAGAAAGAGAAAAAGAAACATGTCAGAGCCCGAAAGTGTGTTTGATTTAAAATACGTTTAGCAAGTATTTAAATTGATACAGGCCAATGCAACAACATATTAGTGCGACACTCTCTTGAGAAAATCTCACCTCTCTTCTAATGTGCACACCTATCGTACTAACCTTCCCATCGGTTTGTCTTATCATTTATCACACTAGTCTTCCCAAATGATTTAACTTATCTTAGATTACTCGTAAGATTTACAATTCAACGATTTCATAAAAAAAAAGATGTTCCAATTAGTAACCAAAGTCCTCCATTTTAACTTTATAAAATCAATAAAGTTTTCCACTGACATATTATACTTTCTCAAAACAAGTATTCATAATTTATAGTCCAGAATTATTTCTCACTTACTATGTTACAGCAACAGTTTAATTTCCCCAATTCAGATATATATATCAAGCACTCGAATAATATATATATATCCTAACAGCACCAACATACAAACTATGGTGCGGGCATACTCTGCTATCCAATCCCCGTATCGCTCACACTAAGTGGTATACAAGTTCGGAATCACTCTCGAACTGTAATAACATATATACACAAAACAAGATTGAGGCGAAGCATAGATTCCAAGTCTCTAAGAGGTCAGTACATACCCTCGCGTCTCTTAGGACCGTCTGAACTATCGGTCTGATAGCCTGTACCAAGGATATCTATCTTCTAGGGTACAAGTCAATATCCCCCATAAAGGTCCCATCGAGATAAGACTGTCCCAGCGCGATAACCTCAGGGATAGCAAGTAGCGCGGGTACGTTTTTCACACGTATATAATATATGCATACACAACCATATAAATATACCACTTATCATTATATCAATATAGGTTTCTCTCATCACCCATAATTACGATATTTATCCTTAATTTTCACATTATTAGTATTACGTATAAGGTTTCATCTCTAACCTTAACTCGAAGGATTTTCTCACTTATTACATGACACTAGTGGACTCTATCCTTCCAAGTAGAAAATTCAGTAGGTATACCTCTATTCACTATCGTAGCTATTTGCCGAAATCTCTCACTTGAATTACGTAGTTTCATTGTTCATTATATAATTATCCCAAAAGCAAAATTATCGACTTATAATAAAGTTCCCAACACTCATTCATATGCCCTACTGGTCTTTCCTATCTCCCAAAACATTTATTAAGAATACCCAAGAATTATTTCACGATAAATTTAATTTAACTAATTAAACAAGGAAATAGGAGTCTGCCAGGAGGGTTCGATCGATCGAGGTCTGGGGCTCGATCGATCGAAGCTCTAGGCTCGATCGATCAATCAAGCAGGTCTGCGAAATCTGCAGAATTGCAGTTACGGGTTCTACCAATTTTCTTCATCCAAAACCATGTTTTTCCATTCCAAACGTCCCAAAAATCCCACTACTAACATTATATCAATATACCAGATGTTTTCAACGTAAAGCATGTGTATATCTAACATTAAACATGGATAATTAACCCAAAATCTCATATAATCATCAAGAACCCTAGAGCTTTTCTTAATCATGGTTCTAATCTGTTTTTACCAGAATTTCCTTCTAATATATCATCAAAATTTCATGGTTTATATTCCTCTACATGGCAAGGATTCCAGAATTTTCATATAAATCAATACTACATGGATTTTCCTAACACAAATAGGGTTTTCTTTCATATTTTTCATCTCTAATCATTCCTAAACTAATATGAAGATTGCACTAACGAAAATACGCAAGATAAATACTTGCCTGGGATTTTCGACATTCTGATTTGCAGATGATTTTGGTGTGGTTGCGTAGCCCGTTGCGCGATCTACGCGGTGGTGGTGGTTGTGGTGCAAACGGATGACTTTTGGGGCCTTGGATTGCCTTGGAGCTCTCTCCTCTCTTCTCCAATGGCCATCACTTGTGTTTTGAGTTTCTAACCCTAGGTGACTAACATAAATGGATGATATAGGCTGTTGAATTTCGTGGGTTTAATTACCCAATTATGTAAAATGACCAAAATGCCCTCCCGGGGTACTAATTAGGCCTAAAAACGCCCCGAGACCCAAACTACACCCCCGGGTATACTTTTCTGACTATCTCGACCCTTCCGGATGCGTTGGCGCACTCAAAACGACCATACGAACAACTTATAAAATATTCACTTTTTATTTAGCAAAATTACTCTCGACGCGACACGAGCACGTTCCGACTTAAATTTCCGAAATTGTCATTTAGTTCACTCATGATATTCAATATAACCAATATAATATATATTACTTTGCTCATTAGTAATATTCAACAAATTTCCCATAATTACTAACTCTCGTCACGTTAATAATTATAACATAATTAATTTTCGGATTTTTATTAAATAATTTACTCACGTTAAATTTAATAAATCCCCAAATTAATATAGCATAAAAATACGGGGTATTACATACTTCCCCCCTAATAACGGAATTTCGTCCCGAAATTCGGAAAATAAGGCATACCTGGTAAAAACAACTCTGGATATCTTTCGCGCATATCTGCCTCGCGCTCCCAAGTGGATTCCTCCACATTATGATGCTCCCACTGGACCCGCACAAGTGGAACTATTTTTGACCTCAATATCCTCTCACTATAGTCTTGGATAGCCACCGATCTCTCCTCGTAAGAGCTATCAGGCTGTAAGTCGATCTCATCTATCGTAATGTGAGTATGGGCCATATCATCCCGAAGATATCATCTCAACGACGAGATGTGGAATACATCGTGGATGCGATGTAAATGTTCTGGCAGTCCCAACCTGTATGCAACTGGCCCAATCCTCTCGATGATGGGAAATGGTCCCACATACCTCGGAGCCAACTTCCCCTTCTTCCCGAACCTCATCACCCCTTCATAGGAGATACACGCAATAACACTTGGTCCCCCACACTAAACTCCCGGAAGAACCGTTTCGCATCGGCGTAGCTCTTCTGCCTGTCCTGGGCTACCAGAATACGACTCGTAATCATCTCAATCCTCGCGGAGGTCTCCTGAATCACTTCTGGTCCTAGCAACTTGTTATCCCCCACCTCGAGCCAACAAGTTGGAGAACGACAAGGCCTGCCATACAAAGCCTCAAATGGAGCCATGCCAATCGTGAACTGATACGAGTTATTATAAGCAAACTCTACCAGTGGAAGGTGTGGCTCCCAACCTCCTCCAAAATCGAGAACACACATGCGTAGCATATCCTCTAACATCTGATTAGTACGCTCTGTCTGTCCGTCTGTCTGTGGGTGGTAAGCTGAACTCAACCTCAACTCAGTACCCATAGCCTCCTGAAAGCTTTCCCAGAAACGTGACACAAAAATCTTATCTCTATCTGACACAATATTCAGGGGCACCCCATGTAATCTGACAATCTCAGCGATGAACAACTGAGCATACTGACCCGTAGTATAATCTATCCGCACTGGCAGAAAATGAGATACCTTGGTCAAACGGTCTACAATCACCCAGATAGAATCGTGGCCCTGCTGTGATGTAGGCAACCCTGTAATAAAATCCATGGAAATACTCTCCCACTTCCACGCGGGTACTTCCAATGGCTGAAGCAATCCTGACGGTTTCTGATGGTCCACCTTCACCAGCTGGCAGGTAGAACACTTGGACACGAACTCCGCAATGTCCTTCTTCATCCCACTCCACCAGTATTGTCGCCTCATGTCCTGGTACATATTATCGCCTCCCGGATGTATTGCAAATCGGGACCCATGAGAATGAGTCATCACTGCATGACGTAATTCTGCTCCTTCTGGAACCACCAATCTCCCATTAAACCACAAACCTCCATTAGAACTAACAGAATAGGACTCAGCACCCTCGGCTAGAAGTCGCACAATCTGCTCCTGGCAAAACGGGTCTGTGGTATGTGCCTGTATCACCCTCGCAACAATCTCGAGTGTGACTGACATAACAGATATGAAAGAAAGGGCTACTGCGTCCTGGTGACCCAACTCCTTCCACTTTGCTTTCCAAACGTCCGCTACATCGTCTACTGGTCTACGTCTCAATGCATCAGCAACTACGTTGGCCTTCCCCGGATGATACTGTATATCGAACTGGTAGTCCTTCACAAACTCTAGCCATCTGCACTGACGCATATTCAGCTCTCGCTGAGTGAACAGGTACTGCAATGACTTGTGGTCTGTGAACAAACGAAATTTCTCCCCCAATAAATAGTGCCTCCATATCCTCAATGTAAAGACGACCGCTGCTAACTCCAGGTTGTGGGTGGGGTAATTCTTGTCATGTGGCTTAAGCTTGCGGGAAGCAAAAGCTATAGCCTTCTCCTCCTGCTGGAGTACTCCTCCAAGTCCCCGTAAAGACGCATCGGTGTAAACCAGGTACTCCACACCCGGTTTCGGTAAAGTAAGGACTGGTGCCGAAGTAAGCTTGTCTTTCAGCTCGTCAAAAGCTAATTGACAAGCATCATCCCAAACATATGGTACTCCCTTGCGAGTCAGATTCGTCAATGGACCCGCTATTTTGGAGAATCTCCGAATGAATCTCCTGTAGTATCCGGCTAACCCCAAAAAACTACGCACTTCTATTGGTGTAGTGGGTTGTCCCCACTCCCTCACCGCCGATACTTTACTCGGGTCAACCGCTATCCCCTGCTCAGAAATAACATGGCCCAAGAACTGTACCTCTCGCAGCCAAAATCCGCACTTCTCGTACTTAGCATACAACTGATGCTCTCGTAGAGTCTGAAGAACCAGACTCAAGTGCTCGGCATGCTCCTCCTAGGAGTGTGAATATATCAAGATGTCATCTATGAAGATGATGACAAACTGATCCAAGAACTCTCTGAATACTCGATTCATTAAGTCCATGAAAATGGCTGGAGCGTTTGTGAGTCCGAACGACATCACCCTAAACTCATAGGACCCATATCTCGTCAAGAAGGCAGTCTTCGAAACATCCTTCTCCCTAATACGTAGCTGATGGTACCCCGACCTCATATCTATCTTCGAAAAGAAAGTTGTTCCTCTCAGCTGGTCGAACAGATCATCGATTCGAGGCAACGGATACTTATTCCGTATCGTGACCTTGTTCAACTCCCGGTAGTCCACACACAATCTCAGTGAACCATCTCTCTTCTTTACAAACAAAACTGGAGCACCCCAAGGTGAGGTACTCCTACGAATGAAGCCCTGACCTAACAGCTGCTCTATCTGATCTCGTAGCTCTCGCATCTCTGCCGGAGCCATACGGTACGGTGCGCGTGCTATAGGTCTCGTATCTGGCAATAAATCTATGACAAAGTCTATCTCACGACTGGGCGGTAGGCCTGGTATCTCCTGAAACACATCGAAATACTCCCTAACAACTGGGATCGAATCCAAGGGAATCACAACCTCTTTAGAGGTATCCTCCTCTATGTAATACCAATGAGCGGTCGAACCTCCCTCTGGGCGAGGCATCGCCACTACAAACATCTTTTTCCCCGGAATGGCAAAAATAATGCTCCCACCGAAGCAATCAATCATGGCTCTATAAGCTGAGAGCCAATCCATACCAATAATCACATCATGCTCGTGCATGTCTAAGACTAACATATCTGCAGGTAATACCAAGCTACCAATTTCTACCCTAGGGGTGGACAAAAAAAAGACCGACCCGAATGGACCGATTGGACCGAACCGGACCGAACCGAAAATTAAGGCTATTTTGAAACCGGTCCGAAAATCGGTTCACAAAATCTAAAAACCGATTAAATCGGTCCGGTCCGCGGTCCACTATATTAAAAGACCGATTTGGACCGGACCGGACCGATTCCGATATATATATAATAAAAATAATGTTATTGTGTTTCTTACGTATAGTTTTTGAATTAATGTATATAACTTATGAATTTAATTTGGAACATTTTATATATGTATAGATATTTTTTTATTTGGGTTAAAAAAATCCATATAAATATCACTTGGATTTTCGAGTATTATTTTTTGTATATATATTTGTGAGAAAAATAGATAAAAAATTCATAAAATGTACATATATATAAAATAGGGTCAGGACCGAATTTTACCCCGGACCGGACCGAAAAAAGCCTGGACCGAATTAGTAGGTTAACCGAATTAATCGGTCCGGTCTCGGTCCAAAAAATTTGAGGACCGAATATTCGGTCCGGTCCAAAAAATAGGCAAAACCCGGACCGGACCGGACCGTGCCCACCCCTACTCTACCCCCACTCCCCGACATATAAAGAAAATAAGTGACCCACTCCCCAGTGGTGAGTCAACACACGTCACTGTGCTCTCTGTTGTGTCTAACAACCCTAAGGCCTTCGCAAAATGCGTAGCTATAAAATAATGCGTTGCCCCCGTATCAAACAAAACCCGAGCCATAGTACCATGGATAGGAAACATACCCTCAATCGCGGGTGGTGCCTGTGGATCTGCTTCCTGGTGGACGTTATAGACACGTCCATACTATAATTGCCACTGCTGCACTAGAGCTGCTGGAATGGATGGTAGGGCTGGCACCTGGGCTGGAGCTGGGAGGGCAGGTGGGAAAAGTGGTCTCTGTGGCTCATTACGGGCTCCCTGCTGCTGTGGGACCCTATCGCCCTCTGGGAAATCTTGACGCCTATGGCCATGTTTACCGCACCTAAAACATCGGCCTCTGAAGTTTCCTCCCCTCTGTCCCTGCTGACCACGACCCTGCTGGCCGTTACCTCCCCGCCACTGGCCCTGTTGGCCCTGATTAGCACGTTGTTGGCCCTGCTGGCACTGCTGTCGGTGTTGGCCCTGCTGGCCATGCTGATTAGACTGGCCCTGCTGGCCCTGCCTATAGCCCCCATATCCCTGCCTAGAATCACCTGAACGAAATCGCTTAGCAGGGTCCCCCTGATGGGAACTCTGCTCGTGCTGACGAGTCTGTCCATGAGATGGTGCCCCACCGGCACTATTACCCCCGGTCCTGCCCTGCTGGCTGGACTCTCCTACTCTCTTGCTTCCCTGCAGATGGAAGCGGTGATCCTGGCAATGTAGTAACGCGGCATTGAGTACATCAGTGAAAGTACTCAGGGATAAATTCCCAATAAGGTGCTGACGGATCCTCCAAGCTAACCCATCGACAAACAGCATAACCTTCTTGCTCTCAGTAGGTGCCCCATCTGGCACAATGGTGAGAAGTCTCATGAACTCCTCCTCATACTCGGCTACAGTAAGACTCTCCTGCTTCAGATTCAGTAATTTTCGCCTCATCTCAGTCTGCACGGCGGGTGGAAAATACTTGCGGTCAAACCGCTCACAGAACAACTGAATAGGGATCGTGTCCCTCTCCTCTAAAGTGGTAGTGGACTCCCACCACTGTAAAGCGGCTCCCACCAGCTTAAAGGAAGCCAATAACTGCTTTTGCACGTCAGTGCACTCATACATACGGAGATGCCGCTGGATGTCTTTCTTCCATTGGCTAACTGTGACAATATCGGAGCTACCAGAGAACTCAGGGGGATGCGCTTTCTGAAAAGCATCCCGAACCCTCTCCCATGCAGATGGAAGCTGTGCTGGTGCTGGCGCCACTGCCTGAACCTGGGGTGGAGCCTGCTGAACCACCGCTAGTGCGGCATTCACCACCTGAGCAACAATGGCGACTACCTCGTTTGCATTCATTGTGCCTTGTGCCGGAACTGCTAGCTGTTCGGCCTGGGCACGCCTATCTTTCGGAGCACGTCTCGGAGGCATCGGAAACGTGAACAAGTTCATTAGTCTACAGTTATTATCAAATCTCAAATAACTGAAGACTTAAACGTAAAAGCAAGAATACAACAATCCTAAAAATAGGGCTCTATAGCAATAACGTTAAGCTGAAAGCGAAATAAGCCGTACAGATCCTATGGACACTAGAACCTGATGCTCTGATACCATCTGTGACACCCCGCCTAATTAAATACCGGGCGATCACTCCTTTATTAAATTAAATCAAGGTGAACAGTTGGTTCATTCTCAGCATCACTGTCGATAAAAATAAATTCTCCAATTTAACACCCTAATTAATTAAGCTAAGTGTCAAAACTATTTTCATGTAATACTTTCCAAATTTTATTTAAAGAAAAACCATTTATTTTATTTATTAACAACATCACAGTAAATAAGAATCACACCACAATAAACCTGGAACATAATCCAATTAATCTAAAACATTCGTCAATCGAATGTCAACATGCGAAACATAAAGTAACACAATTCAAACTGAATAAATCCCATAGTGACAATACTAGAAATAACTGGAATACAAATGTCCCAATAACAATGAAATAATGGAATGGGCGACACGTGCACAATAAATGAGAATGCTAGAAGTGGAGTCAATAAAGGAAGTCGTCTACGCAAGTGACCTGCAACTCCCACCTAAGCTGCAGTACGTTCCTTTCAAGAGATCCTAAGCAAGTCGCCCCTGTGGCTGGGCACCTGTAATACATACATATATATACAAGAGAGAGAAAGAGAAAAAGAAACGGGTCAGAGCCCGAAAGTGTGTTTGATTTAAAATACGTTTAGCAAGTATTTAAATTGATACAGGCCAATGCAACAACATATTAGTGCGACACTCTCTTGAGAAAATCTCACCTCTCTTCTAATGTGCACACCTATCGCACTAACCATCCCATCGGTTTGTCTTATCATTTATCGCACTAGTCTTCCCAAATGATTTAACTTATCTTAGATTACTCGTAAGATTTACAATTCAACGATTTCATAAAAAAAAATATGTTCCAATTAGTAACCAAACTCCTCCATTTTAACTTTATAAAATCAATAAAGTTTTCCAGTGACATATTATACTTTCTCAAAACAAGTATTCATAATTTATAGTCCATAATTATTTCTCACTTACTATGTTACAGCAACAGTTTAATTTCCCCAATTCAGATATATATATTAAGCACTCGAATAATATATATATATATATCCTAACAGCACCAACATACAAACTATGGTGCGGGCATACTCTGCTATCCAATCCCCGTATCGCTCACACTAAGTGGTATAAAAGTTCGGAATCACTCTCGAACTGTAATAACATATATACACAAAACAAGATTGAGGCGAAGCATAGATTCCAAGTCTCTAAGAGGTCAGTACATACCCTCACGTCTCTTAGGACCGTCTGAACTATCGGTCCGATAGCCTGTACCAAGGATATCTATCTTCTAGGGTACAAGTCAATATCCCCCATAAAGGTCCCATCGAGATAAGACTGTCCCAGCGCGGTAACCTCAGGGATAGCAAGTAGCGCGGGTACGTTTTTCACACGTATATAATATATGCATACACAACTATATAAATATACCACTTATCATTATATCAATATAGGTTTCTCTCATCACCCATAATTACGATATTTATCCTTAATTTTCACATTATTAGTATTACGTATAAGGTTTCATCTCTAACCTTAACTCGAAGGATTTTCTCACTTATTACATGACACTAGTGGACTCTATCCTTCCAAGTAGAAAATTCAGTAGGTATACCTCTATTCACTATCGTAGCTATTTGCCGAAATCTCTCACTTGAATTGCCTAGTTTCATCGTTCATTATATAATTATCCCAAAAGAAAAATTATCGACTTATAATAAAGTTCCCAACACTCATTCATATGCCCTACTGGTCTTTCTTATCTCCCAAAACATTTTATTAAGAATACCCAAGAATTATTTCACGATAAATTTAATTTAACTAATTAAACAAGGAAATAGGAGTCTGCCAGGAGGGGTCGATCGATCGAGGTCTGGGGCTCGATCGATCGAACCTTCGATCGATCGAACCTTCGATCGATCGAAGCTCAAGGCTCGATCGATCGATCAAGCAGGTCTGCGAAATCTGCAGAATTGCAGTTACGGGTTATACCAATTTTCTTCATCCAAAACCATGTTTTTCCATTCCAAACGTCCCAAAAATCCTACTACTAACATTATATCAATATACTAGATGTTTTCAACGTAAAGCATGTGTATATCTAACATTAAACATGGATAATTAACCCAAAATCTCATCTAATCATCAAGAACCCTAGAGTTTTTCTTAATCATGGTTCTAATCTGTTTTTACCAGAATTTCCTTCTAATATATCATCAAAATTTCGTGGGTTATATTCCTCTACATGGCAAGGATTCCAGAATTTTCATATAAATCAATACTACATGGATTTTCCTAACACAAAGTGGGTTTTCTTTCATATTTTTCATCTCTAATCATTCCTAAACTAATATGAAGATTGCACTAACGAAAATACGCAAGATAAATACTTGCCTGGGATTTTCGACGTTCTGATTTGCAGATGATTTTGGTGTGGTTGCGTAGCCCGTTGCGCGATCTACGCGGTGGTGGTGGTTGTGGTGCAAACGGATGACTTTTGGGGCCTTGGATTGCCTTTGAGCTCTCTCCTCTCTTCTCTAATGGCTGTCACTTGTGTTTTGAGTTTCTAACCCTAGGTGACTAACCTAAATGGCTGATATAGGCTGTTGAATTTCGTGGGTTTAATTACCCAATTATGTAAAATGACCAAAATGCCCTCCCGGGGTAGTAATTAGGCCTAAAAACGCCCCGAGACCCAAACTACACCCCGGGTATACTTTTATGACTATCTCGACCCTTCCGGACGCGTTGGCGCACTCAAAACGACCATATGAACAACTTATAAAATTTTCACTTTTTATTTAACAAAATTAGTCCCGACGCGACACGAGCACGTTCCGACTTAAATTTCCGAAATTGTCATTTAGTTCACTCATGATATTCAATATAACCAATATAATATATATTACTTTGCTCATTAGTAATATTGAACTAATTTCCCATAATTACTAACTCTCATCACGTTAATAATTATAACATAATTAATTTCCGGATTTTTATTAAATAATTTACTCACGTTAAATTTAATAAATCCCCAAATTAATATAGCATAAAAATACGGGGTATTACAGAAAACACTACACGTTCACTTATAAAAGTCACAAGTTGATGAAGACTGTATTTACTGATTGCATTAAATTTTTATTGAAAACTTGAAATCCACATAAAATTTGACAAAGCTATAGAAAAAAATTCCTAAATTGTAAGAATAATGAAAACGAATAAATACGTGTATGCGTGTGTCAACCCATAAATAAATAAAGCATGTGATACAAATTTCATCAAATATCCCCACATGGCAAAACCTTTTTATTTATAGAACTTTGAAAAGTTTACAAGACCATTGACTTACATACAACCTGATAAACGCTCACAAGTGTAACGCATGGTGTCTTCGTCAAACCTTCAAAACAAGGGCTAGAAATCTATAGTGGTTCATGCGCAGCTATACCACATGGACCGCAGCCCAAAAAACTCCGTAGAGACTCCCTCCACAATAACACGCAACTCTCCGGTTATAAAGTTCTCACCACAAAAAATAACCAAAAGCAAAGTGTGTTCTTGAACACCAAAATAATTCACCAAAGCATATGGGATTTTTGTGAATTGAAAATAAAAAAAGGGATCAAAAGGATTCTGCAATTTCGCAGCTTTCTGTCTTTCAAACGCTGGGACTTCTTAATGAAAACGAAACCATTTAATGAGTATTTATAAAAAAAAATGCGTTGCCTCGGTATTAGAGATCGTTCGAATGAGAAACAGATGTCGCGCGAACGAGATACGCGTGTCGTTTGAACAACATCACGCGACAATGCAATGTCATTTGAACGACAGAGCAAAGTCGTTTGAACGACTGTTATGTTAGAAAATATTATTTTAATGTACGCTCCAACACTTAGAAAAAATACTCATTCTCAAATTTTGACGAAAAAGTCCGCTCCAACACTTAAAAAATATTTTGTAAAAATATCCCAAAAGCTCTAAGTGCAAAGTTAAGGTATTAAAAACATAACCTTACCAAAGTAAACTTTGCGGAGTCGTTTTGATGAAGAACTTGATATTCGAATTCGTCTTTGATGCTTGAATGATCTTCGACGGTGTAGCGGTATACGACATAATTAATTGATAACGGACTTATAAAAATATGTCCTTACAAATAACATGAACATGGGGAAACTATATTGTAGAGAATGTATAAAAAGTAATTAAATGTATAAAACTCTGATAAAACGTAATTAGATATATAAAAAGTAAATGCTAGCTAATGATAAAAGAAGCACGCCAAGCTCGAAAAAATGACTCAAGGCATCAGTTGCACTTAGAGTTCCTGTTCATAGGCTTGCATAGGTTGTTAATTCAGTTTCGATATGTTTATGATTGTTGGTTCTCCAGCAGGAACTATGACGCAAAGAGTTTAACGATTACAAATGTTAGACAAATAAGCATACACACATCGAAGTATGACAAAACCATCACCACATGTTCAGCCGATGAATACAATAAGTACACAATAAGTACAGATGTTCATATATTCAATCAAATATATACCAAGTTTTCACCAAAATGTAACAGATCAAATCGAGAAAATGTGGGTCTTTAAATCACACTTAAAATATGTATTCCACACAAATCACAACTAATAAAAAAAAATTAAGGTACAAAAAGAATTAAAGAACCAAAATCAAGATCTAAAAAACAAATTAGAAGGCATAAAAAAACTTGTTAGTATAGACATAAAACCTCCATGTGGTCTCTTGTACACAATCTAAAACAAATTAATGTATGATGCCCATGTTGCACTTCTTAGGCAACAACTCTGTGGGTCTACCACATCGACCTGGGTTAAAGTGGAATAAATTAAAATACTCTAAATCATATCATGGAGTTGGAGACACAAATGGATTAAGAAACGTTGAAATCCACAAATATAAAATAAAAATAAAATCTATAACAAAAATAAATCACCATAAGTGAGTTTACCATAAAAAAATGAACACGGTTAGTCTTTCACACCTTCTCCCTCTATTGGTGTTGAAAGTTTAATGAGAAACTCTTGAAACCTGAGTACCTAAGATCAAACATGGACATTCAACAAATGTATAAAAAACATATTAAATACTTAGTCATCAATAAAACATGGACATTCAACAAAAAGACAATGGTCGAATACCTAAGATCTGTAGAGAATAGAAAAAAAGTGCAAAAAAACGGTAGATTAACTAAAAAATCCAAATTTAAAACCCCAATAATAAAGAATGTAATTGTGGTGGATGTATGGAGTGTAATTGTAAAACACTGAAAATGTATGTTTAACTACAATTTGACTTCGTCTATAAAATAACTCGAAAACTTTATATATAGTATTAAAATACCTGAAATATAAACAAAAAATCAAAACAAAATAAATCAATAGGGGGATCAAAACAAAAATCATAATAGTACTGTACAGTTTTGCATATAGGAAAAAATGTCAAAATTATTCATGAATGGAATCATATCCACATTACTTAAATCCAAAAAACACCCCCAAATACACCAAAACGCAAATTCATTTTGATGATACACGTAAGAACCCTGGGTAAGGAAAAAAAGAACCCTGTGTATGGAAAAAAATAAAAAGAGAGATACTTAATCCTTGATGATACATTTACATGTTTACACGCAATCCTTGCCGATATACAATCCTTGTCGATACACGCACCTATTTACATCTCTATATACTATAAAATGCAAAACAAAGCATTTATGAGCATTTAAGACTCCTCCTCATTGAGAGTGTCCACGTGGCACTCTATATTTTATTTATACTTCTAAAACGGAAGACTTCCAATTCAATATGGTGCTTAACTATGCAGCCACGTGGCACTCTTAATGCATTACGCTTCTCTCTCTAAATTGGTACATCTCCCTCAAACCCTCCTCAATTGATTCCAAGCATCTTCTCACTTTACCTCTTCATTTCTTCTGCACTCAAACCCATTTTCTCCTCTCACACTCGCTTTAATGCTCCAATCAAGTAATCCGTTTAGCCCCTTTCACCTTACATCTTGGTATACTTTTAGATCTTTGCTTTTAAAATCAATATTTGAAATCGTTGTTTGCATGTGATCTCCAAAGGGGGAATAAAGAGTCCTGCCTCCAAGTGATTTTAGGTGTGAATAATTGTTGAAAAAATTTAGATGTATATGATTTTGTGTATAATATCTCAGTGATTGATCCTATTATTCTTTCTCTGTATTTGTGCAGAGTATGTCAAATGAGGACAAGCCTCAAATTAGGATATCTTCTGTGTTTGTATGTCATATGGGAGTGTTTGCACTCAAGGGATATGATTGTGCATAATACATAAACTGTTATGGATGCTCAGTGGTATGATGCCAATAACGACTGTGAAAAGAATGTGAGTTTTTATTTTAGTACTTATTTTTAATGGCTATTTTCATTTAGACTAAAAAACGAGAGATTTTTTTGCTTTTTATTTGAGTTTGTTTGGTCTTTGGATTTGAGGTTTTTCACCAGAGGTTAGATTGATTTATTGTTAATGCTAAATTATATTCTTTTACTTTTGTTTGTTGCTTTAAGATAAATAAATAATGGTTCTCAGAATGTGGGCATCGCAGAAGATGTTGTGTTACTATTTAGAATAATAAGAATGTTAATACTTTATATAAAGGTAAAAAGCATAGGCATATGAACTGTTTTTTGGCTTTTCAATTTTGAAGATTCAAGAGTGACAAATTGAAAATATGGATTAAAGAGGAACCCAACCTTTGTGTGAAACTTAAAATACTTCTCCACCTTTTATTCACTATTCACTAAATTGTTCATAAATCACATGAAAGAGATAAGTCCTAGAAACGTGGAACACTCCCAACTAGACATCACCACTTAAGCTATTATATAGGACATAACTAACAAATTAGACTAGAAAAGCAATGGACATAAGTTTTTGAAAAACTATGAACTATAACAAAAAAGGATGGGATCCTAATTTTGGAATTATCTTAATTTTTTATACAGTGAGTCTTCTTTAGATACCTAACATTGTATTAATATTTATTATTTATTATTTACAATATTGTTGTTTGGAAACACCGTAATGTGACACCATACAACACAAGTACCGGTCTTATTTTTTACCTAATTACACGAGCATAGTTGAAATAAAATTCTAAACGACTCAAATAATATTTTTAATATATATATATATATAGTTTATTCTCTTCAGTTTTCAATCTTCTTCGTCCTCTTTTATCGAGAGTTGTGTTGGAAAATTTGAGAGATATTTTGTTCCCTATGTTTCGCACATGGCGTTTCTGTCGCACATCGCGCGGGTTTACAACTAGTTCTAAATTGAAAATTGAACTCACTTAGTACTTGTGCAAGTCAAATCCGTTGAAATGTTAACACAATTTGATTATAGCATAAAAATTACCAAAAGTTACTTGTCAATTACATTGTCAGTTACATATAAGAAGGTAAATATTGTCAATTACATTACTTGGAAGATCAAGAACCCTTAGTACATTTTTAATTAAGGTTAATCAACCTAATGTATTAGGGATTAACCACATGTAAATATATGTATTAAAAAAAGAATTCATGGTTTAGAGGGCTAAGAGAACACCACCTACATACGTATATATATAAAGTAGAAAACTTATGTATGTCATAAACTTGAACTATGATATCATCTTTATGAATTTTTCTGCACTATATATTTTACCCCTTACAAATTTAGTTTCCCCCTCTTTTCTTTGTCACTAATTAATTCCCATCTTTCACTTTAATTCAAACACAAAGGCTATTTCGGTAAACACGTACCAAAATTCACACTTTCTCACCGCATACTCCCATTCACACCCCAAAATTCATTTCAGTCCCACAAGACAAACCCTCACCCTCTCTCTCTCGGCAATAACCCCTACCCTCTTTTCTCGTCGCCCACCCCTACATGCTCCTTTCTCCCCGCTGCCAGCCTCAGGTAGTTTATTTTCTTTTCTCGCTCTCCCTTTACCTGGTGCTATTTTTGTGTGGGTTTTGTAATTTTGTTGGTGCAATTTTGTAATATTGTTAATGCTTAATTTATTAGGGTTAGATGGGGTTTATTAGCGTCTGATTTGTGGGTTTGTTCTAACCATACAAGTACACTCAAATTTTTCTAGATCTATGTATTTGATTTTATTTTTAGGGAGGGGGTTGAAAATTAGGGTTTCATGGTGTTCAGGTGACATTATCCTCTATTGTTCATTATTTTTCTAGATCTATGTATTTTTCTTTAGTGTTCTTTTTTATAGTTCTGAAGTAGAAGAAATGATAGGAGCCTTTTTTTATTATATTATTGAAGAAAAAATGACATCTAACCAATAGTTATTATTTTGGATTGCAGATAAACACAATACTTAAATGGATTGGTTCCATTGATCTCATCATTTTGGATTGCGTTAAAAACCATCTGAGTTGACTGATGTTGCTTATGTGATTACTATTTCAACATCTATGAGTGGATATTATGGACACTCAATTTTTTTCCTTTGATCATCAGTCCCATAACTGAGTAACTCCATTAGTCATACATCTTATGGCTCTTATGTTTTTAATGTGGGTGGGAGTTAGTTTTGATTGTGATTGGTTGTATTGATAATAATAGGATTAACAACAAAAAATGCTTGGGATGGGCGACTAACCATTCTTAATAGGTCGGACTAAACTCCGGTAATCCTTATATTATACTAATGTATAAGTCAATTATGATTTTCTTTTTGGGTGTTTTGGTGGTTTCTTTTTGGTAGTATCTCTTTTCCATTTTTGAACTATTATCAAATTGCATAACGTGAAGGTTTAGCTTAGTGAATTTCCTACACCTAATTAGTTATATTCAAAATCCATTACATAGCAAGGAACCCCCCTTTTCACTTTCCCTTTTTATGGACGCTTTAGGTACTTTTAATTTGTTAAATGTGGAGATCGATAGGACTTAGGATTATTATTTCACATTTGTTAGCCACCTGTGATGCTCTAATTGATCCTCTGAGTCCAGCATCACACCCGAGTTTATGGTGCATGATAATATAATTTTTTTGTTGCAGACACCTTCTAAAGGCCATCCTCATGAAAAAAGTCTAGGGATTGAGGAGTCTTTGAGCATAATTTGGAAGGATGATGCGCCAATGGTATTAATATAAAGATGACTCACTTGAGATTGTTTGATTATATGATTCTTTGATTTTTTATTAGATATAATAGGAGACTCAATCTCGAGATTAAAGTTGTGAGTTACATGTTCGTGAAATTCTTTCTTGTTACATTTATTCACTTATTCTATTAATGAATTGAATATTGAGGATGTTTTACTGTATATAATGTTGAGTTGCCTTTCCATTGTTCATTTTTCTGTTAGCGAGATTTGTTAGTTCAAATCATATATGTTGTTACCCTTTTTCTCAATCATTGATTCACCATCGTGTAGTAATTGAGCTTGAGAATATGTTGTGCCTAGATCTATGTAGTTTCACCAGTAATACATCATTTGGTAACCAAGTTTCCCAGGTATCTCCTACTCTCTATAATGATTGGTGCACGGTAAATAGTGCCACTTAATGTCGTGTATGTATATATGCTTTCTTTTTGGTATTAAGTGAACACCATATTTATAGGAGATCTATGTATCATATATTCTAAAGTGACTATTCTAAATTGACTGTTGAAGTTGAAACTAAACATTTATCTTTTGTGTTCTTTTCTTCTTTATGTTGTTGAATAGATATGAGAAGATAATGTGGTAAATTTAGTGTGGTGCTTTCAGATCTTATCATCCTTTTGTTCTAGAAAGTGTTGGCTTCAGATTTCTTATATGGTAATTGTTTTGTTTAGAATTTATGTTAAAGATTTACATTTATTCTTTTGGTTGTTTTTGAATTGTGTAGTTTTTGTAAGCTTTTTTTGCAATTATAAACTTCATTATCATTTTGTTGAATAATCTCAGTAACTTAGTGCATATGGTCTATTTTGAGAATAATCCCAGTAACTTATCAACCGATCACGATCAGTTGGTGATGATCACCAGAAGAGCAAGGGTATTATTTTAGGATATCTGCACTATGTGTAACTATATATTCATTCCGTGAATATAAACGTGTGAGTTTTAGCAAGTTGGACACATTCATTTAAAAATTATATATATATTTTTACTTTATTGTTGTTGTTGGTAGTCCTATATGTTACATTTACTTAGTAATGTAACTACCACTTATGCCAAATGGTTTGCATGTTGGGATGACATATTCTGATAATAATCCCAAGTATAATGTTGGATGAAAAGGTTGAGGTACCTTGTTTTTATAAAGCTACCAAGTATGTGGTTTAGTGCTTTCTTTTTATTTAATGTTTAAGTTTGTGACAAGTGGAAATGATTATCATCACCAACTAATGTTTCCTCAATAGAGCAGGCTTCACCACACTTATAAACTTATTATTTTTTTGGTTCATTAGTTTGCAATACATCTCTTGATTTGATTAGGCTTTCACCACTCTTATAAATTATATGTTTTTATCATCTTTGTCGTATGGAATCTGAGTTCGGTTCATATGATAGATATGATTGATTTTGCAATCAAGCTTCTTTCAGATTCTCACATCCAGATTTATATAACATTCCAAGGAGAGGGGAAGGATTCAACGGTAATAGAATGGCCTGAGAAAGCATGTGACCTTGGGGCGAACGAGTAGCATATGCGTACATACCAAACAACATAAGTCATTATATATGACAAATAAATACAGGTGCTGCATTTTACTATTTGTCTTTTGTCTTGGCAGGGAACATGAGTGTCGTTGCCCCTGCTTCTGTCTTGGAGGGGCACTCGGGTGAATTCTCAACATGTAGCAACTATTCAATAGTGCAATGAGGTAAAATGCGCTCGAGATGTAGTGATGTTCCTCCAACACCACTAAGATACCCAACGTTTTGATAATTTTAATTTTAGTATATTTGTTTTTACATTATGCAGTCTGGATGTGTTGTATTTATATATAGCTTGGTTGCATATTTTGACTTATGGGTAAATGTAGTTATTACTATACTTATTTCGATTATAATTATTCTCTTATTTCGTTGTAACTTTTGATATAGCTTTTATTAATTCTTTTATTAACTCCCGTTGCAAGATGAAACCCATGTTTACTAATGAGTTTGAGAAATGTCGAAATGTCATGGTGGAAAGTGATAATCAATTAGCTCTAAATTGGTGCAATTCTTCTCAATAGGACACACCTGAGTTTCAGTGCGAGAATTCGAGCTTGCATATCTCATCTTGCGGTGATAAAAATGCAATTCTTCATGTATGGTGGGAAAATCTTTCATTGCTTTTTTTTGTCTTAGCACGTGTAATGCATAGCCAAGTTCGTTCCTCTTCAAAATCCTGTTCTGATACAACTGGAATATGCCAGTACCCTTTCTTTGACTTCTGAAATACAATAGAACATGGAGGCGTCATGTGAAATATTGGACCAATTTCAGAGAAGCCGAAACGTACTTGGTCACAAGTAAGCACTTACACATTGTAGCCATCTCTCGTTTCAGTATTGGTCACAAGTAAGCACTTACACTTTATAGCTGCATACAACCAGTATCAATCATTCTCAACTGGAATATGCTTTTTGGTTTTTCTTTTTCCCCTTACATTATTGACCAATTTTTATTTATGAAATAATTGATATTTTATTGGTTGGGGTTTCTACTTTATTATTTTTCATTTTATTTCTGTAATGTGCTTTTCTAATTATAATAATTCTATTATTTAGGCTTGCTCTCCCAATGACTAACTTTTCAAAAACTGGTAAAGGTAGTAATGTTACCTGTAACTTTTCCTTGATTTCTTTTATTATTCAATTTTATTAATTTTTACCTGAAATCATTTGTTTTGTGGCAAATAATATCTGGTGGTGTTGTATCGTTGTGAGAAAAGATGGGTTCCAAATGGTTAATTCCTACAAAGATCCTTAGAGAGTAGAAATCCAAAGCCCTTTTCGCCATGGAAAGTGCCTTCGCAAGCGCCTTTGCTATCACTAATCAGAGGCAAAAGATCGAACAATACAAGCTCATTCTCTCATCCGGGATTTCATCAAACGATATCGTACTAGACAAGAAGTTCATCGACCACATGTTATCAGATGATGTGCCACTAGTGGTATCATGACAGCTTTTATAAACATTTGCACAAGAATTGGGAAGGTTGGAGCCTAAAATTCAAAAGGAGATTACCCATTATACCCTTAATCAGATTCAGCCTAGGGTTGTCTCATTTGAAGAATATGTGTTAATCATTAGAGAGAAACTTGTCGAGTTATACGAGTCTGAACAACAGTGGTCTAAAGCAACCAAAATGCTCAATGGTATTGATCTCGACTCTGGAATGAGAGGGATTGATAATACCTTTAGGCTATTAAAATGCGTTCAAATTTCTCGGCTTTACCTTGAGGAGGACGACGCCGTTAATGTAGAAGCTTTTATTAATAAAGCTTCATTTTTGGTTAGCAACAGTCAACATGAAGTATTGAATCGACAGTACAAGGTTTGTTATGCGAGGATTTTAGATTTAAAGGGAAAGTTATTGGAAGTTGTACTACGTTATTATGACATTTCCCAAATTGAGAAGCACCAAGTTGTAGACGAAGTGATTGACGAAGAAGCTTTGGAGCAAGCTCTAGCTGCTGCTGTGATGTGCACATTTTTGGCTGTTGCAGGTCCTCAGTTCTCGCGTTCTTTCCATGATATACAAAGATGAACGTTGCTCCAAGTTAAAGATTTATCTAATTTGGCAGAAGGTGTATTTGGAGAGAATCCTGAGGAAACCTGAAATTGATGCATTTGCTGAAGAACTAAAAGCACTTCTACCTGATATTTTTACTGTGGTTGATCGGGAAATAATTGAACATAATCTTTTAAGTGCGACCAAACTCTATATAAATATAAGATTTGAAGAGTTGGGCACATTGCTGGGCATTGCTCCTCATGAGGCTAAGAAAATAACCTCAAGAATGATTCATGAAGATAAAATATGGAGATCAATTGATGAGGTTGAAGCTATCATACATTTTGAAGATGACACTAAATAACTACAACAATGGGATCAATAGATTGTTGGACTGTGTGGACCTCTCAATGATGTCCTCGATAGCATGGCGAAGAAAGGCTTGCCTATTCCCATTTGACTAATGTTTTGGGGTATACATCTTACACAATCATGAAACTACAATTGAAACATGAATTTTTTTTTCTTCAGCTCTTTACTTTGGATCAAAAGCTTCACAACAATATGATAATGTAATATGTTTCCTCGCTGGTCTACTTAAATGTGTAGGAGTACTATCGAATCTATGCATATCGAAATTGAGTTGGTTAATAAAAAAAAATCCTGCAGAACTTCATTCTCAATGTTTATGTTGATTATGAATAAAGTTAACTCATCCTTATAATTTATGGAGAATCATTTTTAGGAACTATATTTTTTTTAGATTACATGAGTTAATACTGAAAGAAAAATGTGGTTTTGGCAGATGTAAGTGGCATCTTGTAGCTGCGTTGAACCAAGTTGGTGTGGCAAACACGTTTGTGGCTTAGAATAAGAACCCGAAGCTCATTGACGTTGATGTCTCCGCAATCAGAGGACATGTCGGGACTACTATCTTACCATTTCTATCAAAGGAAAATTCCGGAGTTAGCTTCACGGATGAAGAAGTGCACGAGCGGATGGGTTTTACTTCACTATATGATTTAGACCTTTAGACCATCACTTATGTCTATTTTCTTTTATATACTCATTTGGGCACTTAAATCAAGTTTATACTAATTCATATTATTTACTTGCTTCTTTATCTATTTTTATAGGAGTGAACAGAGCATAAAGTTATCTATGAAGTTATTTGTAGAGAGTGCACATTAAAGTATTGGTTTTCAATAGTGTCTACTATAGAAGAATGGCACGTTCATTTAATGAAGTTTTGTTGTAGGATTATTTCATATACATGGTTATTTTTTGGTTCTTAAAATAGGAGGATTGTCTTGTAAATAAATAAAATTCAGCCCAAAAATTCTAAAATAGCGTACATTTTTTTTATTATAATATAAACTATTTTACAAAAAGGTCGTACCAAGTGCACAAGGCCCCCCTTAACTACAGAGTTTGGAAGAGGTGGATATCGACTAGCCTTACCCCCAAATGGATTTTGGGCGATGAATTGGAGAAAAGACATATCATCCTCTTGCTTCTATGTTTGATGGTACATTTAGTGTAGACATCTCGGGAATAGTTCCTAGAAGGTAAAAGAAAAAATATTTTTATCCCTTAAAAAAATTAATTTGGCTCTGGTGGTTTATAATATCGAAGTTATTAATTTTTGTTAGGACATTCACAAGAATTCAACCGGTGGTTTTGTCTCTCTCTCTCTCCCCTCTATTTCTCTTGTGGTAAGCTAGCCTTAACTAACGTGCGCTTGGATTCTTATATGGGCATATAAAGTTGACAAGAAGAGTATATAGGTGTTGTAGTTATATAGAGAGATTGTTAAGGTTTGTTGCTTGTAAACATGAGGTAGACACATTCTGGGGATAAGTTGGGTAGATGAAAGATTGGTGGGGTTTCAAATTTACACATAGTTTACTATTATCAAGGCTCATTTGTCTAATGCATTTTCCTTTCATTCTTCCTCATATGTTAATATAAAATTTTGTTTTCCATGGTAATCAACTCATAGAGCCATATTAGCATGATTACCAATTCAGTTCCCTAAAAAAATATCAAAACCTACAACGGTGCCATAACATTTCTTAACTTTTGGATATGAGTTTCAACCTACTTTGTCATGTTGGCGTTTCACTTTTGCTTCAATGCATTTTCTGCGAAGATAATAACAAAATAGCTACACCTCTTTGTAGATATGATAAAATACCCAAGTAAAATAAATTATTATCATTATAATTGAAATTAGCACTGTAAATTTTGGGAAGTAACTAAGTTGGTTTCGCTATCTTTTGCCATATGCCAAGGTGGAATTCTATTGTTTAACCAAATCTAATGTATTAGCGAAAAACAAGTCCAATGGTTACAAATCAACGACATATTTAACATTACAAATCAAAAGAAATTCTCAACTTTTTAGGGTTTATATTAGTACAATTTATATATAAAAACAAATAAACACGAGCTAATATTATTATTATTGTACTATTAGAGTCATTATCTTATGTGTAACGCCCCTGAGATATTCTAGGAGAGTTTGAACAATTCAAACATTCAAATATCTGTTCACAGTGTATATAACAATAACCGTCCAACAGTAAAGGCTGAGAAGCCAAAACCTACTATTATTCACAAATTTGTGTCTCCATCTATTATGGTATTAGAGCCATTATGGCTAACTCCTATATAAATTTTTCTCCCTCTCAACCAACTTCCTATCACTCATCTGTCAACACTCTACCACATGCACATCATGCCATTTCTATTAAACTAGACAACACCAATTATTTATATTGGCAGACCCAAATGACCCCTTATTTAAGAGGACAAAGACTGATGAAATTTATTGATGGCACTTTTCCTTGCCCACCTACCAAAATAGTTGTTATAGACAAAGTTGCACTACAAGACAATCCTGACTTCCAACAATGGGTTGATCAGGATCAAATACTTCTCAGCACCCTCATCACGTCCTTAAGCGACGACGTTTTACCTCTAGTAGTGTGTTGCAACACGTCCAGGGAACTTTGGTCCTCTCTCAGCACAGCACTCTCATCTCCATCCAACACCTGAATTCTAAGATTTCACAACCATCTCCATGATCTTGATCAAAAGGACGACTCAATCTCCACTTACCTCAGTCGTGCCAAAGGGTACGCCGACGAATTATCCGCTGTTGGATGCCCTCTTAGCCTAGCTAATTTAATATCTTTATATTCAGGGGCCTTCGACCTGAATTTAAGGATCTTGTAAGCACTTTATCTTCTATCTATAACCAGGTTTCGTATACGGAACTCCATGGTCCCCTTCTCGGTCCTGAGTTTCTACACAAAGATTCCCTTGCGAAACTCTCACTCACTCCCACTGCTTCCACTGAACTTACTATCCATTCCACCACATCTCAACCTTCGGCCCATTACACCCACCGTGGTGGTGGCCAATTTGCAACTCGGGGTTCTCGAGGTGGTCATTTCTTCCGTGGTCATGGTAATCGTGGTGGACGAAGTGTCCCTAATTCCTATTTTTCTCATGATCATTCCCATGACTATCACCAACCAGTACGTGTCAAATGTCAAATTTGTTACAGTCCTACCCACACAACCAACACTTGTGCTCAACGCTAAAACTCCAACACCACCTATCAATCCGCTTCCCATTTTTCCTCCTACAATCAGCATCCTCTTCTACTGCATTCGCAATCACAACACTCACAATAGTTTCCTCACACTGGCGCTACTCATCATGTGACTTCGGATATTTCGAACCTTAGCCAATTTGATGAATATCATGGACCTGATCAGCTGCATGTTGGTAATGGTAAAGTTTTTTCTATCTCGCATACAGGCTCTTCTACTCTTCATACCCCTCTTACCTCCTTTCATCTTTCTAATATTTTACATGTGCCTTCCATTTCCAAATCTTTACTTTCTGTTCCATAATTTACCAAAGACAATAATGTTTATTTTGAATTCCATCCTACTTATTTTTGTGCCAAGGATCAGAATACTCATCGCCCGCTTCTCTCCGGTCGGAGTAACGGTGGACTCTATTCATTCTCTCCAATTCTACACTCCTCCATCAACACTCCATCTGTCGCTACTGCTGAAAAGACCAACTCTGATGGGTGGCATCGTCGTCTCGGTCATCCACATCAACATGTTCTTTGTCAAATAATTCGTACAAATAACATGCCATGCAATTCGTCTTACTCTAGTTAATTTTGTAATGCTTGTCAAATGGGCAAATCATCTCAGCTAACTTTAAAGCCTACTAAGACTTGTACTCAAAATGTGTTAGAATTAATTTTCAGTGATGTTTGGGGTCCTGCACCAATTGCTTCTTCCGAGGGACATCGATATTTTGTCATTTTTGTGAATAATTTTTCCAAATTTATCCGATTTTATCCCATGAAACAGAAATCTGAAGTATTTCAAATTTTTAGTCAATGGAAAAAATTGGTTGAACGTCAATTTGATTCCAAAATTAAATGTGTACAAACTGATTGGATTGCTGAATTTCAAAAATTAAAATCTTTTTTTAATAATTGTGGTGTAATTCATAGACTAACTTGTCCACACACATGAACAAAATTGCACAGTTGAAAGACGCAATCGACACATTGTTGAAACTAGGCTAACACTACTCGCTCAATCCTTTGTACTACAGATTTTTTGGCAATTTGCTTTTGACAGGTTTCAGATGTAAACATAGTTTTCTAATATCAATACTCAACTATCTGATGCACTTTATTTTATTTATTCCCGATATCTGTTTAATAAATGCATATTGCGACATGTGAATGTGGAAGAAAACGCCTTCGATTTTTTTGTTTAACCAAATCTGATCTATTAATGAAAAACAAGCACACTACTTACAAATCAACAACATATTGAAAAATACAAACTAAAATATTACTCTACTTTTTTGGTTCCAAAATATTATAATCTTAATACAAAAATATATTAGATAGGGTTAATATTCGTATTATACCATACTTTGCGTGAAACTCAATAATAAAATTTCATCTTCCTAAAAAATTCTATACGCTATCATATCAGAAAAGCTCTGGCGGCAGTAACCACCGCTCAAATTTTTTTTTTAATATTTTAGAAAAATATTGAATATAGAGCATCGACCTATTTTATAGTGTTGTCCTTTCTCTTTTGCTTCATGTCATTTTCTACAAATATATAAAAATAAAACTTTAAATATAGGGGAAAAATAAATTACTATTATTATTACTATTGAAATTAGCCCTCTCAATTTTCGAAGTAATGAAGTGAGTTTTCCTATCATTTGTCACTTGTCAATGTGGAATAAAAACTCCCTCGATTTTCTTGTTTAAACAAATCTGATCTATTAGTGAAAAACGAGCACAATGCTTACGAATCAGATTCATATTGAAAAGTGCATATTAAAAATTACTCTACTCTTTTAGTTTTAAGATAATATAATTTTTATACAAAAATATATATGATAGGGTTACTATTTTTCTTATAATATACTTTGTATCTTAATGCTGTTGCGTGAATCCTCTTTAGGGGAGTTTTTATTTTCGTTTAATGAAACACTTATTAAGAAAATAATGTGTCAATCATAAAAATTGACGAGAATTTAATGTTGAATAAGAAAAACATAGCAGGATGGCGACTAATTAGGCAAGTGATGTTTACTTTTTTTATTTTATTTTTTACTTATCAATTTTTTTAAAAATATTTTTCACACTAGTTTGGCTCTTTAAACTCTCTCAGAGATTCGTATAGATATTTCATAAGAAAAAATGCCTAAGATTGGATACCCAGTGCCTTTCAAATTCCACTTCAGCCCTTCTACCTCTCCTCAACACACCTCTTTAATTCTTTGTACCTTTACAAATGCCTAAGATTGGATACCCAATCGCGTATAACCCCCACTAATTACCCATGGTTTTTATCCCAATGTAGATAACTCGTTGAAGCAGACTAGAATTTGGAATACGAGTCGCCACATGGTATTGATTATGGATCTGGACGCCGTTCTTATTTTTTATTTTCTATTTTCTTTAATTATATCTTTTTACATTATTTCTATCAACCAAGTATAATTTATCATTTTCTTGGTGTTATAATTAATAAACTCTAATCAACATAGAAAAAAATTAAAACATGATGTTCATCACTAGTTATAACATATTTAATAAGTCTAAAATAAACCACTCATAATTAATTGTTGCACTTTAAAACAAATTTGAAATAACTTAATAATAACTTTATTTTCTCCGATTACATTTCTAATTTTATATCCCTTCGTCAAAGTCTATTAAATGAGACCAATAATGCATACCAAAATAAGTAAAATTCTAATATACATGATACGAGGAATTTCTTATTGTAAACTGAATTATTTGACCAATAGTTGATTTTTAATGTTCTCCTTTGTGTCCAAATTTAGAGATTTGTTAAGGCCTTTGTGTGTGTTGGAGAGACAGAGAGTCTACTTTCCCTAAAAATAATAATTATTTTGTTGACTACAACAAGCTAACATGTCTTCAATTTTCGGTACAGACAATAGAAATGTTGAATGAGAATAAAGTGTAAGCGGTTTATACTAATATCCCATATAGATTAAATTTATCATGTATATAACAAATACATTATATGCATCACTAGATTCAGTTTAAGTTCCCATCAATACATAAATATGTTAATTTAACCTTTATAGAGACGAATTCCTTATCTCAAATTTGTTCTGTAATTATTTTGCTACATCATATAATTTTCTATGTTATAAATGTTGAATTAGTTTACATCCCACACAATTCACCTCATGCATAACACCCCTGCCATCAATAACCAAACAGAGTCTAGGCCGAGACACCCCTACCAACAGTCACCGAACATTTCATGCTAGAAAGTTTGCTAAAATGACAAATGGATGCATCCTCATAGAAAAATAGTTTGTCCAACAATATTCACGGAATATATTATTGGCGTGCTATTATGAAACCGTGCCCAAGCTTAGCCTTTGTTAAGATGATGGATTCCTCAGATGTTTAAAATCAAAATTGAGACCATGTGTCTTTTGGGTTGGATTTCTTAAAGAGGTGTTGTTTCTATTATCAATAAATAAATAAATAAAACATCAATTAATATGTTATTCACCATATATATACATGGCAAAATTAGCTATTATTGTAGCATTTTGGGGTAAAAAAAAGCGTATGTTTTAAGAAACTCGCGAAATGCCCTATTAGAGATGGTATCGGTTTTTTGCTTATCCGAATTTGTCATTACATATTTCAAAGGGGTGTCATATGTATCAGTCACAATTCGTTCCATATTTTTCTACAATTATGTTTTTCGGACCTCCTTTTCAATGTTATGGGTGTCTTAGTAATAAAACCAATTATTTTTCAGTTAAACATAACAATAATGCAATTGATTGTTACATATGCGTGTGTTGTGCCCTATAACATGTGAAGTTCTCCCACATGGGTGCCACTTCAAAACCTTGTGACAGAAGGAAAACTATTACATTTAATATATGTAAACATACAATCAAGGAGCAAAGGTAAATATATCAACATATTATAATTGAATTTTCAACACAAAGTTCATAGAAGGACCCAATATGATACCTTAAAATGAACACAATAGAACAATGTTGAATAGATACATATTACCCAAATTTCATACAGGTAATTCACTAGCATATATGGGAATCAATTTCTATCTACGATATCGCATAAACCATATATTTGTATTGACACGGTTTCAGACATATATGTTTATACGTATTTGAAATTTATAATTCATAAAATACAATTAAGAGTAATGCTTTTTAGACTACAAATGAACCTTAGATTTGAGGCTTTTCTTCGTATCTCACAGATATCTTTAATACTAGTTTCTTCCAATTCTACTCTATTGTTCCAGTAGTGCCAAAACCCAATATATGATATTCCTAGTAAAAAGCTTCACGATTTTCCCCCTAATGCCAATGATGAACACTAGATTCTCAAATCAGAACCGTGAACATAATCCAAAAATAAAACAGACCAAGCGTACAATTTTATAATACTACCTCAGTCCTAAAAATAAGTCTTGTTTTCCTTTTGAAGATGTCTCAAATAAGAGTCGGCTTATTAAAACACTGTATACAACCATATGAAATTCAAATATCACTTGGGCATAGAATCTCCACATCAAGTGATGTTGGTGATGTTCGTATGACGTGTTTATAAAAAGTGTGAAACTAAAAGTGAAAACAAAATGGTTCCTTATACTTTAAAATGTAAACAAGCGAAGTATGAATTCTGTTAAATATTTTTATCATCCCAGTAGACTCTTCAATGAAGTACATAATTTTTTTCCTATAATCCCACATCCTTTTTTATCAACTGCCACGTAAAAACCTAGGTTTTGCCTCAATAGTCGACACTCATGTCCATACAAACAAATACTCTCTCCACCCCAAACTAAGTCCCTATCTAGTTTTGTTTAGATTAAGAATACATTTAATGAAAGTCTAAGATCAATACTTGTTCACTATCATGGAGTTCGTTTCGTTGATTATATATAATTTAAAAGAAATGACAGTGGACTATCAATTTGGGACAATCTAAAAATGAATAGTAAACTCTTCATTTGGGACAGAGGTAGTAATAGGTTTCTACTTGATATCAAATTTTCTAAAACCCATGCATAATCAGGTTGAAGGAGTACATAGTCAAAAGGGAAACAACTAATAATTATTAGAAAATTGTTTTGGTTTTCATTTTGTACAAGTAATATCATTAGCAATGACTCATAGAAATTTAACTCTAAAATCAAAGATATTTTCATTCATTTCGAAACCTTACACACCGAACTCGATATATACCACGTGACAAAATATTACAACATCAGAATCGACTAAATTATTAAAAAAATTTTGTATAGTCTCCACTGTATGTCAAATCAAAATAGTGCATCATAATCCTACAAAAGTTGATGCCCAAGGGCTTCAACAAAGTCTTGTCTACAATTAATTTTCCAAATAACCCTGTAAAAGACTCAACTTTCACTCTTAGTTTCCTAATTTAAAATATGCAAGAAGTTAAATATATAGTCATTAACAAGTAGATTCCTTTGTTAGACTTTGTATGAATGCCGGTATGCCAATGACCCTTTAAAAGACTCAACTTTCACTCTTAATTGCCCAATTTACAACATGAAATAAGTTAATATATAGGCATTAACGTGTAGATACCTTTGTTAGACTTTATGGATATGAGCTATATAGACATATATACTTTTAGAAGTTGAAATTTAGAAATGGGTATTTTTCAAGATGAATTTTATAAATTAGGAAATTAAGAGTGCACATTGAGTCTTTTACAAGGTCATTTACATTCTGAGATCCATACACATCGTTCTACCTATTATTTTACCGAAGAACTTGCACTTCACCATTTATATGTTTTTTCTTAGATTTTATTTTCACGTAATGTGATATCTTATTTGGTAGAAGTATCGTAGTTCATAGCTTGTACTTAAAAATATTGTCTAGTTAAATTCTAATTTTCTTCCAATGCAAAAAAAAAACATTGACTTGGTTCCAATACTCACTTTTTGTTTCATTGTGACCTGGGCTTGCCTCTTGGAGTCGGGTATAAGTCCAAGGAGATTTGGGGCCCGGTTTTTTAAATAATGAGAAAGAGGCTGGCAGGATGGAAGAATGGGTTTTTATCAAGGGGGTAGGTTAACTCTTATCAAGAGTTGCTTGTCTAGTTTGCCTACTTATTACATGTCCATTTTTCCCGTTCTTATGATTGTGCATAATAAAATGGAGAAGCATATGAGATATTTCTTGTGGAGAGGCACGAAGATGGTTTTAAGCATAGTTTAGATGGATGGGAGGAGGTTTGTAGGCCAATTAAGGAGGGTGGGGAAGAGATGAGGAACTTGAGATTGTTTAATATAGCTTTGCTTGGGAAGTGGTTGTGGAGTTTCCCTCGAGAGGAGAATAGATTGTGGAGAAGGGTAGTGGGAGCGAGGTGGGGTTCATCGTAGAGGGGGTGGAAGTCGGTGGTGGGGTTTATAGCACATATAGTGGGTTTGTGGAAGCATATTTCAAGGGAGTGGGAGGATTATTCTAGATATACTGAGTTAAATATAGGGAAAGGGGATAAGATTAGGTTTTGGACGGATAAATGGGGTGAGAATGGGTCGATTAAAGATCTATTCCCAAGCATCTATAATCTAGGGTCGAATAAAGAGGGTACAGTAGTAGAGCATGTGTATGTTAGCGGTGAGGACGTCACGTGGAGACCTCAGCTTAGGAGGCTTTGGGACTGGGAATTCTAAGAGGCGGATGCATTCTTTGAATGGTTGAGATTGGCTCCACATCCGACGGCAAGGGATGACGCTTTGAGGTGGAAGGGGGTGGTGATGGAGCGTTCACGGTTAGGGGGTACTATGATATATTGAGTGATAGGGGAATCCCCTCGGCCCGATTCCCATGGAAGATGATTTGGAAGGTTAAGGCGCCGCCTAAGGTAAGATTTTTTATTTGGAAGGTGGCTAGACAGGCCATATTGACGATGGAAGGTTTGCAGAAGAGGAGATATCATCTCGCTAGCCGGTGTTGGTTATGCAAGAAAGAAGAGGAGAAGACCAACCACCTTATTCTACATTGCAATGTGATGAGAGGCATGTGGGATATTTTCCTGGCCATATCTAAGACCGTATGGGTTATGCCTGCGTTAGTGAGGGCTCTTTTACAGGCATAGAAGCCTCCTTGGGGGTGGGTGGGAGACAAAAGGATTTGGCATTTGGTTCCTATTGCATTATGTGGACGATATGGAAGGAGAGGAATGCTCGTTGTTTCGATGGAATTGAGATAGCGCCCTCGAGACTTCGTTATAAGCACCCTGCTTAGCTGGTCCAAGGGGAAGATCTCCGTCATGACTCAGGATTTTGTTGAGTTTTCGGAGGAGATCCGATCGATGATGTAATTCAGGAGTCTGTATAAATGGTGTGTGTTAGTCTTTTAGTTTTTTTGGGTCTCCCTTGTATTGCTTTTGATTTGTTTACTTCCTGTATACGGGTTCGCTCCCTCGGCGTTTGGTTTTAATGAATTCATTTAATTATAAAAAAAAGGAATAGTGGAGCTACAAGGGTATGATTTTAATAACTATATCATAATTTGACCTCTAGTTATATGGATATTTTGATAGAATTTGGTCTAAACGTTAGCTTTGCTCTAGTCATAATATATATGCCAAATGTGGAGTCACTTGAAGTGAACTAAAAGCAAACATTTAAAATGAGAAAAAGGTAAATAAATTATGACTATATTTAACAGTTAAAATAACTATCCCTCACTTAGGTTTTAAGTGGTTTCACCAAACAATTTATACTCATAAATCAAGTAGCAATACCAAAGAACAATGTAGTTAAAGAACTAACCTTCAATATTATAAGAAAAACAGCTAGCAAAAGAACAAAAAATAAGGGCATAGGCACACTAGTAAGATAAAAAAATAAAAGAAGAAGAGTAGATTACATAAGTTACGCCAAACCCGAATAGGGAATCACAACTTCTTCTTGCTTATTGAAGAAATTTTCAGTGTGTTGGTTGAAAAAATTCTATAATTTGTATTTTTCATCATTCATTATTAGTCTAAAATATGTACACAACAATTTGCCAATCTCCTCATGAAATCCAAGACAAATGAAATCAAATATATATATATATATATATATATATATATATATATATATATATATATAGAGAGAGAGAGAGAGAGAGAGAGTCAGGCTCTCCAACATACCTCCTAGCAACATACCCAGCAACATACCCTTTTTTTAAAATAGTAAAAAAAATAATTTTGAAATGTTAATTTTTATATGGGTTCATGATATTTCAGTGTGAAAAAATAAATTGAAAATAATAGTTTTTGTTATTTTTAAAAATTAGGTAAAAAAACTATCAGTTTTTACCCTTTAAAACTGCCATTTTTTTGCCTATTTTTTAAAAATATCAAAACACATTATTTTGATATGAATATTTTTACATGGACACCTTGAAATATCATGAACCCATATAAAACATATTAACTCAAAATTATTATTTTTACTATTTAAAAAAAATAGGTATGTTGCTAGGTATGTTGGAGAGCCTAACTCTCTCTCTCTCTCTCTCTCTCTCTCTATATATATATATATATATATATATATATATATATATATATATATATAGAGAGAGAGAGAGAGAGAGAGAGAGAGAGAGAGAGAGAGAGAGAAAGACTCACCTACATCATGATATATACATCACGCCTAATTCTAGGTCCTAAGAAACCTTTTCTCCAATTTTTTTATTTTTCTATTAAAATTATCCTTCTAATTAACCCATATTCAAAAAATTAGGTAAAAATACATTTTGTACCTATTTTTAAAAAATCCACAAAAAATTGTTGGCACAGACCCTTATAAATAAGGTATTTTAAGTAGTTTTTTGTGGATTTTTTAAAAATAGCTACAAAATGTATTTTGACCTAATTTTTTGAACATGGGTTTATTGGAAGGTTAATTTCAAGGGAAAAAAAAAATTGGAATTTTTTTTTAGAGCCTACAACTAGGTGTGATGTATGGATGATGTATAAAGCATGATGTAGGTGAGCCTTCTCCTATATATATATCGGTTATTATGAAATTCCAAACCATACATACATACATTCAAATGAAATAAAAAACAAATGTATTATGTGATAATTTTCAATTCATCATGTTTAGAATGAATCATTATATCAAACAAAATAAATTTTACATATATCAGAACAAAAGAACAATAAACAACATTAATACCTGAAGATTGACAGAGCTTATCCAAGAGATCTCTACCAAGTTACTGAGATGAAGTAAGGTAATTAAGGTTCTTCTAATTATCTAGGCTTTAAATGCCAAATGAACGAACAAAGCTAGGGTAAAAAAAACACCTGATGCAATTAGCTGAGGCAGGGACTTGTGACAATGAGATGTCAAAGATGAGGCAACGAAAAACTAGGCAAATTATCCAGATTATGTATAGGTTTTATGTAGACGAGAGATATGAAGGAAGATAAGTGAGATAGAGGGACAAGATTGGATATGGAGGAGTGGAACGAAAATCGGGATGAAGGACGCGATTTTTCTTTTGTAAGGGAGAAACGTGCGTGAGCGGGGTTTTTAATTTAAGTTGATTGTAACTAAAAACGTTGTATAAATGACCAAATACAATTTATTTAGGTCTGTTAATTAAAAAGTTGACGTGAAAATAAATAGAAGAACACTTTTACAATGGTCCACTTTTGAGGGATGTAAATTAATTTATAAAAGTGGCTTAAATAGGTATTTTTCTTATAGTGAACGTTAGAGGCAGTTCCTTAGCATTTTGAAGGGGTGGCATTGGTGGCATTATATATGAAGAGGGAATAAACTTTGGATGTATGGTTGGATTTTTATATTTTATAATATTAAATAGAGTTTCTTTCGATGGTGTTGACTTTATCATTTATATTTGAAACCGAGTTTCATAATTTGTCCCTTTAAGCATATGGGTTTTGTCGAAGTGAACATGGAAGCAACAACATTTATTGATATCTTTGAAAATATGTTGGACTAAAAATTAAAATTAATATGTTATGGGTTTTTTTGTATGGGTTGGTGTTGGTGTGGTATTGCCACATAATTAGTCCAATCTATCCAAAAAATTGGGTTGTGTTTGTGTTTGTGTTCGGAAAAAATAAAAAGTAAAATTCCGTGTCATGCCGCTTTTCCTTGGGACATGATCGTGTTATGTAAAAAAAAAATTTTTGTCATGTTGCATTTTAATTGTGTTGTACTCTTATTCGGTATAAAAATAAAATAAAATTTTTGTGTCCTGATATTTTACTTCGATCATGTTTGTATTTGGTAAAGGAGAAATTCGTTTGGTGTCGCTTTTACTTGGTCGTATTTGTGTTGGGTAAAAAGAAAATAAGATTTCGTATTGTGTTGTATTTTAATTCAGTCGTGTTTCTATTTTTGTAAGAAAAATAAAATAAGATTTCATGTCGTGTCCTTTTACTTGGATTATGTCTGTACGAGGTTAAAAAAATATCCGTCTTGTATCCGATTTTAATTGGGTAATATTCTTGTTTGGTAAAAAAAATATAAAAATTCTTTCTTATCCCTTTTACCTTGATCGTGTTCGTATTAAGTTAAAAAAAGAACCGTGTCATGTTACATTTTAATTATGTCATTTTCTAATTCAGTTAAAAAAAGTAAGAATTTATATTTATGGATTTAATTCAGATCTTTAATTTTCTCAGCTTGGATGTTTTATCAAGAGGTTTTTTGAGCGTCCGAGATAAATGGGGGAGGGTTTGGACTTTATACCATTAACGTAGTTTTTTAGGGGGTATAGCTATTCACACTCCAAAAAATCTTCTAACACTCCACTTTGTTTTCAAATAAAAGTTAAAGACTCTTATACCCTTATGATTAGTTCTTTCCATTTTTCTCACTCACAAAAAGATATAAACCTCTTTTTTACCCCAAAAATTATATATATAATTTAAAAAAAATGAACTATAAAAAAACAAGAACTGTAAAAAATATTATGGCCCAGTTTGGTTGCGCAAATTGTTTGATTATGTAAATTGGTTCATTTTAAATTATTGAATTGTAAATGAGTGAATTTGAAATAAGTTAAATACAATTTTACACAATGTTTGGTAATTTGAAATTGATGTTAAGGTTCTATGAAAAAATGATAAAAACAAATCAAGAGAGAGAGGGGGAGGGAAAGAGAGGGAGAAGAGGAGGGAGAGAGGGAGACGGGACATGTACTTTATGTTACTCATATTTCAAATGGATTCATTTCAACTTGTTTATGAAATTATCCAATTTCAGATTTTGTACATGAGCTAAAATGGGGCAATTTATGAATCATTTCATTAATGAAACCAAACACTATTAATGGATCAATTTGTAAATGAATCAATTTATTAATGATCCAATTTATAATTTTGGGACAACCAAACGGGGCCTATATAATTAAAAAAAATGAACTATTAAAAAAAAGCAAAGACCTATTTTTTACCCCGAAATCATTTTTTTTAAACAAATAAGAACACGACTCAATTAAAAAGAGACACGACACGTGAAAAAAAATTATCCACCTAAAACGAGCACCACCCAAATAAAAAAATACGCCGCAAAATCCTTTTTTTTTACCGAACACGAAAACGATCAACTAAAAATGCTGTCCGACATGAAATCTAATTTTTATCTGGCTAACACAAATGCAACACAAATAATAGTGACACGAAACAATACGACATGCCACAAACTTAAAAAAAAAAAGATACGACCACGACCTAGTTAAAACGCGGCACGCCATAAAATATTATTTTTCCACCTAACACGAACATGACTCAAATTAAAAATGCAAAATAAACTAAAAAAACTTTAATAATTAGATTATGTTAAAAAGGCATGATAAATAGAAAAATGGAATAAATGGTTCTTGAATTTTTTTTAAAAAAAAATGTCAATATCTTATTTTATCTAACATGAACACAGTCTAATTAAAATACAACATGATAAGACATGGATTCTCATTTGTTTATCTAACACGACCAAAATAAATTTGACACGATATTAAATCTTATTTTTTAATCTAACATGAACATGATCTAATTTTTGTTTACCAAATAGTTTTTTATCAATAATTTTTTTTTTCTTAAATAAAATTGTATTTTATTAAAACTGTTTGTAATAAAAATTGTATTTTATTAAAAATGCAAACCTCTTTAAAAGGGTTTAAACTGTTTTAAAAACAATACAGTTTTAAAACTGTTTTGCATTTTTAATAAAAACAATTTAAAACTCTAAACAGTTTAGAAAAAATACAATTTAAAACGGTATTAAAAAAAAAATCAATTTTAAAACTGTTATACATTTTTAATAAAAACAATTTAAAACTATAAACATTTTTTAAAAAATACAATTTAAAACTGTTTTTAAAAAATACAAATTTAAAACTATTTTACATTTTTAATATAAACAGTTTTAAAAATGTTTAATAAAATACAGTTTTAAAACTGTTTTACATTTTTCAGAAAACATTTTTCTTAATAAAAGGTGTTTTTTTTAATTAAAACTTCTTTTTATTAAAATTGAATTTTATTAAAATATTTTTTTTAATAAAAGACTTTTTTTTTATTTATTAAAACTGTATTTTATTAAAACTGTTTTATAATTATTACCAAAATAGATTTGAGGGACTACATTGGCCAAAACAGTTTTGAAATGTTTTTTTTAAACAATTATGATAAGTAAAAAATATTAAAACATTTTTTTATTTAAAAATTTTTTTTATAATTTTTTTTTAATTAAAAATACAAATTTTTTGTTGTTTTTCAAATACATTTGTTTTAATTGGAGACAAAAAAATAGAAATTTAAATTTTGTAAATTTAAGGGTATAATTGACATTTAGTTAGAAAATGGAGTATTAGAAGAATTCTATGGAGTGCCAATAGCTACTCCCTTTTCATAATGCCTCGTAATAAAAATACATGATAAGCACACCCATGAGCCTTTATGATTGAGAAATGTTTGATCTTCCATCTCTTGGATATCTATATTTATTTCACCTAGGGAAATGAGAGGGACTTGGAGATGAGAGAGATTCAAAATTGGAGAGAAACTCACGTGATACACATTAGTTCATTAAATGCTATTAAAACCTCAAATACTATCGTATTAGAGGTATAATATAGATACATATAGGGCATAGCTAGTGGCACTCCCATTATTCTTTAAACACTCCAATTTTTTTTAAAAGACAGAATTAACCCTTAGCCTACCCTATAATAGATTCCAAGTTCCAACTATTCTCAATAATTTTTTTAATTAAATAATTACAAAAACTGTTTTATTATAAATTTAAAAAAATAGACGTTTTTTTACTAAATAAAATTGGAGAGTTTTTTTTTTTAAATTCATTATTTTTTTTAAATGAACATATTTAAAAAAAAAACAGTTGGATATAACTTATTTAAAAAAAACACACTTTCGTTATTTAAAAAATGGGCATATACCAAATAGCCACTCGCACAATTTTTAATACACGTTCAGTCCAAGCCTTTTTATTTGTTACAAAAAGTCCCCCAAGCACACCTTTAACCAATATTTGTTACAAAAAGTCCCCCAAGCACACCTTTAAATATAAGATAATATTGGTTAAAGGTGTGCTTGGGGGACTTTTTGGAACAAAATAAAAAGGTTTGGACTAAATTTGCATTAAAAAATGTTCGAGCGACTTTTTGATATTTGAATCTTAAAAAAATGACAGATGTATTTATTATTGAGTGTTGTATGTTCAACAATTAACCAGAGTTACAATTCTTTCTCAAATTAAATTTTTAGAAATTATTTTTTTAATAACTATTTTGCAGTAAGATTTTTTTAGTTAAAAAATAATTTTTATATATCTTTGATTAGTGATTGGCTAGTGCCGCTAGCGCGGATCCACATCATTTAGTGGAGGTGGATCCACGCCAAAGGCACTAACCAATTGTTATTAAAAAAATTATGACAAACTAATTTTATGAAAAAAGGTTACTTTATAATTTTATATTAAACTATTTTCAAACATGTTTTATAATTTTTTTTATACAGAATTTTTTTTATATTAAATTATTTTGTTATAATTTTTTTGATAACGATTGGTTAGTGCCGCTGGCGCGGATCCACATCCATTAAATTATGTGAATCCGCATCAGTGACACTAATCAATCACTAAAGTTAAGATACATAAAAAAAAAATTTTAAGCAAAAAAATCTTACCACAAAATAGTTATGATAAAAAAAAATTTCTAAAAATTTAATTTGAGAAAGAATTGTAACCCTAGTTAATTGTTGAACATACAACACTCAATAATAAATATACCTGTCATTTTTTAAGGATCAAATACTAAAAAGTTACTCGAACATTTTTTAATACAAATTTAGTCCAAACCTTTTTATTTTGTTCCAAAACGTCCCCCAAGCACACCTTTAACTAATATTCTCTTATATTTAAAGTTCACGCTAGTGGTATGTTTAGGGACTTTTTGTAACAAATAAAAAAGATTGGACTAAATGTGTATTAAAAATTGTTCGAGTGACTATTTGGTATATGCCCATTTTTTAAATAACGAAAGTGTTTTTTTTAAAGAAGTTATATCCAACTGTTTTTTTTAAATATGTTCATTTAAAAAAATAATGATTTAAAAAAAACTATCTAATTTTATTTAGTAAAAAAACGTCTATTTTTTTAATTTTATAATAAACAATTTTTGTAATTATTTAATTAAAAAAATTATTGAGAATAGTTGAAACTTGGAATTTATTAGATGTTAGGCTAAAGGTTAATTGTGTCTTTTAAAAAAAAATTGGAGTGTTTAAAGAATAATAAGAGTGTCAAAAGCTATGCCCTTTTTTTTGTTATTCAATTATTTTTTGGAGCGATAAGATAACATAACAGATAAAGTCCTATTGTCAAGGAAACAGTCATGTTGACATATAATCGTAATATTAAGAGAGTGTAGAAAGTCTAAACGTTCAACCCATATATATTCTAACATAATCTCTCTCTCACAGCCCATATATATTGTAACAGAAGTCTAAACGTTCAACCCATACATATTCTAAGATAATCTCTCTCTCTCACAACCCATATATATTCTAACAGAAGTCTAAACGTTCAACCCATACATATTCTAACATAATCTCTCTCTCTCTCACAACCCATATATATTCTAACAGAAGTTTAAACGACCATTGTCCTTTTGACTACCTTTGTTCGTTTCATTTAACCCATTTCACCCCTATATAACAATATTAAATCACTGCCAATAATTTGCACTGTCTTTTGCCATGGCTTTCCCTTTTCTTAACCTTCCCGAAGATTTGAAGTGGGCCATAATCTGCAAAGTTCCCTTTCACAAGGTGGCCCAGTTTCGTGTAGTGAACAAGGAATTTGGAGGTTTATGTGACCACAGGGCTCTAATGCTCGCCCCAAAAGGCTCCTACTCCTACAGGTGCTGGGAGAAAAGACCCCGAGCCTGCGAGCTATTGGCAGAAGCTATGGAGGAGGGTGAAATTTGTTTGAAGAGCGCTATTAAGCTTTTCTTTGCTTCTGATGGGCCCGAAAAAAAAACGAGTCATCCATGGAATCGTCGGTGGGTAGAAAATGGACGGATGTTGGCCCTTGACTTGATGCAGAGGTTAGCTGAGAATGGCGACTCGAGGGCAGAACTGGCGTCTGGGTTGTGCCAAATTATCTTTGGAACGTGGCACGAAAATGGTATTGTGGGTCGTGGAGTCTTTATTCTCCGCCGCTTCGCAAAGCGCCTACTACCCGTAAGTCTGATACAGAAGTATCGTTTAGAGATTGAAAAGATGGCCTCAGAGGTATGGAGTGCACCAGAAATGGGGTTGGTGTACACACCTTCTCATATTTGTGAGGAGTATGGCTATGGTTGCATAGCTGACTGCCCCTACTGCCTCTTGTTCCGCCTCCTCTATTGATGTGAAGAAGCTTCTAAACTCCACCCCAATCCGCCCTTACCCTTTTTTTTGGTAGAAATATGGGTAGTATCTGATGTTCCACTTTTTCTTACATTATAATTATATGTAAACTCAGTTTAATATTATAACTATGGCTAGTTTGAACTCACAATTTTTTAACTTGGAAAAAAGGGCTAATACTAACCGTAAGCAACAAGTTAGTTCCATGCGATCATTTGCTCTCAGGAGTCATGATCAAAGTAACTCTTAAGCCAACTAAGAAAGAGAAATCACATATCGGCATTGACCCAAATGCAAATATTCTTATCCCATATTGTATTATACGGCGTAAAAGTGAACCTTTTTTCAAGTTTTTTCCTGGGATTCGAGGTACAATATTAAGAAGTTTAAAATTAGACTAGGAAAATTCTAATATTTTCTTTGTGGTTTGAAAAACATGTTTGGTTCGTGTTGTAAGGACAAAAAATTAACTATTCGCCAATGGCTTGGGTTTCCTATCTGTGCCGAAGACAAGAAAGAGAAACATATTATACTTTTTGACAATTTCTAACCATGCCTTTACGCACGGGTTACACCTAGTCTATTTATAACCCAAACATGCCCTGGTTATTACGCTAAGTATCTTGTTAATTATGTCTCTATATATAGTTCGCCTAGCGAATGCATCACATGACTCACGATTTGCATTATATGTGTATAAAAACCACATCCACTACTTGGAATTGGTGGAAGAAAACTGAATGAAATTACAGACTTCACATCTATCCTTCAAATTCAAAACCAATTCTAAGCATCAAATATTAAGGGAAAAAAAGGAGGGGAAAAAGGATAACAATGACAAGATGGTAATATGTATTATACATTGAATTAAGGAAAAAGTGTTGAATGTTACAGTCTACATGGATATTTAGCCACAAGGAAGCCACATCAAAAGAGATTATTGTCACTCTGCTCTAGGACTAAGATAGAAAATTGGTACGAAGGAGACTATACGTATACTAGCTCCAACCAGTTGTCATTGAGGTAGGCATTATTTGGAATTTTCATAGCCTTGATACCATAGTTTGACAGGTGTCAATTAGAAATGTTTTTTGGCAAGCACAACTATGTTTTAACCAATATTAATTTTTGGAGTGGTCATTATTTTCTTTTTGTTCTCCAACTCTTGCAGCAACACTAGTTAACTCTTTAACTTCTTTTTGGGATCATATAAGTATTTGGCTCTCTTAGGAAATTCTGATTCAATTCTACATGATTCATTAGTTTAACTCCTTGGCCTATAGCATATTCCCTACGTTTGAACTGTAATTTCTCTCTTCCCGAGACCTCGTCGAAAAATTGTTATTTGGCCAAATTAAGATGGACTTGCGCCCTCCAACTCACTATGAATGCATCTTTTAATCGAAACAAAAACACTATAACTAAGAGCAGACATTGTTCCCTAAATAGTTATTAGATATCGGTATTCAATGACTAACCGTATGAATTTTGAGAGCCTATGATCTCTAATTCTCTCTTATTCCTATTTAGATATACAGATCCTGTCAAGAAAACCTGCAATCTCTAATTATGTATTTATTCATGCTTAAATATTTAATAAGTGTAATGAAATGTAGAATTTAACCAATTAGTAGATGTGTATTTCCTTGATAAAACAGAATAGTTTTCAACTTTTCTTCCCGATTAGCGGCTTGGATTAAATATGGACAGTCTAAGGGTCATCGATGCTCCAACAGAACAATGGCTATGTGAAAAATTTGACATGAAAATCGGGCAATGTTCAAAGTTATGAGATGGACAAAAACTGAATGTCAATCGAACGTCCCACTTCTTATGGTAAGAGTTTTTAAGAATTTTGGGTTCGGATCTGTCCTCAATTTTGCAAACCTGTAAGGGTTTTTGAAACTATTGCGTTACTCTTCATACTACTTACAAGTTTTTAATTGTTCACTGTGTCTATGTGCTGGTGGTTTATGGAACATGAGATTTTGTTTGTGTTGTTTACATTTTTGTGAACTTTGTTTATGTGTTCTCAACTGATCCTTTCCTTTTTTTTTCCATAGATTTTAACTAAATTGGGGTTTCATTATCTTTCTGCCAAATTATAGTGGTACTGATGTATGATGTAATTTTACTTCTCTACTATGCATTTATATATTTGATGCTGAGCCTATTCTATGCAAGTTTTGTTGCATTTAGGGTTCTTAGTTCCAACTTTATGGTGTATACTAAAATATTTAAAAATAAATGATTTTGAAGTTTTAGTACTTTTTTTTTATTTTGCTTTGGGTTTTAGGGATCGATTTTTGTTTGCTCTATGATTAACGATTCCACAGGTTTCTTTGTTTTCGTTTTAAATACTTCTTTTGGTGTTTTGGGGATACAAATATATGGTCTTGTTAGGGTTTGAGAAAGAATTCGGACATTCGGATTTTATACAATAATCTGTAATTCTAGCTGCTCGAGTTATCCGTGGTGATATTTAGGTAACTTCCATTTTAATTTTATCTAGGTGTTTACGTTCTTAAATATTGAATTATTTTAGAGTTTTAATATACAAACTACCATGGACATCAGTCACAGTCAATGGGGAGCCATTTCCGCCAGTGAGTCGTCACCGGTTTCACTCTCTTACTCTGTTTTGAACAAAACAATTAAGATATTGTAAAAGCCGAACAACACTAGATGATTTTTATACTTATTTTGGACACTAATTTTTTGTACTGGTTATGTTCTGACGTTACATTTTTTGCACCAACTGGCAGGTGTTGTTGGGTTAATGTGTGTTTATTAGAAGTATAAATGAATGGTCATAGTGTCTTTGTTTCTCTATACTACTTTTTAGCAGTCCAAGCGCATTGGGATCGTATGTACCCGTTTAGTTCCTTCTCGCAGTTGAAAGAGAATAGTTAAAGATGATTTTCGAATAGAAGTTTTTAGTTATTGGACCAGAGTTTGGTCATGTTTAACAACAAATTTTTTATAATATTAATGTTTATAAAACGATGACCGCTAATGTTTAATTGTATATAAAACTGGGGGAAAGAGTTTTATTGATAAGAAAAACATAAAAATGAATTGAAACAATGCTATTTTTGTCCTTTGGTCATTTTATCTGCATTTATATTGATACATGACAAAATGAAATTGGGAATTACACTGGTTTATTGTCTTTCATTTGTTTTGCTGTGTCTTGCTTTTTTACCTTTTGTGTTTTTATTACTAATATTATGCATTTACACAAACTGTATTTACTGATCTTTGCGGGCTATCTATACACACACAATAATTCAAGAGCGACTCAGAATCGCAACACACCGACGTGTGACACCAACATTGGCTTGTGTTCTAGCTCCACTAATCTTGGGCCCGAACATGAATCAATGTGGGTGCGATGCGTCAATGTATCACACCAAATGTGTCGCATTTTCTGAATCGGCGTAGAAGGACTGGTACACATATTATTCTATAATATAAATCTTCTTTTGCCCTGTTTCACATAGACATGTTTCATAGGAGTTTGCCTCGGTAAAGGATAAATGTGAGTCTTCTTTCCTTCTAATTGGCAGTGTAAAAGAGTTAAGAAATAATGTAAGGTTGGATAATTTGTACAAAAAATGATAAAAGGCATTTTTTTCCTCTCCTTTGCAATAATTCTCTTTTGGATGTTAAGATTTTTCTATATAGGGAAGCAGGGGTTTTGTTAATCACGTGAAAATCCCAATTACTTTTTTTCACTTTAAGATGTTAAATGTATTTTTGTTTGGAGAATGTTGGATTTCATTTATTTATTGGCATTGACTATTGATTGGTAAATGTTTTGGGGATTTTAGATTAAACAATTCAAGATTGCTTTTGACTATTTATTGATGAATCAAATTCCACCCAATTGCATTGTCATTTTTGTTGGGAAAATATATGTTTATAACTGCTGATCCTGGACTTATTTGTAAGTAGAATACCATAAGTACCCAATTAGCTTATGTAATACCCCGTATTTTTATGCTACATTTAATTTGGGGATTTATTAAATTTAATGTGATGGTTTATTTAATAAAAATCCAGAAATTACTTATGTTATAATTATTAACGTGACAAGAGTTAGTAATTATGGGAAACCTGTTGAATATTACTAATGAGCATAGTAAAATATTATATTGGTTATATTGAATGTCATAAGTGAATTAAATGACTATTTCGGAAATTTAAGTCGGGTCGTGCCCGTGTCACGTCGGGACTAATTATGTTAATTAAAAAGTGAATATTTTATAAGTTATCCGTATCATCGTTTTGAGTGCGCCAACGCGTCCGGAAGGGTCGAGATAGTCAGAAAAGTGTACCCGGGGGTTTAGTTCGGGCCTCGGGGTGTTTTTAGGCCTAATTAGTGACCCGGGAGGGCATTTCGGTCATTTTACAAATTAGGGTAAGTAAACCTACGAATTTTAGCAGCCTTTATCAGCTGGTTAGGTTAGCCATTTAGGGTTAGAACATTCAGAACCCTAAGACGGCCATTGGAGAAGAGAGGAGAGACCTTTCAAGGTGATTCAAGGCCAAAACACCTCCATTTGCACCACCGTCACCACCACCGCGTAGATCGCGAGGAGGAGAACACAACCACACCAAAATCAACAGGAAATCAGACTTCTGAAAATCCCAGGCAAGTGTTTAACTTGCGTATTTCGTTAGTGCAATGTTCATATTAGTTTAGGATTAATTAGGAATGTAATCCATGTAAGAAAACCCCAAATCTTGATAGGAAATTGCATGTAGAGAAGATTAAAACCTTATGCTGGAAACTTTTGATGATATAGATATGTTACCCACGAATTTTTCATTTATATTAGGAAGAAATTCTGGAGAAAAATTGAATTGAATCATAGTTATGAAAACTTTAGGGTTCTTGATGTTTAGAAGAGATTTTGGATTATTTAACCATGATTAATGATTTATACACGCATGCTGAACGTTATAAACATCTGGAATTATGTTAGTATGTTAGTAGTAGAATTTTTGGGTCGATTAGTGTTGGAAAATACGGTTATTGATGAAGAACTTTGATGAATCCCGTCACTGCAATTTCTGCAGAATTTTTGCCCACACCTGCTTGATCGATCGATCGAGCATAGAGCATCGATCGATCGAAGGTTCGATCGATCGAGCCCCAAGCTTTGATCGATCGACCACTCCTAGCAGACTCCTATTCCTCTTGTTTAATTAGTTAAATTAAGTTTATCGTGGAATAACCTTTGGGCATCCTAAATAAAAGGATTTGGGAGATATTGAGGACCAGTTGGATATATGGATAAATGTTAGAACATTTAATCTTCAACGAGAATGGTATTTATGGGATATGTACTTTAGGTTGGTAGATTTATGAAATTAAAGGGTGAGGTGCGTAAGAGAGTTACGTTGGAATCAAATAAAGTCACTTACTGAATTTCAGATTTGCGAGGATATAATCCATGAGGGTTAGGTAATGAGTGAGAAAACCCTTCGAGTTAAGGTTAGGAATAAAACCTTATACGTAATTCTATAATTGTGAAATTTAGGATAAACGGTATAATTACGGGTGATGGGAAGAACCTATATTAATATGAAAATGGTATATTTATATGATTGTGTGTACATATATTATATACATGTGAAAAAAAAACATACCGCGCTACTTGCTATCCTTGAGGTTACCGCGCTGGGACAGTCTTATCTCGATGGGACCTTTATGGGGGATATTGACTTGTACCCTAGAAGATAGATATCCTTGGTACAGGCTATCGAATTGATAGTTCAGACGGTCCTAAGAGACGCGAGTATGTGCCATCCTCTTAGAGACTTGGAATCTATGCTTCGCCTCGATATTGTTTGTATATGTGTTAATACAATTCGAGAGTGATTCCGAATTTGTATTCCCCTTGATTTGAGTGGTATGGGGTGGATAGTGGAAGTATGCACGCACCATAGTTATTCGGGGTGCTGTTATATATATATTATACGAGTAAATAATATATATATATATATATGTATATATATGGGGTGGATAGTGGAAGTATGCACGCACCATAGTTATTCGGGGTGCTGTTATATATATATTATACGAGTAAATAATATATATATATATATATATATATATATGTATATATATATATATATATATATATGTATATATATATATATATATATATATATGTATATATATATATATATATATATGAGATTATGACAATTGAAACTGTCTACTGCAATGTGATAGTAGGACATAGTTGTTAACGCATATTATTAAATACTTATATTGAAAAGTATAATATGTCACTGGAAAACTTTATCGTTTTTATAAAGTTAAAAATAGAGAATTTTGGTTACAAATTGGAACACCTTTTAAAATGAAGTCGTGAATTGTAAATCTTGCGGGTAATCTAAGTCAAGTTAAAGCTTCTAGAAAGACTAGTATGTTAGATGTTAAAACGAACCGTGGGGAAGGTTAGTGCGATAGGTGTGCACATTAGAAGAGAGATGAGTATTTCTCAAGAGAGAGACGCACTAATATGTTGTTGCATTGGCCTGTATCAATTTAAATACTTGCTTAACGTATTTTAAAATCAAACACACTTTCGGGCCCTGACCCGTTTCTTTTTCTCTCTCTCTCTTGTGTATATATATGTATATTTTCAGGTGCCCAGCCACAGGGGCGTCTTGCTTAGTATCCTTTGAGAAGAATGAGCTGCAGCTTAGGTGGGAGTTGCAGGTTACTTGAGTAGACGACTTCTGTTATTGACTCCACTCCTATTACTCTCATCTATTGGGCACGTGTCGCCCCTTTCATCATTTCATTTATTATTGGGATTTTTATATTTCAGTTATTCCAGTGTTGTTCTATGGGATTTATTCAAGATGGCTTATGATTTTGGTTTTATTATGTTGACATTCGATTTACGAATGTATGATATTATTTAGTTCATCGTGGTGTGTTTCTTAATTGTAGAAATGTTGTTTTGTATAAATGAATCTTTTCTTTAATTAAAATTTGGAAGTTAGTATGAAAAATGTTTTTGACACTTAGCTTAATTATTTAGGGTGTTAAATTGGAAAAATTATTTTTATCGACAGTGATGCTGAGAGTGAACCAACTGTTTACCTTGATTTAATTTAATAAAGGAGTGATCGCCCGGTATTTAATTAGGCGGGGTGTCACAGGTGGTATCAGATCATCAGGTTATAGTGTCCATAGGATCTGTACGGCTTATTTCTCTTTCAGCTTAACGTTATTTCTATAGAGCCCTATTTTTAGGATTGTTGTATTCTTGCTTTTACGTTTAAGTCTTCAGCTATTCGAGATTTGTTGATAACTGTAGACTAATAAACTTGTTCACGTTTCAGATGCCTCCGAGACGTGCTCCGAAAGATAGGCGTGCCCAAGCCGAGCAGCCAGCAGCTCTGGCACCAGGCAAAATGAATGCGAATGAAGTAGCCGCCATTGTCGCTCAGGCGGTGAATGCCGCGATAGCGGTGATTCAGCAGGCTCCACCCCAGGTTCAGGCGGTGGCACCAGTACCAGCACAGCTTCCATCCGAATGGGAGAGGGTTCAGGATGCTTTTCAGAAAGCGCATCCCCCTGAGTTTTCTGGTAGCTCCGATATTGTTACTGTCAGCCAATGGAAGAAAGACATCCAGCGGCACCTCCGTATGTATGAGTGCACTGAAGTGCAGAAGCAGCTATTGGCTTCTTTCAAGCTGGTGGGAGCCGCATTACAGTGGTGGGAGTCCACTACTACTTTGGAGGAGAGGGACACGATCCCTATTCAGTTGTTCTGGGAGCGGTTTGACCGCAAGTATTTTCCACCCGCAGTGCAGACTGAGATGAGGCGGAAATTACTAAATCTGAAGCAGGAGAACCTTACTGTAGCTGAGTATGAGGAGGAGTTCACGAGACTTCTCACTATCGTGCCGGATGAGGCACCCACTGAGGGCAAGAAGATTTTGCTGTTCGTCGACGGGTTAGCTTGGAGGATCCGTCAGCACCTTATTGGAAATCTATCCCTGAGTACTTTCACTGACGTACTCAATGCAGCGTTACTACATTGCCAGGATCACCGCTTCCATCTTCAGGGAAGCAAGAGAGCAGGAGAGTCCAGCCAGCAGGGCAGGACCGGAGGTAATGGTGCCGGTGGGGCACCAACTCATGGACAGACTCGTCAGCACGAGCAGAGTTCCCATCAGGGGGACCCTGCTAAGCGATTCCGTTCAGGTGATTCTAGGCAGGGATTCGGGGGTTTCAGGCAGGGCCATCAGGGCCAGCCTAATCAGCAGGGCCAGCAGGGCCAACACCGACCGCAGGGACAGCAGCAGGGCCAGCAAGGCCAACAGCGTGCACATCAAGGTCAACAGGGCCAGTGGCGTGGAGGTAACGGCCAGCAGGACCGTGGACAACAGGGTTAGAGGGGCGGTAATTTCAAAGGCAGATGCTTTGGGTGCGGCAAACATGGCCATAGGCGCCAGGATTGCCCAGAGGGCGATAGGGCCCCACAGCAGCAGCCCGTAATGAGCCGCAGAGACCACTCTTTCCACCAGCCCTTCCAGCTCCAGCCCAAGTGCCAGCCCTACCGGCCATTCCAGCAGCTCCAGTGCAGCAGGGGCAATTGCAGTATGGACGTGTCTATAACGTCCACCAGGCAGCAGCTCCACAGGCACCACCCGCGATTGAGGGTATGTTTCCTATCCATGGTACTATGGGTAAAGTTTTGTTTGATACGGGGGCAACGCATTGTTTTATAGCTACGCATTTTGCGAAGTCCTTAGGGTTGTTAGCCACAGCAGAGAGCACCGTAACGTGTGTCGACTCACCACTGGGGAGTGGGTCACTTATATTCTTTATATGCCGGGGAGTAGGGGTAGAGATTGGTAGCTTGGTATTGCCTGCAGACATGCTAGTTTTAGACATGCACGAGCATGATGTGATTATTGGTATGGAATGGCTTGCATCTTATAGAGCCATGATTGATTGCTTCGGTGGGAGCATTGTTTTTGCCATTCCGGGGCAAGAGATGTTTGTAGTGGCGATGCCTCGCCCAGAGGGAGGTTTGACCGCTCATTTATATTACATTGAGGAGGATACCTCTAAGGAGGTTGTGATTCCTTTGGATTCGATCCCAGTTGTTAGGGAGTATTCCGATGTGTTTCAGGAGATACCAGGCCTACCGCCCAGTCATGAGATAGACTTCGTTATAGATTTATTGCCGAATACGAGACCTATAGCACGAGCACCATACCGTATGGCTCCGGCAGAGATGCGAGAGCTACGAGATCAGATAGAGCAGCTATTAGGTCAGGGCTTCATTCGTAGGAGTACCTCACCTTGGGGCACTCCAGTCTTATTTGTAAAGAAGAGAGATGGTTCACTGAGATTATGTGTGGACTACCGGGAGTTGAACAAGGTCACGATACGGAATAAGTATCCGTTGCCTCGAATCGATGATCTATTCGACAAGTTGAGGGGAGCAACTTTCTTTTCGAAGATAGATCTGAGGTCGGGGTACCATCAGTTACGGATTAGAGAGCAGGATGTTTCAAAGACTGCCTTCTTGTCGAGATATGGGTCCTATGAGTTCAGGGTGATGCCTTTCGGACTCACAAATGCCCCAGCCATTTTCATGGACTTGATGAACCGAGTATTCAGAGAGTTCTTGGATCAGTTCGGCATTGTCTTCATAGATGATATCTTGATATATTCACACTCCGAGGAGGAGCATGCCGAGCACTTTAGGCAGGTTCTTCAGACTCTACGAGAGCATCAGTTGTATGCTAAGTACGAGAAGTGTGGATTCTGGTTGCCAGAGGTACAATTCTTGGGCCATGTTGTTTCTGAGCAGGGGATAGCGGTTGACCCGAGCAAAGTGTCAGCGGTGAGGGAGTGGGGACAGCCCACGACATCGACGGAAGTGCGTAGTTTCTTGGGGTTAGCCGGATACTACAGGAGATTCATTCGGGGATTCTCCAAAATAGCGGGTCCATTGACGAATCTGACTCGCAAGGGAGTGCCATATGTTTGGGATGACGCTTGTCAATTGGCTTTCGACGAGATGAAAGACAAGCTGACTTCAGCGCCAGTCCTTGCATTACCAAAGCCGGGTGTAGAGTACCTAGTTTACACCGATGCGTCCTTACGGGGACTTGGGGGAGTACTTCAGCAAGAGGAGAAGGCTATAGCTTTTGCTTCCCGCAAGCTTAAGCCGCATGAGAAGAATTACCCCACCCACGACCTGGAGTTAGCAGCGGTCGTCTTTGCATTGAGAATTTGGAGGCACTATTTATTGGGCGAGAAATTCCGTTTGTTCACAGACCATAAGTCACTGCAGTACCTGTTCACTCAGCGAGAGCTGAATATGCATCAACGTAGATGGTTAGAGTTTGTGAAAGATTACCAGTTCGATATACAGTATCATCCGGGAAAAGCCAACGTAGTTGCTGATGCGTTGAGCCGTAGACCGGTAGACGATGTAGCGGACATCTGGAAAGCAAAGTGGAAGGAATTGGGTCACCAGGACGCAGTAGCACGTTCTTTCATATCCGTGATGAAAGTCACACCCGAGATTGTTATGAGGGTCATACAGGCACAGACCACAGACCCGTTTTGTCAGGAGCAGATTGTGCGACTTCTAGCTGAGGGTGCTGAGTCCTATTCTGTTAGTTCTGATGGAGGGTTGCGGTTTAATGGGAGATTAGTGATTCCAGAAGGAGCGGAGCTACGTCATGAAGTGATGACTCATTCTCATGGGTCCCGATTTGCAGTACATCCGGGAGGCGATAAGATGTACCAGGACATGAGACGACAGTACTGGTGGAGTGGGATGAAGAAGGACATCGTTGAATTTGTGTCCAAGTGTTCTACTTGCCAGCTAGTGAAGGTGGACCACCAGAAACTGTCAGGATTACTTCAGCCATTGGAAGTACCCGGGTGGAAGTGGGAAAGTATTTCCATGGATTTCATTACTTGGTTGCCTACATCACAGCGGGGCCACGATTCTATCTGGGTGATTGTAGACCGTTTGACCAAAATGGCTCATTTTCTGCCAGTGAGGACAGATTATACCACGGGTCAGTATGCCCAGTTGTTCATCGCTGAGATTGTCAGATTACATGGGGTGCCCCTGAATATTGTGTCAGATAGAGACAAGATTTTTGTGTCACGTTTCTGGGAAAGCTTTCAGGAGGCTATGGGTACAGAGTTGAGACTGAGTTCAGCTTACCACCCACAGACAGATGGACAGACAGAGCGTACTAATCAGATGTTGGAAGATATGCTACGCATGTGTGTTCTCGATTTCGGAGGAGGTTGGGAGCCACACCTTCCACTGGTAGAGTTTGCTTATAATAACTCTTATCAGTTTACGATTGGCATGGCCCCATTTGAGGCTTTGTACGGCAGGCCTTGTCGTTCTTCAACTTGTTGGCTCGAGGTGGGGGACAACAAGTTATTAGGACCAGAAGTGATTCAGGAGACCTCCGCGAGGATTGAGATAATCAGGAGTCGCATTCGGGTAGCCCAAGACAGGCAGAAGAGCTACGCCGATGTGAAACGGTTCTTCCGGGAGTTTAATGTGGGAGATCAAGTGTTGTTGCGTGTATCTCCTATGAAAGGAGTGATGAGGTTCGGGAAGAAGGGGAAGTTGGCTCCGAGGTACGTAGGACCATTTCCCATCATCGAGAGGATTGGGCCGGTAGCATACAGGTTGGGATTGCCAGACCATTTACATCGCATCCATGATGTATTCCACATCTCGTCGCTGAGACGATATCCTCGGGATGATATGGCCCATACTCACATTGCGATAGATGAGATTGACTTACAGTCGGATAGCTCTTACGAAGAGAGACCAGTGGCTATTCTAGACTATAGTGAGAGGAGATTGAGGTCGAAAGTAGTTCCACTTGTGCGAGTCCAGTGGGAGCATCATAATGTGGAGGAATCCACTTGGGAGCGTGAGGCAGATATGCGCGAGAGATATCCAGAGTTGTTTTTACCAGGTATGCCTTATTTTCCGAATTTCGGGACGAAATTCCGTTATTAGGGGGGAAGTATGTAATACCCCGTATTTTATGCTATATTTAATTTGGGGATTTATTAAATTTAATGTGATGGTTTATTTAATAAAAATCCGAAAATTAATTATGTTATAATTATTAACGTGACAAGAGTTAGTAATTATGGGAAACCTGTTGAATATTACTAATGAGCATAGTAAAATATTATATTGGTTATATTGAATGTCATAAGTGAATTAAATGACTATTTCGGAAATTTAAGTCGGGACGTGCCCGTGTCACGTCGGGACTAATTATGTTAATTAAAAAGTGAATATTTTATAAGTTGTCCATATGGTCATTTTGAGTGCTCCAACGCGTCCGGAACGGTCGAGATAGTCAGAAAAGTGTACCCGGGGGTTTAGTTCGGGCCTCAGGGTGTTTTTAGGCCTAATTAGTGACCCGGGAGGGCATTTCGGTCATTTTACAAATTAGGGTAAGTAAACCTACGAATTTTAGCAGCCTTTATCAGCTGGTTAGGTTAGCCATTTAGGGTTAGAACATTCAGAACCCTAAGACGGCCATTGGAGAAGAGAGGAGAGACCTTTCAAGGTGATTCAAGGCCAAAACACCTCCGTTTGCACCACCGTCACCACCACCGCGTAGATCGCGAGGAGGAGAACACAACCACACCAAAATCAATAGGAAATCAGACTTCTGAAAATCCCAGGCAAGTGTTTAACTTGCGTATTTCGTTAGTGCAATGTTCATATTAGTTTAGGATTAATTAGGAATGTAATCCATGTAAGAAAACCCCAAATCTTGATAGGAAATTGCATGTAGAGAAGATTAAAACCTTATGATGGAAACTTTTGATGATATAGATATGTTACCCACGAATTTTTGATGTATATTAGGAAGAAATTCTAGAGAAAAACTGAATTGAATCATAGTTATGAAAACTTTAGGGTTCTTGATGTTTAGATGAGATTTTGGATTATTTAACCATGATTAATGATTTATACACGCATGCTGAACGTTATAAACATCTGGAATTATATTAGTATGTTAGTAGTAGACTTTTTGGGTCGATTAGTGTTGGAAAATATGGTTATTGATGAAGAACTTTGATGAATCCCGTCACTGCAATTTCTGCAGAATTTTTGCCCAGACCTGCTTGATCGATCGATCGATCGAGCATAGAGCATCGATGGATCGAAGGTTCGATCGATCGAGCCCCAAGCTTCGATCGATCGACCCCTCCTGGCAGACTCCTATTCCTCTTGTTTAATTAGTTAAATTAAGTTTATCGTGGAATAACCTTTGGGCATCCTAAATAAAAGGATTTGGGAGATATTGAGGACCAGTAGGATATATGGATAAATGTTAGAACCTTTAATCTTCAACGAGAATGGTATTTATGGGATATGTACTTTAGGTTGGTAGATTTATGAAATTAAAGGGTGAGGTGTGTAAGAGAGTTACGTTGGAATCAAATAAAGTCACTTACTAAATTTCAGATTTGCGAGGATATAATCCATGAGGGTTAGGTAATGAGTGAGAAAACCCTTCGAGTTAAGGTTAGGAATAAAACCTTATACGTAATTCTATAATTGTGAAATTTAGGATAAACGGTATAATTACGGGTGATGGGAAGAACCTATATTAATATGAAAATGGTATATTTATATGATTGTGTGTACATATATTATATACATGTGAAAAAAAAACATACCGCGCTACTTGCTATCCTTGAGGTTACCGCGCTGGGACAGTCTTATCTCGATGGGACCTTTATGGGGGATATTGACTTGTACCCTAGAAGATAGATATCCTTGGTACAGGCTATCGAATTTATAGTTCAGACGGTCCTAAGAGACACGAGTATGTGCCATCCTCTTAGAGACTTGGAATCTATGCTTCGCCTCGATATTGTTTGTATATGTGTTAATACAATTCGAGAGTGATTCCGAATTTGTATTCCCCTTGATTTGAGTGGTATGGGGTGGGTAGTGGAAGTATGCACGCACCATAGTTATTTGGGGTGCTGTTATATATATATTATACGAGTAGATAATATATATATATATATGAGATTATGACAATTGAAACTGTCTACTGCAATGTGATAGTAGAACATAGTTGTTAACGCATATTATTAAATACTTATATTGAAAAGTATAATATGTCACTGGAAAACTTTATCGTTTTTATAAAGTTAAAAATAGAGAATTTTGGTTACAAATTAGAACACCTTTTAAAATGAAGTCGTGAATTGTAAATCTTGCGGGTAATCTAAGTCAAGTTAAAGCTTTTAGAAAGACTAGTATGTTAGATGTTAAAACGAACCGTGGGGAAGGTTAGTGCGATAGGTGTGCACATTAGAAGAGAGGTGAGTATTTCTCAAGAGAGAGACGCACTAATATGTTGTTGCATTGGACTGTATCAATTTAAATACTTGCTTAACGTATTTTAAAATCAAACACACTTTCGGGCCCTGACCCGTTTCTTTTTCTCTCTCTCTCTTGTGTATATATATGTATATTTTCAGGTGCCCAGCCACAGGGGCATCTTTCTTAGGATCCTTTGAGAAGAACGAGCTGCAGCTTAGGTGGGAGTTGCAGGTTACTTGAGTAGACGACTTCTGTTATTGACTCCACTCCTATTACTCTCATCTATTGGGCACGTGTCGCCCCTTTCATCATTTCATTTATTGTTGGGATTTTTATATTTCAGTTATTCCAGTGTTTTTCTATGGGATTTATTCAGGATGGCTTATGATTTTGGTTTTATTATGTTGACATTCGATTTACGAATGTATGATATTATTTAGTTCATCGTGGTGTGTTTCTTAATTGTAGAAATGTTGTTTTGTATAAATGAATCTTTTCTTTAATTAAAATTTGGAAGTTAGTATGAAAAATGTTTTTGACACTTAGCTTAATTATTTAGGGTGTTAAATTGGAAAATTATTTTTATCGACAGTGATGCTGAGAATGAACCAACTGTTTACCTTGATTTAATTTAATAAAGGAGTGATCACCCGGTATTTAATTAGGCGGGGTGTCACAGCTTATTTCTCACCTTTGCTAAAGTCATGGGGCTCACCACCTGCTCAGTTATTATTAGAAACTAAACTCTATTTTATTACTTTTTATCCCGTGTGAGGTGTTCGTGCCTCCTACGGGGTCGTTTGGAGGTTGCTTTGGGTTTTCACCCTTTGACATCCTGTTTTTTAGTCTAAGTGTTAATTTTTACAAATTATCATCATATTCTCACACCGGGAGACCTGGGACTACGCGGTCAGTTTGTACAAGTTACATTGGTCCTGTGCGAGGTATTCGTGCCTCTTACAGGTCCGTTTGGAGGTTGGTTTTGGTTTTCACCCTTTAACGGCTTGTTTTTAAGTCTAAGTGTTATTTTTTAAAATTATCATTGTATTCTCAAATCGAGAGACCCGCGACTACGCGGTCAGTTCGTACAAGCTACAATGGTCTCATGCGAGGTGTTCGTGCCTCTTACGAGGAGGTTTAGTGGCTAGTTTAGGTTTTCACCCTTTAACGGCCTATTTTTCAGTTTAAGTGTTTATTTTTACAAATTATCATCATATTCTCAAACCAGGGGCCCGTCACTGCGCGGTCCGTTCTTACAAGTTACGTTGGTCTCGTGCGAGGTGTTCGTGCCTCTTATGGGACCGTTTGGGGGCTGGTTCGGGTTTTCACCCTTTAAAAGCTTGTTTTCAAGTCTATGTGTGATTTTTGCAAATTATCATCATACTCTCTAATCAAGAGACCTGGGACTACACGATCAGTTCCTATAAGTCACATTGGTCCTGTGCGAGGTGTTCGTGCCTCCTACGGGATCATTTAGGGGTTGGCTTGAGTTTTTACCCTTTAACGGCCTGTTTTCAAGTCTAAGTGTGATTTTTGCAAATTATCATCATACTCTCAAACTGGGAGACCCGGGACTACGTGGTAAGTTCCTACAAGTTACATTGGTCCCGTGCGAGGTGTTCGTGCCTCCTACAGGGTCGTTTGGGGGTTGGTTTGAGCTTTCACCCTTTAACGGCCTGTTTTCAAGTCTAAGTGTGATTTTTGCAAATTATCGTCATACTCTCAAACCGAGAGCCCCGAGACTACGCGATAAGTTGTTACAAGTTACATTGGTCTCGTGCGAGGTGTTCGTGCCTCCTACGGGGTCGTTTGGAGGCTGGTTTGGGTTTTCACCCTTTAACGGCCAGTTTTCAAGTCTAAGTGTGATTTTTACAAATTATCATCATACTCTCAAACCGGGAGACCCGGGACTACGTGATCAGTTCCTACAAGTTATATTGGTCCCGTGCGAGGTGTTCGTGCCTCCTACGGAGTCGTTTGGAGGTTGGTTTGGGTTTTCACACTTTGACAGCCTGTTTTTAACTCTAAATGTTGATTTTTAAAAATTCATATTCTCAAACCGGGAGACCCGGGACTACGCAGTCAGTTTATACAAGTTACATTGGTCCCGTGCGAGGTGTTCATGCCTCTTACAGGTCCGCATGGGGGTTGGTTTTTGTTTTCACCCTTTAACGACTTGTTTTTAAGTCTAAGTGTTATTTTTTAAAATTATCGTTGTATTCTCAAATCGAGAGACCCGCGACTACGCGGTCAGTTCGTACAAGCTACAATGGTCTCATGCGAGGTGTTCGTGCCTCTTACGAGGAGGTTTGGTGGCTAGTTTAGGTTTTCACCCTTTAACGGCCTGTGTTTTAAGTTTAAGTGTTGATATTTTCAAATTATCGTCATATTCTCAAACCGGGGGCCCGTCACTGCGCGGTCCGTTCTTACAAGTTATGTTGGTCCCGTGCGAGGTGTCGTGCCTCTTACGGGACCGTTTGGGGGCTAGTCCGGGTTTTAACCCTTTAACGACCTGTTTTTAAGTTTATGTGTGATTTTTGCAAATTATCATCATACTTTCTAACTGGGAGACTCGGGACTACGCGATCAGTTCCTATGAGTTACATTGGTCCTGTGCGAGGAGTTCGTACCTCCAACGGGGTTGTTTGGGGGCTAGTTTGAGTTTTTACCTTTTAACGGCCCGTTTTCAAGTCTAAGTGAGATTTTCATAAATTATCGTCATACTCTCAAACCGAGAGACCTGGGACTACGCGGTCAGTTCCTACAAGTTACATTGGTCCCGTGCGAGGTGTTCGTGCCTCCTACGGGGTTGTTTGGGGGATGGTTTGAGCTTTCACCCTTTAATGGCCAGTTTTCTAGTCTAAGTGTGATTTTTACAAATTAACATCATACTCTCAAAATGGGAGACCCGAGACTACGCAGTCAGTTCGTACAAGCTACATTGGTCTCATGCGAGGTGTCCGTGCCTCTTACTGGGACGTTTGGTGGCTAGTTTAGGTTTTCACCCTTTAACGACCCTTTTTTTATGCTTAAGGGTTGATTTTTACAAATTATCCTCATATTCTCAAACCGGAGGGCCCGTCACTGCGCGGTCAGTTCTTACAAGTTACGTTGGTCCTGTGTCAGGTGTTCGTGCCTTTTACGGGACCGTTTGGGGGTTGGTTCGAGTTTTCACCCTTTAACGGCCGATTTTCAAGTCTATGTGTGATTTTTGCAAATTATCGTCATACTCTCAAATCGGGAGACCCGGGACTACGCGGTCAGTTCCTACAAGTTACATTGGTCCCGTACGAGGTGTTCGTGCCTCCTACGGGGTCGTTTGGGGGTTAGTTTGAGTTTTTACCCTTTAACGACCTGTTTTCAAGTCAAAGTGTCATTTTTGCAAATTATCGTCATACTCTCAAATCGGGAGACCCGGGACTACACGGTCAGTTCCTACAAGTTACATTAGTCCCGTGCGAGGTGTTCGTGCCCCCTACAGGGTCATTTGGAGGCTGGTTCGGGTTTTCACCCTTTAACGGCCTGTTTTCAAGTCTAAGTGTGATTTTTACAAATTATCATCATACTCTCAAACCGGGAGACCCAGGACTACGGGGTCAGTTCCTTGAAGTTTCATTGGTCCCGTACGAGGTGTTCGTGCCTCCTACGGGGTCGTTTGGGGGATAGTTTGGGTTTTCACCCTTTAACGGCCTGTTTTTAAGTCTAAGAGTTATTTTGGCAAATTATCGTCATACTCTCTAATCGGGAGACCCGGGACTACGCGATCAGTTCCTACAAGTTACATTGGTCCCGTGCGAGATGTTCGTGCCTCCTACGGGGTCGTTTGGGGGCTGGTTTGAGTGTTTTCCCTTTAACGACCTGTTTTCAAGTCTAAGTGTGATTTTTGCAAATTATCATCATACTCTCAAACTGGGAGACCCGAGACTACGTGGTAAGTTCCTACAAGTTACATTGGTCCCGTGCGAGGTGTTCATGCCTCCTACGGGGGTCGTTTGGGTGCTGGTTTGAGATTTCACCCTTTAACGACCTGTTTTCACGTCTAAGTGTGATTTTTGCAAATTATCGTCATACTCTCAAACCGGGAGACCCTAAACTACGCGGTCAGTTCTTAAAAGTTACATTGGTCCAGTGCGAGGTGTTCGTGCCTCCTACGGGGTCGTTTGGAGGCTTGTTTGGGTTTTCACCCTTTAACGGCCTGTTTTCAAGTCTAAGTGTGATTTTTACAAATTATCGTCATACTCTCAAACCGGGAGACCCGGGACTACGCGATCAGTTCCTACAAGTTACATTGGTCCCGTGCGAGGTGTTCGTGCCTCCTACGGGGTCGTTTGGAGGTTGGTTTGGGTTTTCACCCTTTCACAGCCTGTTTTTAAGTCTAAGTGTTAATTTTTACAAATTATCATCATATTCTCAAATCGGGAGACCTGGGACTACGCGGTCAGTTTGTACAAGTTACGTTGGTCCTGTGCGAGGTATTCGTGCCTCTTACAGGTCCGTTTGGGGGTTGGTTTTGGTTTTCACCCTTTAACGGCTTGTTTTCAAGTCTAAGTGTTATTTTTTAAAATTATCGTTGTATTCTCAAATCGAGAGACCCGCGACTACGCGGTCAGTTCGTACAAGCTACATGGGTCTCATGCGAGGTGTTCGTGCCTCTAACGGGGAGGTTTGGTGGCTAGTTTAGGTTTTCACCCTTGAACGGCCTACTTTTAAGTTTAAGTGTTTATTTTTACAAATTATCATCATATTCTCAAACCGGGGGCCCGTCAGTGCGCGGTCCGTTCTTACAAGTTACGTTGGTCTCGTGCGAGGTGTTCGTACCTTTTACGGGACCGTTTGGGGGCTGGTTCGGGTTTTCACCGTTTAACGGACTGTTTTCAAGTCTATGTGTGATTTTTGAAAATTATCATCATACTCTCAAACCGGGAGAGCCGAGACTACGCGGTCAGTTCTTACAAGTTACATTGGTCCCGTGCGAGGTGTTCGTGCCTCCTACGGGGTCGTTTGGAGGCTGGTTTGGGTTTTCACCCTTTAACGACGCGTTTTCAAGTCTAAGTGTGATTTTTACAAATTATCGTCATACTCTCAAACCGAGAGACCTGGGACTACGTGATCAGTTCCTACAAGTTACATTGGTCCCGTGAGAGGTGTTCGTTCCTCCTACGGGGTCGTTTGGAGGCTGGTTTGTGTTTTCACCCTTTACCAATGATGGCAGCACAATTATGTAAAGAGGTAAGAGAATGAGATGAGGAGAAGAGGAGAGGGCACCAGTGTATAAGTGGTTCAGCCTAGATTGGCCTACGTCCACTGTGTGTGTGAATAATCTCACTGCAATAAGGCACTAATGGCCATGGATACAATCTCTCAAGCTTTCTCTCTCTACTGTGTATCTAGAGAGAGTTTTAGGTTGGGTTGAATATCTGGATCCTTTTGCAAGGTAGAGGATGACCTCTATATATAGTACCTAGGGGGTGTAATGTACCCCCCATGCATGCAATGAGCATGTGTGTGGTTACCTCACCAATGTGGGAGTGCCATCTGTCACTGTAACATGTAGAGAATGATGATGCAATATTCTCCCCACGTGTGGGGAATAATCTTGTTATAACTGATTTGTGTCAACGTGTCCTTATCTGAATGTCAGCAGGTGCTCGGCTATCGCGTCTGGTGTATGGCCTCGGCCTTGGTGAGGCCGAGGTTGGTGAGTCTTGATACCTGTTCAGTCCGAGTGTTCCATGGAGGTCTCGTCCTAATCGAAGCTGAGACAATGGACAGGGTCGGCCTGATATGAGGTTTAACTAGTGGCTTGATGAGGTTGCTGGTGACTTCCTGCAGGCTCGACCTATGTGTGGCCGAGGTTGCCATTTCAAGGCGTATGCGAGTGCTGTTGATCCTTGTGATGTCCCTTGGAGAGGCTCATGGCAGTGTCGGCCTGAGCCGACCTTGATATGGCCGAGGGGGGATATCCCGTGCCCAAGACATGCCCAATGTCGGCCATAATATCGGCCGAGGTTGGTGTCTCTAGGCCGAGGTTACACTTGGGGCATATCACCAACTATTACTTTGTTATGTTTTCTTACTTATTATTCATATAAAATAAAATGCTGAAATTTATAACTTTATGATTTCATATTAAAAACCCATTTAAACACACTTTTAAACAATATTCACACTAGTTTAATCAAAGTTTCATCAAACGTATTGGGATCACTTCCTCTTCCCGTATGATGGTCGCGCTGATGGCTGATTCAGAGACTGCCAGATACACAAACAACCTTTCTCCTGTGACGGGCCGAGACAGCAATAAGGGAGACCCTAAGTAGGACTTGTGCTGGTTGAAGGCTTTTTCACAATCTTCATCCCATTGGAAGGCCTTTCTTAGAACTTTAAAGAATGGAAGACACTTGTTCGTTGCCCTAGAAACAAACCTGTTAAGGGAAGCCACTCTTCCCGTGAGTTTTTGGACATCCTTGATACTCCTAGGAGTTATCATGTCGAGTAATGCCTTGATTTTCTCAGGGTTCGCTTCAATTCCCCTCTAGTTAACGATGAATCCCAGGAACTTCCCAGCTCCTACTCCGAAGACACACTTTGCTGGGTTGAGTTTCATTCTGTACGAATCCATAACATCGAAGGTCTTCTTAAGGTCCACTACGTGAGTACAGGCTTTCAAGATCTTCGTTAGCATATCGTCTACATACACCTCCATGGTCTTGCCTATTTTCTCTTCGAACATCTTATTGACAAGATGTTGATACGTTGCCCCTGCATTTTTCAGACCGAAGGGCATCACTTTGTAGCAGTATGTCCCTTTGTTAGTAATGAAGGTTATCTTCTCAGAGTCTTCAGCATCCATGAAGATTTGGTTATAGCCTGAATAAGCGTCCATGAAGCTCATGAGCTCGTGCCCCACCGTCGCGTCCACCATCTGGTCTATCCGAGGTAAGGGATAGCTATCTTTTGCGCAAGACATGTTCAGGTCAGTGAAATCCACACACATTTGCCACTTCCCATCGGCCTTAGGCACGATGACTGCATTTGAGAGCCACTCCGGATAGGTAACCTCTCTTATGAACTCGGCCTCTTCCAACTTTTTGACCTCTTCTCGGATGACGTCGTATTTCTCCCTAGAGTAGACTCTTCGTCTCTGCTTGATCGGCTTGGCATCTCTGGTCACGTTGAGTTTGTGGCTCATCACCTCAGGGTCGATGCCAGGCATGTCTGCGTGACTCCATGCGAAGACACTATGTCTCCTCCTGAGGAAGCTTATCATCTCTTCCTTGGTTCCTGGCTCTAGGGCCTTACCGACCTGGACGGTTTTTTCCGACTCGTCCTCATTGAGGACAATGGATTCTACCTCTTTCGCGGCCTCTCCCTTCTTCAACTTTGTTTCATCTCTTGGGTCAAGAGTGTCAATACTATAAGTGGTGGTTGCCCTCTTATGGGCTTCTCTCTCTTCGACCGAGTTGAAGTAACACTCTCGCGCCGTGGTCTGGTCCCCTTGCACTTCCCCTACTCCATAAGGAGTTGGGAATTTTAGCATCTGATGGATCGTCGACGTCACAGCTTCAAACTCTTTAAGGGCCACCCTTCCTATGATGAGGTTGTAGGCCGAGAAAACGTTCTCGTCCATAACGAAAAAGTTTATCTTCTTGGTCAGCCTCTTTGGCCACTCATCACCCATCCATACGTCCATCTCATACATGCCCAAGGGGTGGACCTTTTCGCCACTGAAGCCTATCAATGGGTGATGATAGGGCACCAGCCTTGCCCTGCTAAGACCTAGGCTCTTGAAGCAAGGCCAAAACATCACGTCTGCTGAGCTCCCCCCGTCTATGAGGATCCTCTGTACCTCGCACCCTTTTTGTTATGACCAAAGGGTCATCATGGGGGGCTAAGATACCCTTGAAGTTGAGTCTGGAGAACCCCATTACGAGGGTGTCCATGTCTACCTTCTTCCTCTTCTGTACTGTATCGGAAGACGTTAGATTCACAACTTCAAGCTTGGCCACTAACCTGGCCTCTGCTACATGAGCCTTCCTGTCAGCTACTTTAGAGCCACCTCCTGCAAATCCCCCACATATGGTGTTAACACCAAAGGAGATCTTACCTACCCTCTTCACCGGGGTGTTGTCATCTTTTGGCGAAAGATCCGGGTTCTCTTCGTCATCTCCTTCTGAATCATCGTCTCTTCTGGCCGGGACATTTCCACTGCATCTGTCATTTCTTCTTTTCTTAGGGTCATCTCTTCCACCCTTTGGAGCCTTACCATCCACGTACTTCCTCAGCTTTCCAGATTTCAACATCTTCTCAATCTCATCTTTTAAAGAGAAGCATCTATCCGTGACATGGCCATGATCCTGATGGAACTCGCACCATAGGTTTTTGTTCCTCTTATGTGGTGGGGCCTTCAGTTTCTCTAGCCACCTCAGAGTCCGGTCAGTCTTAATCTCATTGAGGATGTGCTCGCAGCTTACAGTCAGAGGTGTATAATGAGCGAACTTGTCATCACCTGACCTCTTCTTCCCCTCTTTCTTGCTTTGGGACCTCTCAGTGCCACCGCGATTCTCCTCCTCATACTTGGCGACCATTGCCTCTTACGCATTTATTACTTTCCCTGCGGTTGCCAGCAGCTCCGCCATAGACCTAGGGGGGTCTTCCGCCATTTTCCACAATAGCTTCCCCTTCCGGAGGCCTCCTATAAGGGCGGTCATGGCTATGTTCTCTTCATAATCTTCCACCTCCAATTTCTCTTTGTTGAATCTTGCAATGTAGTCTCTTAGGCTCTCACCCTTGGCCTGCTTGACCTACAGCAGGTGGGTAGTTTTCTTTTGAGGTCTTACCCCAAAGCAGAAGTTGTGGATGAATTACTCAGCCAAGCCTTTGAAGTTCTCAATTGAGTTCTTCGGAAGGGAGGTGAACCAACTGTGCGCTGCCCCTGTCAAGGTCCCCGAGAAGGCCCTAAACTTCATCTCATGGGGTATCGAGTAAATGTCTGCTGCTGACTGGTACATCTCGATATGATGTACTGGGTTAGTGCTGCCATCATACTTGGGAGACACTGTAGGAAGCTTGAACTTAACTGGGGTTGGGAACCCCACTATCCTAGCCACAAATGGGGAGCCCTCTGAGTAACCCCTTTGTAATGGGTCCCTGCTTTTAATGAGGTCTCCTATCTTCTCTTCAAGGTGTTGGATAGAATCATTCCATGGTCTTCTGTCATCAACTTGGCCGAGGTTATCCCCTGCCACCTCCCTGCGATGGACCGAGGGTTCCCCTGCCACGACACGTTGGTTATTGACCTCTTCCTGTTCCCTGCCTCTTCTTTCACAGGGTCAGCCTTGGTCTGGCCGACCCTGCCTGTTCCCTCTCTAAGAGCCTATTGCGCTCCTTGATCTCGATAGCCTCTGCCTTAGGTCATTCATCGGGCCCAGTCTCTCGAAGGCTGACCCTCTGCTCAACCTATCAAAGGCTGACCCTCTTTGTTGGGCCTCTTCACCTCTTCGGCCGACACATCCTTGACTTTGCCTAAGAGGTCGTACAGTGTTATTTGACACCTCATACAGCTCCCAGCAGTCTTCTGGGGCTTCTTCAGCTTCCAGGTCATCATACTAGTCCTCTGGGCAAGGGTTTCCCTACCTCCCCAGGCGCAAGCGCCTAGGGTCAGCAAAGTCCCTTCTCCGCTGGGGTGTAGGCTGGTCCTTCATTGGCGCCTGGGGTGGTCCCCTGGCGTCAGGATGAGGCTGAACTGCCGCCGGAGTGATCATATCTGGTGAGACTCCAGGTGGCCTCATCATAGTTTGACTAAGCTGAGCAAATTGCTCCTGCATGGCTTGTTGTGTTGCAGCTAAAGATATCAAGGCTGCTGATACCTCCACCATTTCGAACTGGGGGGCGCCTGACTGGAACTAGGCCCTCCACCCCTGGATGGCGGAAGAGGCGGTGGTAAGTCTGGTGCCATATGTTAACACTATAGATCTTGAGTAACAGATGAGCTTAGTACCTCACAGGACCTCTTTCAATGGTGAAACATCTCTGCGCTAGGGGGAGGCCTGGTTCACCACCAGAGTCTCCGGTGAGGTTAAGCAGAAAAAGACGAAGAGATAGCTTCTCGTTCCCACGACGGCGCCAAAATGATGATGCCAGAATCAGCACCACCAGATAAGGTGTTTTCAGGCTCGATCTAAAAACAATAATGGCAGCACAGTTATGTAAAGAGGTAAGAGAATGAGATGAGGAGAAGAGGAGAGGGCACCAGTATATAAGTGTTTCATCCTAGATTGGCCTACGTCCACTGTGTGTGTGAATAATCTCACTGCAATAAGGCACTAATGGCCATGGATACAATCTCTCAAGCTTTCTCTCTCTACTGTGTATCTAGACAGAGTTTTAGCTAGGGTTGAATATATGGATCCTTTTACAAGGTAGAGGATGACCTCTATATATAGTACCTAGGGGGTGTAATGTACCCCCCATGCATGCAATGAGCATGTGTGTGGTTACCTCACCAATGTGGGAGTGCCATCTGTCACTGCCACATGTAGAGAATGATGATGCAATATTCTCCCCACGTGTGGGGAATAATCTTGTTATAACTGATTTGTGTCAACGTGTCCTTATCTGAATGTCAGCAGGTGCTCGGTTATCGCGTCTGGTGTATGACCTCGGCCTTGGTGAGGCCGAGGTTGGTGAGTCTTGATACCTGTTCAGTCCGAGTGTTCCATGGAGGTCTCGGCCTAATCGAAGCCGAGACAATGGACAGGGTCGGCCTGATATGAGGTTGAACTAGTGGCTTGATGAGGTTGCTGGTGACTTCCTGCAAGCTCGGCCTATGTATGGCCGAGGTTGGCATTTCAAGGCATATGCGAGTGCTGTTGATCCTTGTGATGTCCCTTGTAGAGGCTCATGGTAGTGTTGTCCTGAGCCGACCTTGATATGGCCGAGGCGCGATATCGCGTGCCCAATACATGCCCAATATCGGCTATAATATCGGCCGAGGTTGGTGTCTCTAGGCCGAGGTTACACTTGGGGCATATCAACCAGCCTGTTTTTAAGTCTAAGTGTTGATTTTTGAAAATTTTCATCAAAGTCTCAAACCGGGAGACCCAGGACTACGAGGTCAGTTCTTACAAGTTATATTGGTCCCGTGCGAGGTGTTCGTGCCTCTTACAGGTGCGTTTGGGGGCTAGTTTTGGTTTTCACCCTTTAACGACTTGTTTTTAAGTCTAAGTGTTATTTTTTAAAATTATCGTTGTATTCTCAAACCGAGAGACCCGCGGCTATGCGGTCAGTTCGTACAAGCTACATTGGTCTCATGTGAGGTGTCCGTGCCTCTTACGGGGACGTTTGGTGGCTAGATTAGGTTTTCACCCTTTAACGACCTGTTTTTATGTTTAAGTGTTGATTTTTACAAATTGTCGTCATATTCTCAAACTTGGGGGCCCGCCACTGCGCGGTCAGTTCTTACAAGTTACGTTGGTCCCGTACGAGGTGTTCATGCCTCTTACGGGACCGTTTGGGGGGTGGTTCGGGTTTTCACCCTTTAACGGCCTATTTTCAAGTCTATGTGTGATTTTTTAAAATTATCGTCATACTCTCAAACCGGGAGACTTGTAAGGACAATTTGTCCATCTTTATGTATATGTTATGTCATACACCGTTACAAGATTGATGGTTGAAAAGATCACATCGTCATCAACGAAATCCGAAATCCGAAGATCAAAAGAAGAAGGAATTTGGGAATCAGACCTGACCGGACCGATCCAGCTCAGATAAAAGAACCGATCCGGTTCATCCGGACCGATCCGCCTAAAGGTACCGGACCGATCCGCCTGCTAAGGTGAGGCCAGTATACCCCGGATCCATAACGAACCGATGAAGGCAAAATTCCGAACCGATTCGATGCCAATCGGATGGATCCATCTTCAGAAAAAGAACCGATCCGAGTTCACCGGACTGATTCGCCTAAAGGGACCGGACCGATCCGACGAGGATAAACTCTGCCAGATCGTGTAAGCGCCAACTCTTTCAAATTGGTATCAGAGCATGCAACTAGGTGTGATTGAAACAATATGAAATCATGCACAAGATATTCAACACACAAAGTTTAAGGAAAAATCCCCCACAGGGGCAAAACCATTTGTATATCACTATAATTTGTAAGAAAACGGCTTACGATCGGATTACACTGAAATACAAGTTTTTGACTAAGAATTACCCTCGGGTATCGGATTCTGTAGTCGCGGCTGGAATATCCCTTTCTAGTAGGGTTGGCGGCTGGAACTATCCCTGTCCAGTAGGGCTGCAATGAAGAGGAAGAAGTTGTCCACTTCACAAGGGTTGAACAACAACAATGGTGTTCTTGGGTTACCAAACTTGATTCACATAGATATGGAAGATGTGTGAATCTAAAAACCTAGAATCATAGGACTCAATAGGTGAAGACTTTAGGGTTGATATGCTCTAAAAATCGTGGGAAATTCTTAAGAAAACCAACTACTGATCGTGGTTTAAATAAGGAGTCAAAACCCTAAAAAATCTGCTACACGATTTGGCAGAGTTTATCCTCGTCGGATCGGTCCGGTCCCTTTAGGTGGATCGGTCCGGTGAACTCGGATCGGTTCTTTTTCTGAAGATGGATCCATCCGTTTGGCATCGGATCGGTTCGGCATTTTGGCTTCATCGGTTCGTTATGGATCCGGGGTATACTGGCCTCACCTTAGCAGGCGGATCGGTCGGGTACCTTTAGGCGGATCGGTCCGGATGAATCGGATCGGTTCTTTTATCTGAGCCGGATCGGTCCGAAAAGTGTCATGATCCTTCAGCCATTGTTGGCGATCCCACTCTAGGGGTCAAGACTCGTGCTCAACTAGAGAACGTTGTTAGTCATCACTGCTACACGTCCAAAGTCGAGCCCAAGAATCACAAAGAAGCACTCAAAGATGAACACTGGATATCTGCTATGCAGGATGAGTTGCTTCAGTTTAAGAAGAACAATGTCTGGGAACTTGTCCCCCGACCTAGTGATACTAATGTTATTGGTACCCGGTGGATTTTCAAGAATAAAATGGATGAAAATGGTACCATAACCAGAAATAAGGCTAGGTTGGTCGCTCAAGGCTACACACAGATAGATGGTGTAGACTTTGGGGAGACATTTGCTCCTGTTGCGAGGCTTGAGTCCGTCCGCCTTCTGCTCGCCATCGCATGTCATCTGCACTTCAAGGTATATCAGATGGATGTCAAAAGTGCCTTTCTGAATGGCATTCTACAGGAAGAGGTTTATGTGGAACAACCAAAAGGGTTTGAAGACCCTAAGCACCCTGATCACGTCTACTATCTGAGGAAAGCCATGTATGGTTTGAAGGAAGCACCCCGTGCTTGATACGAGAGGCTTACTTCCTATCTCTTAGCCCGTGGCTTCAAGAGAGGGGGAGTTGATATGACGTTGTTCGTCAGGAGACATGACGGTGCTATCTTGGTTGCCCAAGTCTATGTGGACGACATAGTCTTTGGATCCACATGCTCCCAGCATGCTCACCACTTTGAGGAGGAGATGAAAAGTGAGTTTGAGATGAGCATGGTAGGTGAGCTTACTTTCTTCCTTGGTCTCCAGGTTCGTCAGCTAGAGGATGGGATGTTCATCTCCCAATCCAAGTATGCTAGAGACCTAGTGAAGAAATTTGGTTTAGACTCCGCTAAGCATGCTCGTACACCTATGAGTACCACTACCAAGCTTAGTAAGGGCACTTCAGGCAAGGACGTAGAGCAAACCTTGTATCGGAGTATGATAGGCAGTCTTCTCTACTTGACTGCTAGTCGTCCCGACATTGCCTTTAGTGTTGGAGTCTGTGCGCATTATCAGGCGTCTCCTAAAGAGTCACACTTACTCGCTCTAAAACATATTATCAAATACGTGAGTGGGAATCTCTCATACGGTATTTGGTATTCCTTTGATACCGATGACCGTTTGTCCGCCTATTCGGATGCCGATTGGGCCGGGGACGTAGATGGATGTAAGAGAACTTCAGGTGGGTGTTTCTACTTTGGTTCTGCTCTTGTCTCTTGGTTGAGCAAGAAGCAAAACTCCATCTCTTTGTCCACTGCGGAGGCTGAGTACATCGCCGCCGGGAGTTTTTGTACGCAACTCATGTGGATGAAGCAAATGTTGGAGGATTATGGGATTTCACAGGACACCATGACCATTTCCTGTGATAACACGAGCGCGATACACATATCCCGCAATCCTGTCCAACATTCGCGCACAAAGCACATCAGGTTACGCGAGCACTTTCTACGTCAGTTAGTTGAGGAGAAGGTCGTAACCCTGAGTTTTGTTCCTACCGACCGTCAGTTAGCCGATATTTTCACGAAACCTTTAGATGCCCTTAGATTTGAGAGTCTTAGGAAGTCTTTGGGGATTTGCAAAGTTGACTGAGGGGTTGGTCTATGTCTAGAATAGGATGCTTCTTCATGTTCATATCATATGCTTCCTATTGCTAGTCTGTTTTATATGTACCATAGCTTTTTGTACAGCTTTTAGGTATTCTTTGTATTATTCTTTGAAAAATACAAAAATATTTTCTTTTTAGAATTTTTTTTAGAAAAAACTCAAAAAGATTTTATTTTGATAAAAAAAAAATTCAAAAATTCAAAAAGAGATTTGCCTTTTATGGATGAGCATTTAAGATAGCCTAGTCACAACTTCATTCCATACATCCATGTGACTGTTTGATAGAGATTTGAGAGGCTACATCATTTCATCCATGTGCTTAACATTGATTGGAGTCCTTGAGATGTAATTAGTGATATTTCCTACATGCTTGACTCATATATCCTTTATTGCACACATGCACGGCTATATTTGATTGTTGCACTTGTCAATCTCATGTTGGCTTGAGTGTTTCCATCTCAATCCTGTCTATACAATGTATAAAATGCGATAAAACTTGACAAGATTGGATTGCATGTTAAAACCGTTTTTGTGAGACTGTGTGTATATTTTCATAACGGGGAGGGGCTGCGAAAGTTGATTCTTACCCTTTGCGCAAAAGACACCGTTAAAAAGGACCTAAAAAATGGAGGAATTTTAATATCTGAGGTCCTAAGAGGTTAAAAGAGCCCCGAAAAAATTGATAAGGCAATAAAAAGCAATTCATGCCAAATATGGGCCATTTAGGTTTCACCCAATTCTCCAAAGTTTGAGAATTTAGTATTCCTCTATTCAAAATATAAATTTGAGGGAGTTTGGTTGGAGATTGAAAAACGAGTTTGCACTTGCTTGAAAGTCCTGAAAAAGCATGAAAATCATTTTGGACGTTATTGGTGTAGAAATCTCTTTGAGCTTTGATTTGTAGATTTGATATAGTCAATGTCTTCTATTTCCAATCTTTTACACCAAAGGAAGCATTTGAGTTCATTCGTTAGGAATATCCAATATTCATCATGCACATATGTCATGTTTGTATGCTTTGATTTTCCTATCGAATTTTGATCACACCCATTCTTTTACGCTATCACCGACTTGGTTGTTTTATGTTCATTCATGGTGTAATTTTATGCGTTGTGTCACCCCGGTACTTGATTTGCTTGATTTATTTCTCTCATTTGTCTATTTGGGGACATCGTAAAAAGGGGGAGAATGAATTATCTGATTATGGGGGAGTTTTGAAATTCTGAGAATATCATCTTAAATTGTGCTTATGTTTATCTCATTTCAAACTCGATACGTCACTTGGTATTTGCTTTGTCTCATGTGTGTAAGTACATCTTTTGAAAATCCCATGTTTCACAACCTGATGAGAAAAGCGTGAAGATTCCTGAAAAATTGAAGAACAAACGATGCAGCCTTAGTCATATGTACCTCTTTCAGTTTTGGGTTCATGGAAGGGTAGATTTGTATAGGCATTGTTCATACTTGATAATTCGGATTTTTTATGTTTGTTCCGGCATAGACATAGGGGGAGATTTGTAAGGACAATTTGTCCATCTTTATGTATATGTTATGTCATACGCCGTTACAAGATTGATGGTTGAAAAGATCACATCGTCATCAACGAAATCCGAAATCCGAAGATCAAAAGAAGAAGGAATTTGGGAATCAGACCTGACCGGACCGATCCAGCTCAGATAAAAGAACCAATCCGGTTCATCCGGACCGATCTGCCTAAAGGTACCGGACCGATCCGCCTGCTAAGGTGAGGCCAGTATACCCCGGATCCATAACGAATCGATGAAGCCAAAATGCCGAACCGATCCGATGCCAACCGGATGGATCCGTCTTCAGAAAAAGAACCGATCCGAGTTCACCGGACCGATCTGCCTAAAGGGACCGGAACGATCCGACGAGCATAAACTCTGCCAGATCGTGTAGCAGATTTTTTAAGGTTTTGACTCCTTATTTAAACCACGATCAGTAGTTGGTTTTCTTAAGACTTTCCCACGATTTTCAGAGCATATCAACCCTAAAGTCTTCACCTATTGAGTCCTATGATTCTAAGTTTTTAGATTCACACATCTTCCATATCTATGTGAATCAAGTTTGGTAACCCAAGAACACCATTGCTGTTGTTCAACCCTTGTGAAGTGGACCGCTTCTTCCTCTTCATTGCAGCCCTACTGGACAGGGATAGTTCCAGCCGCCAACCCTACTGGAAAGGGATATTCCAGCCGCGACTACAGAATCTGATACCCGAGGGTAATTCTTAGTCAAAAACTTGTATTTCAGTGTAATCCGATTGTAAGCCGTTTTCTTACAAATTATAGTGATATACAAATGGTTTTGCCCCTGTGGGGGATTTTTCCTTAAACTTTGTGTGTTGAATATCTTGTGCATGATTTCATATTGTTTCAATCACACCTAGTTGCATGCTTAGGGTTAAAAATGGTATTTATTATATTATTTCTTTATTGAATGCAAGCTCCAACTCTTTCACTCGGGACTACGCGGTCAATTCCTACAAGTTACATTGGTCCCGTACGAGGTGTTCGTGCCTCATACGGGGTCATTTGGGGGCTAGTTTGAGTTTTTACCCTTTAACGGCCTATTTTCAAGCCTAAGTGTCATTTTTTCAAATTATTGTCGTACTCTCAAATTGAGAGACCCGGGACTACGCGGTCAGTTCGTACAAGTTACATTGGTCCCATGCAAGGTGTTCGTGCCTCCTATGGGGTCGTTTGGGGGCTGGTTTGATCTTTCACCCTTTAACGGCCAGTTTTTTAAGTCTAAGTGTGATTTTTTCAAATTATCATCATACTCTCAAACCGGGAGACCCGAGACTACGCGGTCGGTTTCTACAAGTTACATTAGTCCCGTGCGAGGTGTTCTGCCTCCTGCAGGGTCGTTTGGAGGCTGGTTTGGGTTTTCAGCCTTTAACGGCCTGTTTTCAAGTCTAAGTGTGATTTTTACAAATTATCGTCATACTCTCAAACCGGGAGACCCGGGACTACGCGATCAGTCCCTACAAGTTACATTGGTCCCGTGCGAGGTGTTCGTGCCTCCTACAGGATCGTTTGGAGGATGGTTTTAGTTTTTACCCTTTAACGGCCTGTTTTCAAGCCTAAGTGTAATTTTTGCCAATTATAATCATACTCTCAAATCGGGAGACCCGGGACTACACGGTAAGTTCCTACAAGTTACATTGGTCCCACGCGAGGTGTTCGTGCCACCTACGGGGTCGTTTGGGGGCTGGTTTGAGCTTTCACCCTTTAACGGCCTGTTTTCTAGTCTAAGTGTGATTTTTACAAGTTATCGTCATACTCTCAAACTGGGAGACCAGAGACTACGCGATCGGTTCTTACATGTTACATTGGTTTCGTACGAGGTGTTCCTGCCTCCTACGGGGTCGTTTGGAGACTAGTTCGGGTTTTCACCTTTTAACGGCCTGTTTTCAAGTCTAAGTGTGATTTTTACAAATTTTCATCATACTCTCAAACCGGGAGACCCGGGACTACGAGGTCAGTTCGTACAAGTTACCTTGCTCCCGTCTGAGATGTACGTGCCTCCTACGGGGTCCTTTGGGGGCTGGTTTGGGTTTTCACCCTTTAACGGCCTATTTTCACGTCTAAGTGTGATTTTTACAAATTATCATCATTCTCTCAAACTAGTAGACCCGGGACTACGGGGTCAGTTCCTACAAGTTACATTGGTCTCGTACGAGGTGTCCGTGCCTCCTATGGGGTCGTTTGGGGGCCAGTTTGGGTTTTCACCCTTTAACGGCCTATTTTTAAGTCTAAGAGTTATTTTGGCAAATTATCATCATTCTCTCTAATCGAGAGACCCGGGACTACAAGATCAGTTCCTACAAGTTACATTGGTCCCGTGAGAGGTGTTCGTGCCTCTTACGGGGTCGTTTGGGGGCTGGTTTGAGTTTTTACCCTTTAACGGCCTGTTTTCAAGTCTAAGTGTGATTTTTTCAAATTATCATCATACTCTCAAATTGGGAGACCCGAGACTACGCGGTAAGTTCTTACAAGTTACATTGGTCCCGTGCGAGGTATTCGTGCCTCCTACGGGGTCGTTTGAGGACTGGTTTGAGCTTTCACCCTTTAACAGCCTATTTTCAAGTCTAAGTGTGATTTTTGCAAATTATCGTCATACTCTCAAACCGGGAGACCCGAAACTACGCGGTCAGTTCTTACAAGTTACATTGGTCCCGTGCGAGGTGTTCGTGCCTCCTACGGGGTCGTTTGGAGGCTGGTTTGGGTTTTCACCCTTTAACGGCCTATTTTCAAGTCTAAGTGTGATTTTTACAAATTCGTCATACTCTCAAACCAGGAGACCCGGGACTACGCGATCAGTTCTTACAAGTTACATTGGTCCTGTGCGAGGTGTTCGTGCCTCCTATGGTGTCGTATGGAGGTTGGTTTGGGTTTTCACCCTTTCACAGCCTGTTTTTAGCTGTAAATGTTTATTTTTACAAATTATCATCATATTCTCAAACCGGGAGACCTGGGACTACGCGGTCAGTTTGTACAAGTTACATTGGTCCCGTGCGAGGTGTTCGTGCCTCTTACAGGTTCGTTTGGGGGCTGGTTTTGGTATTCACCCTTTAACGGCTTATTTTTAAGTCTAAGTTATATTTTTTAAAATTATTGTTGTATTCTCAAATCGAGAGACTCGCGACTACGCGTTCAGTTCGTACAAGCTACATTGGTCTCATGTGAGGTGTTCGTGCCGCTTACGGGGACGCTTGGTGGATAATTTAGGTTTTCATCCTTTAACGGCCAGTTTTTAAGTTTAAGTGTTGATATTTACAAATTATCATCATATTCTCAAACCGGGGGCCCGTCACTGCGCGGTCCGTTCTTACAAGTTATGTTGGTCCCGTGTGAGGTGTTCGTGCCTCTTACGGGACCGTTTGGGGGCTGGTTCGGGTTTTCACACTTTAACGGTGTGTTTTCAAGTCTATGTGTGATTTTTGCAAATTATCATCATACTCTCAAACCGGGTGACCCGGGACTACGCGATCAGTTCCTACAAGTTACATTGGTCCTGTGCGAGGTGTTGGTGCCTCCTACGGGGTCGTTTGGAGGCCGGTTTGAGTTTTTACCCTTTAACGGCCTGTTTTCAAGTCTAAGTGAGATTTTTGTAAATTATCGTCATACTCTCAAACCGAGAGACCCGGGACTACGCGGTCAGTTCCCACAAGTTACATTGGTCTCGTGCGAGGTGTTCGTGCCTCCTACGGGGACGTTTGGGGGCTGGTTTGAGCTTTCACCCTTTAACGGCCTGTTTTCTAGTCTAAGTGTGATTTTTACAAATTATCATCATACTCTCAAACTGGGAGAACCGAGACTACGCGGTCAGTTCCTACAAGTTACATTGGTCCCGTGCGAGGTGTTCGTGCCTCCTACGGGGCCGTTTGGGGGCGCGTTTGAGTTTTTACCCTTTAACGGCCTGTTTTCAAGTCTAAGTGTCATTTTTGCTAGTTATCATCATACTCTCAAACTGGGAGACCCGAGACTACGTGGTAAGTTACAACAAGTTACATTGGTTCCGTGCGAGGTGTTCGTGCCTCCTACGGGGTCATTTGGGGGCTGGTTTGAGCTTTCACCCTTTAACGGCCTGTTTTCAAGTCTGAGTGTGATTTTTGGAAATTATCGTCATACTCTCAAACCGGGAGACCCGAGACTACGCGGTCAGTTCTTACAAGTTACATTGGTCCAGTGCGAGGTGTTCGTGCCTCCTACGGGGTCGTTTGGAGGCTGGTTTGGGTTTTCACCCTTTAACGGCCTGTTTTCAAGTCTAAGTGTGATTTTTACAAATTATCGTCATACTCTCAAATCGGGAGACCTGGGACTACGCGATCAGTTCCTACAAGTTACATTGGTCCCGTGCGAGGTGTTCGTGCCTCCTACGGGGTGATTTGGAGGTTGGTTTGGGTTTTCACCCTTTCACAGTCTGTTTTTATGTCTAAGTGTTAATTTTTACAAATTATCATCATATTCTCAAACCGGGAGACCTGGAACTACGCGGTCAATTTGTACAAGTAACATTGGTCCTGTGCGAGGTATTCGTGCCTCTTACAGGTCCGTTTGGGGGTTGGTTTTGGTTTTCACCCTTTAGCGGCCTTTTTTTAAGTCTAAGTGTAATTTTTTAAAATTATCGTTGTATTCTCAAATCGAGAGACCCGCGATTAAGCGGTCAGTTCGTATAAGCTACATTGGTCTCATGCGAGGTGTTCGTGCCTCTTACGGGGAGGTTTGGTGGTTAGTTTAGGTTTTCACCCTTTAACGGCCTATTTTTAAGTTTAAGTGTTGATTTTTACAAATTATCGTCATATTCTCAAACCGAGGGCCCGTCACTGCGCGGTCCGTTCTTACAAGTTATGTTGGTCCCGTGCGAGGTGTTCGTGCCTCTTACGGGACCGAGGCTGGTTCGATTTTTCACCCTTTAACGTCCTATTTTCAAGTCTATGTGTGATTTTTGCAAATTATCATCAGACTCTCTGTTTAGGCACATATTCTTCACATTTATCCCCTTAATTTCAGTATTTTTATGATCCCGTGCAGTGTAAGTAGCTTGGATTTGTCTCAAATGTATTCTACTAACCTTTTTTGGCAAGTATTTCTTGTTTTGTGTATTTCTCATGTGTTTTACAGGTATTTCACGCAAGTTAGTGCGAAGGAGAACTCAAAACAGTGAAAGAAACCAAGAAATGGAGAGTTGAAGGGCATTTTCGTAATTTTTCAGCCTTAGTCCGGAGGTGGGGCCAACTAGAAAGTTGAAGATCTCTAAATTACAAGAATACTGGAAAAAACGGCACCTCAATCCGAGCTACGGTGAAGAAGTTACGATGTTTTGAAGTTGCGCGATAATGAAGAGTCTGGATGTGCGGATTTCTGTCATTAATTATGCATTTAATGCAGTGCAACTCTTGGAAAACTTGTTCCACAAGCACTATTGGTTGTCAATTTTGAGACTTTGTGCTATAAAAGCCCATGACCTACATCATTTGAAGAGGAGTTGCTAGAGAGAGGCTAGGTTAGGAGTAGGTTAGAAGTGCTAGATTGAATTTTAGGGTTAGATTTTGAGAGCAAATTTTCTATTCCTTCAAGAGTTGTATGAACGCTAGTTTGTATTCTGAATCTAAATTCCTTGTTGCTGAATTCAAGTAAATTCTTTCCATTCTCTTATTTTATTACTTGCAAATTATTTACCATGTTTTGTAGATCCATAATTTTGTGTATGAATTTTCTCTTTAATCAAATCATGTTTAGCTAAATTCCCAAGGGTTGGGGTACATGAACTCAATCCTAATACAAATTATTTGTATGGAAAATTAGAAAATAAATGAAAATATTGGTTGAATCGTGAATGAAAATCATATATGCATTGTCATATCTTTTAATCTCTCTTGCCCTAGGTACTTGGGATGTTTAAGAATGCTTTGTATGTATAATTTGTCGTTCACCGCCTTATATTGATCTTTGATTTCATATGATGCGGGCTTGAACCTCATATATGTAATGCTTAGTGATGATAAGGACTGGATTTAATCAAGAATTTTGATTTATAATTCTAGTATTCTATACGGTAATTTGTTAAGGATTGAGGGATTGTACCCTACCCTATTTTCTCCCATTTGTCAGATCTAATTTCTTTTGCACTTTTCAGTTTGTTTTTCTTAAGTAATTTTTTAATAGAAATTTTCCCAATCATCATCTTTTTCATTTTTATTTTAGAAGTAATAAATCAATTAAATTCTATAAAACATTCCCTGTGGATTCGATACCCAGACTTACTACTATACTCCATAAAAGTGTAGTTAAAAGTTTAGGTTTTTTTTTTATTGAGGTTGGAAGCCGCTAACAACGACTAGCGTATTACACGGACGCTCGGTTTTTCCACTCAATTAAAATGGCGCCGTTGCCGGGGAATGTTTTGTTATAGATTATAATTGATTTACTATTTCGAAAGATTTTTTTTCCTTGGATTTTTTTTAACCTTTTTGTAGCCTTGCACAATTGAGCGCCAAGAAACGTAGAATCCTCAACCGCACACCTTTGTACTCGAATTTCCATTTACATATTATTCGGTAATCATGTCTTTTCATGGTGAGTTCGGTAATTATAATGGTTCATATGGTAATCGTTTTCAAACTTTTTATTCTCAAGAGTCCGCGGCTCGACCTATTACCATTGGTGAGGCTGTTCTAACTCTGGAGTGTGAAAGGCTTGCAAATGAATATAGGAGAGAAATTTATATTACATATTCTCAAGAATCTTTGCCTCGGCCTATTACCATGGGTGAGGCCTTTCTAAATCTTGCGTATGAAAAGCTTGAAAACGAATATCGGAAAAAAAATCATTTTGGGGAATCCAATGAAGATTTTTTCTCCAATATTTGTGAAACTATAAAATGTTTTCAACCAAATGAGGAATCCGAGGTTTTAGAGCCAAGGGATCCTACTTTGGAAGAATACACGCTTTTTCTAACCAAAAGAGTACTGGATTTTCTTGCCACCCAAAGCACAAAGAATATCGATTATGGTCTTGTGAAGGAAATGGTCACACTTTGCGATGATGTGCGTTCTATTTTGGAAAACAAAGAGGAGGTTGAGACTTGTGTGTCACCTCAAATTTTTGAAGAACATATCATTGAAAGTGAGTCTTGCTCCCTTGAAATTCAATCTCCAAGTGATGATGAATCACTTGAGATTGAGTTTATTTCATCACCATTTTCATTCACGGTTATTGAACCATTAGAAGTACCGCTAGATTCCTATGAGTCGGTTGAAAATTCGGAAACGTTTACACCTTTTACCGACAAAGACAATTTGCTAGAATTGTTTTCTAATATGGACTGTTCCTTTTTGTGTGCCCCTCTCCCCATACTACTTGAAAAATCTTTGGGAGGTGATTATATTTTTCTTGGATCTCAATTGTACTTGTCCCACCTAGCATCCAAACCACCCATCATCCCGTTAAATTTTTTAATTGGTGATGGTTCATTTTCTCCATCTCACACATGCCTTCCGTTTTTCAAACGGAATTCTTATTTTTCGGGAGGCATGCATCCTAATGAGGGTACACCATTAATCCCTTAAAGTCAAATTGTATTTTGGGTGGACCCTCAAATTTTTCTACTTCTAGTGTATGATTTATTAGCCGTTCAAATTGTAGGTTGTACATAATTAGTTTTTTTTCTTTTTCTTTCCGTTTTTAATAGTGTAGTGTCATTAGTTAAAGTTTTTGTTATTCTTTTTGTTATGCTTGGTTCTAACTTGTTTTGTAGATTCAATGGAATCGCACTCATCGAGGATCGCTCCATTTGGGTAATATCTTTCTTTTCCTCTCTTTATGTTGTGTTCTTGATTCGCATTGAGGACAATGCAATATTAAAGTTAGGGGGTGTGGGATATTCTTCCCATTTATTGTTTAGATTCATTGATTCGATCACATGTTCTTTCCAAGTGTGTTTTAAAAAAAAAAAAAAAAAAAAAAAAAACACCTAAATTATTTTTTTTTCAAAATAAATAAAAATTGGAATTTAAATTTTCAAAAATATCACCTTTATTCTATTTAAAGTCTCAAATTGTTAACAATCATAATTGCACTAAGCCAAAATTGACCAAAGATGGAAATTGAAAGAAAACTGACGACTTTACGAATAAGTGTGGAGATTAGTCCAACCCGGTGAGATTTCGAGCCTATCGATCTTTATGAGTTTTTAAATCAATCCGAGTTTATGATTAACTCAAAGTTCTTTTCAGCGTTTTAATAAGTCGTTGATGATCTCAATCCTTTGTTTTGATCGGTTATGGAAATGTGTGAAATGTTGTCTCGAAATTCGTGCTAAATATATCTCTAAACTTAATTAATCTCGAGATGCATATGGTAATGTGATTAGCAATTTGGACAATGAAGTAGGCCATCATTTGTTACCCAAAAATATTAGCCATAAAAAGTTGTGAAAAACAAAATTATCCCTTTGCAACCCACTTTGAGCCTAATAAAATATTTCCCTTTCGTTTGATAACCCGAAAAACCCAAATAGCCCGGAATTGTGAAAATTGAGAAAATTCATCAAATAAAGTCCAAATTGTGCAACAAAAAGGGGTAAGGAAAAAAAATAAAAAAGAAAAATGAGCAAATGCCCGAAAAAAAAAAGCAAAAATAGACATCATAAGGACATTTTCCAATTCCAACATTCCCTACCATTTCCATTTTTACCCTTTACACCTTTTAACCCGAAAAGTCCTAACCGAGTCCGAATGGCGAAATTAATTACCGCATGGAGAGCTAAGATATGAAAAGATAAAATAAGAGAGATTAAATGGTGTGAACTAGAGGTGATGTTCCCGTTTCCAAATAACTGTATTCCGATGATGAGATCTTTTCACCATAAATTTCCTTCTTTTCAATTTTGTATGCATGAATTTGTGTCCATTATATTTACTCTTTATATCATGCATACCGAGAGAAAATAGCCACAATCCGAGTGATTCGTTTATGAGTGCATCCGTAAGAATTTGAATCAAAACGAATTTTCGGAAAGTAACGTAATGCTCAATCGGTGGAAATTTGAGGTTTAATTGATGGCTTTGCACACACACACTATGGTTTGAGACAGTTGAATATGAATTTATGGTGAGTATGTTTCGAAAAGTTTAAATTGTACAATTTTTAAGTATTTTGATATTTATTTGAGTCAATAAAGAATTTTGTGGGTAAATTCACTGCAAACCCTCACGAGACAAAACTCGTCCTACTAGGGTAACCTAGAGGTTTAAAGGCTTGTTGCATATGCTAAATGCAATCGCGTGCCTGCGAAAGTGGAATTTTATTTTAATAAAGGAATTTTCAAGAGTAGAATTTTGGTTAGGATTCATATACATTGCTCGGGATGCGCAAAGTTCTAAGTTAGGGGGTGTGTTTAGGCACATATTCTTCACATTTATCCCCTTAATTTCAGTATTTTTATGATCCCGTGCAGTGTAAGTAGCTTGGATTTGTCTCAAATGTATTCTACTAACCTTTTTTGGCAAGTATTTCTTGTTTTGTGTATTTCTCATGTGTTTTACAGGTATTTCACGCAAGTTAGTGCGAAGGAGAACTCAAAACAGTGAAAGAAACCAAGAAATGGAGAGTTGAAGGGCATTTTCGTAATTTTTTAGCCTTAGTCCGGAGGTGGGGCCAACTAGAAAGTTTAAGATCTCTAAATTACAAGAATACTGGAAAAAACGGCACCTCAATCCGAGCTACGGTGAAGAAGTTACGATGTTTTGAAGTTGCGCGATAATGAAGAGTCTGGATGTGCGGATTTCTATCATTAATTATGCATTTAATGCAGTGCAACTCTTGGAAAACTTGTTCCACAAGCACTATTGGTTGTCAATTTCGAGACTTCGTGCTATAAAAGCCCATGACCTACATCATTTGAATAGGAGTTGCTAGAGAGAGGCTAGGTTAGGAGTAGGTTAGAAGTGCTAGATTGAATTTTAGGGTTAGATTTTGAGAGCAAATTTTCTATTCCTTCAAGAGTTGTATGAACCCTAGTTTGTATTCTGAATCTAAATTCCTTGTTGCTGAATTCAAGTAAACTCTTTCCATTCTCTTATTTTATTACTTGCAAATTATTTACCATGTTTTGTAGATCCATAATTTTGTGTATGAATTTGTTCTTTAATCAAATCATGTTTAGCTAAATTCCCAAGGGTTGGGGTACATGAACTCAATCCTAATACAAATTATTTGTATGGAAAATTAGAAAATAAATGAAAATATTGGTTGAATCGTGAATGAAAATCATATATGCATTGTCATATCTTTTAATCTCTCTTGCCCTAGGTACTTGGGATGTTTAAGAATGCTTTGTATGTATAATTTGTCGTTCACCGCCTTATATTGATCTTTGATTTCATATGATGCGGGCTTGAACCTCATATATGTAATGCTTAGTGATGATAAGGACTGGATTTAATCAAGAATTTTGATTTATAATTCTAGTATTTTATACGATAATTTGTTAAGGATTGAGGGATTGTACCCTACCCTATTTTCTCCCATTTGTCAGATCTAATTTCTTTTGCACTTTTCAGTTTGTTTTTCTTAAGTAATTTTTTAATAGAAATTTTCCCAATCATCATCTTTTTCATTTTTATTTTAGAAGTAATAAATCAATTAAATTCTATAAAACATTCCCTGTGGATTCGATACCCAGACTTACTACTATACTCCATAAAAGTGTAGTTAAAAGTTTAGGTTTTTTTTTTATTGAGGTTGGAAGCCGATAACAATGACTAGCGTATTACACGGACGCTCGGTTTTTCCACTCGATTAAAATGGCGCCGTTGCCGGGGAATGTTTTGTTATAGATTATAATTGATTTACTATTTCGAAAGATTTTTTTTCCTTGGATTTTTTTTTAACCTTTTTGTAGCCTTGCACAATTGAGCGCCAAGAAACGTAGAATCCTCAACCGCACACATTTGTACTCGAATTTCCATTTACATATTATTCGGTAATCATGTCTTTTCATGGTGAGTTCGGTAATTATAATGGTTCATATGGTAATCGTTTTCAAACTTTTTATTCTCAAGAGTCCGCGGCTCGACCTATTACCATTGGTGAGGCTGTTCTAACTCTGGAGTGTGAAAGGCTTGCAAATGAATATAGGAGAGAAATTTATATTACATATTCTCAAGAATCTTTGCCTCGGCCTATTACCATGGGTGAGGCCTTTCTAAATCTTGCGTATGAAAAGCTTGAAAACGAATATCGGAAAAAAAATCATTTTGGGGAATCCAATGAAGATTTTTTCTCCAATATTTGTGAAACTATAAAATGTTTTCAACCAAATGAGGAATCCGAGGTTTTAGAGCCAAGGGATCCTACTTTGGAAGAATACACGCTTTTTCTAACCAAAAGAGTACTGGATTTTCTTTCCACCCAAAGCACAAAGAATATCGATTATGGTCTTGTGAAGGAAATGGTCACACTTTGCGATGATGTGCGTTCTATTTTGGAAAACAAAGAGGAGGTTGAGACTTGTGTGTCACCTCAAATTTTTGAAGAACATATCATTGAAAGTGAGTCTTGCTCCCTTGAAATTCAATCTCCAAGTGATGATGAATCACTTGAGATTGAGTTTATTTCATCACCATTTTCATTCACGGTTATTGAACCATTAGAAGTACCGCTAGATTCCTATGAGTCGGTTGAAAATTCGGAAACGTTTACACCTTTTACCGACAAAGACAATTTGCTAGAATTGTTTTCTAATATGGACTGTTCCTTTTTGTATGCCCCTCTCCCCATACTACTTGAAAAATCTTTGGGAGGTGATTATATTTTTCTTGGATCTCAATTGTACTTGTCCCACCTAGCATCCAAACCACCCATCATCCCGTTAAATTTTTTAATTGGTGATGGTTCATTTTCTCCATCTCACACATGCCTGCCGTTTTTCAAACGGAATTCTTATTTTTCGGGAGGCATGCATCCTAATGAGGGTACACCATTAATCCCTCAAAGTCAAATTGTATTTTGGGTGGACCCTCAAATTTTTTGACTTCTAGTGTATGATTTATTAGCCGTTCAAATTGTAGGTTGTACATAATAAGTTTTTTTTCTTCTTCTTTTTCTTTCCGTTTTTAATAGTGTAGTTTCATTAGTTAAAGTTTTTGTTATTCTTTTTGTTATGCTTGGTTCTAACTTGTTTTGTAGATTCAATGGAATCGCACTCATCGAGGATCGCTCCATTTGGGTAATAACTTTCTTTTCCTCTCTTTATGTTGTGTTCTTGATTCGCATTGAGGACAATGCAATATTTAAGTTAGGGGGTGTGGGATACTCTTCCCATTTATTGTTTAGATTCATTGATTCGATCACATGTTCTTTCCAAGTGTGTTTTAAAAATAAAAAAAAAAACAAAAAAAAAAACAAAAATATTTTTTTTTCAAAATAAATAAAAATTGGAATTTAAATTTTCAAAAATATCACCTTTATTCTATTTAAAGTCTCAAATTGTTAACAATCATAATTGCACTAAGCCAAAATTGACCAAAGATGGAAATTGAAAGAAAATTGACGACTTTACGAATAAGTGTGGAGATTAGTCCAACCCGGTGAGATTTCGAGCCTATCGATCTTTATGAGTTTTTAAATCAATCCGACTTTATGATTAACTCAAAGTTCTTTTCAGCGTTTTAATAAGTCGTTGATGATCTCAATCCTTTGTTTTGATCGGTTATGGAAATGTGTGAAATGTTGTCTAGAAATTCGTGCTAAATATATCTCTAAACTTAATTAATCTCGAGATGCATATGGTAATGTGATTAGTAATTTGGACAATGAAGTAGGCCCTCATTTGTTACCCAAAAATATTAGCCATAAAAAGTTGTGAAAAACAAAATTATCCCTTTGCAACCCACTTTGAGCCTAATAAAATATTTCCCTTTCGTTTGATAACCCGAAAAACCCAAATAGCCCGGAATTGTGAAAATTGAGAAAATTCATCAAATAAAGTCCAAATTGTGCAACAAAAAGGGGTAAGGAAAAAAAATAAAAAAGAAAAATGAGCAAATGCCCGAAAAAAAAAGAAGCAAAAATAGACATCATAAGGACATTTTCCAATTCCAACATTCCCTACCATTTCCATTTTTACCCTTTACACCTTTTAACCCGAAAAGTCCTAACCGAGTCCGAATGGCGAAATTAATTACCGCATGGAGAGCTAAGATATGAAAAGATAAAATAACAGAGATTAAATGGTGTGAGCTAGAGGTGATGTTCCCGTTTCGAAATAACTGTATTCCGATGATGAGATCTTTTCACCATAAATTTCCTTCTTTTCAATTTTGTATGCATGAATTTGTGTCCATTATATTTACTCTTTATATCATGCATACCGAGAGAAAATAGCCACAATCTGAGTGATTCGTTTGTGAGTGCATCCGTAAGAATTTGAATCAAAACGAATTTTCGGAAAGTAACGTAATGCTCAATCGGTGGAAATTTGAGGTTTAATTGATGGCTTTGCACACACACACTATGGTTTGAGACAGTTGAATATGAATTTATGGTGAGTATGTTTCGAAAAGTTTAAATTGTACAGTTTTTAAGTATTTTGATATTTATTTGAGTCAATAAAGAATTTTGTGGGTAAATTCACTGCAAACCCTCACGAGACAAAACTCGTCCTACTAGGGTAACCTAGAGGTTTAAAGGCTTGTTGCATATGCTAAATGCAATCGCGTGCCTGCGAAAGTGGAATTTTATTTTAATAAAGGAATTTTCAAGAGTAGAATTTTGGTTAGGATTCATATACATTGCTCGGGACGCGCAAAGTTCTAAGTTAGGGGGTGTGTTTAGGCACATATTCTTCACATTTATCCCCTGAATTTCAGTATTTTTATGATCCCGTGCAGTGTAAGTAGCTTGGATTTGTCTCAAATGTATTCTACTAATCTTTTTTGGCAAGTATTTATTGTTTTGTGTATTTCTCATGTGTTTTACAGATATTTCACGCAAGTTAGTGCGAAGGAGAACTCAAAACAGTGAAAGAAACCAAAAAATGGAGAGTTGAAGGGCATTTTCGTAATTTTTCAGCCTTATTCCGGAGGTGGGGACAACTAGAAAGTTTAAGAGCTCTAAATTACAAGAATACTGGAAAAAACGACACCTCAATCCGAGCTACGGTGAAGAAGTTACGATGTTTTGAAGTTGCGCGATAATGAAGAGTCTGGATGTGCGGATTTCTGTCATTAATTATGCATTTAATGCAGTGCAACTCTTGGAAAACTTGTTCCACAAGCACTATTGGTTGTCAATTTCGAGACTTTGTGCTATAAAAGCCCATGACCTACATCATTTGAAGAGGAGTTGCTAGAGAGAGGCTAGGTTAGGAGTAGGTTAGAAGTGCTAGATTGAATTTTAGGGTTAGATTTTGAGAGCAAATTTTCTATTCCTTCAAGAGTTGTATGAACCCTAGTTTGTATTCTGAATCTAAATTCCTTGTTGCTGAATTCAAGTAAACTCTTTCCATTCTCTTATTTTATTACTTGCAAATTATTTACCATGTTTTGTAGATCCATAATTTTGTGTATGAATTTGTTCTTTAATCAAATCATGTTTAGCTAAATTCCCAAGGGTTGGGGTACATGAACTCAATCCTAATACAAATTATTTGTATGGAAAATTAGAAAATAAATGAAAATATTGGTTGAATCGTGAATGAAAATCATATATGCATTGTCATATCTTTTAATCTCTCTTGCCCTAGGTACTTGGGATGTTTAAGAATGCTTTGTATGTATAATTTGTCGTTCACCGCCCTATATTGATCTTTGATTTCATATGATGCGGGCTTGAACCTCATATATGGTATGCTTAGTGATGATAAGGACTGGATTTAATCAAGAATTTTGATTTATAATTCTAGTATTCTATACGGTAATTTGTTAAGGATTGAGGGATTGTACCCTACCCTATTTTCTCCCATTTGTCAGATCTAATTTCTTTTGCACTTTTCAGTTTGTTTTTCTTAAGTAATTTTTTAATAAAAATTTTCCCAATCATCATCTTTTTCATTTTTATTTTAGAAGTAATAAATCAATTAAATTCTATAAAACATTCCCTGTGGATTCGATACCCAGACTTACTACTATACTCCATAAAAGTGTAGTTAAAAGTTTAGGTTTTTTTTTTATTGAGGTTGGAAGCCGATAACAACGACTAACGTATTACACGGACGCTCGGTTTTTCCACTCGATCACTGGCTGTAGGAGCTGTTCGAATATTAAACTCTTAACTACGAGTCACTGGTCTAAACTCTTGAGTTGTTTCAACCAATAGTTGTTACGAAATGGCAATGGGCTCACTACGGGATCCTGTTTCACCAAAAGTCTTAGTTATATCTTGGCTTCGACGTGTCCTAGCCATTTATAACCTTCACATAGCACTGGTGTCCCACCGAGTATGCCAAAAATATGTTTGGGTTATTTTCACTGGGTTGATAGTTAATTAGGATTGCGAGCGTGCCAGGAAAGATTTGTGGTCTTGCCAAATAAATATTTTAGCCTACTGATAATTTATCAAGAAATTATTTTGTGCTTGATTCCTCAATTAAGAGGACTTGTGTTTCGCTCTAGGAAGACTTTGAAGTGAGTACTAAGTTGTAGTAATAACTAGGACAAAAATAGTAAATTTCATGAATTTAAATAAAACTAAATCTTTGTAAACAAATAAAAAGAAAATGTGATGAAACTACAGACTTGCAATAGAGTAAATTATGAGTAAGGTAATGATTTATAATAAAGTAAACAATAACAAACGTAAATGAAGGGATCAGAATTATGGTAACACATGACCTTCACGTGTTCGACACTAGACTCCAAGCTTCTTGCGAATTAAGTCAATGAAGAGTCCAAGTCATGGAAGACTCCTGTGTACTTATCACTTTGAAAAGTTCAAATTGATAAGGGATAGGTTCGAAATTCTAGGGATAGTTTTTAACAAAGCTTAGGATTCTCCTAAGCGTATCTATCAATGAAAAACTCGCCCCTCATTGATAGGGGTATGTGATATTGTATCGTCGAGCAGTACTACAACTCTGTCGACTTGAGTTAATAAAAAAGAAAACCCCAAACCCATGGACGTAGGCATGTTTCCAAACCATGTATATCTTGTGTTGTGTGTTTTTATCTTTCTCCTTTAAAATATCTCTTAATTTATCTTGTGCGCATTGGATACAAACACTAAAAATTATCACCTACAATTGGCATCGTCTGTGGAAAATAATCTGAGTTCTTTGACACTAGCTAAATTCTTAGGATGTCTCACTCACCCAAACAAGATCGTATGAATTTAAATGACTAGGGGGTTCATCAAAAACACAGTTATGGATACCCAATGGTTATCCCCTTAACCATGGAGATCACAGTGATCCGATGGGTCACGAACTAACCCCTCCCTCTCATAGGGTTAAATCTGATATTGGTGAGTACTACCAATCCTCAAATGCTCGTTACAAAGCTCAGGAGGATAGAAAAATGAACATCGATAATATTGAATGATCCAACCAGATCTCAAGGCCCATTAACAACTATAAGAAGCACCTTTGAGATTAAATGGCTACCAACAGGAGCAGAACGTCGCACTCCAGTGGTTCTTGTAGAAGCTAGAGAAGGAATCACATAAGTAAAAGTGAAAGCATTGATACTATTCACAAACTCCTATCCCTAAGGCAAGCAGATATTGAAATTGAGGAAGGGTTACTCAGTAACAGAAAAAATATCTCCTCGTATAAGGTCTACTAAAGGGAGACAAGTTTCCTAGGGTCGACGAGGAGACATAAAGCCTTATGACTTTATTGAAAGGAAGGTAGAGTCACACCCAGCCCATTAAGGGGCTCGTACTACCATGAATCTCACTAGAAGTGCACTCGCCTGCCAAATGAAATCACCTTTAATCCGATCTATAGAAGAGTTTGATCCCTACAAGAAGTTATCTCCTTCAAGATTCAAGATCTATGATGGGAAGACTAATTCCATCAATTATGTTAGTCGATATCGCCATGAGATGAAACTGTGAAACACTAACGAGGATTAATGTGACAAATATTCTCCTCCAGTCTTGAAGACACTGCCCAGAAGTAGTTTAAAAAGTTATCACATCGATTGATAACCTCCTACAAGTAAATGATTGAGTCCATCATTGACATATTCATTACTATTAGCACCTATCCCAAGCGTATGGATTAATTTTTTACGATAAAGAAAAAGTCTCGGGAAACACTTTGCAAGTACTCCATAAGGTACTAGGAGGTGTACAACAAGTTAGAGACTGCACCGAGAAAATCATGATGGCATCCTTCAAAACTAATTTATCGAACAGATTCATACTATACTAATCCCTCACATATAGAGAGGCCATCACGATCGATGACCTCATGGCAATAATTTAAAAATATGCCAACGTTAAAGATATTGTGACTAGAGTTAGTCAGGAAGGAGAGTGATAAAAGCATCTTAAGAACAGGTTTAAGGAGGGGCGAACAACAAAGTAAGGAGATAGAAAAATGAGAAAGTAAAAGGGTAACACGGTATACTTTGAACTAATTTACAAGAGATCAAAAGTTGGCATTATTTCAAATGGACCGAGAAGATGTTCAATGACTCGAAGAAGAGGAACTAAGAACTGAAATGTGTATACCTTAAAGATTATGATCATAAAACCAAAAAACACAAGACACTCAAGACCAACCTTGAGGAATTAGTTCAGGTTGGTCTCTTAAATAACTTCTTAAAGAATAAAAAAAGCACAGTGCATCCTATACATAACCAGAGGCTAGGCATCATCCTGGATGATGATATGGGACATGAACTTGAGATAATAAATAGGGGCCCAAGATCGAATAATGTCTTGGATGAATGTTTGGGTCATGAATTCACAGTGATTCATGGTGCCTCAAACCCAAACCAAATCAAGGGGAATGCCCTTAGTATGGAGGATAAGAATATCACAGCATTCATGGAAGCCTTTCAAATCAACCCGGCTAAGCCTATTATAGGTAAAAATTGACGAACTGAATATATTGATTATGTGAAGCACATGATTTTCACTGACTATGATTTGGTCAGAGTAAGGAATCCTCATTATGACGCTCTTATCATCACTCTTAGAGTTGTTAACTGGGATGTGGACAATATGTTGGTGGATCAGGAGAGATCCTCAAATGTCATGTACCTCAAGATGTTCAATCAGTTAAACTTACGTATATAAGACTTGGAGGAAAACATTGTTCCCATGGTCAGATTTGCAGGAAGGATGGCCTTTCCCTGGGAAAGGTAGGTCTCCCTGTCCGAGAAGGAGGAATATATAAGTTCATTAAGTTCCTCGTCGTGATTATAGACTCCCAATATAACTCTTTCCTCAGCATGAGGGTGGTTTCAATCCATGATGGCTATACCGTCCACTTACCACGGGAATAAAATGCATCACTGATAAATGAGTCATGGAGATATGAGGTAACCAAGCCTTGGACAAAAAATATCTCATGGCTACTATCCGGTCTAAGCAGAAAAATAAGAAGAAGTAAAACCAGAGTTACCTTTGTCAATCGTGTTGTGGAACCCTTTCAAGAGATAGCATTTGATGACAATCGGCATGAAAAGAAGTTCCTTATAAAAAATTCACTCTTGGAAGAAAATAAGAAAGATTTGGATATTTTCCTCAAAACAACCAAGACGTATTTTACTAGAGGCTCTACGACATGCCAGGGATAGATTCGAAAATAATGTGTGACAGGCTCCACATGGAGCCACTACATCCACCAATGACTCAAAAGGCACGACGAATCATGCTTGAAAAGGTCAAAGCTATTAAGGTTGAAGTGGGGAAAATTCTGGAATCAAAATCCATAAAGGAAGGTCAATTCCTAAGTGATTATCAAACCCATTAGTTGTAAAGAAATGTAACGAGAAGTATAGAGTCTATGTAGATTTCATCAACCTAAACCGTGTGTGCTCAATGGATATTTTCTTTATCCAAGATAGATTAGTTGGTCGATGACACCTCTAATCATGAAAGTATAAGCTTCATCAATTCCTAATCAAGGTACATTCAAATCTCGTTGTTCATCCCCGACTAGGAAAATACTTCCTTCACCACTACGCTAGGGCTATATTTCTACAGAGTGATGCCATTTGGACTGAAGAACACTGGGGTGACCTACCAGAGGCTTGTGATAAATATGTTCATGGAGAAATTAGGAAACATTTGGGAGGTGTATACATACGACATGTTTATAAAAAAATAGGAGGAAAAGGGATCACCTTCCAGACCTAGCAAATACTTTTGAAGTCCTTCGTTATTATAGGATGAAACTAAAAATGGTGAAGTGCTACTTTGGGGTACAATTAAGAAAGTTCTTGGATACCTAGTTAGAAAAATAGGTATCAAGGTAAATTTCGACCAAATTGAAGCCATTAGGAAGGTGCAGCCCCCCAACACTGTGCGCGAGGTATAAAAATTGATTGATGCTAGCCTCCCTCAACCTCTTTAAATCTAGATCCTCAAAAAAAATGCCAAAGAAAGGAAAAGGTATGGAATGGTGAATACACTAAGGCAGTTGAATAAATAAATAACTATTTGATTAAACCACCACCGCTGACCATTTCAGATGATAGAGGACATTTATACTTATATATGGTCGTGTCCAATGACGTTGTAAGTTCATCATTTGTTTATGAGAAGAATGAGTATCAGGCTCCAATTTATTATGTGAGAAAAACATTGCTCGATGCTGGAAAAAGTAACGTTCCATTTGAAAATATAGCATACGTGCTGGTAATAACCTTCAAGAAGTTGAAACACTACTTCGAGTCACGCATTATCATTTTTCTAACCTCCTTCCATATGAAAGAAATGCTCAGGAAAGTCAATTTATCTGGACGGAGGTTCAAATGGTCGGTAGAACTCAAAGGGTTTGATATCTAGTCTCAGCCTAGAACCTTAGTCAAAGGGAAAGTCATAGAGAATACTTTACTGTCAAATTTTTCAGTACTCAATAATCGATAAAGACCAACAACAGAGGTAAAGAATCTATCCTACAACTGATTGAATACGGTGACATATGAGTATTAAATATTGATGGAGACTCAAATTCCAAGGGGGTGAGAGTAGTGATAGTATTTTTATCCACAAAGAAAACAGTTCTCGAGGTAATTCACTTAGCAATCGAAGCCTCTAATAAAGAAGTTGAGTATGAACCCTTACTCATGAACTATGGTAAGGACTCTCTTTGGGGGGCCATCAAATTGATGTCTTATATGAATCGATGATGGTATTAAATCAGATATCATGAGACTAAAGTAGCAGGTATGATCATATAGCCACATACCTTGAAAAAACCTAGCACTTGGTCACCCAATTCAAGCATGTGGAAGTGAAAAAATTCCTAAAAGGGAATAATAGTCACGCGGAATACCTCAACCATCACCGTATTATTAAAGGAAAATTTGCTAAGCAAGTTATTGTCATTAATATGACTCTGAGTTGGATGAATCCAATCCTACACTACCTAAAGGAAGATGTCCTGTCAAATGATATAAAGGAAGTATATAAAATATGTGTGAAATCTTCTCGTTTCTGCATAAAGACATATTAGGAGATTTATCAATGCTCTTTTTCAAGACCTTACCTCCAAAGAGTGCACCCGGACAACATTGAGAAGGCCATTTAAGAGATTCGCGGGGAGATATATGGAATCCACGTAGGGGAAGATTACTGGCACTTAGAGTAATGAAAGAGGGATACTAGTGACCATATATGCACAGGGATTCAATTGCCTACGTTCGAAAATACAAGAACTGTCATTTATTATCATCATTGGTACACCAATCGGCCAATGACCTTAAGTCCCTCACAACTCCTCGACCAATTTCCTAGTGGGGGCTTGACATCGTCAAACCATTGTCCCTCGCCTATGGTAGTAGGAAGTATATGTTGGTCGTCACATACTACTTCTCTAAATATATGGAAAGAAAACCCTTAGCAAATATCCGAGATGTCTATATAACCAGGAAGAACATCATAGCATAGTTTGGCATCCCTTGGGTTATCATCATAGATAACGGAACTCAACTCAAGATCATCCCCTTTCAAAGATTTTATAACGACCACAATATTATAAACTACTACAGTTCAATGACCTACCCTTAAAGAAACAGGAAGGTAAAAGCTTCCAATAAGACAACCCTCGATAGAATAAAAAAGTGCTTGGAAAAATTAAAGGGCTCTTGGGTCGACCAACTTCCCCATGTTCTATGGGCATTATGAATAACACCCAGGCGATCAACAGGAGAAACACCCTTTGCTTTGTCCTACGGAATGGACGCATTCATCCTATTGGAAGTAAGTCTTCCCACCATGATGTCCACCTTAGTCGATCAAGATCTTAACAATGAAGCAATTATATGAGATCTTAACTTAGCCGATGAAAATATAGAACTGGAACTCATAAAACTTACCTCCTACGAGTAGTAATTGGCCAAGAAATATAATAGGGGGTAAAAGCGAGAGGATTCAAGTTCGAAGACAATGTACTTAAAAAGAACATGGGCAGTGCTAAAAAGCCCTCTAACGAGAAACTTGGTCCCAACTAGGAATGCCCATTAACACTACACAAAAAATGCCAATCTGGCACGGTTAGGCAAGGAGATTCTGGCACTGTTTAAAACCGTGCCAGATTCTGGCACGGTTTTATCATAATCTGGCACAGTTTGAAATAGTGCCAAACAGTCTGTTTCATCACACGTGACCAATGTAAGTTGTAAGAACTGACCGCGTAGTCTCGGGTCTCCCGGTTTGAGAGTATGATGATAATTTGCAAAAATCACACTTAGACTTGAAAACAGACTGTTAAAGGGTGAAAGCTCAAACCAGCCTCCAAACGACCCCGTAGGAGGCACGAACACCTCGCACGGGACAAATGTAACTTATAGGAACTTACCACGTAGTCCTGGGTCTACCGGTTTGAGAGTATGATGATAATTTGCAATAATGACACATAGACTTGAAAACAGGTCGTTAAAGGGTAAAAACTCAAATGAGCCCCCAAACGACCCCGTAGGAGCCACGAACACCTCGCACGGGACCAATGTAACTTATAGGAACTGATCGCGTAGTCCTGGGTCTCCCGGTTAGAGAGTATGACGATAATTTGCCAAAATAACTATTAGATTTGAAAACAGGCCGTTAAAGTGTGAAAACCCAAACCTGCCCCCAAACGACCCCGTAGGAGGCACGGATACCTCGCACGGGATGTAACTTGTAGGAACTGACCCCGTAGTCCCGGGTCTCCCGGCTTGAGAGTATGACGATAATTTGTAATAATCATACTTAGACTTGAAAACAGGCCATTAAAGGGTGAAAACCCGAACCAGCCTCCAAACGACCCCATAGGAGGCATGAACACCTCGCACGGGACTAATGTAACTTGTAGGAACCGACCGCATAGTCTCGGGTCTCCCGGTTTGAGAGTATGACGATAATTTGCAAAAATCACACTTAGACTTGAAAACAGGTCGTTAAAGGGTGAAAGCTCAAACCAGCCCCCAAACGACCCTGTAGGAGGCACGAACACCTCGCACGGGACCAATGTAACTTGTACGAACTGACCGCGTAGTCCCGGGTCTCCCAGTTTGAGAATATGACGATAATTTGCAAAAATTTGCAAAAATCAACACTTAGACTTAAAAACAGGCTGTTAAAGGGTGAAAACCCAAACCAGCTTCCAAACGACCCCGTAGGAGGCACGAACACCTCGCACGGGAACAATGTAACTTGAAGGAACTGACCGCGTAGTCCCGGGTCTCCCGGTTTGAGAGTATGATGATAATTTGTAAAAATCAGACTTAGACTTGAAAACAGGTCGTTAAAGGTGAAAACCCAAACCAGCCTCCAAACGACCCCGTAGGAGGCACTAACACCTCGCTCGGTACCAATGTAACTTGTAGGAACTGACCGCATAGTCTCGGGTCTCCCGGTTTGAGAGTATGACGATAATTTGCAAAAATCAGACTTAGACTTGAAAATAGGTCGTTAAAGGGTGAAATCTCAAACCAGCCGCCAAATGACCCCGGAGGACGCACGAAGACCTCGCACGGGACCAATGTAACTTGTAGGAACTGATCGCGTAGTCCCGAGTATCCCAGTTTGAGAGTATGATGATAATTTGCAAAAATCACACTTAGGCTTGAAAACAAACCGTCAAAGGGTAAAAACTCAAACCACCCCCCAAACGACCTTGTAGGAGGCACGAACACCTTGCACGGGACTAATGTAACTTGTAGGAACTAACCGCGTAGTCCCGGGTCTCCCGATTTGAGAGTATGACGATAATTTTCAAAAATCACACATAGACTTGAAAACAGACCGTTAAAGGGTGAAAACCCGAACCAGCCCACAAACGGTCCCGTAAGAAGTACGAACACCACGCACGGGACCAACGTAACTTGTAAGAACTGCTCGCGCAGTGAAGATCCCACCGGTTTGAGAATATGACGATAATTTGTAAAAATCAACACTTAAACTTAAAAACAGGCCGTTAAAGGGTGAAAACCTAAACTAGCCACCAAGCGTCCCCGTAAGAGGCACGGACACCTCGCATGAGAGCAATGTAGCTTGTACGAACTGACCGCGTAGTCGCGGGTCTCTCGGTTTGAGAATACAATGATAATTTTAAAAAATAACACTAAGACTTAAAAACAAGCCGTTAAAGGATGAAAACCAAAACCAGCCCCCAAACGGAGCTGTAAGAGGTATGAACACCTCGCACGGGACCAATGTAACTTGTACGAACTGATCGCGTAGTTCCGGGTCTCCTGGTTTGAGAATATGATGATAATTTGCGAAAATCAACACTTCGACTTAAAAATAGGCTATTAAAGGTTGAAAATCCAAGCCAACCTCCAAACGACCCCGTAGGAGGCACGAACACCCGCACGAGACCAATGTAACTTGTAGGTTCTGACCTCGTAGTCATGGGTCTCCCGGTTTGAGAGTATGACTACAATTTGTAAAAATCACACTTAGACTTGAAAACAGGCCCTTAAAGGGTGAAAACCCAAACCAGCCTCTAAACGACCCCGTAGGAGGCACGAACACCTTGCACTGGACCGATGTAACTTGTAAGAACTGATCACGTAGTCTCGGGTCTCCCGGTTTGAGAGTATGACGATAATTTGCAAAAATCACACTTAGACTTGAAAACAGACCGTTAAAGGGTGAAAGCTCAAACTAGCCCCCAAACGACCTCGTAGGAGGCACGAACACCACGCACGGGACCAATGTAACTTATAGTAACTTACCGCGTAGTCTCGGGTCTCCCGGTTTGAGAATATGACGATAATTTGGTAAAATCAACAATTAGACTTAAAAACAGGCTATTAAAGGGTGAAAACCCAAACCAACCTCCAAACGACCCCGTAGGAGACACGAACACCTCGCACGGGACCAATGTAACTTGTAGGAACTGACCGCGTAGTCCTGGGTCTCCCGGTTTGAGAGTAGGATGATAATTTGCAAAAATCACACATAGACTTGAAAACAGGCCGTTAAAGGGTAAAAACACAAACCAACCTCTAAACGACCCCGTAGGGGGCACGAACACCTCGCACGGGACCAATGTAACTTGTAGGAACTGACCGCGTAGTCTCGGGTCTCCCGGTTTGAGAGTATGATGATAATTATCAAAAATTACACTTAGACTTGAAAACAGACCGTTAAAGGGTGAAAGCTCAAACCAGCCCCCAAACGACCGCGTAGGAGGCAGGAAAACCTCGCATGGGACCAATGTAACTTGTAGGAACTCACCGTGTAGTCCCGGTTCTCCCGGTTTGAGAGAATGAGGATAATTTGCAAGAATCACACTTAGACTTGAAAATAGGTCGTTAATGGGTAAAAACTCAAATCAGCACCCAAACGACCCCGTAGGAGGCACGAACACCTCGCACGGGACCAATGTAACTTGTAGGAACTGATCGCGTAGTCCCGGGTCTCCCGGTTAGAGAGTATGACAATAATTTGACAAATTAAATCTTAGACTTGAAAACAGGCAGTTAAAGGGTGAAAACCCAAACCAGTCCCCAAACGACCCCGTAGGAGGCACGGACACCTCGCACGGGACCAGTGTAACTTGTTGCAACTAACCCCAGAGTCCCGGGTCTCCCGGTTTGAGAGTATGATGATAATTTGTAAAAATCACACATAAGACTTGAAAACAGGCCGTTAAAGGGTGAAAACCCGAATCAGCCTCCAAACGACCCCGTAGGAGGCACGGACACCTCGCACGGGACCAATCTAACTTGTAGGAACTGACCGCGTAGTCTCGGGTCTCCCAGTTTGAGAGTATGACTATAATTTGTAAAAATCACACTTAGACTTGAAAACAGGTCGTTAAAGGGTGAAAACCCGAACCAGCCTCCAAACGACCTCGTAGGAGGCACGAACACCTCGCACGGGACCAATGTAACTTGTAGGAACTGTCCGCGTAGTCTCGGGCCTCCCGGTTTGAGAGTATGATGAAAATTTGTAAAAATCACACTTAGACTAGAAAACAGGCCGTTAAATGGTAAAAGCTCAAACCATCCCCCAAACGACCCCGTAGGAGGCACGAACACCTCGCACGAGACCAATGTAACTTGTAGGAACGGACCGCGTAGTCTTGGGTCTCCCGGTTTAAGAGTATGATGATGATTTACAAAAATCTCACTTAGACTTGAAAATAGGCCGTTAAAGGGTAAAAACTCAAACCAGCCCCAAAACGACCCCGTAGGAGGCCCGAACAACTCGCACAGGACCAATGTAACTTGTAGGAACTGATCGCGTAGTCACGGGTCTCCCGGTTAGAGAGTATGATGATAATTTGCAAAAATCACACATAGACTTGAAAACAGGCCATTAAAGGGTGAAAATCCAAACCAGCCCCAAACGGTCCCGTTAGAGGCACGAACACCTCGCACGGGACCAACGTATCTTGTAAGAACTGACCGCGCAGTGACGGGCCCCCGGTTTGAGAATATGAAGGTAATTTGAAAAAATCAACACTTAAAACTTAAAAACAGGCCGTTAAAGGGTGAAAACCTAAACTAGCCACCAAACGTCCCCGTAAGAGGCTCGAACGCCTCGCATGAGACCAATGTAGCTTGTACGAACTGACCGCGTAGTCGCGGGTCTCTCGATTTGAGAATACAATGATAATTTTAAAAAATAACACTTAGACTTAAAAACAAGCCGTTAAAGGGTGAAAACCAAAACCAGCCCCCAAACGGACCAGTAAGAGGCACGAACACCTCGCACGGGACCAATGTAACTTGTACGAACTGACCATGTAGTCACAGGTCTCCCGGTTTGAAAATATGATGATAATTTGAAAAAATCAACACTAAGATTTAAAAATAGGTTGTTAAAGGGTGAAAACCCAAACCAACCTCCAAACGACCCCGTTGGAGGCACGAACACCTCGCATGGGACCCATGTAACTTGTAGGAACTGACCGCGTAGTCCCGGGTCCCCCGGTTTAAGAGTATGATGATAATTTTAAAAAATTGCACTTAGATTAGGAAACAGGCAGTTAAAGGGTGAAAACCCAAACTAGCTTCCAAACGACCCCGTAGGAGGCACGAACACCTCGCACGGGACCAATGTAACTTCTAGGAACTGACCGCGTATTCTCGGGTCTCCCGGTTTGAGAGTATGACGATTATTTGCAAAAATCACACTTAGACTAGAAAACAGGCCGTTAAAGGGTGAAAGCTCAAACCAGCCCCCAAACGACCCCGTAGGAGGCACGAACACCTCGCGCGGGACCAATGTAACTTGTAGGAACTCACCGCGGAGTCCCTGGTCTCTCGGTTTGAGAGTATGAAGATTATTTGCAAAAATCTTACTTAGACTTGAAAACAGGCCGTTAAAGGGTAAAAACATAAACTAGCCCCCAAACGACCCCGTAGGAGGCACGAACACCCCGCACGGGACCAATGTAACTTGTAGGAACTGATCGCGTAGTCCCAGGTCTCCCCGGCAACGGCGCCATTTTGATCGAGTGGAAAAACCGAGCGTCCGTGTAATACGCTAGTCGTTGTTATCGGCTTCCAACCTCAATACAAAAAAAACCTAAACTTTTAACTACACTTTTATGGAGTATAGTAGTAAGTCTGGGTATCGAATCCACAGGGAATGTTTTATAGAATTTAATTGATTTATTACTTCTAAAATAAAAATGAAAAAGATGATGATTGGGAAAATTTATATTAAAAAATTACTTAAGAAAAACAAACTGAAAAGTGCAAAAGAAATTAGATCTGACAAATGGGAGAAAATAGGGTAGGGTACAATCCCTCAATCCTTAACAAATTACCGTATAGAATACTAGAATTATAAATCAAAATTCTTGATTAAATCCAGTCCTTATCATCACTAAGCATTACATATATGAGGTTCAAGCCCGCATCATATGAAATCAAAGATCAATATAAGGCGGTGAACGACAAATTATACATACAAAGCATTCTTAAACATCCCAAGTACCTAGGGCAAGAGAGATTAAAAGATATGACAATGCATATATGATTTTCATTCACGATTCAACCAATATTTTCATTTATTTTCTAATTTTCCATACAAATAATTTGTATTAGGATTGAGTTCATGTACCCCAACCCTTGGGAATTTAGCTAAACATGATTTGATTAAAGAACAAATTCATACACAAAATTATGGATCTACAAAACATGGTAAATAATTTGCAAGTAATAAAATAAGAGAATGGAAAGAGTTTACTTGAATTCAGCAACAAGGAATTTAGATTCAGAATACAAACTAGGGTTCATACAACTCTTGAAGGAATAGAAAATTTGCTCTCAAAATCTAACCCTAAAATTCAATCTAGCACTTCTAACCTACTCCTAACCTAGCCTCTCTCCAGCAACTCCTCTTCAAATGATGTAGGTCATGGGCTTTTATAGCACAAAGTCTCGAAATTGACAACCAATAGTGCTTGTGGAACAAGTTTTCCAAGAGTTGCACTGCATTAAATGCATAATTAATGACAGAAATCCGCACATCCAGACTCTTCATTATCGCGCAACTTCAAAACATCGTAACTTCTTCACCGTAGCTCGGATTGAGGTGCCGTTTTTTCCAGTATTCTTGTAATTTAGAGATATTCAACTTTCTAGTTGGCCCCACATCCGGACTAAGGCTGAAAAATTACGAAAATGCCCTTCAACTCTCCATTTCTTAGTTTCTTTCACTGTTTTGAGTTCTCCTTCGCACTAACTTGCGTGAAATACCTGTAAAACACATGAGAAATACACAAAACAAGAAATACTTGCCAAAAAAGGTTAGTAGAATACATTTGAGACAAATCCAAGCTACTTACACTGCACGGGATCATAAAAATACTGAAATTAAGGGGATAAATGTGAAGAATATGTGCCTAAACAGCCAGCAATATTCAAAGTACACCAGCAATTAGTAGGCACACAAACATTTAAAACCAATGGATTACCAACTAAATCCAGTTTTTGATCACTTTGGGAATATGGTATAAAATCTCAACAATATGATCACCTCGGTGACCAGTAAATTTGCATTACCTAATGGGATGGCAACTAGTAATTAGACTTATACACTATAATTTGGAGCAATTATAACAACTCATCTAAATCCCTTCCATCCTTTTTGTTATTAGACAAATAATGGTGAAACCAATTTTAGAAATAACCTGAGGATAAAAGGATATTTTAAAACTATTGGTCTAAGTGTAAGCAACCCAATGGAAATAGTAGGACCATTCAATACCTACCAACAAATGGGTTACGATAACCTAATATGTAGAATATCTCTCACAGAGGTAGGAAGGTATGGGTCTTATCCAAAAGTAGATTAATGTAGGCTTCCTAAGTACTTCAAGCTATGGAATTATAAATAATCCAGTGTTTGAACCAGAGCTCGAGGAGTTAGGGAACCCTAGAAGTATGGATAACTAAACTAATCAAGTATCCCAGCTTATAGCTTACCAAACACAACAATCTATGCTTCTAGAATTTCCACAACCTTTGGTGAACCAACTCCTTTAGTAAACTATGTGACTACCCTACAAAATAGGAAATTGCCTGGGGGGTAGGAAGGAAAGACATTATAAACATAATATATGAAATATATGGATCATTATCCTAAGGGTGTAGGTCCCAGCTTACTGCAAGCCCTATCCAAAATAAGGCCTTCAAATTTCCAACCTTTACTCTCTTCTCAGCGAATGGGAGTTACTACGAAGTGGAACACATTGCTAAGTTCGCTAGGCAATGTGATGGTACTGGAATAAACAATTACTTAAGACTGCAGTTGTTTTCTAGTTTCCTTACAAATGTATCCTTTCCATGGATCATAAATTTGACACCAGACTCTGTTTAATCCTGGAAACAGATGGAGGATATGTTTCATGCTAAATTATTCCAAACTGAATCAGAGGTTTCCATGGTTGATTTGGTTAGACTAACCTAAAAGCCCATTGAAAAGGCTACTACATTCATAAATAGATTTAAAAAGGTTAGGAATAAATGTAAAATATTCCTTTAGGAGTTTGGAATTGTAAAATTGGCTCAAAATGGTTTAGTGTTGGGACTTAGAAAGAATTTTAATGTCAAAAAATTTAGAGATTTGGTAGATTTAGTTATCCAGATTCATGAGAGAAATACTTTTTCCTTCAAAACATATTATAAAGATCCTATTTTGAAATTAATGCTACTGAAATGATAGGAACTGAAACTATAATATGTGAACCATTGGTTTGAAAGGGTACTGCAATATAATCCTTTGCACAAAAGTCAAAAAAATGATTAAAAAAATACTCTTTCGACATTACTAAGGCTGGTGAGATTTTTAAATTTTCTCTTAAAGGTCAGAATGTTAAAACCATATGATGATACTAAAAATCCACATCAAACTAAAGGAAAAAATTATTGTAAGTGGAATATATTATTTTATCATTCAGCTAATGTATGCTCTATGTTTCATAACATGGTGCAAGACTTGATCAGGTGGGGGAAGATCAAATTCCTTATAAAAGAGGAACGCACAATTGGGGTAGATAATGTACGACCTGGAGTTGATCAAGAGCATGTGGAGTTTAAAGTGAAAACTACGACTAAATCTAATCCTTGGAAGCCTGAAACCATTGAAGATCTTGATCAAAAAGTGATGAATCACCTATACATCATATATGGAGAGTATTACGCTGAGATGTGCTAACTGGTGACTTCAAAGAAAAAAGATCAGCGAAGAAGGACACTAACTGTATTAATAGAAATCCAACTAAGGCCCAAATATTCCAAGATTAAGAAGTACAAAGCAAACCATGTAGAAAGTAAGACCATTCTTTGGTCGTTTTCAACCACGAGGGAATGCTAAGATACTGAGGAATAATCAGTACAGTAGGCCTAACTTTACAGAGGCCAAATCTCAAAACACAGGGGTAATTTGGGGACAATAAAGGTTCCAAAATTTCTTATAATGGTTAAATGTGTACTTGGATGGCTTGTGGCTCAATTCCTAAAAGTTTTTCACTAATTTAATGATATGAGAATGAAACCAAAGTTTCTCAAACCTAAAAAAATGCCCCCTGTAATGTGGCATGTAGTGCAACAACCAAAATAAAAGATAAGAGAGATTGAAGTGTAATCTATCAAACTCAACAAATAAGGATCCAAAGAAAGTGTAAGGCTTGGAAAAAGGTTTCAAATTGGTTCAAAATAATGAATCAGAAGGCTTTGCTTCTCCATCTTCAGAGCCAAATGCAAGGTTTTACAGGGAACTAAAGAGGAGTTAGGCCTCTTCTAACGTGTTAACAGAATGACTGAAGGAGTTGGAAAAGACTATGAGCATGAATGTATAAAGTTTATGTTATGAAATATCTTCGAATGAAAAAAAGAAAGGATAAATGATGGCAATTGATGCCACACCACCTGTTAAAGAGGTTGAACAATAACAATTCATCAAGTTTATCTCTCTACCTCTGCAAGTGCCAATAAATATGGATGTGATCCTCATAAGAGGTTTAAAGCTGATGGAGACCAAGGGGTAGCTACCATAAATAGATCCTCTTTATTGCCCCTATAATTTTTGGGATGAATATTTGGGCCAACAAATTTTAATTAAGTTCAAGGCCCATTGCCTAAAACTTTGCTTTAAAACCGAAGTGGAGATTTTGCAATTCTGGTGAATTTAAGAGGGCACGCTCATCCGAGGTCAAACACCATGGAAAACTTTTTGTTTTATTAAAGAAGTAAGGATACGTTGGTCCGAGAAAACATATGAAGTGCCAAAATCCTTATTGGTTATCGTGTTCAATCATTAGCTCAAACTTTAAAGATGGATACATTACCCTCGACTACTATCTTTTAAATGTTCCTTGGTCTACTGAGATTCCAGTGTCTACTTCTTCAACTTCTCGTATTCTCAAAGATTCCAATTATTCTTGTAATTTCCCTTATCTCCTCTTTGTTTCCACTTCTGCGATTGTTCTTCATCTGTTACTATGGATTTTGTCTTTTGTATTATCAATGGTGTCGTTTGATAATAAGTCAATAAAAGAGTTTAGGAAAACTTATAATATTCCTGACTGGGTTGAAATCAACCGTGACTCTCTCCCTAAAGATGTCTGTGACATTATAGGGGTCACTGGCTTCACACCTTATTGATCACCTAAGGGGGGTTGACATTTCCCCTAAACCCTCTTTTTCTGAGATTCTTAAAATATTTTGATGTCATCCATTCTTAGTGTGTCCCTAATGTTTAGAAGATTTTAAATGGGTTTTATAAAATAAACACGTTGCATGGGACCAATTTAGGACTTGCTGAGCTCTGCTACTATTATGTCTGGTCACGCAATAATAACAATATCTTATATTTGAAGATAAGAAAAGTTGATAGGGTTCTAGTTGTAAACCTCCCAGATTCTCACAACGATTATTGGGGTCATGTGTTTATTGCCAAAAATTGGAAACACCCTCCCCTCGCTGAGGGCGAGAGATACTGAGCCCCTTGGATTTCTGATTTTAGGGAAGATCATAGAGGTCGCTTTTTTTCTTTTATTTAATTACTGTTTCTTCTTATTTGGTTTGCTTGCTCGCTGCTTCTGTTTCCTATCCTCTGACTTATATTTTCTTCCTCTATTTTACAGCCCGCGATAGAAATTAAGAACCTCAATTGAGCGAGGTGAGCGTTCTTGATCTCTTAAAAGATTAGAGAGTTTAAGAGAGGCTTTCATACGGTTGGCATCCATGTTCTGCAACCTTCTTGCTCAAATATAAGAAACCACTAGTAATTTTATCGCTCGGCCAGTTGACAAAGTCCTTGACTTAAACGTTCCTAAAGTTGTTCCCTCTGAACCAATTGTGTCAGAGGAGGAGGAAGAGGAAGGAAAGGAAGAAAAAGAGGAAAAAGAGTCGGGTATGGCACCCCATGTAAAGAGGAGAGTGCTGAATATTAATGGAAAGGATCAGGAGGTGATGTCTGATAGAATAAAATCTTTAAAGAGGTCGGAGGTTGATTCCCCAAGGGCTAGTGGCTCTAGACCAGGAGACAAGGGGAAGAAAAAAGATAAGGAGAATAAAGGAGAATAAGAGGAAAGAAAGAGAGAGAGAAAAAGAAAGAAAAAGAGAAGAAGAAATAAGAGGCTATGAAGAGGTTAGACTTAAAGGCCCATATTGTGCCCTTCTTTACTTATGATGCTGAGGGGTCCAGTGTGGCCATCACCCCTATGCTTACCCCTAACCTACTGAAGGGGTCTGTGCTCATGGATGACTATGAATGCTCCTCATGGTTGGGTTTAGCTTAGCTTGCACTTATGTCCGCTCAGGGACGCTTTAGTAATTTTTTTCCCTTTATTCTCTTATCTCTTATACTCCTTATTTGTCTTCTCTGTACCAACTTAGCTTTACCTATTTTGTTAAGTTCTTGGATGATTTTATTACTTTCTTGGATGGTCATGCCGAACAATCCAAAAATAATAAGGAGCTGAAGGATGCCCTGATGAAGTTTGAAAGAGACTTGACAAATGCCCTCACTGCTTGGGAGCATAAAAGGGAGAGCTCGGCAAAGGCCTATCTCAATCTCCAAGCGACCAAGAACTTAGTGGTCAATGAGATGGAGAATCTAGCCTAAGAAAACTTGAACCTGTTTAGGAAGGTTCAGAAGTTAGAGGAAAATCTCCCTGGTGAGAAGGACGTCCGTTACATCAAAGGATATAATGTGGCTTATGATGATGTCAAACTCTAGATAGGCTATGCAAAGAAGGTGTCCTTTAAAAAAGGATGGGACCAAACACTGGTGACTACGGGAGTTCCCTCTGACCCTGAGCTCTTCAAACTTCACTCTCCTGGACCCAACTCTCTTGTAGAATAATATCCAAACTTTGGTCAGCCTGCCGACCAAACTGAGGTCGAGTTTGCTGAGTTTGAGGAAACTTCCAACTAAGAAAGGAGAGATATCGAGAAAGGCAAGGTAGTAGATAATTCTGAGATGGTGAAGAAATAGGGCCTTTAGCTTAGGACTTTTACTTTTTCTTTCTTTTGTTCCCTGTAATCTTATTTTCCCTCTAATTGTACTAGCCTTTGGCCCCTTTATTAATAAATGAGACATAACGTTTTGCTTATATGGATGCATTCCTCCCTTTTAAAACATATTGATGTTTAATTGTAATCTTATCTATTGTGCTATTTGTATCTCGATGAGGATTGTATTCCCCCTATCTGAAACATGGGGATGATTTTAGGACCTAACATTTGCCACCAAGCTTTCAAGGTGTTTGTAATAATTTACAAGTCCTTGAGGTCGACGACTGAGAAGTATAGGAGCCATTTCGAGCTGGTCTCCAAGATGAAGGACGATCTTGAAGTCATAGAGGAGATCGATTATTCACTTCAAGAGGAGATGAACGGTCTAAGGTCCAAGCTCATGGATAACAATGACGTGATGCAAGTGGGTGAAGTGCTTAAAGCTGAGAACGATGCTTTGAGGAAAGAGGTCATTGAGATGAAAAAGAATGTTCGAAGGGAGTACGTAATTGCAGTCGGAGTTCAAAGAGACGTCACAAGGCTGAAACATTTGTTCAGAATGGGCCCTCGAGAGGCATGGGAGACTGGTTATGATTTGGCTAGAATGATGCCTCGGCAGGGCTAAATGAGGCTGAGGATGTGGCATTCAAGCGTGGGTGGTTGACAACCCTCGGGTAAGTCAAGACTCCTAAGGAATCAGACCTAGGGTATAAGTATAAGGTTGATTTCCCTGCTTACCATCACAACCCCTTATCGAAAGATGACGAATGGATCCCCATCGATGCTATTCTTGCCCAGCTCATAAAGTATTATCTTGAAGATGATGATAAGGTGTTCTCACCGAACCCAGATGATGGCCGAAGAGCACGCATAACGGATTTCCTTACTTGCCATCCTTAGTTGGTCTAGGTCCTTGTTGGATATTTTTACATTTTGTCCACATGTAACTATACTTTACAATTTTAGTCAACATATATGTAATACCCCGTATTTCTGTGCGTCAAAAATTTAATTAATTCAGAAATTAATTGGGAAAATACATTTTAGTTAAATTACACATGTGTCATAATTTAATGTGATTAAATAACAAATTTGAGGTTATATATTAATCGAGAGATAGATACTGATTAATATTATGAAATAAAATTTATGAAGTGTGAATAGTAAATAATTAATGATTATTGAATTATGTCATAACGAGTGATATGGGCATATTTGCTTGTATCTCAATCGAGAGTCGCGTGTAGGCTAAATTGAGTTTGAGATAGAAAATATATTATAAGTGACTTGAATGATAATTTAAATGTCATGAATGATTTCAAAATGGTTGAAACAGTCAAAATAGTGTACTTGGTCGTATCGTTTAGGTCCCGGGTCAATTTTTGGCCAAACCGACACCTATTGAGGGCATTTTGGTCATTTTACATAGGAGGTTTAGAGACCTACGAAATTTACAACCCTATATCAGATATTATATAGAAAGGTTTAGGGTTAACAACGTTGAAAATATAGAGAGAACATTAAAGAATAAGAGGAGAAGAATTTTGGAGCTTTTGAGGAGAATTTTGAAGCCCTTCAACTTGTTCTTGCAACACAATATATTGGGGAGAAAGGATTGGAAGAGAAGAACACAAATCCATTATCACCGTCATGAAATCAGACCCCATCTATTAAGGCAAGTGTTTATATACAAACCTTTTGATGTTATAATACACATGCGTAGGGTTTTCGATATAGATTGGATTAAATCAATGATTCTAGGAAGAAAAGAAAGATTTTAATGCATGTGTGGGTAGGAATTACATGTAGTACGAATTAACATGTGTAAAGGACAATAAAACAGATTTTAGGTATTCATACTCAGGAATTAAATCTCGAATCTTGATGAACAAACTTGAAGAACACATAAACTAGAGGGTTTTAAGGATAATATGATCTAGAATTTAAATGATGATGTATTGATGATAATTTTACATTAGAAATCACCCTAATGCGTGTAGAATGGGTTATGGACAATTGGTCTCGAGTTTGGTGAAGAATCATGTAAGTTATGTGGGTGTTAATGGTGAAAAATGCAAGTTCGAAAGGAAGAAGACGAAGTCCAGAACGTCAGATCGGTTTGGTCCAGAGCGTCGGATTGGTTCGATTTCCTAGAAAATTATTGTAGTTCCTTTTTAACCCTAGAACTCCTAAATGCTTGTCGAGAAAACTCTTGGTACATTGTTAAAATATAATAAGGGATTTATTATATTATAGTAGTCTTATGATAGGGTGGTTATTTAGTCGTATTGAGAGGATTTAAGATGAGGATAGATTGGGATAAATTATGTCGTAATTTATCAAAGAAAAATATAACTAATTACGGGAATTTCGAACGATTCAAATAGAAGACCAGTAGGTTAAGAGAAAGTTGACTACTGAAATTAACATAGGGTTAACAAGGACCCTTAGAGTTGTGCGAATACTCGAATAAATATGATCGTGAGGTAAATCGTAGAGTAGTATGTACGGTGACTATTCGGGAGAAATATACCACGTACGAGTATGAATAATTAGGTTGTGTGTACACCTACTGATTTAATTATAGGTGGAATGAATACCTATTATATACTTATTTGATCTATTCGATGAGACATTCCGAACCAAGTTCGATGAGACATTCTGAACCATATTCGATCAGACATTTCGAACCATGTTCGATATGAGACATTTTGAACCAAGTTCGAGGGGACATATTTAACTAATAGTCTTTAATGTGTGATACGGGGACATTATAGCAAAGTATGCATTTATAGTATATATATTGTTTGTGAAATATATACCGTGAGAATAATCTACTTGCGTGCAACAGTATACCATTAGATGATATGCATCTGAGTAGCGAATTAAGTAGAGAAACTTAATTAAATTATAAAAAGATGGAATGTGGGAAATGTTACTTATAATGATTATAATATACGAGAGATGTTAAACCAATTAGCGTACTGTAAGGGAGATATGGGGACTTATAAGTGTCTATAGTCCAGTTATATACTTATGTCTAGTTAACTTGGGAGTATGGCTAGGTGGGCTAAGTAGAAATGATAGGCGTGGACAATAGTGGAGAGGTGAGAAAAACTCAAGAGAGTGTACACTAATTTAACATGTGCAATCAATAACTGATTTTTGAGCTGTTATAAACTCTTGCAAAATATTTTCAAAATGTTTTGAGTTCTAACTCCTTGCTATAAATTATTTTTTTAAAACCTTTTAGGTATCCAGCCACATGGGCGCCAGACTTGATATTCTATTCAAAGGAGATGCAACTGTGACACAGGTGGATGTTTATAGGACTTTGATTAGACGCTTCCATATCTATTTAGATCTAGTGTAAGAATACATGTGGCCATCCCCTTGCAATCCTCGCAGCGGGAGAGGCGAAGAAGAGAGGGGGTGTCTCCCCTTCGTCTCGGGAGGATCTTGGTCCCGCGCATCCCTCTCGGGAGCGCTTCGGCCGGTGTCTGTGATAAGGTGAAAATGTAGAGAGATAGAGTCGCCAGTCTATTTAACTCAAAACGGACAAAAGAAAAAAGGGATCCATCCCAAAGGACAGCATCTAAAGACATACTGATACATACGAAACCAAAATGATTCAAAAAGGGTTTGGAGGCTAAGTTACGAAATGGGAAGGTGTTAGGCACCCATTCTGCCCTTACGGTCTCTCATGGGTTATTGCTATTTTCCTTTATTTTCCCGTGATATGTGTGCATGTGTATATGTAGCGAAGATAGGAATCATCAACTTGTATCATGGAAGAGATAAAGCGAGTCATCCGTAGGAATGTTCCTAAAAGTACTATCTGAAAATAGGATTTATACGATTATCCTAGAGTCAATCATTATAAGGGAATGATAACGCATGCGGGATAATACGCCATCAAGAACAAATATATAGAGAGAGAGATTTTAAGAGAGTTAACTTTTAAAGAATATATAAAATAGAAAATAAGAAGAAAAGTAGGAAAAGGACTCGAGTCTCAGGTTTCACTCCGAGACTCCTACGTATCCTATAGAGGCATCAAGGTCCACATAGTTCGTATGCAAAATGAGGGTTGGGATTTATCCCATAAACCCAATCGGGGACTTCTCTTATATGTGTGTGCGTGTTTGTAAAAAAGTGTTTTAGTTGTGAGAAAAGTGTGAGAATTCCCGTTTGGAATTTATGAACAAATCCTCTTTTTCTTATTTTTTGGGTTTTATTTATATGAAAATAAGAGATGTGCAATAATACTAGATAAAAAGTATATTAGGATATATGAGATGAGAGAATAGAAATACTAAGTAACAAAACAAATTAATGCGAATTTAGGAGAATTTAAGGAAAGAGTGGAGAAAGTTGGACCTTCTTGAAGATCTTGAGCTTGATCTTGAATGTTGGAGAGCAGACCTTGAACTTGTATGATGATGGAGGATAATTAACTCACCAATTTTAATGAAAAAGGTGATGAAAGGTGAAGGTTGGAAAGGGATTTGGATGTGGAAATCACGCTAACATAGAGAGAGGTTTTCTGAGCTTGCTAAAAGTGATAGATCTCAGATATTGGGTTTTTTAGAATGAGGATAGGCCCAGGGCATTGCTGATGGGAATAGCCCTGATCCTGCCAATCGACAGGTGTGTTTAGGCACACTATCGATAGGCAGGGTTTGGAACTTGTCGTTTGGCAGTCTCTTTTAGGTTTCTTGGGAAAATCGATCGTAGAGCGCAAACCGTTGATCCGAATTGTGCATGGGGTGAACCATTGGAAAGGTAATTCAGAGAACTTCGAAAGTCTTTGGACTGCTCCCGAGTTCAGGAGTTGACTTTAGGTCAAATGTGGCTCGGAAGCATTCATCGTTCCTTTAGACGGGGGATCGTCGGACGCAAACGAATCGTTCCTCCGTATGGTAAGTCAGAATCACGCATAGGGTGGACCATTGGAAAGGTTAGGAGATGTAATTTGACATTCCAAAGATCTTGACTCAGTTTGGATAGTTAACTTTGGTCAATCGGGGCCTGGAAGCGCTCGATGTCCTTTATGCGTAAAACTGATCGTTTGTTTGTACTGTAAGTCAAATTAGCGCACAGGGCGAATCGCTGGAAAGGGGTTTCAGTGACTTTAGAATATTCATTCAATCTCGATTGAGGTGAAGAGTTGACTTTGGTCAAATGGAGCCTGAGAGTATCCGGTGACCTCCTGATCGACTTTCGAGGGAAAATAGGTCATTCGTTCGCACCTTAAGTCAGAATCACGCATGGGGTGGACCATTGGAAAGGTGTTTTAGTGCCCTTCGAATATTCATTCGGTCTCGATCGGGCTGAAGAGTTTAACTTTTGGTTAAACGGAGCCTGGGATTACCCGATGGCCTTTAGGTGAGTACCCGGGGTATGACTTAGGTTTATAGCAATGATAGGAGGTGCTAGAGAATCTATAGAGATGTTAGGGGGAGTTAGAATTGGGTGTCTACAGAGCCCCTCGACGGGTGAGTTTGGAACAAATGATAGTCATCGAATAGACACCGCATGGCGACTTTAAAAGAGGATGATCAATTCAGTGGGTCGAGGCCAATTCTGAGGACCTGGGGATGAGGATGATTGATTATGTGGGTCGAAGTCAATTTTGAGGACTTGAAGATGAGGGTGATCGATTCTATAAGTCGAAGCCAATTTTGAGGACTTAGGGGTGAGGGTGACCGATTCTGCAGGTCGAAGCCAATTCTGAGGGCTCGAAGATGAGGGTGAATGATTATGCTGGCCCAAGCCATTTCTGAGGTATTGAAGATGAGGGTGACCGATTCTACGGGTCAAAGCCAATTCTGAGGGCTTGAGGATGAGGGTGATCGATTCTGTGGGTCGAAGCCAATTATGAAGGCTTAAGGATATGAGGGTGACCGATTCTACAAGTCGAAGCCAATTCCGAGGGCTTGAGGATGGGGGTGACCGATTATGTGGGTTGAAGCTAATTTTGCGGGCTTAAGTTTAAAATGACCAATTTTATGAGTCGAAGCCAATTCTGCGGGCTTAAGTTGAAATGACCAATTCTGCGGGTCGAAGCCAATTCTGCAGGCTTGAGGGTGAGGGTGACTGATTCTGCTAGTCAAAGCCAATCCTGCGGGCTTAAGTTTGAAATGAACAATTCTGCAGGTCGAAGCCAATTCTGAGGGGTGAAGTTTGAAATGACTAAATCTGCGGGTCGAAGCCAATTCTGAGGGCTTAAGTTGGGAAACTCTACCGAGAAAATTACCTCATGATTTTGATTTGAGCTGGGGAGCTGATTGCTGGGGAAATCCTCATATCTGTTTGAGATTTTACCATGTAATAGCCAATTTGATGCTGTAAATGCTATTAGGGAATAGATTAGGTGGTCCATTCTTTGCTCGAGGAGACCTGAGACCTTTGGGGAATTTTCGATTACCTTAGAGGTCCTCGGGGACGTTGTCGGGAGGAGATTCACTTGGCTTTTGAGAGTTTCACTGGGGAAATAGGGATTTCGCTTGAGGGAGTCCAAAATTTTCTTGGTGAAAATGTTCTAAATCCTTTCCGGGATTTTTAGGAATTTTTTGAGGATTTTTTAGGGTTTTTTGATATTTTTTGGGAATTTTTGTACGAAAATTTAAGTGGGTGACGGTCGACATGGTGTGGAGGGTACCATTTGGCAGTGGTATAGACTTTTGAGCTGCCTCGAGAAGGCAAAGGGTCATTACCGATCAGTAGGTGGGGGTGCAATGCCGATCGGCATGACCCCTGGCATCCTATAAAAACGGGTGGGTTCCCCTCATTTTTCACATCTTCTTGCCTTCTCTCTTTTCATAATTTTCTTCTGCAAATCATTCTATCATTCCATATTCTAAAAATGGCCGCTTTTGTGAGCACTGCAGTACACAGGGAGTGGTTGGCTATTGACGACTGGGCGAACGTGGAGTGGAGGGCCAGGGTGCCCCTTGCTTTGGGGAGCGAGAACTCTTTTAACGCATTCGAGCCGGTTGCGGATGAGCAAACCTTACTACGGGAGCCATCGCGTCATAGCTCTTTGAGGGTGGTGAACCCTGGCGGTTATGTAAGTAAAATGACTTTTGGCATTCATTTTTGGTGATTTTCCTTTTTCTTGGATTTTGACAAGGATTTTTCTTTTGGCAGTCGGATGTGTCTTTATCGACTATGCGTGCCCGCGAGACGACGGGGCTTAAGGATGTCTGGGAGCATCTTCCACATGTGGTATGTTGGGTGGTATCCCCAGTAGGCTTTGGGAGGTTGGCGTATGTGCTGGATGAGACGCCTCGTTCGACGACGGTCTTATGTGCTCTGGGGGAGAGGTGGTGGGACACTACCCTTACCTTTCATTTTGGATTCGGGGAGATGACTGTGACTCCTATAGATGTGCAGCAGCTGCTGGGGATGGATTGTGATGGAGAGCAGATAGAGGTGGATCTCTTTTTGTGGATGAGGCCGAAGGCGGTGCGTGTGGCGCTTGGTGATGTGAGGAGGATAGTGTCTGGGGACTCCATCTTTCTGTCGCTGCTGAAGGACGTTTTATTGGGCAGGGCGATTGATGTGGAGAATGGGCTGTAGATGAGACAGATGGACCGGTTGTTCATTTTTTTGGTGTTGGGGGGATTTCTAGTGGCGTCGAGCAGCAACATTGTCCACTTATGGTTTTTAACATATCTGAGGATGTTTTCGAACATCCCTCTCTATGATTGGGGGAGCCTGACTTTGGCGACCCTTTATTTTTCTCTGGATACAGTCATCCGGTGCTGCCTATAGACTTTCACTGGAGCCACGTATCTTCTTGAGGTATTCTTTTAATTTGCGCATTTTCCTTTCATGCATTCGCATTTTCCCTGTGCATCTCTTTTTAATTGCGAACTTTTGTCTTTGGCAGACGTGGTTCTATGAGGTGATCGGGTGTAATACCCAGCTGATATCTTTGAAGGAAGAGAATGTTGGGGACTTTTACTAATTGTATCGGTGGCAGAAGGCCAATCGGCAGTTGAGGATGTCTCTCTCTGGAGGCGATGCGTCAGGCCTTGAATGGCCTGACTAGTGATAGGAAAAGACTTTTTTTCTTCTTCTTTAGTCTAAGACCTTTGGGTGATCTGATTCTATATTTCCTTATATTTTGCTGGGGATTTTTCAGGTGACCTTTTAACCTTGGGGGACGACTGTTCAGGACACGGGGTTGACTGGGGTGAATGCACAAATGAGGCATTTGTTGGCACACGAGTTTGGCCACTCTTGGTATCTCGAGGAGAGGGTGGTCCGACATATTTCTGGGGAGGAGGTAGTAGTGCCACCTGCGAGGCCCCCTATGTCTATGAGGCGGGAGCGGCTGTTGACAGAGAATGCGAGGATTGCAGCGATGATTGGAGAGTCCTACCTGTTATACACCGATACGACTGTACCGTATGATTATATGGACTTTGTGACAAGCTGACTGATGGTGCCCAACATATATGATGGACTTCCCTTCCCTCCTGCGGGTTCGAGTCAGCCAGTGGGGTTCTCCCACAGCGGTGGCGGTTCGTCAATATCTGCAGCGGTGGTGACTTCGAAGGTTCCGTTTGTGAAGCTGCATACCCCTTCATACAATATTCGAAGGGCTAATGGAGGGATGGTGCCTATGCTGCATCGTCCTTATGCGATGGACCTCGAGGAGTTGGGCTTGAAAGAGGAGGTTCTTCATCCTGAGGTATATCTTTTTTGTTCTTCTCCTTTGGTTTCTATTTATCTTGTCCACTTGATACTGTTCTGCCTTTTCTTGCAGCACGTTCGGGTGTCCACCACTTGGCTGAGGGATATTAGGGACTAGATATCTTCATAGACTGCCCATATTCAGGATACGGTTCTTGTTCCTACTTTTTTAATGTCGTCTGCCTCATCCGGGGAGGATTCTGGTTCAGGTAGCGATGGTTCGTCATCTCACCGTCGGGGAAAGAGAGCGCGTCACAAGGGTGGAAACTCTTAGGAGATATAGGGGAAAGGGAAAGTGAGAGAGAGATAATGTGGGTTCGGGCTGAGTCCCATTATTTTTTGCTTTTCTTTATTTTCTTGCAAAATTGATGTAACGCAGAAAAATATCTATGCAATGCAATGGAGTTTTTTATTATCTTCTGTTAATGATGAATGAATGAATGAATGCATGCACATGCGCTTTTTACTTTGCTTCTGAGACCGTAAAAAGAAATATTTTTGGGATTTGAAGAAAAGTTTTATTTAAAATGAGAATTTATATAAAGCTCGAAAGGGGAATTTTTGAAATTCTTTTGAGAATATCAATTTATTTTTGTTGAGTTTTCTGAATTTTAACATAATCAGAAAAAGGAAAATTTTCGACAGTAGGGGGTTGCTGATCGGTAAGCACCTTGTCCTGCCTATCGGCAGGTTAGTTCAGTCCCATTAATTTAAAGTTGTGATTGGTACCCTCTTCAGCCTTTGGTACCTTCTGGGGCATGATTTCTTTCGATTTCTGCAAAGGTTTGTGTCTTTTGTGGGGGTATTCAAGTATAAAAAGGGGGTGGGGTGGAATGTTTACCCTCACACCTTCACATCCTGACTTTCTTATTCTCTGAGATGGCTCTCCCTGACAGTGTTGAGTTTGTCAACTATCTCGAGAGTTTAGAGGCGACGTGCTCCTATAACGTTGACTACGATGCTTACAACATGCGTCGAGTTTCTTTATGGCGTAATCAGCCCATAGAGTGGAACATGCTGATGGTGGAGGTACAATTCTGGTACATCGAAGACCATGTATTCCTCTTTGGCTTGGAAGAAGTCTGTCCGACTTACGAGGAATTTTTTACCATGTTGGGGATAAATCCCGACGTTGCTGCGGCTCTGCCTGAGTTTTCCCATTCTCCCTAGGAGTTGTTGGTCGGACTTCTTCACGTCTCACCCTCGGTCGGTAGATCCTTGGTTACTAAAGGAATGATTTCTCTTTCGACGGTGTTGCGGTTCGTGCATTTGCTGAAGGTTGGTGATGCTAGATATGCCGGAGCTATCATTCTGGGCTTGGTTTCAAAATTGCTGCTGGGGACCGGGGAGCTACTGCCTATTCTGTAACTAGGATAATACCCATATGTACGGATGGTTGGTCTCAGATATACCTCTTTTTATTTCCCTTGGCGGCTTCTGTACCAATTTGGGTCGGAGCAGATCGTGCCACCTCGGACACTAGACTTCTTTTCGATAAAAGATTTGACAGAGCGTCTGCTCATGCGGCTTGGCTCTTTATGGGAGAGTCAACGTCCATCGACCGCTCCCTCTCAGTCTTCTAGGAGAGTTTAGCACATCCCCGGGGATTGTATGAAGTGGTTGTAGAGAAGAGTAGTTAGCAAGATGTTGGTAGTGGAGACTGAACAAAGGTGGCTTGTCTTATCTGATGCCATGGAGGGGTGTGGTAGTTTTTTCGAGGTTGGTTCGAGCTTATTGGTCCATGGAGCGTCTGTGGCACTCCATTCAGGAAGGGGAAGCTTGGGGACTCCAGGATGTAGATGATGATGATGTTGCGGGATCCTCTCGTAGCTGTGGGTAGGACTCTTGGGGGAGTTTATTTTGTACCAAGAAATAAGTTTGGGAATTTATTTGGCTTTTTGGGAAGGTAGGGGGAAGGGAGTCATCTGTTCCTTTTCTTATGTAATTGCCCTATAGTTTCTTATTAGTGAAATAAATAAGTTTTTGATCGTCTAGCTGTGCCTTTTGATGAATTTTGTATTTTGAATTATCTATACCGATCGCTAAGGCATGCATAATCCTTTTGTTCAAATATATGTTAGAATGGACTGTCGTTCTTGGAGATAAGAAAATAATTGTTTTTTTATGAAAAAGAAAGGGTCATGCTCATGTAAGATGTATGAGCTGCTTACGTACCTCTGGGGGTTTTTGAAAATTTTCAATTTTTCTGAGAATGATTTTTGCAGAGGATCAGACCCACGTAGTTCTGGGTAGAGGGAAATGAAGAGATTTTTTTAAGAATAGAAGGGAGATGAGAAGAGTCGTAGCGCACCAAGATTTTGGACTAGGGGTAAAATTTCTTGAGATGGTCCAAGTTAACTGGATGAGCCATCTCTTCTCCATCTAAGTCGGTGAGCATGGTGGTAACACCGGACAAGATCTTCTTGACAATGTATAGGCCGCTTAATTGGGCTTGAATTTCCCTCTGGGGTACCAGATGGGCTCTACTATTTCTTTAAGGGCTAAATCCCCTTCTCGGACACCACTGTCCTTGACTCTCTTATTAAATGAACGTGCTATGCGGCTATGGTACCCTTGTATGTGATATAACGCCTTCAGTCTCCTTTCATCCAAGAGTGACAGTTCGTCGAGGCGGCTTTGATTCCAGTCCTCCTCATTGGCCATGCTTTCAAGCATGATGCGTAACGAGGGTATTTCTAGCTCCACAGGTAGGACTGCTTCCATGTCGTATATTAGAGAGTAAGGGGTAGCCCCAGTAGAGGTTTGTATTGAGGTTCGGTAGCCCCAGAGGGCGTATGGGATTCGATCAGCCCAATCTCGACATCTTTCGATCATCTTAATGATGATGGCTTTGAGGTTCTTATTAGTGGCTTTGACTACACCGTTGGTCTGAGGTCGGTAGGGAGAATATTTGTGTCTCTGAATCCCATACCTTTTGACCACTTATGTGACTTCTGCCTCGAAATGTAACCCATTATCTGACACTAGCTTGTGCAGAACCCCATATCGGCAGATGATATTTTTCTTGATGAACTTGGCCACTTTTTTGGGGTTCAGAACTGCATATAACTCGGCTTTGACCCATTTGGTGACGTAATCAGTGGAAACCAGGATGAACACATGTTCGTTGGAAGCCTTGGGTGTAACCTTCCCTATGATGTCGATGCCCTAGGTGGAGAATGGCCAGGGAGAAATCGGGTTGTATAATTCCTATGGAGGCAGGTGTTGAAGGTTGGAGAACTATTGGCATTTGAGGCATCTCCGAACATAGGGGTGAAATCCTGGATCATGGTGGTCCAATAGTAGCCTTATCGTATGATCTTCTTAGCAAGCATGTGACCGTTCATGTGGGGTCCGCATTCCCCACTGTGGATTACCTGCATTACCTCTTCAATGCCAGCCCCTACAATGCAGTGTAGATGGGTTCCATCGAAGTTTCTTTTGAACAGTGCTTTATGATAGATGATGTATTGGGCGGCCAATCTTCGGAGGGTTGCCCAGTCCTTCTTGTTGGAACCCTCGGGATACTTACCATGCTTGAGAAGTTTCCATATATCATAATACCAGTAATTGGCTAGCTCGGGATTTTTTTTGGTGATGAGCTCAATGTGGTAGCAGTGGGTTGGTTTATCTTGCTTTGAACTAGGAAGGGGGCCATTATTATTCCTTAGGGCATGTCGACCATGGAGGCTAGGGTAGCAAGTGCATCGGCTAGGTTATTTTTTGCTCGAGGTAGGTAATGTAAGGTGATGTCGTAAAATTAGGAGGCTAGTCCTTTTAGGTGAGCATGGAATAGTTGGAGTTTCTCGTCCTTGACTTTTCATTTTCTGAGCACTTGACTAATGATGAGGGAAGAATCCCCATAGACATCTAGGCATTGAATACCTTTCTTGAGAGCAACTTTGAGTACATATTTAGTCATGTTGTTGGTGCAGGGGAAATCCAATTTTATGGCGATGGGAGTGTGTGAGTCATCTGGGGCGATCAGAAGTATCCCAATCCCATATCCCTTTTTGTTGGTCGCGCCATCAAAGAACATTTTCCATCGAAGGTCATCTTGAGGAGCGTGGAAGATGTTTTCATCTGGGAATTCGGATATCCAGTCATCAGCCTCTTCCATGGGGTATTCAGCGAGGTAGTCAGAGATGGCTCTTCATTTTATGGCTTTTTGTGTGATGTACACAATATCAAACTCGGCTAAGAGCATCAACTATCGAGCCATTCGGTTGGATAAGGCGGGTTTCTCAAGAAGGTACTTGATGGGTTCCATTCGGGATACAATCTTAATGGGGAAGGCGAGCATGTAGTGTCGTAACGTTTGGGTGACCCAGACAAGCGCGATGCATGATTTTTCCAAAGCAGTGTAGTTGACTTCGTACTTGGCCAGTTTTTAACTGGCATAATAGATGGATTTATCTTTATGGGAATCTTCAAGGTATTGAGCTAGCAAAGCCCCAGCTGCAGTGTCGGTTAAATTTAGGTATAGGAGCAAGGGGAGACCAGGCTTTGGTGGCATGAGTATCGGAGGTTGAGTCAGGTATTATTTGATTCGGTTAAAAGCTTCTTGGCAGGCCTCGTTCCAAACTTTGGTTGAATCCTTTCGGAGGAGTTGAAAGTCGGTTCACAGATGGAGTTGAGATGGCCGATGAACCAACTGATCTACTATAATTTCCCAGGGAAACCTCAGACTTCTTTCTCCATTCGGGGAGGTGGCATCTTAAGTATGGATTTTAGCTTGGCAGGATCTGCTTCTATCCCTTTTTCACTGACCATGAATCCCAAGAGTTTTCCCTTTGTAACGCCGAAGACACATTTATGTGGATTGAGTCTCATCTGATACTGTCATAGTCATTAGAAGAACTTTCAGAGAGCGGTAACATAACCTTATCTAGTTTTGGATTTGATAATCATATCATCCACATAGACCTCGACTTTTTTGTGAATCAGATCGTGCAGGATGGTTGTGGCAACCCTCTGGTAGAAAGCCCCAGCATTCTTGAGACCAAATGGCATAATAATATAGCAAAAGGTTCCCCATGGCGTGATGAACGCAGCTTTTTCTTGATGATCTGGGTGCATTTTGATTTGGTTGAATCCGGTAAACCCGTCGATGAATGGCTTGAGAGCATGACTGGTTGTGTTGTCTACGATCATGTCGATATTGGGTAGCGGGTAATCATTATTTGGAGAGGATTTATTCAAGTCCCGGTAGTCTACACACATCTGAACTTTCCCTCCTGATTTCGACACAGGCACTATGTTGGCTAGCCATATGGGATATTCGATCATGCGAATGAAGACCACGTTCAGTTATTTGACCACCTCTTCTTTGACTTTGAGCGACTATTAGGTGCAGAGCTTTCTCAGCTTTTATTTAACCGGCTTGTATTCTGGAAGAGTGGGGATCTCATGCTGAGCAATTTCAGGATCAATGTCGGGCATATCATCATAGGACCATGCGAAGACATCCACGAATTCCTTTAATAATTCTTTGAGTTGTGCACGCTCATGCTCATCAAGGGTAGCCCCTATCCTAATCTCGCGTAGTTAGCTACTAAAATTGAGGTTAATAATAACAGTCTCTTCTTCATTAACTTGAACGCGATTAGGTTGTTTGTTATTAACCTTATTTAGATCAGTTAAGAATTTTTCATTTGTAAAATCATCACCATTAAAAGTTTGATTAGAACCTAAACAATTAATGTATGGCACAACAAGACACTCAAAATCTTCATTTATTTCATTGATAGGAAAAACGTCATTGAGAACCTCATCAAAGGAGGTCTCGATTACATTTGAGCAAGGATAGACAATAGAAGAAGAAATGGGGTCAACATTGGGGTTAGGTGGGATTTCAACAGGTATAACCGGCCCAGCATGCCAGTTGAGGAGAGGTATATCAGCAGCTTTAATTAAGTAGGATGGATCCAGTGATGTAGTGCTTGAATGAACCATGCAGAGTGTTAGCCCCAGTGTATGCAAGTTAAAGGAGTCCTCAGAGTCACTTTCCTCAGTCTCTTCGATATTTTTGATGAGAGGTTGTACATGGTGTTGGGAACTTTTGGCCCATGGGTAGCTATCATGGAAAAAGATCTCCATTCCAGGCTTCATTTTCTTGTCTGTATGGCCATACAAGGGTTCCAGAAAGCCACAAAAGGGGAAGTCTTTGCCATCTTTGATGAATCGTCCATTCAAGGAGTCACCTGAGATAGTCTGGATGCAGTCTAGTCTTCTCTTTGGTCAAGACTGGCGGATTATTATGAGCTCTTGTTCTGATGGTTGATACCCTAAACCACAAGGGGGAAAGCTTTCTTCAATTCAATGGGCTAAAGTATCCATTGATATCTTTGCCCTAGCCCCAGTCCGGGCATGAAATGCATGTTTTTGAACATCTGAATCACATTGACATTACCATGAGGGTCGTATTCTAGATAAACTCTTTATTTGAAATCGTCCCCTACCGGGAGTAGAAGTGGCTCAACTCAGAATCCTTATAGGAGCATATCATTTGACCCGTGCTGTATCTCAAGGATTGGACTGCTGGTACTTGCACCCTCGGCATTATCATCGTCGCCTAAAATGGTAATGACTCGTCTGTCGACGAAGAACTTCAATTTCTGATGGAGTGAGTTAGACACACCCTTGATACTATGGAGCCAAGGTCGTCCGAGCAACAGGTTGAAACAAGCTGGGATGTTAATAACTTGGAATTCAATGACAAGGTTTATAGGGTCAGCCCCTATTACAATTTCTATGGATCCCATCACCTCTCGAAGGGTATTATCGTAGGCACGTACATCAGCGAAAGTTGGAGCGAGGTCACTTTCCTTCAGTCCTAAACATTTGAAGGTTCTTAATGGGCATACATTCAAGGCAGATCCATTATCGACAAGAGAGAGTGATACGATTTTCCCCATAACTTCGACGAAGATGTTAAGTGTATGATTGTGGTTTACCCAAATTCTAGGGATTTCTTCTTCGAAAAAGGATAGCATTCGGGTAGAGGTCAAGGATCCGACTAAATTTATCGCTTATTCTAGAAGGAGGAACTGTGGGTCCAGTGAGCAACTTGATCAAAGAATTTCTGTGTAGCTGGGAAGACATAAAAAGCCGCCAAAGAGTGATGTTAGCTTGAGTTTTATTTAGTTGATCGACGATCTTATTCCCCTCGAGGGTCATTTCTGGAATAGGAAGGTTTTTAACGCCCTTCCCCTTGTCATTGGCTGGTAGTGAGCTTGGGATCTGGTAATGCCTCCCTGATCTGGTCATGTGATATACTGAAGAAGGGAAGAATATGAACCCAGTTTCTTCATCAATCTCGGGTTGTTCTTCCACTTTGTGTATTTCTCCTTGGAGCTCCTCAAATGATATCACCCCACACATGTCGGCTATCGAGCCAGTTTTCTCGAAATCTTATTCCTTCATTCGAATCTTCGAATTCTCCCCCCCATATGGTGGCAATAATTTTGTCTTTCCATGTAAAGTCAATGCATTCCACAACTTCAATGGCTTCTTCATACAGGTCTTCCCATTTTGTGGGGATATGTAAGGGGGAAGGGACCAGGCGCCCTAATAATTTCAGAGTATCAAGTAACTCGGTCATACTGCAAATGTTATTGGTTTGCCTGAATAATTATTCCATGATCTGGATGACATCATCCAGGCTGACTTCATCGGTTGGTACCACCCAACTGTCTGACTTTCAGGCCCATTTTCGTGCTTCCAAGAACAGCGTGCTGAACCTCCTCTAATCAATGATCATTTGTGAGGGCAATTTCAACCCGAACTCTAGGAGTTGGTTTAACACTTTTGATAATTCCATAACTCCATTTTCAGAACGGGTATGGATAGCGATGCATGCTCTGGTAAGGAGTGACAGTGCATGATCGGTGAGGCTAACAGGGTGTAAGAGGAAATATCGGCAAGTTTGGAGAGGTTTGGGAGAGTGTACGGGTGTGATTTGAGTCGAGGGATCAAATTTTGGGTTCATTTATAGGAAAATAGCATTGGTATGATTTGGGAGTGGGTTGTTAGTAGTGTTTGGCTTAGGATTGGCTGGTGGGGCAATGATACCATGGTCAATTAGACCTTGGATTATGTTTCGAAGGTGAAAGCATTGGTCGGTGGTATGACCAGCGGTTTGGTGAAAGGCGCAATGGGCATCTGCCTTGAAGTTTCTTAGAAGTGGATTGAGCAATGGACAAGGATCCAAGGGTTTGATGAGGTTTCGGCTTAATAGGGCTTGATAAAATTTCAAGAGGGGAGCATGTAGCTCGGTGTATTCCTTTCGGACTAGGATATGGCGGCTTTCTGGTTCCCACGAAGTGGTTGGTTGAGAGATGGTTTTGATGCTTGAGACTGCAACACTGGCAGGTTTGTCATATTTTCTAGGGGTGAACTGTCCGGACACTTTCTTTGGTTCAACCTCTGTTTTAGTAAGACCTTCCTCGATTTCTACTCATGCTTCTCTGAGAGCTCGAAAGTGGGGGTAGTATTGTCCTCCCATGGTTTGTAAGACATGGGGCAAGAAGTTTTTCTTCACTATGTTGACTTTCTCTTCCTCGGATGGACGATTGGTAATAGTGGATGCCTTTTCCCTCCATCGGGCTATGAAGTTACTCATTGATTCCCAGAGTTCTATTTGAGCAGTCTAAATCACGGCGGGTGACCTCAAGTTCTTCGTTATATTTGTACTGCGACATGAATTCACGGACAACATCCTCCCAGCTATGGATTCTGGACTCCTCGAGAGACAAAAACTATCGAAGAGCGCTATCCTTCAAAGTTTGCTAAAATAATTAGGCCATCACTTCTTCAAAAGATCCTAGGTGAGTCATGGAATGGTGATAACTGCGAAGATGAACAATCGGTGGTCCACTTCCTTCAAATTTCTCGATATTTGGCATCTTGAACTTCTCAGGTAACCTCACCTTTGGATAAGGATACATGTTGGTGTAGTCCATGTAATTTCTAGAGATTCTGACTTGGTCGAACTTCTTAGTTAGAATCTTAAGATCTTCTTTGATCTTGTTTAACTCTTCCTCTTTTGGATCAATGTTCATAGGCAAGTTAGCCCCAGGTTGTGCAAGGTTTGGCATAGGAAGCTGGGCAGGCGACGACCCATTAGCAGGAGGGGCACGTGGAGCGTGCTAATACTCTTTGGGAACCCAGATAGGCTCGGGTGGACCCATAGAGCGAGGGAATAAGGCCTCGATCTCTTGAGGAATAGGAACCTGGTTTCGTTGCATCTCTCAAACCTCAGTCTGAAAGTTGTCGATCTTGGACACGAGCTGAGATAAAACTGTCGTCAGATCCAGCTTCTCAACTGGCACTTGATCTGTGTTCTCCATGGAAAGAGGATGGACACCGGACTCAGAAGAAGTAGTAGGGGAACGGATGGAACTCCGGGGTGATTTGACTAAATATCGAAGCCAATAAGGAGCCAAGGGCGAGCGATCGACTTGAGAAGGCGTAAAACGGGATTTATTTTCTGAAAAGAAAGAAGGAAAATAGTTTTTAAAAAAAAAATAGATTGAAAGACAAAATATTTTTGGATTTTTTATAAAGAAAAGAGAAATATTTTTGGATTTTTGGATTTTTGATAAAGAAGGGAGGAATGTTTTGGAGATGGGTCTCAACATGATTATTATTATTATTATTATTATTATTATTATTATTATTATTATTATTATTATTATTATTATTATTATTATTATTATTATTATTATGTTCTCACTTGTATTAAATTCTCCTAAATGCAAAATGAAATGTCGGACGGGACCCGAGCCTTGAAAAGTTGGGTTTGTAACATATGCAAATCCATGGCTGGGCTTGTAACCAGGCTCACGGGTAGGGACTAGTTTTAAAAATGCGTAAAAATTTTGGAGGCAGGCCGGCCCGAAATTTCGACAGAGATTCGGGTTGAAACCGGCAATCTAACATGTGTGTCCTAGGATTGATAACTATATACGGGTATGCATCTTAGTTAGGTGAATCGAAAGGGTTCCCCCCTTTGGCGTGGCTTCCACGATATACGTCTTGATTTTGAGGGCAATCGGTGCGTGTGGACAAGCCATTTGATATACCTGAGTGTACGTGAATTTCCTCACTATATACCTCGTGGGGACGGTACGTGTGAGAACGAATTCGATATACTCGGCGTACGTGAATGAGTTCCCTGCGATATACCTCCTGTCATTACTTCGGTCAAGCAGTATGATGCGGGGGAACCGTTCGATATACGTCGAAGGTACTTGGCGAATGGAAGGTGAGAGTCATATCGCTTAGGCTAACTGTGCCCTGCCGAACCAGTGGCCATCACGAAGTGACCCTCCAGTTACTGGACAAAATTTGGTCAATCACAATGCTCTTTGGTTATATCGTGTGAGTCAGGCATGATTCTCTTATTAGTATCTTATGAGAGTATCTTTCTTGATCATGCCCAACAGGGAGCAAAGTATGAGTACCAATGGTATACCAAGTATGGGTGGGTGATGCGTGCAACATGGGGATATATGTGATCCTACGTGACGTGGTGTGAAGTGTACATTGAGAATTTTATACAAGTGTGTGAATAGAAGCATAAGCATGAGGTAAACATGTATAGTAAAGCGGAACATGCAAAATAGGGGAAAATATTAACAAATATAACACCCATGTAAATTGAGTCTAGCCCTCAAATAAAATTTCCCCATCGGAGTCGCCACTGTGGCCATCCCCTTGCGATCCTCCCGACGGAACAGGCGAAGAAGAGAGGGGGCTGTCTCCCATTCATCTCGGGAGGATCTTGGTCCCGCGTATCCCTCTCGGGAGTGCCGTTGATAAGGTGAAAATGTAAAGAGATAGAGTCGCCAGTCTATTTTACTCAAAACAGACAAAAGAAAAAAAGGGAGTCATCCCGAAGGACAGAATCCAAAGACATAGTTATACATACGAAACCAAAATGATTTGAAAATGGTCCGGAGGCTAAGTTACGAAATGGGAAGGTGTTAGTCACCCATTCCGCCCTTACGGTCTCTCATGGGTTATTGCTATTTTCCTTTATTTTCCCGTGATATGTGTGCATGTGTATATGTAGTGGAGATAGGAATCATCAACTTGTATCATGGAAGAGATAAAGCCAGTCATCCATAGGAATGTTCCTAAAAGTAATATTAAAAAATAGGATTTATGCGATTAACCTAGCGTCAATCATTATAAGGGAATGATAACGCATGTGGGATAATACGCCATCAAGAACAAATATATATAGAGAGGGAGTTTAAGAGAGTTAACTTTTAAAGAATATATAAAAAAGAAAAGTAGGAAAAGGACTCGAGTCTCGGGTTTTACCCCGAGACGCCAATGTAGCCTATAGAGGCATCGCAGGCCACGTAGCTTGTATGAAAAATGAGGGGTGGGATTTATCCCATAAACCCAATCGGGGACTTCTCTTATATGTGTGTGCGTGTGTGTAAAAAAGTGTTTAAGTTGTGAGAAAAGTGTGAGAATCCCCGTTTGGGATTTATGAGCAAATCATCTTTTTCTTGTTTTTTGGGTTTTATTTATATGAAAATAATACTAGATAAAAACAATATTAGGATATGTGAGATGAGAGAATAAAAATACTATGTAACAAAATAAATTAATGCGAATTTAGGAGAATTTAATGAGAGAGTGGAGAAAGTTGAACCTTCTTGAAGATCTTGAGCTTGGTCTTGGATGTTGGAGAGTAGCCCTTGCACTTGGATGATGATGGAGGATACTTAATTCACCAATTTTGATGAAAAAGTGATGAAAGGTGAAGGTTGGAAAGGGATTTGGATGTGGAAATCACGCTGACTTCGAGAGGGATTTTCTGAGCTTGCTGAGAGTGATGGATCTCAGATATTGGGTTTTTTAGAATGAGGTCAGTCCCTCCTTTTTATAGGCCCAGGTCATTATCGATTGGCATAGCCCTGGTCCTGCCAATCGACATGTGTGTTTAGGCAAACTGTCGATAGGCAGTGTTTGGAACCTGCCGTGTGGCAGCCTCTTTCAGGTTCCTTCGAAAAATCGATCGTAGAGCACAAACCATTGATCCAAATTGTGCACGGGGTGAACCCTTGGAAAGGTAATTTAGATACCTTCAAAAGTCTTTGGACTGCTCTCGGGAGTTAAATTTGGGTCAAATGTGGCTCGAAAGTGTTCATCGGTCCTTTGGACGGGGGATCATCGGGTGCAAATGAATCGTTCATCTGTATGGTAAGTCCGAATCGCGCACGGGGTAGACTGTTGGAAAGGTTATTAGATGTACGTCAACATTCCAAAGAGATTGACTCGGTTTGGAGAGTTAACTTTGGTCAACCGGGACCTGGAAGCGCTCGGTGACCTTTCGGAATAAAACGAATCGTTCGTCCGTACTTTAAGTCAGAATCGCACATGGGTTGGACTGTTGGAAAGGGGTTTCAGTTACCTTAGAAGATTCATTCAGTCTCGGTTGAGCTGAAGAGTTGACTTTGGTCAAACGGAGCCTGGGGGCATCGGATGACCTCCTGATCGAGTTTCGGGGGAAAACGGGTCGTTTGTTCGCACTATAAGTCAGAATCGTGCATGGGGTGAACCGTTGGAAAGGGGTTTTAGTGTTTTTCGAAGATTCATTTAGTCTCGATCAGGCTGAAGAGTTTGACTTTTGGTTAAACGGAGCATGTGAGTGCCCGATGGCCTTTAGTTCAGTACCCAGGGTATGACTTATGTTTGTAATGATGAGGGGAGGTGCTAGGGGATCTACGGAGAGGTTATGGGGTGTTATAATTGGGTGTCTACAATACCGTTTAGTATTTCATTATGGACATGTTGTACTTCAGTTATATTAGTTACAATTTAAACATTAATTCATTTTCATTTTTGGATTATTAGTTGATTTTTTATTTTATGGTCGATGATTATATCGGCATTGTGTTTAATTATGATAGCTTATTATGGTTTGTAGTCTATATTTTGTGGATGGTTGAAGTTAGTTTATTTATGTTTGTTAATTTTTGTATTTAGTGCAAGATAAAATTTGACACCAACTAAATTAACTGATAGGTGATAAGTAATTCATATGATTTTTTATAGTGACGCTCATAATGAACCTTGTTGTAAATCTTGTTTTAATTTAATAAAGGCCTGATCACCATGTATTTAATTAGGTGGGGTATCGCAAGTGGTATCATAGCATTAGGTTCTAGTGTCCAATAGGATCTGTGCGGCTTACTACGATTTTAGTATTTTGTCCTTTTGATATAGAACCCTATTATTAGGACTGTTGGTTTATCCTTGCGTGTTTGAGATATCGTGCTTCTGCTACTAGATTTTTGCATAAACTGTGTACTGATACAAATTTGATATGTTTCTAGAGGCCACCGAGTAGATAGATAGATGAGAGGGAAGAGACCAAGGATGAGACGAGGGAGTCTCATTAGGAGCCACATGTACCGCCATCACATTCACCACTAGAGATGATTTTGACTGCACAGGTGGCAATAATAGTGGCCTGGGTGGTTGACATAGCCCTGATAGCTATGGTAGCCCATTTCCCCCGACCCCAGGCACATCCACCAGTGGAACTAGAGATCCAGGCCTAGGCAGGGCCGTCCACTTAGCAGAGAGTTAGAGAGACCTTATAAAAGGGTCACCCACCTGAGTTTCAGAGAAATTTCGGTGTTATTGAGACTTGCCAGTGAAAAAAGAATATACAATGGTCGATTGTATGGAGATTCAAAAGCAGATGTTAGCGACATTCAAGCTTTCTGAAGCCACTTTGTAGTGGTGGGAGTCAGTTACCACCACTGGTGAGAGAGATCGAATGACTATCACGGAGTTTTGGGTGTAGTTTGATCTCAAATACTTCCCAACAGTAGTGGAGGTAGACATGCCAAGGAAATTTGTGGAGGTAACGTAGGGAGATCAGTCGGTATAAGAATATGAGGAAGAGTTCACTCGCTTGGCAAATTTTGTGTCAGGCGAGGTGAGCAACAAAGATCGGAAGAAGGCACGATTCATGAATGGTTTAGCCTGAAGGATCAGGTAGCATTTGATCGACAACCCTGTATTAGAGACTTATACGGATGTTGTTAATGCTATATTATTACACTATCAGGACCACCGCTTTAATTTAAGGGGGAGCAAGAGATAAGGGGAGACGAGTCAGCCTAGTAGGTCAGAGGGAAATAGTATTGGTGGGGAACCCCCACTGTAAGAGATAGTGAGACACCAGGGGCAAGATTCCCGCCAAGGAAATCAGAATAAGAGGTTCAGATATGGGGGTCAGCGACCAGAGGGTCAGGTATTTAGGCAGGAACAGTGGGTCCTAGTCAGCAGCATCAAGTTCCTCTGCGCCGTCAAGTCCAAGGGAATAACGAAGGTGGCTAGTAGAGTCGTGGTTATCAGGGACAGCGTCAGGGATAGCAGGGCTAGAGGAGATCTTTTCTGTAGCAGTGCTTTATATGTGGCCAAGAGGGTCACAAGAGGAGACATTTCCCACAACATGGCGGGGCATAGCAATAGGGTTCCTAACATGGGCAGCAATCTCCTTTACTTCCAACTCCAGCACCAGCATCGACCCCACAGCAGAAATAGAGTCAGATGCACTATAGGCATGTGTATAACATTCAGAATGTACCTATGCCTCCAGCACTTCATGCACCACCAACAGTTAAGAGTACATTTTCTACCCATGGGTCAGAAGGTACAGTACTTTTTGATATGGGAGCGTCGCACTTTTTTATTCCCGCTAGATTTTCATGTGTTATCGGTCTTTTAAAGATGGCCAACACTTGACTTATGTGTGTAGAGTCACCGTTGGGTAGTGGTTCATTCATTCACTCGGTGTGTAGAGTGGTAGAAATCTTGATTGGGAGACTGAGTCTAACAGCAAACCTTCTAGTGCTATATATGGAGAGGTATGATATTATTCTAGGGATGGATTGGTTAGTCGGCTATAAACCGACATTAGATTACTATGAGAGGACCATAGTGTTCTAAATTCTGGGCAGGAGATGCACCTTATGGCGATGCCTCTACCCGAGGGAGGATCTTGCTCCCATTTATATTACATTGAGGAGGAGACCTCGCAGGAGATAGTTGTACCGTTAGACTCGATTACGGTAGTGAGGGAGTTTTAGTACGTATCCTAGGAGATACTCGAGCTGCCATCGAGTCGAGAAATAAAATTTGTCATCGATTTAGCACCGAGGATGATACCGTTTGGCAGAGAACTGTACCGTATAGCCCCTTTAGAAATGCGAGAGTTGGGAGCAAACTCAGTAGCTCTTGGGTCAGGGTTTCATTCAATAGAGCACATCACCGTGGGGTGTACCGGTGCTGTTTATGAAAATGAGGGATGGTTCGCTTCGCTTGTGTGTGGACTACAAGGAGCTGAACAAATTCACGATAAGGAATAAGTATTTGTTAGCGAGGATTAATGACCTATTTGATCAGTTGATAGGGGCTGCCTATTTTTTAAAGATTGATTTGAGATTGAGTTATCACCAACTACGTATTCGAAAGAATGATGTTCCCAATACCTCTTTCTTGCCGCGGTATGGGTCATACGAGTCCAGGGTGATGCCGTTTGGACTCACCAATGCACCAACAGTGTTCACGAATCTCATGAACAGAGTATTCAGGGAGTTTTTAGAACAATTCATGATCGTGTTTGTAAGGGGACAAATTTTCAATTGAGTCCTTTGTTATTTTGGCTCAATTCCGAACAAAAAAGTTTAAGTCATAGGATAGAGTTCTTGACCATCCTTCAAGCCTATGACATGAAAGAGTTGAAGACATAGCGTCCAAGACTTATAAAGATTCATCATTTGCCGAGTTTCAGTGTCATATTTCTATGTCATCAACATCATATTCCATAGTCTCCAAAAGGTATGAATGCATTTATACATATTTATATAGGGAGACTTGGAATAATTTTATAAAGGGTGTAGTTTTATTTAAAATTGAATTTTATTTACAGAAAGTTATTTTAGAACTTTTAAATAAAGTTTTTGGGCTAAAATATAATTTTCAACTTTTTGGAAGTTCATTCGAAGTTGTCGTTCGAACGAGTTTTTCGTTCGAACGAGAATATCATTCGAATGAGGTTTGCCAATGACCTACCTCTGGAACTTCGTTAGAAGTATCGTTCAAACGAGCTTTCATTCGAACGAAAATCTCCTTCGAACGAGATTTCGGTGGGAAAAGTTTTTGGTAGTTTTTTGACATTTTCCCACTACTTGTCCCCACTAACGTTTAACTGTTTAAATCAATTTCGGGACCAGATTTTTTCTATGAACTTTTTCCAACTCCTAGAGAGTTTTTGAGAGCTTAATCCTTTCATAAAAAGTTCCCTTGGTGCTTGTTATTTAAATTGATATATTCAAAGAACAAAACCAAGTTTACACCCAATTGTTTGTTTTAATCCAAGTTTATATCTATATATATGTATACATCTTGCTTACCGGATTCATCTCTACCATAAAAGAGATTTTGGTTTTTTCTTCTACATCCCATAAAAGAAGAAGCTTGTTTGTTGTGACACACCCACTTGGAGAAATGCTCTTTGTTTGAGTGGCGGTGACCGAAAAAAGTCTGATCGGTGGATTCTGAGACCGCGATGGAGCTCTTTGGTTATTCGCTAGGCAGAGGTGTGTACAAAAAGAAGCGTCGGGGCTTGGACGGAGTCAAGTCGAGTGTTGTAAGTCTTTCGTGTCTTGTAATTGTAAAACCATACTTAGTGAATTTGTGGCTAGGGTCGTCCGAGATTTTTTCCTGTTATGGGTTTTTCCTTGTACATCGCGGCGTAGTGATTATTTGTTTATTTTATCTTGTGCAAAAGTCACCTAGATGCATGCTTAGGTAAAAAGATAAAATTTGGTTTAAATCACTACTTACTTAAATTGGTGCTAATTTAAATTCGGGTATATGATAATTTAATTCAAGTCGTCGTTTATTTTGTTAAATTTGGTTTGGCCTAATTTGGTAATATTGAATATATGACTTAGGCAAATTTCTAGGACTTGGGTTAAATTGGTTTAAGTGAAAAATGTATTAATTGTTTAATTTAATTTCACATTGTGTTTAGTTTAATTTTAATTTGAAAGAAATTAAAATCTTGATGTTTGTGTGTGTTTAATTGAACCATCTCGTTTCCTCATATCTTTAAAAGGAAATTATTTTTTTGTAATAAGATCTTAAAAATTGGGGGCCTCGTGTTCCATCAAGTGGTATCAGAGCATTGATTGAGAAAAACTATCATTTTTAGTGTTCATAGATGGCATTCTTGTTTACTCTCGTATGGAGGAGGAGCATGTGGAGCATCTGTGTAGGGTCTAGCTTCGGGACCATCAGTTGTATGCCAAATTTGGGAATTATGGGTTTTGGCAACCAGAGGTATAGTTTATCGGACACATCGTATTGGATATGGGTATTGCAGTGGATCCGAGTAAGGTGTCGACGGTGAGGGAGTGGGGACAACCTACAACACCGACAGAGATTCGTAGCTATTAGGGGTTGTCTGGGTATTATCGTCGATTCATTAAAGGGTTCTCAAAGATTGTGGGTCCTTTGACGAACCTGACTCGTAAGGGAGTGCCATTTATATGGAGTGATCACTGTCAGCTAGACTTTGATGAGCTGTAGGATAAGTTGATGTCAACGACGATACTTGCATTACCTAGGAGTGGGGTAGAGTATTGGGTCTACACGAATTCATATTTGCAGGGACTTGGGGGTGTATTATAGTAGGAGGATATGGCTATAGCTTATGGGTCCCAAAACTTAAGCCCCATGAGAAGAATTATCCCACCCATGACCTTGAGTTGACAATGATCATTTTTGCTTTGAGGATATGGAGACATTATTTACTGGGAGAGAAGTTCACATTATTCATGGATCATAAGTCACTTCAGTATCTTTTCATAAAGAAGGATCTGAATATGAGGCAGAGGCGATGGCTAAAATTTGTGAAGGACTAACAGTTTGATATCTAGTACCATCTTGGTAAGGCTAACATGGTGGCAGACGAGTTGAGACGATGGGCTACGGGCAGTTGGCAGAGATTTGGAAAGAAAAGTCGAGTGAAATTCAACACGATGATGAGATCGTCAGAGCGTGTATGGAAGTTTTACTATTACTCCTAAGATAGTGATGAGGGTAGTGAAGGCACAGGCAGAGGATCAGTTCTGTTAGGACCGAGTACTTTAGTTATTAGCCGAGGGTGTGGAGTCCTATTCGGTTAGCTCAGAGGGTGGTCTACGTCTTAATGGGAGACTTATAGTGCCAGATAATGAGGATCTGAGACATGCAGTGATGACTGAGTCCCACGATTTAAGGTTTGCAGTACATCCTGGTGGGGATAAGATGTACCAGAACATGAGGAACAATACTGGTGGTTAGGGATGAAGCAAGACATAACAGAGTTTGTCTCGAATTGGGGTTGACCATTAGAGGCCTTCAGGGATGCTACAACCATTCTCGTGTGGAAGTTTGAAGACATCTCAATGGATTTTATTACAGGATTACCGACGTCACAACAATGTCACGATTCCATTTGGGCGATAGTGGATCGGCTGACTAAGGTGGCCCATTTCTTGATAGTTCGTAACGATTATGAGACGATGCAGTATGTGTAGCTATTCATTTCAAAGATTGTTAAGCTATACAGGGTACCGATTAACATTGTGTCTGATAGAGATAAGTTCTTCGTATCCCATTTCTGGCAGAGCTTTCTGGAGGCCATGGGTCCAGACTTGAGGTTGACTACGGCTTATCACCCATAGACAGACGGACATACTGAGAGGGTAAATTAGATGTTAGAGGACATGTCGAGGATGTGCATCCTAGATTTGGGGGAGGTTGGTAGCGATACCTTCCATTGGTAGAATTTGCGTATAATAACTCTTACCAATTTACTATCGGCAAGACACCGTTCGAGGCATTATATGGGAGACCTTATCGTTCGCTCGCCTGCTGGTTAGAGTTAGGGGATAAAAATTTATTAGGACCCAAGATGATACAGGAGACTATGGCCAAGATCGAGCTAATTCGAGGACGTATTCGGATAGCTCAGGATAGCAAAAGAGCTATGACGATGCGTACCATAGGCAAGTTGAGTTAAATTTGGTGATCAGGTGTTAATACGGGTGTCTCCTATGAAGGGGATCTTGAGGTTCGACAAGAGGGGTAAACTAGCGCCGAGGTACGTGGGGCAATTTTTAGTTATTGAGAGAGTTGGATCAGTGGCCTACAGATTAGGTCTATCGAAGCATCTTTAGTGGATACACGACGTGTTCCATATGTCATCGCTAAAGAAATATCGGAGGAGTAAGAGGGCTTTTTGGCATGTTCCACTTGAGGAGATTGATTTACAGCCAAATGTCTTGTACGAGGAGAGACCCGTGGCTATTCTGGATCGTAGTGAACGTAAGTTGCGGTCCAAGGTGGTGCCGTTGGTGCGAGTTTTGTGGGGACACCACAATACTGATGAGTCAACATGGGAGCGGGAGAATGACATGCGAGAGAAGTATCCAGAGTTATTCATCGCAGGTATGTCCTAATTTCGGGCATAAAATTCCTTTATATGGGGAGTGTGTAATACCCCGTATTTCTATGTATTAGAAATTTAATTAATTCGAAAATTAATTGGGAAAATACGTTTTAATTAAATTACACATGTGTCTTAATTTAACATGATTAAATAATAAATGTGAGGTTACATATTAATCGAGAGATAGATACTGATTAATATTATGAAATGAAATTCACTAAGCGTGAATAGTAAATAATTGATGATTATTAAATTATGTCATAACGAGTGTTATGGGCGTATTTGTTTATATCTCAACCGAGAGTCGCGTGTAGACTAAATTGAGGTTGAGATAGGAAATATATTTCAAGCGACTCGGATGATAATTTAGATGTCATGAATGATTCCAAAAGAGTCGAAATAGTCGGAATAGTGTACCCGGGGGCATTTTGGTCATTTTACATAAGGAGGTTTAGAGACCTACGAAATTTACAACCCTATATAAGATATTAGTTAGAAGAGGTTAGTATTAACAACGTTGAAAATACAGAGAGGACATTAGAGAAGATGAGGAGAAGAATTTTGGAGCTTTTGAGGATAATTTTGAAGCTCTTCATCTTGTTCTTGCAACACAATCTATTGGGGAGAGAGGATTAGAAGAGAAGAACACAAATCCATCATCACCATCATAAAATCAGACCCCATCTATTAAGGCAAGTGTTTATATAGAAGCCTTTTGATGTTTTAATACCCATGTGTAGGGTTTTCAATATAGATTGGATTAAATTAATGATTCTTGGAAGAAAAGAAAGATTTTAATGCATGTTTGGTAGGAATTACATGTAGTCAGAATTAACATATGTAGAGGACAATAAAACAGAAATTAGGTATTCATATTCACGAACTAAATCTGGTTTCTTGATGAAAAAACTTGAAGAAAACATAAACTTGGGGTTTTATGAGGGTTTTAAGGATAATCTGATCTTGAATTGAAATCATGATGTATTGCTGATAATTTTACATTAGAAATCACCTTAATGCATGTAGAAATGGTTAGGGACAATTGGTATCTATTTTGGTGAAGAATAATATAAGTTGTGTGGGTGTTAATGGTCAAAAATTCAAGTTCGTAAGGAAGAAGATGAAGTCCAGAACGTCGAATTAGTTCGGTCCAGAGCGTCGGACCGATTCGGTTTCCCCTTAAAATTATCGAAGTTCATTTTTAACCCTAGAATTCCTAAATGGTTATCGAGAAAGATCTTGGGACAGTGTTAAAATATAATAAGGGATTTAATATATTATAGTAGGCTTATGATAGGGTGGTGATTTAGTCTTATTGAGAGGATTTAATATGAGGATAGATTGGGTTAAATTATGTCGTAATTTATCAGAGACAAATATAACTAATTATGGGAATTTCAAATGAGTAAAATAGAAGACCAATAGGTTTTGATTGAGTTAAATATTGAAATTAACGAAGGGGTAACCAGAATCCTTATAGTTTTGTGAATACTTGAATAAATATGATAGTGAGGTAAATCGTAAAGTAGTATATACGGTGAGTATTCGAGAGAAATATACCACATACGAGTATGAATAATTTGGTTGTGTGTATACCTACTGATTTAATTATAGGTGTAATGAATACCTATTATATACTTGTTTGATAAGTTTGATGAGACATTCCGTACCAAGTTCGATGAGACATTCTGAACCAAGTTCGATGAGACATTTCGAATCATGTTCGATGCGACATTCTTAACCACGTTCGATGAGACATTTCGAACTAATAGTCTTAATGTGTGATGCGGGGACATTATAGCGGAGTATGCACTTATAGTATATATATTTTGTGTGAAATATATAACGTGAGAATAATCTACTTGTGTGTACTAGTAGACCATTAGATGATATGTATCTGAGTAGCGAATTAAGTAGAGAGACTTAATTAAATTATTAAAAGATAGCATGTGGGAAATATTACTTATAATGATTATGACATACGAGAGATGTTAAACCAATTAGCATACTATATGGGCGGTACGGGTACTTATAAGTGTCAATAGTACGATTATATACTTATGTCTAGTTAGCTTGGGTTGTATGTCTAGGTAGGCTAAGTAGAAACTTTAGGCGTGCACAATAGTTAAGAGGTGAGGAAAACTCAAGAGAGTGTACGCTAACCTAACATGTGTAATCAATAACTGATTTTTTAGCTGTTATAAACTCTTGATAAGTTGTTTCAAAATGTTTTGAGTTCTAACTCCTTGTTATAAATTATTTTTTAAAAACCTTTTAGGTGTCCAGCCACAGGGGCGTCAAACTTGATATTCTGTTCCAGGAAGACGCAACTGCGACACAGTGGATGTTTGTGGGACTTTAATTAGACGCTTACATATATATTCTAATCTAATGTAGGATTTCAATTTATTATTTCATTATGGACATCTTGTTCTTAAGTACTATATCAGTTTCAGTTTAAACGTTAGTTCCTATTCATTTTTGGATTATCAATTGGTTTTGGATTTTATGGTCGATGATTATATCGGCATGGTGTTTAATTATGATATCTTATTATGGTTTAGATTATATATGTTTTGGATGGTTTAATTTAGTTTGTTTACGTTTATTAATTATTGTATTTAATGCAAGATAAAATTTGACACTGACTTAATTAACTGATAGATGATTAGTAATTAATTTTGTTTTCGACTGTGATGCTCAAAATGAACCATGCTGTAAATCATGTTTTAATTTAATAAAGGCCTGATCATTTGGTTTTTAATTGGGTGGGGTGTCATAATATAAAGTTTAATTTATCAACTCGTTCCATATTTTGAGTATGTGCTCATTAAATATAAGTCAATAACTCTTACCAATTTACTATCGGCATGGCACCGTTCGAGGCATTATATGGGAGACCTTGTCGTTCGCCCGCCTGCTGGCTAGAGGTGGGGGACAACAAGTTATTAGGACCCAAGATGATACAGGAGACTACAACGAAGATCAAGCTAATTCGAGGACGTATCCGGATTGCTCAGGACAGGAAAAAGAGCTATGCTGACGCGTACCGTAGGCACACCGAGTTAGAGGTTGGTGATCAGGTGTTAATACGGGTGTCTCCTATGAAGGGGATCTTGAGGTTAGACAAGAGGGATAAACCAGTGCCGAGGTACGTGGGGCTATTTCCAGTTATTGAGAGGGTTGGATCAATGGCCTACAAATTGGGTCTATCGGAGCATCTTCAGTGGATACACGACGTGTTCCATATGTCATCGCTAAAGAAATATCGGAGGAGCGAGAGGGATTTTTGGCATGTTCCACTTGAGGAGATCGATTTCAGTCAAATGACTTTTACGAGGAGAGACCCGTGGCTATTTTGGATCGTTGTGAGCATAAGTTGCGGTCCAAGGTGGTGCTGTTGGTGCGAGTTTAGTGGGGACACCACAATACTAATGAGTTGAGATGTGAGCGGGAGCATGACATGTGAGAGAAGTATCTAGAGTTATTCACCGCAGGTATGTCCTAATTTCGGGGATAAAATTCCTTTATAGGGGGGAGTGCGTAATACCTCATATTTTTGCATATTAGAAATTTAATTAATTCAAAAATTAATTGGAAAATTACGTTTTAATTAAATTACACTTGTGACATAATTTAACGCGATTAAATAATAAATGTGAGGTTACATATTAATCGAGAGATAGATACTGATTAATATTATGAAATAAATTTACTAAGTGTGAATAGTAAATAATTGATGATTATTAAATTACGTCATAACGAGTGGTATGGGCGTATTTGTTTATATCTCAACCGAAAGTCGCGTGTTGACTAAATTGAGATTGAGATAGAAAATATATTTTAAGTGACTCGGATGATAATTTAGATGTCATGAATGATTCCAAAAGGGTCTAAATAGTCAGAATAGTGTACCGGGGGGTACTGTTTGAGTCCTAGGTCAATTTTTGGCCAAACCGGCACCTATTAAGGGCATTTTGGTCATTTTACATATGGAGTTTTAGAGGCCTGCGAAATTTACAACCCTATATAAGATATTAGTTAGAATGGGTTAGGGTTAACAACGTTGAAAATACTGAGAGAACATTAGAGAAGAAGAGGAGAAGAATTTTGGAGCTTTTGAAGAGAATTTTGAAGCCCTTCACCTTGTTCTTGCAACACAATGTATTGGGGAGAGAGGATTGGAAGAGAAGAACACAAATCCATCATCGCCATTACGAAATCAGACCCTATCTGTTAAGGCAAGTGTTTATATACAAGCCTTTTGATGTTATAATACCCATGTGTAGGGTTTTCAATATAGACTGGATTAAATTAACGATTCTTGGAAGGAAAAAAAGATTTTAATGCATGTTTGGGTAGAAATTACACGTAGTACAAATTAACATATGTAGAGGACAATAAAACATAAATTAGGTATTCATATTCATGAATTAAATCTGGGTTCGTGATGAACAAACTTGAAGAACACATAAACTAGGGTTTTTATGAGGGTTTTAAGGATAATCTGATCTTGAATTGAAATCATGATGTATTAATGATAATTTTACATTGGAAATCACCTTAATGCATGTAGAAAGGGTTAAGGACAATTGACATCTATTTTCTTGAAGAATCATATAAGTTCTGTGGGTATTAATGGTGAAAAAGGCAAGTTCGTAAGGAAGAAGATGAAGTCCAGAACGTCGGATCAGTTCGGTCCAGAGCGTCGAACCGGTTTGGGTTCCCCTTAAAATTATCAAAGTTCCTTTTTAACCCTAGAACTCCTAAATGGTTATCGAGAAAGATCCTAAGACATTGTTAAAATATAATAAGGGATTTATTATATTATAGTAGGCTTTTGATATGGTGGTGATTTAGTCTTATTGAGAGGATTTAAGATGAGGATAGATTGGGTTAAATTATGTCGTAATTTATCAAAGAGAAAGATAACTAATTATGGGAATTTCGAATGAGTCAAATATAAGACAAATAGGTTTAGATTGAGTTAAATATTGAAATTAACGAAGGAGTAACTAGGATCCTTAGAGTTGTGTGATACTCGAATAAATACGATAGTGAGGTAAATCGTAAAGTAGTATGTACGGTGAGTATTCGAGAGAAATATACCACGTACGAGTATGAATAATTAGGTTGTGTGTACACCTACTGATTAATTATAGGTGGAATGGACACCTATTATATACTTATTTGATAAGTTCGATGAGACATTCCGAACCAAGTTCGATGAGACATTCTGAACCAAGTTCGATGAGACATTTCGAACCATGTTCGATGAGACATTCTGAACTAGTAGTCCTTAATGTGTGATACGGGGAAATTATGGTGGATTATGCACTTATAATATATATATATATATATATATATATATATATATATATATATATATTTTATGTGAAAAATATACGGTGCGAATAATCTACTTGTGTGTAATAGTAAACCATTAGATGATATGTATCTGATTAGCGAATTAAGTAGAGAGACTTAATTAAATTATTAAAAGATGGCATGTGGGAAATTTTACTTATAATGATTATGACATACGAGAGATGTTAAACCAATTAGCGTACTGTATGGGTGGTACGGGGACTTATAAGTGTCAATAGCCCTATTATATACTTATGTCTAGTTATCTTGGGTTGTATGGCTAGGTGGGCTAAGTAGGAACATTAGGCATACAAAATAGTTGAGAGGTGAGGAAAACTCAATAGAGTGTACGCTAACCTAACATGTGTAATCAATAACTTATTTTTGAGCTGTTATAAACTCTTGCTAAATAGTTTCAAAATGTTTTGAGTTATAACTCCTTGCTATAAAATATTTTATTAAAACCTTTTAGGTGTCCATCCACAGGGGCGCCAAACTTGATATTCTGTTCCAGGAAGACGCAGTTGCGACACAGGTGGATGTTCACAGGTCTTTAATTAGACGCTTCCATAACTATTATGATCTAATTTAGGATTTCAATTTATTATTTCATTATGGACATGTTGTCCTTCAGTACTATATCAGTTTCATCTTAAACGTTAGTTCGTATTCATTTTTGGATTATCAGTTGGTTTTGGATTTTACGATCGATGATTATATCGACATGGTGTTTAATTATGATATCTTATTATGGTTTGGATTCTATATGTTTTGGATGGTTAGTTTGTTTACATTTATTAATTGTTGTATTTAATGCAAGTTAAAATTTGACACTGACTTAATTAACTGATAGATAATTAGTAATTAATTTTTTTTTCGACAGTGATGCTCAGAATGAACCATGTTGTAAATCCTGTTTTAATTTAATAAAGGCCTGATCATCCGATTTTTAATTAGGTGGGGTGTCACAATATAAAGTTTAATTTATCAACTCGTTCCATATTTTGAGTATGTGCTCATTAAATATGAGACAGTAACTTTCTTTATGTTTGGATTATTAACTGGAAAGGGCTATTTTTTCCTGACCGCCTAAGACCTTTGTCGACCATGTAATATTGTTGATCACTTTAGGCTTCTTTCCAATCAAATGAGTTAGCATTTGGGTTAATCATTTTGGGCTTCTTAGCCGATTAAATAATTTAAGAACAAGTGTCAACCATTTTGGGAGCCTATTGACTAAATGAGATTGATAACTTGTGCTTGAACCTTCTCCCAATCCAATATGCCTTAGTTGTATCATTCCATCTTCCTGAACTTTTAGGTCGTGTCATCACACTTAGGGATGTAAAATGAACCAAGATACTCGAGTTGGAATCGTGTTCATTCGGAAAAAAGCTCGTTCGGGACTTGCTCAAAAAATAAATGAGTCAAGCTTCATCAAAAGTTTAATCTCGTTATCTTATTGAGCTCGGCTCGGATTCGGCTCGATCACCAATATCCATACTAAGCTAGTGTAAAATAACCAAGCTACTCGAGCTCGACTCGTATTCATTTGCTTAGAAGCTCATTTGAGCTTGGATCGTAAGATAAATGAACTGAGCTTGAACATACTTTTAGGCTCGTTTACATTTACGAATCAAGCTTGAGCAACCATAAGCTCGGCTCGGCTCACCTCATTTTCACCCTTAATCACACTCCCTTATTCCCTAAGTGAAATGATAGCGAGAATGTAATCGGTTGATGGTCCATTTGCCCGATTATATTTTTTGTGACCAACGTAGTTGGTGACCAACCTAAGTTATCTTTTTTACTTAAAGATCCTCTGTACGGCTTTTACTGTTGTTGGGGTAACTCATGAGGTCTACTGTGTTTGTGAAAAGGACCCGAGGGTTGTAGTAATTGAAATATTTTAATCACTTATTGTAATTACTGTGAACCTTGATCGGTGTGATGAAACTTTTTGATTGAAATAAGTTGAATAACTTATTATAATCCACATTAATTCTTATATGCATGAGGAAGTTCTTTGGCTAAGATAAGCTAAGCAGCCTTTTATTAACCAAAGGTAATATCCATAAGGGAGTTATCATTTGGAAAGTATGCACAACATTGAGATGCAATAAATAAATTCGAAGCAGCCAATATATGAGATCAAAGTGTGAGAGTCAGTTGGTCTTTATTCATTGAACAATAACTTGCGAGCAACATAATATTGAAATAAAAAATTTCATAAACTAAGTGTGATAATAAAAGATAGAATATATTAGAAGTAGAATGTGACGGCCCGCTTAAAATAATAACGGGTGGCCAACCCTATACTCCATTAAATCAGGTATCTCAGATGGCACAGTCTCAACATCAACTGACAATACTAAATAATATAAGGCTAACTACCCGAAATCATTAAAAGCAGATTGTCAAAAAAATTTAAACTTTTTGTTTAACAACAACAACAAAACCAATAATGCAATCACAACCAACGATACACATCTAACTATGCTGAGTGATAAGTGCAAACTCCAATAGTATGGAAGAGTACAATACAATGTACAACAAAATCTACATTGAAATACCCGAATATGCTGTCGGGTAACAGACAATACAATATTCTGAGAAATGAAATATGAAAGTGTTAATCTACAACACTTGAATACTAACTCAATATACAAACAAAATCCTAATCTAGATATACAAAGATAGGAATCGACTAAAACAAAGTGCCGCAACAGTCCGCTACTGCCACGGCTCCACGGATACAGGATGGGTGAACATCAATGGCGTCCTTGCGGGGGAACACCTAAAGTAATACAATATATACATGGAGGAGAAAATATAAACGGGTCAGAGCCCGAGTTGAAAAACATTTTATCGTAAGTGTATTAAAATGCATAATAATTATAAATGCATTATTACATGATTTTATGGAGTCAAACTCTCCATAAAATTCAACTCACCCCTCCTCTAAAGCGCGCACTAAGCGTATGCACGTGATCTCCAAATGGATGCCCAATACTAATTAGGTAAAAGAATCTAACTTAAACCCAAGGGAATTATTTGATTAAAACCGTCTAACCTATCTCCCAATATATTCTTATTTATCTCTTTAAAACATATACTTTAACTTTAATATTATTATTCTCTTTATATTTGTTCATTTTGAACATATAAAGTTGTACAATCATCCTCATAACCACATCATCACAATACGTCAACTTTCATTTACTAGAATTTCATATATTCTAGTGATGCCCTTATTTGGCATGTAAACATATATATACATTATTATATATGAGTTATTAGCATGAAGAGTTAAGGATTAAACTCCTCCCGATTCTCAACACGGTGCGTGGGACGTCTCCCCGAGGCGAAATCCAAACAAGGAACCCTCCCCCCCCCCCCCCCCCCCGTTACACTACTCCTGACAGTATCGATCCTCGAGGCTCATTATGCCCTCATTGCATGATGCATGTAACCCAAATTATTATCCAATTTTAATTAATTAATATTCCCAATTCTAAACAGTACATGGCGTTTCATGCGTGGGACGTCTCACCGAAGCGAAATCCAAACAAGGAACCCCCCATTACACTACTCCTGGCACTGTCGATTGTCGGGATAGGTGATATATATATAAATATGAGCATTACGGACTAACTTCTCCCCAATTTCCAACATTACACTGCGGTTCGTGCGTGGGACGTCTCGCCGAAGAGAAATCCAAACAAGGAACCCCCCCCCCCCCCCGATACACTAATCCTGGCAATGTAGGTCGTTGAGGTCCATTATGCCCTCGATACCCAAATACAAGCACAAGTAACAATAACCATCCAACCGAGCTATAACTCGAGGACGCAGGATCACATGCTATCATCTTCCAGTTGACCATATACGTAGCTAACTGGGGCCACCTGGTGGGGTTCAACGACACCCACCTCGTGATCAACTCATGCACACAACGTCCGGGAAGCGGTCATAGTTCCTAACTGGCAAGTGAGAACATCACATACCCCCGACTTCTCACCCCCAAAAGAATGCATATATATATCGCATAATAATCACAATGGACTACTATGACCTGGGGACTATCCACACCCGGATCTTTGAGCAAGGATGCTCACCCTCAACGCACGCAACTTCCCAATGATAGTAAGGAGGGGGTATGCTTCACTATATATGTATATACCATCATATAAGGTATACATACATCACATCAAATAAAGATATACCAACATATAAGGTAAACCTGTCACATCATTTTCATATTTATTATACGCCCTTAGGCGCAACCAAATTAATGTCATTGTTTAGTATATTCTCTCTCATGATATACTAATCGTCATTTCTCACACAACTTCCCCACTTAGTATATACTATACTATCTATCGCTTGAAGCTCACATGTCGCTTTTATTATCATTTTTCATCGTGTGAGATATCTCCCAAATCAATAATCATTAAGGATATTTCTATATCCGTATGCGCATCAATTTGCATTATAATTCTCCTTCCAATATAGGGTTCAATTCATTTTATGAACCTTTAAAGTTATCCCAATTGGGATTTGATCCTAAGATCCACTCTCGATATATTAGTCTCATTCTTTCATATGAATTTAATTATTACCTCCAAATAGAACTCACAATAATAGTGGGATTCCCCACTTAGGTTATACCCAAAATCTCTAATAGGTATTCTTCAAATTAAGTCCATATTGTAATACCCCGTATTTTTATGCTATATTAATTTGGGGATTTATTAAATTTAACGTGGATGATTTATTTAATAAAAATCCGGAAATTAATTATGTTATAATTATTAACGTGATGAGAGTTAGTAATTATGGGAAACTTGTTGAATATTACTAATGAGCAAAGTAATATATTATATTGGTTATATTGAATGTCATGAGTGAATTAAATGACTATTTCGGAAATGTAAGTCGGGACGTGCCCGTGTCACATCGGGACTAATTTTGTTAAATAAAAAGTGAATATTTTATAAGTTGTTCGTATGGTCGTTTTGAGTGCGCCAAGGCGTCCGGAAGGGTCGAGATAGTCATAAAAGTGTACCCGGGGGTTTAGTTTGGGTCTCGGGGCGTTTTTAGGCCTAATTGGTACCCCGGGAGGACAATTTAGTCATTTCACCTTTTTGGGTAATTAAACCCACGAAATTCAGCAACCTATATCAACCATTTAGGTTAGTCTTTTAGGGTTAGAATATCCAGAAATCAAGTGACGGCCATTGGAGAAGAGAGGAGAGAGCTCCAAGGCAATTCAAGGCCAAAAAGTCACCGGTTTGCACCGCCGCCACCACTAACGCGTAGATCGCGAGAAAGGGAACGCAACCACATCGGATTCATCTGCAAACCGGACTTCTGAAAATCCCAGGAAAGTATTTATCTTGCGTATTTTCGTTGGTGCAATCTTCATATTAGTTTAGGATTGATTAGAGATGAAAACTATGGAAGAAAACCCAATTTGTGTTAGGATAATGCATGTAGTATTGATTATATGGAAATTCTGGAACCCTTGCCATGTAGAGGAATATAACCCACGAAATTTTGATGATATATTGGAAGGAAATTCTGGTAAAAACATATTAGAACCTTGATTAAGAAAAAACTCTAGGGTTCTTGATGATTAGATGGGATTTTGGGTTAATTATCCATGTTTAATGTTAGATATACACATGCTTTACGTTAAAAACATCTGGTATATTGTTATAATGATAGTAGTATGATTTTTGGGACGTTTAGAATGGAAAAACATGGTTTTGGATGAAGAAAATTGGTAGAACCCGTAACTGCATTTCTGCAGAATTTTCGCAGACCTGCTTGATCGATCGATCGAGCCTAGAGCTTCGATCGATCGAAGGTTCGATCGATCGAGCCCCAGACCTCGATCGATCGACCCCTCCTGGCAGACTCCTATTCCCCTTGTTTAATTAGTTAAATTAAATTTATCGCGGAATAATTCTTGGGTATTCTTAATAAAATGTTTTGGGAGATAGGGAAGACCAGTAGGACATATGAATAAGTGTTGGGAACTTTATTATAAGACGAGAATCTTGTTTTTGGATAATTATATAATGAACGATGAAACTACGTATTTCAAGTGAGAGATTGCGGCGAATAGCTACGATAGTAAATAGAAGTGTACCTACTGAATTTCCTACTTGGAAGGATAGAGTCCACGAATGTCACGTATTAAGTGAGAAAACCCTTCGAGTTAAGGTTAGAGATGAAACCTTATACGTAATACTAATAATGTGAAATGTAGGATAAATGTTATAATTATGGGTGACGAGAAGAACCTATATTAATATGATAAAGTGGTATACTTATATGATTGTGTGTACATATATTATATACTTGTGAAAATCATGCCCACGCTACTTGCTATCCCTGAGGTTACCGCGCTGGGACAAGTCTTATCTCGATGGGACCTTTATGGGGGATATTGACTTGTACCCTAGAAGATAGATATCCTTGGTACAGGCTATCGGAATGATAGTTCAGACGGTCCTAAGAGATGCGGGTATGTGCTTTCCTCTTAGAGACTTGGAATCTATGCTTCGCCTCATATTGTTTATGTATTTATGTTAATACAATTCGAGAGTGATTCCGAATGTATTCCCCTTAATATGAGTGATATGGGTCTTTGGATAGTATAGTACGCACGCACCATAGTTTTATGTGGGGTGCTGTTATTTTATATATATTATACGAGTAGTTAATATATATAGGAGATTTGGAAATTTGAAACTGCCTACTGTGATTTGATAAGTAGGACATGGTTGGTGACTCGGATAGTAAATACTTGTTTTGTGAAAGTATAATATGTTACTGAGAAACTTTATAAATTAATAAAAGATAAAACGAGAGTTGTGCTGCTAACTGGAAGTATTCTTTTTAAACAAAAATATTGTTCGGTTTTGAAATATTATGAGTAAGTTAAGATACGCTAAATTATTGGAAAGGTTAGTATGATAAAATTGATAAGAAAAACCGTTGGGAAGGTTAGTGCGATAGGTGTGCACATTAGAAGAGAGGTGAGTATTTCTCAAGAGAGTGACGCATTAATATGTTGTTGCATTGGCGTGTATCAATTTAAATACTTGCTAAACGTATTTTAAAATCAAACACACTTTCGGGCTCTGACCCGTTTCTTTTTCTCTCTCTCTCTTGTATATATATGTATATATTTCAGGTGTCCAGCCACAGGGGCGTCTTGCTTAGGATCCCTTGAGAGGAACGTGCTGCAGCTTAGGTGGGAGTTGCAGGTCACTTGCGTAGACGGCTTCCTTTATTGACTCCACTTCTAGCATTCTCATTTATTGGGCATGTGTCGCCCTTTCCATTATTTCATTGTTATTGGGACATTTATATTTCAGTTATTTCCAGTATTGTTCTATGGGATTTATTCAGTTTGGATTTGTGACTTTAGTTTTTGTATGTTGACATTCGATTGACGAATGTATGATATTATTTGGTTTATTGTGGTGTGATTCTTAATTGTAGAAATGTTGTTTTTAAATAAATAAGTTATTTTCGTTAATTAAAATTTGGAAAGTATGTATGAAAATGGTTTTGACACTTAGCTTAATTATTTAGGGTGTTAAATTGGAAAATTTATTTTATCGACAGTGATGCTGAGAATGAACCAACTGTTTACCTTGATTTAATTTAATAAAGGAGTGATCACCCGGTATTTAATTAGGCGGGGTGTCACACATATGACTCCCATAATTTTCTTATAAGGGAAACCCCTTAAAAATCTCCAAAACATACTCCACATATCTCCTATAAAGGCTCCCAATTGATAACCTTAAACGAAACGGGATGAAATTCTTCCTAGAAAAACATCTCCAAAAATCCCCTGTTTCCGGATCGATTCGGCCCAAAAGCAAATCGATTCGGCCCATCCGAATCGATTCGGTCCAATGGACCTGAGAGTCTGCTACATACCGAATCGATTCGCAAGGGGCGAATCGATTCGGTCCTAAAGACCTGGGGATTCTGCAACAGACCGAATCGATTCGCAAGGGGCGAATCGATTCGGTAAATGCAACAAGCTACGAAATGGGCTATTTTCTTCTTAACCCAAAATACCCAAAAATCATATTAATCATCTTCCAACTATTTTGATCCAACCCAATCACCAATATAACATTAATATTCATCCAAGAACACATATAAACTAATTTTTAACCTTAAATCCATTTATACATAACAAATCTAAGGTTTTTCCCAAAAGTTAGGTTTTGTCAATTTAAACCTAAAAACCACAAATTTAATCCACAAATCATGCAATAAATGGTACACAACAATTATTTAGCAAGTTTAATCACTTGCCTTAGGTTCGTAGGGTCTGAATCCGCCTTGAGATCGCGTATTTGCCGGAAAATCCTCTTTCTCTCTCTTTTCTCCTTCCTTTTCTTCTTCTTTCTTCTTCTCTCTTTCTTTCTTTCTATTTCTCTCTCTCTCTCTTTGGAGAATTGTTTCTACCGTAGGCTAATTAAGCCTATAATCCCAAAATACACATCTTTAAATGATAATACACACTTTAAATGACTCGATAAATTTAATTCGAGTCAAACGATCCCAAATTATTTCGGAACTTAAATAAACCCCAAGTACAGTCATTTAGACTTTCTCGACCCTTCTGGACACAACTACACCCTCAGAATTGCCATTTGACACACTTTCTAACGACTCCAAATTTTGACCTCAATTGCCAATTTAATTAATCTCCAATTAAGAATAATATTTATTTCTCCCAAAATAAATAAATTACCATCTCCAAGACCTCGGGTTGTTACATAGAACTTCTTCAGATTGGTTGCATTCCCCGCTCTTGGTATCTCTCTGCCCTCCTATATTTCCAAGTGATATGCTCCTTAAAGTTCATCCCTTATCACCTTGAAAGGTACTCCTAGTTTGATGCCAGCTTGCCATCTGATGGAACTGCGGAGTACTTTCCTTATGACATAATCTCTAACTTATAATTTCCTTGGATTGACCTTTATGTTGTACTGCTTGACTAGCTGCTATTAATAGGAAGCCAGCTTGATCATTGCATGCTCTCTTCACTCGCCAACTAAGTCAAGTTCAGTGCGCAGTGCGTCAGCGTTCAGGCCTTGGTAGACCAAGGTAGTTCTCACGGTAGGGAGTCCTACTTCTAGCAGGATAATAGCTTCCATCCCATAGACTAGCGTGAAGGGTGTTTTTCTAGTTGGTTTCCTAGGAGCAGTGCGGTAGGCCCATAGAACATGCTATTATTAAAAAATTAGGTCAAAATACATTTTTGTAGGTATTTTTAAAAAAAATCTATAAAAATGCTCAAAATACCTTATTTATAAGACTCTGCACCAACAGTTTTTTGTTATTTTTTTAAAAATAGATACAAAAATGTATTTTGACCTAATTTTTTGAATATGGGTTGATTGGAAGTTTAATTTAAAAAAATGGAAAAAGAAAATTCTTAGGGCCTAGAATTAGGTGTGATGTATGGTGTGATGTATACACCGTGATGTAGGTGAGCGATACTCACTAAATATATTTTGAAATTAACCTTTCAATCAACTCAATCTTCAATTGATCTTTCTTCCTCTCTCCCACTCTCAAATGGAGGCCATGGAAATGACTTCTCTCTCTCTATCTATCTATCTATCTATATATATATATATATATACACACACACACATATAACACACACACACACACACACACTTTTACACATGCATACACACACGATTTTACACAAATAGTTTTACATGCACACACACACCAACACACACAAATCTGGAAAAATAATGGAAATGGGTTTCTTTTTTATTTGCCCAAGGAAATGGGTTTCCTTGTCTTTGATTTTTTGTGGGTTTGTGGATTTTTGTCTTTGATGTTTGGTGGGTGTGGAGAAATGAATTTAGGATTTCGGTTTATTTGAGAAATGGATTTGTTGAAATGAGTATTGGTTTGTAGGAGAAGAAATTTAATTTGGGAGCTTTTTTCTACGGTTTAAATGGTATAGTTCATTTTATTTTATTTTTCATGTAAAATGTATGTTTTTCTAGCGTTTAGATCTTTTTATGAATTAGATTTGAGTATTTTTTTTCGCTTTTTCCAGATTTTTTTCGCGTTTTAACTAGTATTTACTAGACTTCGTCATTTTTTTAGTATTTTTAGAATAGAAGTTTAGAATTTTCAGATTTTTTTTATTTTTTTCCTAATTTTTGAAATAGTATTTTCAATATTTTTTATTTTTTTTGTATTTTTAAAATATATTTTACTATTTTTTTGTCATTTACATATTTTAACGTTTTTTAATATATATTGAGTTGTTTCCATAGTTTTAAATTTATTTTTCTTTATTTTTTTCACTTTTAAAATTTATTTTATTACATTCCACATTTTTAAAAGGATCAATTACCAAAAAATCCCTCATATATTTTTTAATGCACATTTAGTCCAAGCCTTTTTTATTTTGTTCCAAAATAATCCCTCAAACACTTATTTATCCAATACTCTCTTAATTTTAAAGGTCGCGCTACCGGTATTCTCCCCCCCCCCCCCCCCCCCCGCCATAGCTTCGATGACCCTCACCAGTGTCCCTTTTTTTAGTGCTTTTATGTGGTGAGGAACTTTTTGGAACAAAATAAAAAGGCTTGAAGTAAACGTGTATTAAAAAAAATGTTTGAGGGACTATTTGGTATATGCCCATTTTTAAAAACATTTATGTATTTGACTGATTTTTAATAAGTATTCTGTAGTTTTCAGATTTGTAAGTTATTTTCTGTAACTTTTTAATTTTTAAATATATATAATTTTTAATAATTTCATATTTCGTAATTTTTTTCCCTATTATTTTTCGGGTTTTATAAGTTTTTTTAAAAAAATTTGAGTGTTTTTTTTTATATTATTTTGAATTTCAATGAAAAAAAATATTTTCTAATTTTTAAAAAAGGGTCAAATACCAAAAAGTCCCTCAAACATTTTTTAATACACATTTAGTCCAAGCCTTTTATTTTATACCAAAAAATCCCTTAAACGCCCATTTAACTAATATTCTCTTATTTTTAAAGGTTAACGACATGGTGAATGACTTTTTGGAGCAAAATAAAAAGGCTTGGATTAAACGTATATTAAAAAATGTTCGAGGAACTATTTGGTATATGCCCCTTTAAAAAAATTGTAATTTATTTATATTTTCATGGTTTCCAATTTTTAAAATGTTATCTTATTTCAAAATTTTCTAACTGTTTTTCTATAATTTTCAATTTTTTAAATATTTTTTTAATGATTTATTCTAGAATTTTCAATTTTTTAAACTTTATATTGTTTTGAAAAAAATACCTAGTGTGCATGGCACATGACCCACTTTTCTGTCCAAAACTTAATGGTATTACCGGTAGGAAATTACTTATGGTCGCTTAGGTAGTTGAGAGGGTTAAATTGCAAAAATGAATGTTCGAGCAGTAAAGAGACGACATGATAAAGTTTTGGGAGAAAAGTGTAACTAATCCAAATAATTTAATAAAATATAGATTTTTTTATTATAATTAAATTAAATAAGTGGGTAGGCTAGCTAGAGCTTCATTGTTTCACAGACATTTGTGCTTGGGGACAGCTTACTACTAGAAGTTAAAAATATATTGCCCTTCATGTGTCTCAGAAGCAGGGATTACAAACCATACAAATTGGTTTGAGTTATATTTAGGGATACTTGTAACTACTTGGATAGAAGTCATTTTGGGAGTCAAACCTAAGAAATGAAAAGTATGGGAGTTAAACTCAGATATAAAGAATTTATAGGGGCAACCCCTAAATAACCCTTATATTTATTATGTTTGGGTCAAATAGAATATGAAGAGAGATGCATACTGCCAAGCAAAGTACCTTCCATTGACCTACAAGTTCAGTAACATATAAACACACACACACATGGACCTTGCTTTACGTCAGTTTTACTCTCCCGCATGATGCTTGATGCAATATTTTTAATTCAAGACTCATACATGATTTCGACACATTTAATGTGATACATTGACGTATCGTACAGGTGCACGTCTAATTATTCCTGAAGTCCTGGCCTACTACATGCACCCATGAAAGCTTTCTTCATGGCCTTCAGGGGAACACCGCGGTTGCAAAAGTTCCCAAATGCTATCTTGTGTGGCTTTCCATATTCACCTAATAACCCGCAATGCATGTCAAACACTCGAACCTGCATGCGGCTTAAAGCATTGATGTTGGAAATATATATATATAGTGAGAGTCTCATGTACATACGAAACGGTACATAACAACGCTACATACCAATTTTTTAAAATAGTAAAAAAATTATTTTTCAGCTGAGTTTTCTTAGGTGATGTTTAAACATTAAAAAGCTGCGAAAGTTTGATCGATTTTTTTAAAATAGCAAAAAAAGCTATTTTGAGTTGATTTTTTTTATATGGGCCTATTGAAATGTTTAAACATCATATAAAAAAATTCAACTCAAAATCATTTATAAAATGGGTCCGCGCCAGCGGTATGTACCGTTTGGTATGTACACCAGCATCAGTGGAGGAAATAACAAAGTTAATGGTTCTGATTTCGGTTTAGATATCGATGAAGAGGCGCCTTTCATTTCTTCATCTCGCGTCTCTCATATTGGCCAAACCCAACTTAGTAACTACCCTGCTTAACCATAAAAGCATCGTGTTTCTTACACAAGATTTTCTTTTAATGGGTTTTCTTCACTTTACCCCAGAAATAATGCCGATATTTAAAGATTCCCCCTTCTTGTTCAATAGTTTGAGTTACCCCTCGCATGCAACATATAATGAAAAAGGTACAAGGGTTTATGCACATAGGAGGTGGGGGGTGTTAAATATAATTATTGAACATGTAGCGGTATCTCTAAATACCGCATTACATCACGGTGGTCAAGTGAAACAAAAATAATTTTGTTTGTTACGGTAAGACAAAAAAGGTTTCTTTTTTATTTTACTACTAAGATAATTTATTAATTAGATTTACCCCCCCCCCCCCCCCCCGCCCCCCCGCTAAATTAAAAATAATAGACACGATAACCCTAATAAAAATACGATTAACATGACAAGACACGATAACACGACTCATAATTTTGACACAAACACACACGACACGTCTTCGTGTAAAAAAAACACGACACGAACACGACATATTGTGTCAATTTTGGATCAATTTCGTTTCGTTACAGGTCGTGTTTTCGTGTCGTTTCTAAAATTGTCACCACCATATTATGCCACATGGCATCTTCATTCATTTTCATCATATCTATCACTTATAAGCCTTCTTGGAAGGTTTTCTCATTCTTTCTTGCTCCTTCGGTTTCTCCACCCGTTTATTTCTTCTTCAAAACTATTGTTTTTAATAAATTACGTTCAATATTTTTTAAATTACGCACGGTATCTTTAACAATATATACATAATTATTTTATTGTTTTTATAAATTACGTAAAATATTTTTTAAAATAAAAAACAACCTTTTAATTTTAAAAAAAAAAGATTTTTCTTAATTAAAAAAAATCATTTGAAGTGTTTTATAAAAAAAAAGTTGTTTTTTAACAAAAATAAAAACTGTTAACCATGACAATTAGATGTGAAAATTCGTGTATTTGGGTCATGTTTTGCGCCGACACGACATGACACGACAAGAATGTTTTGGACACGAACACGACCCAAATAAAAACGACATAACGCGACATGGCATGAATAACCCCATTTTTTAAATTTTCACGCTAAATTAAACATAAATAGACACGATAACCCGAATAAAAACACTATTAACATGACAAGACACGATAACATGACTCATAATTTTAACACGACACGACTTCGTGTAAAAAAAAACGACATGAACACGACATATTGTGTCAATTTTGGATCAATTTCGTTTCGTTACGTGTCGTGTTTTCGTGTCATTTCTAAAATTGTCACCCCTAATGAAAATAAATTGTTTTACACTGTTAAAAAATGTTTTTAACTGTTTAAAAACTATTTTTTTTATAAAGAAATTATTTTTTAAAGATTTTTTTAATACATAAAAGAAATGGTTTTAATGATTATTTAACTTTTGAACTAAAAAATGTTTTAAAATAACTATTTTTACCTTTTTCTAATTGTTTTATGAAATTAAGAAACTGTTTCAAAGTTAAAGAAAAATATTTAACTCTTTAATATAAGAAAAATAAATTAATATAAAATTTATTTTAATGTTCCTTTTTAATAAAATAAGTACAATATATCTTATATAAAATTTATTTTAATCTTCCTTTTTAATTTTATGTTATTTTTTTTCTTAATTATTAAGTTTCTGACTTTTTAGTAAATTTTTGGGTGTTTTGTAAATTAATTCAAGGGTTAATATTTTTTTACCCACTTTCTGTATTTTTCTTTCATTATTTTTGGGCTTTTTTTCATTAGCTGGATTTTTTTCATTATTTTTTGGGGGGTTTTCTCTTTTTGTATTTTTTATCATTATTTTTGGGTTTTTATTCACTTTATGTATTTTTTTCAATATTTTTGGGTTATTCACTTTCTCGATTTTTTCATTATTTTGGGAGTTTTCTTCATTTTTGTGTTATTTTCATTATTATTGGGGTTTTATTCACTTTCTGTTTTTTTTTTTTTTTTTTTGGTTTTAATCACTTTCTGGATTTTTTTCATTATTTTGGGAGGTTTATTCACTTTTTATATTTTTTTCATTATTTTTGAATTTTTATTCACTTTTTGGATTTTTTTCATTATTTTTGGGGCTTTATTCATTTTTTGGATTTTTTTTTTCATTTTTTTGGGGGTGGGAGTATTATTCACTTTCTGTATTTTTTTTAATTAGTTTCGGGTTTTTATTCACTTTCTGAATTTTTTTCATTATTTTTGGCTTTTTATTCACTTTCGGGATTTTTTTTCGTTTTTTGGACTTTTTATTCATTTTCTGAATTTTTTTCATTATTTTTGGTTTTTTATTCATTTTCTGAATTCTTTTCATTTTAGGGGGGGGGATTATTCACTTTTTGTATTTTTTTTGTTATTTTTCGATTTTTATTCACTTTCGGGATTTCCCCCATTATTTTTGGGTTTTTATTCATTTTCTAGATATTTTTTTCATTTTTGGGGGTTTTATTCACTTTCTGTATTTTTTTTTCATTATTTTTGAATATTTATTCACTTTCTGATTTTTTTTTTCATTATTTTAGGTTTTATTCACTTTTTGAATTTTTTCAATATTTTTGGGTTTTTATTAATTTTCTAGATTTTTTCATTATTTTTGAGGTTTTATTCACTTTATGTATTTTTTCCTTTATTTTTTGGGTTTTATTCATTTTCTGGATTTTTTTTCATTATTTTTGGGTTTTATTCGTTTTCTGTATTTTTTTCATTATTTTTGGGGTTTTATTCACGTTCTGTATTTTTTTTCATTATTTTTTGTTTTTATTCACTTTTTGGATTTTTTCTATTGTTTTGGGTTTTTATTCATTTTCTGAATTTTTTATCAATTTGTTTCGTGTGGCAATTCTTTTCTCTAGAAAATGAATAACAAGGTGGAAGGAGGTTTTTTAATTCTACTTTTTTGTAAAAAAAGTACGTGACTTGTTTTAAAAAAATTAATTCCATGAAATTTTTTATTTATTAAATATTTAAAATATGAAAAATAACTCTATATATTGTATTTTTCATAAAAAATTAGTGTTATCAAACTTTTAGTATATATATTATAAAATTGGAGCGGAAGTTGTAAGTTTTAACCGGAATATGACATTAATATTTCATTACAACTTCAATCCAACTTTTGATACACACACATCAGCATCAGCCAGCCGTCTCTCTCTCCCCTTGTAATTTATTTTCGGTCCCTTGGTTGCCCCATACGCATCAGTCCCTTGGTTGCCCCATTTCGTCTCTTCATTGCCACTTAGTTATCCGTTTGTGTATAAATATGTTAGAATCATCAGATATATTTCCACCCCTACCTCTGCTATCGATTTCCACCGGTATTTTTCCTCTATATCTCTGCCTCATATGTATTGTTTATATTGAATGATTTCAGATTTTTCTACATTCATTTTTACCTTTTGTTGTACTGTAATGCCAATTTTCTCAATTTTGTGATTCCACCGGTATTTTCCCTCTATATCTCTGCTTCATACTCTCTATATTTCTGTATCTCTCTCCCCTCTGTTTTTCTTTTTTCCACGGCATGAGATATAGAGGGATGGGTATTGGGACAATTTGTTATTATGTGTTGGTATACAGGGTATGTTACCCTTCCCTATTCAGGTACCATTTCTGTAAATAACGGAGGGATGGGTATTGGGACAATTTGTTATTATGTGTTGGTATACAGGGTATGTTACGGGTTTGAAAATTGTGGGGTTTTATGTAGTTTTGGGAGAGTAGGACCAACAATAAAAATGGTGTATATTGGGATTGTGGCTGTTGACTATGGTGGAGGCAGTGGTTGGTTACACGTGCTAGATGTGGTTGTTGGTTGTGGTAGAATTGTCAGTTTAAGGTTTACAAGTTTGATAACACAACGTTTTGATTGCTTCACTTTGATTATAAAAAAAATTGCTGTCATAAGTTCATCAACAAACCTTTACAGTCTTCTGTTTTTCCCTTCAAATCTGAGTTTTAAAGATTTAATTTTTTCATCACCGTTTGAAAAACTGGGTCCCAGATGCTCTTTATGTAGCTTGAAATATTGATCTGTTTGGTTTTGTTGATTCAGCTGGAAAGTTGGGATGTTTGATGGGCTTTTAGATCCGAGACAAATATTCTTTTGTTTAAATACTCTCTCAGTTATTTGTCTATAGATTGAATATCACAATTTTTAAAGAATTTAGTTCTTAGAATTTCTTAGGCCCCCAACTTTGATTTTTGTTACGAGTGTTATATTGTAGGTGAGTGTTTTGAACTAAAATGGTGTATATTGTGTAGTTGTTGTATGAGTGTATGAGTTAACAAAAAAAACGATTACTTGATTGGATTTTGGGTTATTTGCATTGTGGCCCGCCTTAATTCTTGATGTTGACTTTGGCCAAATATTTGACCACCAAAATGACCTTTAGCGATATAAAAGGTGTTGAAAACTATTTGGTAAAACTTTTTGCGAAAAAGTCATTTTGGGGGACCAAACCCCAATAAATGAAATCTTTTGTGTTGAACTTAATTACAAAAAATTAATGGGGTACAAACCCCAAATAGCATTTTTTTATTTCTTTCATGGGGCTTTGTAAATTTAGGGCCTATTGTAAATTAATGGGGTTTTGTATATATATATATATATATATAATACTTTGCCTTTACACTGCAGGTTTGCTGTGAATGCCAAGGGCGAAATTTTTATTAAAGTCGAAGATGCTTGAAATGTGGCTCCGATGTATCCTCATTATATTTGGCATTTTTCCCAACATAGTAGGTATATTAATGAACTTATAGTGTCTTAATTGTTTAATCTAGCTAGAGTAGTATGCCTTGTTTTTAATAACAAGTTTTAAATCCTGATTATACTACTACATTGACTTTTTAGTTAATAATTAGTTGTAGTTGGTTTAGTAGTAGGTTTAAAGTGATTTTCATTATGATCATCTCCCTCTTGGTAATTTTGAGTCATCAGGAAGTCGTCGTTTGGATACAAGCTCATTCAAATTTGGCTCGAATTCTACTGGATCAATAATAATCGAGTGTTAAAATAATACATAATATAAATTTACTCGAGCTCGGCTCATATTCATTCGGATAAAAAATTATCCGGACTCAAGCTTGAGCATCCTACTGTTCAGTTTGTATTGTGTAACCCTTTTTTTCCAACTAGAAATAGTGGTACATTTAATAAGTGCGCAATTTCAAGAATTATTTTTCAACGCGTAAAATTAATACTAAAGGTTTGCAAGTAAAACAATATTAGGGCATTTCTATAATTTGTTGAAAATTTTTGTAATAAAATATAAATTTCAACATTTTTGCTAATATATCATAAAAAATGCAAGACTTTATAAGTATTATAGTGCATACCAAATCTATTCTGACTTAATAAATCGTAATGATAAATATTTTTTTGTGTAAATGTTTTGATGTTTTAAATTGGAAAATTAAAATCCTTATACTTGTATCTGGACTCAATCTAATAGAAGTAGTGAAATATCTCTTTCCTAATGCAGGAGTTAGATAGTGTTCACATAAGATAACTAGTTGGCAGGAATTCTAATGTTATAACCATGATAATTTATTTGTTGGCATAGACCGATAACAATAAATTGGTACTAGTGAGTTCTAGTTAGAAATTGAACAATGCTGATAAGTATCAATATAAGTTTTTTGGAAATGTTCAAATCTCAGTTTTATATGTGTGCGCGTGTGTTATACCCTGTGAAGAACGGACACTCTCTCAAAAACCACGAGTCGCATGTCATGCCGAAACACGTATTATGTGCGTGCTTCGATAAGCTTGGACACGCGAGCCCTTTTTCTTAGGTTGGACATGCTGGGACACGTCCACGACATGTAAAAGGATACGCAAAATTAATTTTTAATTATTTTTTCTAATGTGATGGTGATTCTGCTTTATTTATGATTTTTAATGTTAAAATGTGTTTGAATTTTGTTTTGTATGGTCCATTTTCTTAATTTCATGTCAAGAATACTCTAATAATGTATTTTATCGAAAAAATATGTTTTATTTCATTCATATATATTTAAATATAAATTATATATTATACTTATCCTAGCTTGTCGTATCCAAGTTTTTGGAAAAATTACATGTCGCGTGTCGTTTCGAAACACGTATTACGTGTCTAGTCCGTGCTTCATAGGTTATACCAAAACTTCCCATCTTAACTTCAATCCCAACCACATTAAGGTTGTATTTCCCACCTATCCCGACTTGGTTCGCGGTGAAATATATTTCACTTAGATGATAAGTAATTTGGTGAAAAGTGTTCTAACATATTTAAAAACTTTTTGTTTCAACACAAATTCATATTAGAGTACACTATAATTATCTGATTTGGACAAAATTATTGAATCGCCATTTTACTTTTCACCAAGGTAAAGGATATTCCATTCAAACCAAATGAAGAAAAATAAAATGGGAAAAGTATTTTCACCTATTTGGAGTTAAATTTGTTCCTTTAATTTCCTTGTTATGTATAAATAAATTTTGTTCCTTGTCTGAAACTGGACAATTATGGTGAGTACAACTTAATGACAATTTCATGCTAACAAAAATTTTTAACTACAAATAATTCACCATTTCCTTTATCATGTTAACCAAATTGTGTGTTCTTGAACTTGCAGGTGCATTTATAGGGATAACCATCGGCCTCGACATCAGCATCAATATGGGACCATCGGCCTCAGAAATCGTTGCAACTCTCAAAGAGCATAAAATATTCCACGTGCGCCTTTATAAGGCTGATCCCGATATTCTTAGTGCCCTCTCAGACTCCGGGATCGACGTTGTGGTCGGTGTCACCAACGACGAAGTCCTCGAAATCTTAAAAAAGCCATCATCCGCCACCACATGGATTAACAAAAATATCGCGCCGTATTTACCCGAAACTAACATAACCACCATTGCTGTGGGCAACGAATTTTCCATTTCAAATGTCGATTCCCAAGGAGATTTGGCCATGGCCATGGCTATCCTTTACAAAGCCTTGAATAATTCAAACATCAAAATTTCCACCGCACAATCTTTCTTCGAAATTATTAGCTACTCCGGCCCTTCCCAATCTGAATTCTTATCTAGTCACGAAACTTCCCTTCGTAGTATCTTTGAAGTTTTAGAGAGAATCGATTCGTTTTTCATGCTAAACATGTATCCTTATTCGTCATGCACTTTGAGCACGAGCACTCGTTGTCCGATTAGGTACGAGCTTTTCCAGCCCGAAAGTCCGATTGTTGACCCCGATAGTAATGTTGCATATAGTAGCATGTTCGAGGACATGTTAGACACTGCATATCTCTTAATGGCGGCTTTTAATTTCTCGGGCATCCCAATTGTGGTATCCGAAACTGGATGGCCTTTTGCAGGTGACACAGAGGAGAAAGATCCAGTGGCCACGGTGGAAAATGCCGAAACGTATAATAACAATCTCATTCATCGCATTTCCACTGGCTTGGGCCCACCTAGTACACGCACTATGCCCATCAGCGCGTACATTTTCGAGATGTATAGCGAGGACTTTGTAGAAGGTGGGGCAAGTTGGGGTCTTTTTGATCACGACTTTAAAGGGAAGGCTTTGTATCCTGTTAATTGGAAATATCCACTTTTTAAAGATGAGCCTAGTCCTTTCGGGGCTTTTTGTGTCGTGAAAGAAAATGCGGATTCGGGTAGGTTGCAAAATGAGATGAATAAGATTTGTTCGTCGGGCGAAGCTAATTGTAACGTTACTCAACCGGACCACCCGTGTTATGTACCAGATACTCTACAAAACCATGCCTCCTATGCTTTTAATGATCATTATCATAAATTTAATAGAGTTGCTGGGGGGTGTTACTTCCATGGTTTAGGCATGATGACTGATGTTGATCCTAGTATGTTCCCTTTACTATTTTATTTTTCTAGAAATTCTCTTTTATATATTTCATTAAGTTTTTTCTTTACTTTACCCCTGAGATAATTCGTTATTTAGCCTAACCCTCCCCCATAAACGTTCTTAATTAAACTTCCCCATACGTGTAATACATAACACATATGGTGCAAGTGGTTGATTCACATGCAAAGCGTGAGTCTAACTAATGAATGTGTAATACTGAATTATCTCGGGGGTGAAGTAAAAAAAACACTTAATTTGATTCGCCCATCCCTCGCGTCCTTTGAACTATTTGTTTACACCGAAAGGGGTGTTTCGAGCAAAATGTATATTTCAGGGGCTTTAAATTAAAAGTATTTTTTTCCTTGCAAAAACTGCATATTTAAGTGTGTGTGTGTGTGTGTTTTTTTGTACTTGGTTAAACACTTGATTCTTAAGAAGGAAAAAAATCAATTAAGGCTTTTGAAAAACAGTAAATTTGATTAATTTCTAACCTGAACTAGGAAAACCAAGAATATCATGTAGAATGTTGATTTTTTTATTATTGGTGTATGTCTCTTAAATGAAGGTGATGCACACAAGTTGTACTAATTAATAATTGCATTCCAATATTGTCCTACTCTCTCCATGAGGTTTTCAAGTACATATACTTTTAAAAACATTTTGTGTGTTCTTATGTAGTCAGGTACAATTTGATAATTGCTCATCTAAGTACTTATTTGCACCATAAAAATAAGAATAATATTAGGGCTACCCCTTTTTGTTACCCCCGACTTCAAAGTGTTGTACATTGCTTTGTCTTTACTTGTATGGGTCCCGCCAGGGCATAAAAGACAAAAAAAGTTACAACACTTTGAAGCCGGGGGTAACAAAAAGGGGTAGCCCTAGTGTTACCCTAAAAACAAAAATAAAAACAAAACAGTTACTTTTCCTAGCATCTACAATAGTTCCTGATTTCTTTACTTATGGGTTTCTTTTTGCAGGTTATGGATCTTGCATATTTACAGGGTAAGAACTTGAACCTATGTGCTATTTTAAAATAAGAATAATTTGTTTATGGCTCTTTTTGATAAGGTTAATGTTAGGCCGACACCCAAATGTGACAAATTTGGGGTCGCATCCGTATTGGTGTGCGTTTCGGCTCCACTACGTCAGCGTGTCACCCCAAATGTGTCAGGTGTATAATCATCCTTTTTATAATAAGACATTTGACTTAAACTACACCTTTTGAAAGCAATTAGGCATAACACCAATTTTGTGCCGACCGACACCTATTTCATGCAAATCGAAAACTGTACCCACATTGCATGCAATTCGGCATTTTTGCCATGCAAATCAACACCTATTTTCATGAAAGTAGTGTCATGTCTAATTATTTTCAAAAAACATGGGTTAAGTCTGATATCGAATATCAAACTGGGGTTTCTTCGGAATGACTCTTAATTTATTTCTTTTTTCATTGGCCTCTAACATGCAATGATCTTTTGTGACTGTTCAAATGCAACCATTCCACCTCCCCTAGCACCAGTACCCCCTCCACCTTCACCCGTACCGGTACCTAATCTACCTTCCCCCCCATCGGGACGCGCTCCACATTCCTTCACTTCAAGTTCCGTAGGCCCCATCCTGATTGGGATTTTGTCGCTTATATTGTTAGTGTTTACTTAATTGTTCTTGCTTGATGGGCATGTCTAGAAATTTTTGTAATGGCTTATGTGGTTCAAATGTGGCTCTTTGGAAATTGCAATATTGGTTATATGGGAAATTGTTTAGGGTTGGCAGTGATTATAATTCTAGTTAGATATAATTGTTACAACCAAGATTGTTCCTCATAAGTGGCTATCATTCAATTTTGTAATGCTATCTCAGCTTTTATATTCGAAGAAACTGTCTTGATATTCTATCTTTCCTTAAAATAGAACTTCACCCATGATATGTCATCAATGTATTAAGGGGAAATGTCATCAATCTGCCAAAATACTTCTCATTTCATTTTTTGTGAGTATAAAATCATTTGAAAAGTAAAACTTTTTAGAAAAAAAGGTTGATAAAAAAACCAAAGTTCATCTTTTTTAAATTTAAATTCAGCCCACCCCTAATAGGATTTTTGGTGATTTTTCAAATTATTTCCTGTCTTATATTTCTTTTTGAGTATTAACTAATTTATATTAATTTTTTTGTATTTAAAAGTTTATAATATTAATTTTTAAATATTTATATAATCGCTAATTAAAATAATATTTAATTATTTTTAAGCAATTATTTGGTGAAAACTAAAAAATAACCTCAAAAAAATTTGGCTCGGGAATTCCCGCCCCGAAGTTACCATTAAGGTAGCCCGCCTATGACACCCCCCCTAGTAAAATACCGGGTGATTAGTCCTATATCAAATTAAAACAGGAATATCATCTGGTCCATTCTTAGCATCACTGTCGAAAAACTTTTTAAAACTTACCAACCACCTAGTATTCAAAAAGCTAGTGCCAAATTTTATCTTTATTAATCCAAGAAAAAAATGCGGAAATAAAATCAAAACATTCAATGCTGAAAGAATCAATTAGCACATAGAATAATAAAAGTCTTGCAGAATAAACCACCGGCTAAAATCCAAAACCAAACCAAATTAACAGAGAGTAATAAATCCCATACAATCTGAAAAGAAACTAAATAAAACTGTGAGCGACATGCTCGAGATAGACTGATATGAATCCCTACACTAGGAATAGAAAAATAGTTGCGTCTATCCAAATCTTGCAACACCAACATCTGTGGCAGGTGCGTATCCCTGGAATGAACTCAGTCTTGGCGTCCTTGTGACTGGACACCTAAAAGGTTTTGAAAATATTTTATATCAAGGGTTAGAACCCAAAATATTTTGAAAATATTTAGCAAGTGATTAAATTGCAATAATTTAAAATGCATGAATGCTTTTCATATTTAAGCTAATGTGCACACCTAATGCTTTATTTATCCCACCTAGTCCTCTACCCCATAACTAGATACTTGATAAAATTCCTGTCAACCGCCCTACTCAATCCCAAGTATGTTTAATACATGATTTAAGTTATCTATCACCTTGACTTAATTAATCATTTTTTTAAAGACATATAACATTCACTAGTTATATAAATAATGCAATTTTCTCCATGTATTAAATTTCCTGTATATAATTATACATCCCATTATATACGTAAAGTTATATTACAAGAATCACACATATGTTGAATATATATAATCCATCCTCGCAAGTAATACCTCACCGGATGTAATCTCTAAAGTGCTATCATCCCAAGTCTACTCAGTCCCACCTGGAGTTCCAAGACAACTATGGCCCGCCGATTCGGAACGTAAATAATAAACATAATGGAGGTGGTCATATTCCCCCGAGTATGAGAACATCATTGCAATGTCCCACCTCTACAATTAGACGCTATGACCTGGAGATATACTCGCCCTACTCCTCAAGCTAGGGGATTTACCCACATCGCGCAATCTCCCTTGATAGCACTAGAGTATATAAATTAACTAAATATCTAAAAACTAATATTTAATAGCACACGATATATATATATATATATTACTGCTAAAAAAAAACCCGCATGGGCTCCACTTAGGCACACCTAGGCATGGGAGAAACACCCCGCCTTAAGCTTTTTACGCCGTATTCTTGGTAAAACCCTTAAGGCACACTTTTTTTTTCCTAAAAACAACAATGCTTTAGTGAAACGATATCACCTTTTAAAGATTTTTTTTTACAGACCGGACCATTACCTCATCCAAAATAATCAAATAGTATTTTAATTTGCAAATATTCATACATATTTTTATGATATGTACAATTTTAGTATTTTAATAGCCTTGTTATGGTTAAAAAAATGTTAAATTATATTAAGAAGGCTGAAACGCCTTTTGACGCCTAAGGCTCTCCTAGGATTCTAAGGCTTAAGGCTTGCCCCCCACGCCTCGATCATGCCCCGCGTTTTTTAGAACCTTGATATATATATATATATATATATATATACCATCACACTACCGTATATATATTTTAAATTAAATCCCGACTTTACCGTGTACAATATCCGTAGCACTAGCCTAAAACCTTTCCGAGTCTATGGTCCGACTCTAATTAAATTAATTTAACCATTAATTTATTTTATTACGTTGGTGTCACTCAACCAATATATCCGGACTCGCTCACTTGGCCCGTATTTTAATATTACCCGAGTCTATGTCCCGACTCTGAAATTAATTAGTTACCTCAATTAATTTAATAACGTAGTGTCACCCGAATTCATCCCTATCTAGTTAAAGGATAAAATAATGTCCCTTAATATTTTTCCAAAGTCCCTCACCCATCTACGGACATCTTTAAATAACCAGAATTTATTTCTTCCTAAGGATGTCGGTCTCACGCACCCTTTCGTAGAAAAATCATAACTAATTCAAACAAAATCAGAAAAATACGAGGTCGGCGCCCACACGATCGTGACAAAAAGATCTACAATATCATGCTTTACAATAACTGAAGGATTCGATCGATCGACCGACCAGATATCCATCTTCTTCCCCGATTCTGTTTCCACCATTTTTGAAACCTCAAGTTTTTTAACTCACTTCCCCACATTTACCCAATCACAATCAACATTTAATTCATGATATAATAGGTTCTAAACACCCGAGAAACCTTGAATCATCAATAAATTTACATAAATCTAATGTTTACTAAATTGGGTATCTTTCGGGTTTTATTTCACTGATTTCAATTCATCATTCAGATTCGAAATTAGTCCTCAATACTTACTAGTTTTCACCCTACAATCTGATTTCAACAGTCCCATATCATAGTCTCACATCAATTGGGTAATTAATCTACACATATTACTCTAATTCGAAAGACCATTTTAATTTTTAACACACGCCCGAAAACATATTTTTGATACACCCACTATGATATGAATTGATTATCATTAAATTAAAATCACAGCAAGTTAACCACTTGCCTTTTTGGATTCGTAGAGTCTGATCTGGTGAGGTAGAGGAAGGTTTGATGAAGAACGCCCAAATCCCTCTCTTGATTTGTCTTCAAAAACTCCCCAAATTGCACTCAATTTATCTCCTTTATTTGTCTCTCAAAGCCCTAGGTTTGGAATATGATTTTTGTCGTTCAATACTCTAACTGTCTCGACCCATCTGGACTCAACCTCTGGGTACCCTTTCTGACTATCTCGGCCCATTTGGACTCAACCGTGCACTCAGAATTAACATCCGAATTAATTTACTAAAAGTCCTTATCTCACACCCAAACTAGTCTATACCTGACTCCCGATTGAAATAAATAAATGCCCCGTCATTAATACATGTTATGACGTAAATGAATTATTATTATTCACTTAGTAATATAAATTCCATAAATATTAACCATTTTCTATCCGATTAATATTTAAATAAATATTAACATAATTAATTCAATTAAATTATGACACACACGTAATTTAAAATTATCTGAATTAATTAAAAATTAAATGTAGGGAAAATACGAGGTGTTACATACTTCCCCCCTTACAACGGAATTTCGTCCCCAAAATTAAGTCATACCTGTGGCGAATAACTCTGGATACTGCTCTCACATATCCTCCTCCCGCTCCCCAGTAGGCTCGTTAATGCAGTGATGACCCCACTGCACTCTAACTAGTGGTATCACCTTAGACTGCAGCTTGCGCCCACTACGATAAAAAATAGTCATGGACCTCTCCTCATATGAGAAGTCTGGATGTAAATCAATCTCCTCGAGTGGAACTTTCCCGAAATCTCTCACGTTCCTTCGATAGTTCTTTAGTGATGCCACGTGAAACACATTGTGCATCCTCTGAAGATGCCCTGGCAACCCCAGTCTATAGGCTACCGGTCGCACCCTCTCGAAGGTAGGGAAAGGACCAAGATGCCTCGGCGCTAGTTCCCCTTCTTGCCAAACCTCATCACTCCTTTTATAGGAGACACCTGAACCAACTCCTGATCGTAAATCTATAACTCGATGGTCCCGAACCATATAATGCCTCAAAGGACGAGCCTATACTGCATCGGCTCTATTATCTCTATGTTATGAAATTCCCCTACTGCGTGGGTACTAATTTACTTATTGCCAAACGCGTGATTTTCTTTCGGGTAATTACCCGCAATAATACATGACTACGCATGTCAGACTTCAACCTTCAACTCACGGTGACGTACTCCTCATTACGTCCCTGGAATATACAAAAAGACATAGTTTACTCACTTCTCATTGATGGACCATAATTCATTTCGGGTCCTAGCGACTTTTTATTTCCCCACCTCTTATCGACCAAAGGGTGGATAACAAAGCTTTCCCCATAAAGTCCCCAAAAATGTCATGTAGTCTCTAAACCTTTACGATGTATCACTCGTAACTCTACAAGTGGTAATTACTATTCCTAAAATTACCCAAAATCTAGAATGCACATTCCTCAATTTTTTTCCTACTCATTTCCCGTCTACGCATCGACTTATGGGTGACACTACTAGCCCTATTTGTAACTCCGTCGCTATCTCCTCCTGACACTTCTTACCAGAGGTAGGAATTCAAGGTTTGATCCAAATTCACAACAATATTGGATGGCAACCAGTACTGTTTCACTTGTTATCTCCAATTGAATCGTTGGATCTACTATCTGATCGTATGGTGGTGCGCCCAGAATAAAGCTTGCGATTCAAGTGCAAATCTATCGCAACAAGTAATATCCGGTAAGTACGGAATCGTGATCTGCAGGGACTGAAACACTCCTAAGAGAACAGGATTGGGGTAAAGGGATTCTCTAAACGTCACAAAAGTTAAAGTGCAAAAGATGATTTAATAGTTTGGAAAAGTGATTGAGAGTAATCTCTAAACTAACATACTATTGATGATCAGTTGATTAATTAATAATTACGGAACTATGAAAAGAACTAAGATAAGCTTGAGTTCAAGAAATTAAAGGGATCGAGGATCATTCTCCCACCTCGGATTCACAAAGAAGGGGATTATAGGGCTTGGTTGAAATTAATTCTAATAGAGCATAACTAATTAAGTCCGAACATCAACCATGTAGAGACTAAACTCAACAATGGAGGATTAGGGTTTAGTTAGTTATTACTAGATGGGTTGGGTTTGTAGTAAAACTTCAAACACTAACCCTTGCATGACAAGAGAAGTTAAGAAACTATGATACTCCAAAACCAACACATGAAGTTCCATTAGAACAATTGTAAACCAAACCCTAAATATGAAGTTCAAGCATCCAAGGTGGGATTATGATCCCCAATCATAAGTCTAGCTACTCATAATAGAAACTAAACTACACATGCTAGTTAACAACATAGTTAAGTTATTTATCTAGTTTAAACACAAACCAATACAAGGGATGGAATTAAATGCAAATTAAAGCTAGTGGAACAAGTAGAGATGAAGTAGATAAACCTTTCTTGCATTAATAACCACAATTCAACTAGTAATCAAAGCTTTACAAGTTGGTGAAAACCATAAATGAACTTGACCTAGGAGAGAGAAGAGAGTGTTTTTATATATCTCCAAAAACTAACAAAAGTAATCTATCTCCACAAAAGAGGGAAAACAAGGGATAAATCCCCAAAAATCCAACCAAAATGGCAAACTAGTAATAAGAAGAAAGCTGAAAATGCAGGGCCGAATCGATTCGGTGCCAAATCCGAATCGATTCGGAAGTGTAGATATTTTCCCCTGTATGAAACCGAATCGATTCGGCAGTAATGGCGAATCAATTCGGGCCTGCTGGAGAAGGAAAGCTGCTTATATTGGCATGATTTCTCCCATGCTTCACCGAAACTTCCGTAACTTCTTCGTTCGAGGTCGGAATCAAGCACCGTCAGAAGTCACGCGAAGATAAGAAGAAGGTCTACAACTTCCGTGAATAAATCGGGATCAAAACCCGAGTGCTGAAATTACCAAAATGCCCCCGAATGTGCAAGTGCCAACGGAACTTTTCCGGATCAAAACCAAACTTCCCAAAATGCATTCCCGAGAACTATAAAAGATCAATAAAGACACATACAAAGTATGTATGATTAATTCAGGGGTTAGTCAGTAAATGAGTATAAGAACCGGGAAATACATGCACGGGAACGCTAGAATGTACAAATTAACGGGGTATAAAATACAATAAAAGTGACGAATCACACCCCCTAACTTATACATTGCTAGTCCTGAGCAATGAAGTATGAAGAAACAAGGGCCAACAACACAACCAAAATAGAAGAAATATGTACAACGAAGGAAAAATGCCATTTTCGTAGGCGAACGATTGCATTTAGCGTATGCAATAAGCCATTTTAAACCCCTAGGTGGCCCTAAGGGACGAGTGAGGTCTCGTGAGGGTTTCGAGGGATGACACCCACAAACATCAAATCAACTCATACTATGATACGGCAAAATCCAATGCGTAGCTCAACAAATATCTAAGAAGCACAATTTATCAACAAAGTGAACGAAGCTCACACAAAAGACGGCAATTATCGGCGTTAAACAAATAACTTCAATAAAAATCGAAACCATGGAAATGCGAAATAAGCGGACACATGTGGTAATTTAGATTTGGCAAAACTTTCAAAATCCATATAAATGCTAAGGCATGCATACTCAAGTTCTCTCCGGTTGTTACACTCAACAAATGAAACACTTAGAAATGGGATGTAGCACACACGGGACATGCGGGCATAAAGAGTAATTGTAAAGGGAAACTAGGCCACAAGCATGTCATCAATGAAGAACGCAATATAAAAGTGAAAAATACCATCTCATGAAAGGATACCGCATACTAACCAAGAGAAAAGCATTTAAACAGATTATCGCTAATGTTCGACCTTTGAATCACATCACCCTAGGATCAAATAGGACTTTTGGGGTATAGAATTTAGGCTAGGTTAGGGTTAGGAAAAGAAAGGGATGTGTGTAGGATCAAAAGAGATTCGGGAATAGCGCGCGGGATAATGGATTTAATGGCCAATTTAGGAATCGAAATCAAATTCCATAAGCAATGTATTCATGAGAGTGAGACTTTGATATTCATGCACATGGTGAAATGGGAAACAACTAGGACCCATTTTATTCGAAAGTTATTCTTTTCTATGCTTTTCTTTTCTTTTCTTTGATTTTCCTCTCTTTTATTTGATTTTCCTCTCTTTTCTTTGATTTTCCAATCCATATAAACAACATCATTCAATCTCGGGAACAATCCCTAATCAAGGTACGGGAGGAGTAAATAAGGGTTTAGGACTCCAATGTGGAGTTGGACAAGGGATTTGGGGTTGAAACGAAAGGAATAATAAGGCTCAAGGGGGTTGACTAGGGGAAACATTTAAGGGAAAGGTCAAGGTCATATGGGTTAAACAACAAGGGCCTATAATCCTTTCCTAGAGTTTCATGTGATTCGCGGAACTCAACACCATTGAAAATCATGCTCAAGTGATAAATCAGTTAGTATGCAATCAAATGAAAAGAAAATGAGATCGACAACGAGTTCATTGACAAGAAAGAGATAGAGTGGGTGTATACGCTCACAAATGATGATAAGTCTCAATTTTCACTTTTGTAAGGGTATAGCATGCGCCTTAGAATAACGAATTTGAAACACTTTAAACCAAATCATAAATAATTATTTGTGTATATGCTCAAAGCTTCATAGTTTAATTTTATGATGCTATTCGTAATGCAAACAATAACGGGCTAAAGGGTAATAAATCAATGACTCAAAGCATGCTTCATAGCTATACAATAGGATATGTCGATCATATAAGTAATCATAGTAGATATGAGAGAGAAAAAGAAAATTTTTTATTTTTATTTTTTAATTTTTTTTTAAAAATAAATAAATACTAACATGATAACCGACATCACAATTGTATACCATACCCCCTAACTTGAATGAAACATTGCCCCCAATGTTAGTAGGGATAAAAAGGGAAAATGGGTATGAAAATAGTCACCCCGTAAGGAGTAACTCGAGAAACGCGCAACGGCATGCCTGTTACAAGTTAGTACCATAAACAATAATATATACAAAAGAGATATATACAAGAACAAATATGAAACTGAAAATGAGTAACTTCATTAATAATTACGAGTTGTGTACATGGGGCATAAAAAACCAAAATTAGAAAATACAGTAAATGTACTCTCTCCTCCCCACACCAATACACAAATACAAAGATACAAACCCAAAAATCAAAATGAACAACCACAACAGTCAGCAGCAGAGAAAATAGGATGACAGCGGCCTATATATCGTCCGGATGGCGGCGCGGGGACTCGGGCGCGGTGGGGTCATGAGGGGAATAAGGGTCATAAAGGTACGGAGGCACAGGAGCCTCGCCCCCGCGTAAATGTGAAAATAGGTCCATCTGTGCCCGAGTCATCATCGAGATATCGCGCTCGTAAGCGCCCCGATACGCGGCAAAATCAGCCTGGAACGAAGCAAAGCTCGACATGTACGTGCCCATAAACTCGAAAAAATCCGCCTGTAACTCATCCATCCGCACCCCGAGATACGCGATGGGGTCAACAGTAGAGGGGGCTGGCGGTGGGATAGGATGAGGCACATCCGGAATATCCGGCATCGGGGCATCAGGGGCATCCAACATTCGCTTCTTTCTCCTCTCCCAATAATCCTTTCCTAGACTTTTCTCAATGGCCTTCTCGCCAAGCAACTTGGGGAGGCGGGGAATGTTGTCCGTACTCGCCACCTCGCAATTACCATCTCTACAAATTCGGGAAACCAACCGCGCGTACGGGAGGGTATTGGTACCCTTCTCACAGTAAGCGGACTTTAGCATCCGCTGAAGTACCAATGCGGGAAGGTTGACAATAGAATTGGAGTCCAAGAGATGGTAAAGGAAGTGGGCCTGGGCGGAGCGAAGAACAACCTTGGTCTGGGTGGGCGTGATGGAATTAACAGCAACAAGGTGGATGATACGGTGGTTGTCGGGCATAAGAGATGTGGGGAAAGTCTCCCCAGCCCAAACATTCCCTGGCGCCAGACGCGCAATCAGGGTTTCATTCTTCAGCGTCCCCTCGTCGGAGCAAGGGTAATCAAAATCCTCGGGGTTATTGGCCCCAGTCAGATGCAACGCCAAGAGAGGCTTAGAAATAGGAATTCACTTACCCCGCACGTAAGGCTCAAAAGTTCTGTCCCCAGTTGGGACGAGAGACACATAGAACCTACGAACATGCTTATCGTTGACATCACCCACCCTGGCAAGGTGGGCTTCCCAATTAAACTTCTGAAAGTACCGACGAACAGAGGCGGGGAAATCCTCAAGGTGCACAGGCCTCTCAATAGAAATTGGGCGACCCGAAGGAAATTTAGCTTGGAACCAGTCCCTTTTCTGCTTTGAGCGAAAGGATTCGAAACCTCCCCGACCCGAAATTATATTGGATATGGGCTTGGAGATCGAAGAAACCTACAAAACATTAATTCAATACACACACCATAAGTGCGGTGCACAAAATCAAAGTAATCGTGAAATTTGGGGAATTAGGTTCGGAGGGTGTGCGTTGGGAAAAATTGGTCGAATTGACGTAACCGACGCACACCGCACTCAAACAAAGACAATTCAACAGGAATGTGCGATAAAAGGTGCGAAGATAGAGCATTAGCGCACAAAATCTTCACAAAGGCAATTTATCGAACACTTAGTGTGCAATGTATAGGGAGTAGGGTGAAAATAACATGTTTAATGTGAAACAACCCCCAACAAATACAACTGAATCATCAAAGCAACATAAACTAGTTGTATTTGTTGGATTCATACCACAAACAATGAGAATAAATGGAGCAATTAGCATAAAATATGAATTTTTTAAAATACCCCAATTAACCCTACTTTCTATACCAAGAACACTAAATAAGAATTGAAATTGATTTAAGAGGATTGAAGTAGTTACCTTGGATGAGGATGCCTTAGATGAGGAAGCCATGAGGTTGAATAAGAATGGAGGACTGGAAATGATAAGGGAGAGGGAGATTTCGCAGGCTAAGGGAGAAGAGAGAATGAGAAGAGGATGCAAAATAAATTAAGGGTTTTTTTAAGTGTCAGGGATACCGAATCGATTCAGTGGTAATGGCGAATCGATTCGCAAATCTCGAATTCAACACTGGAAGGGGCCGAATCGATTCGGTGGTTGTCCGAATCGATTCGCAATTGGAGACCTGACACTTTGGTTTTACCGAATCGATTCGCCAGAATTGCGAATCGATTCGCAAACCCTTAATTGGCTACTGGAGGGGGGGAGAATCGATTCGGTGGTTAACCGAATCGATTCGGCTGCTGGGATTTAAGTTCTTGCTTTGCTGAAACACCATTTTTTCGAGGGTGGTTGGATTGGGCTGCTAATGGGTGGATTTTTGGACCCTAAAGATGGAGTTTAATATGTACAAAGGGTCCGGGACAAAAATTTTGCACCCCACACATGCCGGGGGATGCTCGGCACAAAAAAATCACAATTCTGACGTCCTATAGAGCCCCGTAAATGGGGTCGGACAATGGAATCGTGTCTGAACATGGGTCAAATGGTTCTGGGAAAGGCTTGAGACGCTTACCATTGACCTTGAACAACTTCCCATCAGATGGGTTCTCAATCTCAATTGCACCGTGATGATGGACGGTCTTAACGACAAATGGAGCCGTCCACCTAAACCTTAGCTTACCCGGGAACAAATGCAACCTAGATTTGTATAAGAGAACTTTTTGAAGAGGGTGAAATGTTTTTTGGGGTATGTGCTTGTCGCGCCTCTCTTTCACCCTTTGCTTATAGATTCTCGCGCTCTCGTACGAATCATTCCAGAGTTCTTCCAACTCATTGAGTTGGAGCATTCGCTTCTTTCCGGCCTTGTCTAGATCAAAATTCATTTTTTTTATCGCCTAATAGGCCTTGTGCTCGATTTCAGCTGGTAAATGACATGGTTTTCCGTACACAAGTCTAAAGGGAGGCATACCCAAGGAAGTCTTGTAGGCCGTACGATATGCCCATAATGCGTTAGGAAGCCGAAGAGACCAATCCTTGCGGTCGGGATTGACCGTCTTCTCTAGGATGTGCTTTATCTCTCGATTGGCCAATTCTTCTTGGCCATTTGTTTGCGGGTGGTAGGTAGTTGCAACTTTATGAGTTACCCCATACTTTCGCATAAGATTAGCAAACGGAGAATTACAAAAATGAGTTCCGTTATCGCTTATGATCACCTTCGGAGTTCCGAAATGCGAAAGCATGTGCCACCCTATAATCATTGGTTTTGGACGCAATGGCCTCTACCCACTTTGACACATAATCTAAGGCCACAAGCATGTAAAGGTTACCAAAAGACGGCGGGAATGGGCCCATGAAATCCATTCCCCAACAGTCAAAGACTTCAATTTCTAGAATGGGGGACATTGGCATCATGTTTCGACGGGTTATAGCACCTAATTTCTGGCAACGATCACACGAAACGCAGAATTCGTGTGCATCCTTAAAAAGTGTGGGCCAATAAAGCCCGCATTGCAAGATTTTTGCGACGGTTTTCTTGGAAGAAAAATGTCCCCCACATGCCTCCGTGTGGGAGAAACGAATTACGCTCTCATACTCATCATCCGGGACACATTTCCGGATGATCTGGTCGGGGCAATACTTGAACAAATACGGATCATCAAAAAAGAACCTCCGCACCCAAGTAAAGAATTTCCTCTTCTCTTGAGGAGTCCAATGAGATGGAATTGAACCCGTCACGGGGTAGTTCACGATATCAGCGAACCACGGCAGAGAGGAAGTGGAGAACAACTGTTCATCCGGAAAGAATTCAACAATGGGGAGTTGGTCCTTGGGTGCCTCAAACGTTAATCGCGACAACATTTTCTACTCCTTTTTTATCTTTAATAGTTAAATTAAACTCTTGGAGTAAGATCACCCACCTAATCAAGCGCGGCTTGGCGTCTTTCTTAGACATAAGGTATTTGAGCGCCGCATGATCCGTAAAACAAACTATGGGGGATCCCACGAGGTATGCTCGGAATTTATCCAAAGCGTAGACAACCGCTAATAACTCTTTCTCAGTGGTTGAGTAGTTCAACTGAGCACCGTTAAGAGTTCGACTTGCATAGGAAATGACATGGGGTTTCTTGTCACTTCTCTGTCCTAAAACAGCCCCAACCGCGAAGTCGCTAGCGTCACACATCAATTCGAAGGGTAGGGTCCAATCAGGAGCTTGAATTATGGGAGCGGTGGTAAGCATACTTTTCAAAGTCTCAAAAGCTGCTTGACACTCATCGCTCCATTCGAACGGGTTTCCTTGGAGAGGAGACTACACAAGGGTCTAGCAATCGAGCTAAAGTCCTTGATGAAACGACGATAAAATCCTGCATGCCCAAGGAAAGACCTTACATCTTTCAGAGATTTAGGGGCGGGTAAGTTGGCAATGACCTCAACCTTTGCCTTGTCTACCTCAATACCATCTGAGGAGACGATGTGACCTAAAACAATCCCCTTAGTGACCATAAAATGGCACTTCTCCCAGTTTAACACGAGCTTTTTCTCCACACATCTAGACAAAACCTTCTCTAGCATAGAAAGACAATGGTCATAGGAGTTGCCAAAGACGCTGAAATCGTCCATGAACACCTCTAGACCACGTTCTACCATATCACTAAACATGCTCAACATGCACCTTTGGAATGTAGCAGGTGCATTACATAACCCGAAGGACATCCTTTTGTAAGCAAATGTCCCAAAAGGGCATGTGAAGGTAGTTTTGTCTTGATCCTTGAGATCAAGTTTGATTTGGTTGTAACCCGAGTACCCATCGAGAAAATAATAGTAAGGATGGCCGGACACGCGTTCAAACATTTGGTCAATGAATGGAAGGGGAAAATGATCCTTTAATGTCATTTCATTAAGTTTTCTATAGTCGATGCACACACGCTACCCAGTGGTGGTGCGTTTAGTGATCAATTCCCCTTTCATGTTTTCTACAACGGTGACTCCTGATTTCTTTGGAACTACGTGAATTGGACTGACCCATTTGCTATCGGATATCGGATATATGATATCAGCATCTAAAAGCTTAATTACCTCCGCCCTCACAACTTCCTTCATCACCGGATTCAATCTCCTTTGAATCTCACGAGAGGGTTTTGCATCCTCTTCAAGATTAATTTTGTGAGTGCAAATCAAGGGACTAATTCCCTTCAAATCTGCAATTGTCCACCCAAACGCACCCTTGTATCTCCTTAACAAGTCTATCAGCCCTTGTTCTTCACCCGCCTCGAGGCTTGATGAGACAACAACGGGATATGTCTCATTTTCGCCTAAATAAGCATATTTTAACTCGGAAGGCAATTGCTTTAATTCAAGTTTGGGGAATCGAACATCCGAGGGAACTTCATACGAATCACGAGGGGGTAAGTCCTCAAAAACACTACACCAATTAACATCATCAACACTCTCGTCCTCATCTAACAACAAGCACATAAACTTGACCTCTTCATCATAAGGAGAATAGCTATTCTCCAAGTAAATCGGGTTCACAAGACATCCCTCTAAGGGATCCGAAAAATATGTAGCATCAAAATGCTCTTGTACCACCTCCTCTAAAAAGTCCACCTCATGGACTTCATCATCATAATCTCCCACTAGGTTCGAAACATTGAAGATGTTCATTTCCAAGGTCATATTCCCAAATGTCAGGTTCATTTGGCCATTCCTAGTATTAATTAATGCATTGGAAGTGGCGAGGAAAGGACGACCAAGGATAATGGGGGTAGTTCTACTGCTAGGAGAAGTAGGATGGGTGTCAAGCACCACAAAGTCAACAGGAAAGTAGAATTTGTCAACCTGTATTATGACATCTTCTACTACATCCCTCGGAACCTTAACGGAGCGATCCGCTAATTAGAGGGTTATTTTTGTGGGCTTGAGGTCCCCTAGACCGAGCTGTTCATAGACATGGTAAGGTAACAAATTTACACTTGCTCCTAGGTCTAGTAAAGCCTGCTCAATTTTAAAGTCCCCTATCACACATGAAATGGTGGGACATCCGGGATCTTTATATTTAGGTGGTAATTCAGATTGAATTATTGAGCTAATGTTTTCGACCAAGAAGGCTTTCTTCCTTACAAACAATTTCCGCTTAACAGTTATTAAGTCCTTTAAGAACTTAGCATAAGCGGGGACTTGCTTGATTGCATCCAAAAGAGGGATGTTAATTTTGACCTGTTTGAACATATCTAGTATGTCAGCGTTATTAACATTCCCCTTTTGCGACAGGAGCCTTTGAGGGTAAGGTACGGGGCTAGGAAGCTTCGAAATCACATCCGACTCTAACGGGGCTTTCCCCTCTCTCTGCCTTAAGGAGGCATCTTCGACCTCTAATGGGTCGGGCAAAACCTTCTTAACGACGGTGGGGACACTAGGAGGGGTGGGCTTATCAATGACTTGCCCTCTCCTTAGAACGGTCACACAGCCTTAGCACAATCAGGAGGGGGATTCGAAGTTTCATTGACACTATTTTGCCCCATGGCCTTTTGAGGTTGGGAAGGGAATTTTCCCTTATCTTGGATACTCAAAGCCGAGGTCAACTTGGAGATTTCCTTTTCAATCCTAGAATTCGTGGCTTGTTGAGAGGTTATGAAAGATTGAAGAGTCTCTTCAAGGCTCCTCTTGTTCGGGTGAGCATACAATGGTATAACCAGAGGAGGTGGTCCCTGAGGGGGACCTTGCATTTGAGCTTGGGGTGGAGGAACTTGATTATATGGTTGCTGAAAATTATGAGGTGGGGGAAGATTTTGATAATTCGGGTGAGGTGTATTTTGAGAATGTTGGGGCTGCCCATAAGAGAAACCCGAATGGTTTCTCCACGAAGGATTATAGCCCTCACCTAAAGGAGTCATGTACTGTTTCTTGTAAGTGGCCATCGCGTTGGCTTGATCGTGAAGCATCACTTTATATGCCGGGATTGTTGGACAATCCCTCGTTGAGTGATCGTCAACGTCGCAAATGGCACAAGACTCCTCTAGATGTGAGGGAGAAGGATGGGATGGTTCCCGAGCTTTGGCATCCATTGCCTCGATACGCTTAGAAAGTTGGGCTACTCTTAATGACATATCATCTCCTTCGGCAATGTGATATATCCCATGGCTAGAGGAAGGTGGATTGGATGACCGGGCATTGGTTTTGCTAGGGTCCGAAGTGTCCCACACTTGGGTGGTCTCGGCACAATATTTGAAATGTGCCCACGCATCATTAGGATCTAAACCAAAAAACTCGCCGGAGCACATTGTCTCCACCATTTGTTTTGCATTGAGGGTCAGCCCATTGTGGAAAAACGAGATTAATCTCAACTTTTCGAACCCGTGATGTGGGAACTTATGAAGTACCTCATTAAATCTCTCCCAACATCTCTCGAATGATTCACCTTCGGCTTGAGCGAAGGTTTGGATTTGACCCTTTAAAGAGTTGGTGCGATGAGTAGGAAAGAATTTCTTCAAAAATTGCGCTTGCATTTCGCGCCAACACCCGATGGAATTAGGAGCCAAGGACCAAAGCCAAGTTTTGGCTTTGTCCTTTAAGGAAAATGGGAAGAGTTTGAGTCGTGTGACATCTAGAGGGCAGTTTTGATCGCTAAAAGTAGCGCACACCTCCTCAAACTCTCTAACATGAAGGTAAGGTTGTTCACTTTCCATGCCGTGGAAAGTAGGAAGTAATTGGATCATTCCGTTACGAAAATGGAATTGTACGGCATTGTAGGGAAAAATAATACAAGACGGAGAGGTGGTCCTCTTCGGTTACAAATAATCACGCATGGTCCTATAAGGGTGTTCGGGTGCAACCCCTTGACTACCGTGCTCACTAACATTGTCGGCCATGGTTATGGGATCAGAGTGAGCCCAAGTATACGAAGAAGATGAGACCGAACTAGAAAGAGATATTGATTGTAAAGGTCTCCAATAATCCGAGGGTTCACTAGACGATGGTTCACGAACAGGATTTAAATTACTACTACTCGCGTCTTGCATTTACAGAATTTTGGATTGATTTTTGGAAACCGTGATGTCACGGTGACCACAGGGAACGATAGTGTAAAGAGAATTTCTAAACCCTAAGATAGTTGCCAATCCCCGGCAACGGCGCCAAAAACTTGGTGCGCCCAGAATAAAGCTTGCGATTCAAGTACAAATCTATCGCAACAAGTAATATCCGGTAAGTACGGAATCGTGATCCGCAGGAATTGAAACACTCCTAAGAGAACAGGATTGGGGTAAAGGGATTCTCTAAACGCCACAAAAGTTAAAGTGTAAAAGATGATTTAATAGTTTGGAAAAGTGATTGAGAATAATCTCTAAACTAACATACTATTGATGATCAGTTGATTAATTAATAATTACGGAACTATGAAAAGAACTAAGATAAGCTTGAGTTCAAGAAATTAAAGGGATCGAGGATCATTCTCCCACCTCGGATTCACAAAGAAGGGGATTATAGGGCTTGGTTGAAATTAATTCTAATAGAGCATAACTAATTAAGTCCGAACATCAACCATGTAGAGACTAAACTCAACAATGGAGGATTAGGGTTTAGTTAGTTATTACTAGATGGGTTGGGTTTGTAGTAAAACTTCAAACACTAACCCTTGCATGACAAGAGAAGTTAAGAAACTATGATACTCCAAAACCAACACATGAAGTTCCATTAGAACAATTGTAAACTAAACCCTAAATATGAAGTTCAAGCATCCAAGGTGGGATTATGATTCCTAATCATAAGTCTAGCTACTCATAATAGAAACTAAACTACACATGCTAGTTAACAACATAGTTAAGTTATTTATCTAGTTTAAACACAAACCAATACAAGGGATGGAATTAAATGCAAATTAAAGCTAGTGGAACAAGTAAAGATGAAGTAGATAAACCTTTTTTGCATTAATAACCACAATTCAACTAGTAATCAAAGCTTTACAAATTGGTGAAAACCATAAATGAACTTGACCTAGGAGAGAGAAGAGAGTGTTTTTATATATCTCCAAAAACTAACAAAAGTAATCTATCACCACAAAAGAGGAAAAATAAGGGATAAATCCCCAAAAATCCAACCAAAATGGCAAACTAGTAATAAGAAGAAAGTTGGAAATGCAGGGTCGAATCGATTCGGTGCCAAATCCGAATCGATTCGGAAGTGTAGAGATTTGCCCCTGTATGAAACCGAATCGATTCGGCAGTAATGGCGAATCGATTCGGGCCTGCTGGAGAAGGAAATCTGCCTATATTGGCATGATTTCTCCCATGCTTCACAGAAACTTCCGTAACTTCTTCGTTCGAGGTCAGAATCAAGCACCGTCGAAAGCCACGCGAAGATAAGAATAAGGTCTATAACTTCCGTGAAGAAATCGGGATCAAAACCCGAGTGCTGAAATTACCAAAATGCCCCCGAATGTGCAAGTGCCAACGGAACTTTTCCGGATCAAAACCAAACTTCACAAAATGCATTCCCGAGACCTATAAAAGCTCAATAAAGACACATACAAAGTATATATGATGAATTCAGGGGTTAGTAAATAAATGAGTATTAGAACCGGGAAATACATGCACTGGAACGCTAGAATGTACAAATTAACGGGGTATAAAATACAATAAAAGTGACGAATCATATGGCCCATATAATTAATAATTAATCGTTCTGGTCAATCCATTATGCAAATTCGATGGAAGACCCTGACCTCTCCCCGACTTAGGATAGCCAAAATTATGAATTTTACTAATCCCATAATAAATCCCATCCCTGGAATTACCAAAATTACAAAAATCTTGGTTGATACCCTCGGGTCAACCTTTTCCATCCTTAAATGGTGTACCCGGAGACAACTTCACTATGTCTCATCTAACATAAATCCCCATCTTCAAAGTTTTACATCACGTGGAACATCTTACTTCCCTTTATTTACTGGGATATACTATAGTCCTTGTACTTGCGTTTGCTCCAAAACTCTATTCCTTGTGAACTTTTTCGTCATGTAGGAATATACATCTTATCTATGCGTAAAACCACCCTAGGCATAGGGATATCTTATTACCAATGCCTCCATCGCCTTTCCACCCCCTACGGTGGAGATAGTTCTTCTTGATATACATATAGTCGAATTTTTTCCTTTCTCACACGAATTTCAGTCCACCGTACTTCCCCACTTATTTTCTAATGGCCCCAAAGGCATATATTCCACACGCTTATATACACATGTCTTCATTTTGGACGATTCTGAAATCATACTAACCAGGGCGCCCATACACCCTATACCTCGTGCATATTTTCACAACATCACAAAGGTCACATACGTAACATTTTTCTCTCAAGGCTATCTCACAAATCACACTTTATCATACGGTTATTTTCGATTACTCCACAAATTGCAATTTAGTTCTTCTCGATGTTTCCCCACCTATTAACTTGTGGTGTAAAAGTTTTCACAGTGCTTCTTTCGCCGCACTACCTGGCTATACTGGCCTTATAGCGTAATAGTTCTCAGATCAAAGTGTTTTCTCCATGCGTTAAAAATCACCCTTTAAACTGATGCCTAGCATCCAACAACGTCTCTCCACTACCGACGTTTATTAGGGATTATGCATATAACATTTCACAATAGAGCCCAAAAGAACTTTCCCCAATGCATTAAACACTAGCATTATCGTTCGTTGATTTTCGTAGACCGAAGTATATAACTGGGACATCCAAAACTCTGTCCCTATAATCATAAGTCTGATTGTCAACTCCCGCATCTCTAAAGGAGTTATATAATGTGACGTTCACACTATCACTAAGTCCTCAGTGCTAACTCACTAACGAGCTAAATCTCTCCGCTCCATGGTCAATCCTCCATGCCCTGAATTACATTAGTAAAAGTCCCTACGCACAGGGATCCAATAGAAATAGACAACTGTACCCTCTGAAGTCTACTTCACACCAAAATTTATCGCGTGATCGACCCTTTTTCAAGTGGAATATTGCAAAAAAAATATACATCCTGCCTTAGAATAGCGAAAACGATAGTCTTGCTGTAACTGCCCACCACCACTTACCCATCGCTAACCAATTCGTACCTAGGATAAAATCATGCTCGCATAACACTCTTAAAACAAGCTAACCTCATACCACATATATCCTCTCAGTGTCTACATCCACCCCCTACAGATGGAACCAAAGAGAGCCCCTCTACCCAGCGGTAAATATATACAAACCATAATAACACTAACGATACACCCATTAAACCCGTCTCCCGTGCAAATATGGTGTTATATAAAAATTTATAGTGATATACCCGTATCACACAGAACTTATCCCATTTACCAGAGGATAAAACTTATACTTCCACTCGTCAATACAATGACGGTTAAAATTTGTTCCTGGACATAATACTCTTGTCCAAACTGAACAAAAACTCCTATAAGTGTTTCCCTTATCGGGCATCCCACTCATGTCCTTAATCCGTTACGCAAAGGATTTACACATGAGTTCCTACTCTTTACTCGTAAGACACCTCTCTGTGTCATTCCCCTTTTTCTGGCCCCACGGGCCATGTCGGGTTTCTCCTTCCCATGGATCTGATAGTCTTGATCCTGAATGCTACCCCATTTTTGTCCCTTTGGCTTCACTGGCCCTACGGGACTCGCTGTCGGCCTTAACGGTATTGGCTGAATTCGCCATCACTGGTTAGAAATTCTATTGACCTTAATCATTAAAATGGATCCTTTACTGGGTATTCCCCCCCCGTGGTGTCTCGCTAGCACCATTTAATCCAGCTCTTCCCTTTGGATAGATTCCCCAACACTTTTGGATCCTCCTTCATGAAAGCCTTGATGTAAACTCGTAAACGTATGACTCCTGATGACAATCGACACTAGTCATCCTGGTTAGATTTTCCATCCATGTTTGCATATTCTTCCCATGATATTCTCTATACCCTTCGTCGGGTATAAAGTTTGCTGAACTAGTCAACTTATCTATTATGATCGGCCTTTATCATTTCCACTAGTGATAAGTTTCCAAATTCCATTCGCATCTCCATCTAAACGGCAGATAGAAGGTCTCCCGATCATACCGTACCGAATTTTTTTTTGTTCCACTCCACACATATTTCTCTATGTGGGGTGATTAACCCTTGTCAATCAACGCTGCTCTTATGAGCAAAACGTTCGCCCAAAATTTAATACTGGGTGTCGCTGCACTCCACCCTACACGATTTCCTTTGGATTCTCTTTTTCCGTGGTCTTTTCGCACTTCCTCTCTTCCTCGAATTCCTACAATAGCTTTTCAAACAAGTCCCTATGACTCCCCCTGAACAGTAATCATGGTGACCCTTATTGCGATCACCATTTGTAAAATACTCCACGCCTTTTGTTAAGCCATTCCTCCCACAATACTTCTAACGGCCCTCGTTGGTCGTCTATGATGTTCGGTGTACTAAGCCTAATCGAACTCGTCTATGAATCACATTAACTATACTTAATAGTAGGAGAATGTAAATGTACGTACATAAAGGAATACAATAATCCTATCATAAGGCTCTACATCAAAGAACGCTAAACTGAAACGCAAAAATCCGCACAGATCCTAAGGACATTATAACCTCAAGCTCTTATACCATCTATGACACCCCGCCTAATAAAATACCGGGTGATCAGTCCTATATCAAATTAAAACATGAATCTCATATGGTCCATTCTTAGTATCACTGTCGAAAAACTTTTTAAAACTTACTAACCACCTAGTATTCAAAAAGCTGGTACCAAATTTTATCTTTATTAATCCAAGATAAAAATGCGTCAATAACAGAAAACATCCAATGGTGAAAGAATCAATCATCACATAGAATAAGAAAAGTCTTGCCGAATAAACCACAGACTAAAATCAAAAACCAAACCAAACTAACATAGAGTAATAAATCCCAGACAATATGAAAAGAAACTAAATAAAATTGTGAGCGACATGCTCGAGATAGACTGATACGAATCCCTACACTAGGAATATAAAAATAGATGCATCTATCCAAATCATGCAACACCCACATTTGCTGCAGCTGCGTATCTCTGGAATGAACTCAGGCTTCACATACCTAAGGCTGGACACCTAAAAGGTTTTGAAAATATTTGATGGCAAGGGTTAGAACCCAAAACATTTTGAAAATATTTAGCAAGTGATTAAATTGCAATAATTTAAAATGCATGAATGCTCTTCATATTTAAGCTTATGTTGCACTCCCTTGAGGACAAACTCACCCCTCAGCTAATGTTTACACCTAGCACTTTATTTATCCCACCTAGTCCTCTACCCCATGACAGATACTTGATACAATTCCTGTTAACCTCCCTACTAAATCCCAAGTATGTTTAACATATGATTTAAGTTATTTATCACCTTAACTTAATTAATCATTTTTCCTTGAAATCCATATAGCATTCCCAAGTTATATAAGTAATACAAGTTTCTACATCTATTAAATTACCCTTATATAATTATTCATCCCATTATATACGTAAATCTATATTACAACAATCACACATATGTTGAATATACATAATCCATCCTCCCGAGTAATACCTCACCGGATGTAATCTCTAAAGTGCTATAATCCCAGGTCAGCTCAATCCCACCTGGAGTTCCGAGACAACTATGGTCCGCCAATTCGGAACTTAAATAATAAATGTAATGGAGGTGGTCATATTCCCCCGAGTATGAGGACATCATCGCAATGTCCTACCTCTATAATTGGACGCTATGACCTGGGGATATACCCGTCCTACTCTTCAAGCTAGAGGATTCACCCACATTGCGCAACCTTCCTTGATAACAGTAGAGTATATAAATTAACTAAATATCTAAACACTGATAATTAGTAGAACACAATATATATATATATATAATAAAAGAGGAGGGCTTTTTTTGTCTAAGCCAACTGATGGTTGAGATTACATCTAAGGAGTTTGGTGTTTATCAACTGATGGATGAGATTTAAATAGCTAAAGGATGATTTTTGGTCTTAGAAATTCACAAAGTACATCTGATGGAACCCTAAAGTGTGTAGAGCATGCCTAATCAGAGAACACGGCTCGATGCAACCCTCTCATCAAACCCTCTTTCTCACCCACAAACTCTCTCTCTCTCTCTCTCTCTCTCTCTTTTCACTTTCACCATTTTATTCTCTATCCTTGCTATAAACGATCCCACCCACAATGAAATCGTCAAATTTAGGAATAAGGTTTTAATCTTACCCACTCACGATTCTCTTGCTTCGGGGTGAGTTCCCACCATCAGGTTTTAATCCTTTATCTGCTGTATTTCTATGGGAGACAATAGGGGAAGATCCTTTATCTGGTGTATTTCAAAATCGGGGAAGATCTCATCTTTTAAGTTCACTTTATTTTTATTTTGAATCTATTTGGTGTATTTATGTATTTTAAATTTTTACATGGAGTTGTAAGATTTTTTTTAATATTTTCCCTTTTTCTAGGCCGGTTGGATCTTCAATAAGCCTCCATACATGACGGGTTTTCACAGGAGGTGGCGTGTAACTTGCTTGCCAAGAGGTTTATTTTCTACATTATTTTTATTTCTATTTCTATTTCCCATGGCTGTCATGTCTTGAAATCTTTCTCACTGCAGCTAAGGTGTAGTTGGGTTCAATGCCTTCTGCGATCCGGCGTCAATGATATTGTTGCTAGCGATGTCCGGGGCCAGTCACGTGGTGCCATGTTTATGTGGCAGATTTGTAAGTTTTTGTCATCTTCTCCAATGTTGATTGATTTGTAAGTTGTTGTTTTTATGTGGCAGATTAAGTTATTGTTATTGTTGAATTTCACCCAGTCTCTCTCTCTCTCTTGACCCAAATAGAAATTACCCATCTAAAATCTTTCATACAGCATCCCATATCAAGTTTCTTAGCTCATTCAGCTCGAGATTCTTCAATATCCACACACATGAATTTCAAGCACATATCCAGTTCAGGAGGCTGCGTTTGTAGACCAAGTTGGGATTTTAAAGGAATTTTGTTGTTAACGCTTCAGATCTTTGTATAACCATTACTGTAATTTTTTTTCTAAACTCTGTAGTTGAATCGACAACCATATATGAAGAATGGCAACGGACAATCGAAGTTTCTCAGATATAATTTGTTGTGTTTTTTACACTATTTTGCCAGAGTTTTTTTTCTTGCTCCTGTTGATAATGATTTTAGGGTGTTTTTTTTTGTTGACAATTGTTGAGAGACCTGGTTACATATTATAGAGTTGTCTTATTTTGAAAAAAATCGAGAAATCATTGTATAGTTTGTTTTTGAGATATGGATATGCTGATTTTTTATCATTAGTGAAATAATTTTTTTATATGGGTTTTAGATATGGATATGTTGATTTTTTATATGGATTTTTAGATATGGGTATATGATCCGACACAATTTTATCCGGTACGAACACGATACAGCACGACACGGCATTGTGTTTTTTTGGCAAACACAAACACGACCCGCTAGTGTTTTATTTTTATGTTTGCAAATAACAAAATTTTACTCTACTTTTAGTTTACATTTATTTAGTTGATTAACATTTTTTTTACTTCTAAATATTTGCATTGTTTTTTTTTGCCAAAAAGTATTTGCATTTTTAGTTATTTCCACTTTACCAATTAGTCTAATCCTATGCTAGACATAAATCCTAACAGATTTTATTATACTTATAATCTGACAAACACAGTTATCCACGGAAAAGACTCCGTGTGATGTCATTTTGAAGGGGTTAACAGAGGTACGACATAAGTGTTCATAATTTGATATATGCAGACTTAGTTAAAAATAACATGGGACAAAGCTATAATTATTGTTAGGTATAAGTTATCATTTTAGTTATTACATGCATTTTTAGTTTTGCTTTTTACTTTAAATTTAATCCTAGGCTAAATTATTATTTTATCTACTTTACCTTGGCTTTTTTTTTTTAACACAGCTCATTGTCCATGGGGCACTTTGAAAACTTGAGTTGATGATTAACATATTTTTTAGCACCTGTGGGTGCCCCAAAGGAGTGTGTATATAATAATATCGTTATATAAAAAAATCGGACAAAAGGATGAAGAGACTTATCAAAGTTGTAATCTTTAAGCAACTATTGAGTTATGTAGATGACATGCTTAACTTCTAAGACAATTAACACAACAAACGTGGAGCCCAAGGACAGTCCATAATAGCCCACTGCTGGAGGCAAGTTTAAAAACGAATGATCTGCAATGGTTTCAAAATATTTCTTTACAATTATTTTCTTCACACTAAGTTTTAAGAATATTACTTTAAAAAATTACGTTTTTTAATTTTTCAGAGGAATAGTTTTTTATATTACCAATATTAGGTATATTTTTTTAATTTTTTCCTGATATTATGTTTTTAAAGAATAAATTTATATTTTTAATATTTTGCATTTTTACTCGATAATTTTGTTAAACGGATAAAAAAAGTGAAGAAAAAACGAAAAACAACATTTTTCTCAACTTTTCACTGGCCATCAGCATGAGCACACAAATGCACCATATTAAAATCGTAATCATACTCCAAGTGTACCATCGGATGACAAACCATATTAATATTTGCACTATTGGCGACATGGGAACAAATATATCGTCGTGTCATCGACACGGGTAAAAAATATCACGGGAACAAATTTATCGTCGTGCCATCGGCACGAGTACACCATAGTATATATATATATATATATATACTATCACACTATCGTATATATATTTTAAATTAAATCCCGGCTTTACCGTATACAATATCCATAGCACTACCCTAAAACCTTCCCGAGTCTATGGTCCGACTCTAATTAAATTAATTTATGCACTAATTTATTTTATTACCTTGGTGTCACTCAACCAATATATCCAGACTCGCTCACTTGGCCTGTATTTTAATATTATCCAAGTCTATCTTCCGACTCTGAAATTAGTTAGTTACCTCAATTAATTTAATAACGTAGTGTCACTTGGATTCATCCTTATCTAGTCCAAAGATAAAATAATGTTCCTTAATATTTTTCTAAAGTCCTTCACTCATCTACGAACATCTCCAAATAACCCGAATTTATTTCTTCCTAAGGATGTCAGTCTTACGCACCCTTTTGTAGAAAAATCATAACTAATTAAAAAAAATAAAAAAATACGAGGTCGGCGCCCACGGGAGCGTGACGAAAATATATACAATCTCACGTTTTAAAATAACTAAAGGAGTCGATCGATCGAAAAATTTGGTTGATTGATCGATCGACCAGATATCCATCTTCTTCCCCGATTCTGTTTCCACCATTTTTGAAACCTCAAGCTTTTTAACTCACTTCCCCACATTTACCCAATCACAATCAACATTCAATTCATGAAATAGTAGGTTCTAAACACTCTAGAAACCTTGAATCATCAATAAATTTACATAAATCTAATGTCTACTAAATTGGGTATCTTTCGGGTTTTATTTCACCGATTTCAATTCATCATTCAGATTCGAAATTAGTGCTCAATACTTACTAATTTTCACCCTACAATCTGATTTCAACAGTTCCATATCATAGTCTCACATCAATTGAGGAATTAATCTACACATAGTCTCACCCAAAAACGGATTTTTGATACACCCACTATGATATGAATTGATTATCACTAAATTAAAATCACAGCAAGTTAACCACTTGCCTTTTTGGATTCATAGAGTCTGATTTGTTGAGGTAGAGGAAGGTTTGATGAAGAACGCCCAAATCCCACTCTTGATTTGTCTTCAAAAACTCCCCAAATTTCTCTCAATTTATCTCCTTTATTTGTCTCTCAAAGCCCTAGGTTTGGAATATGATTTTTGTCGTTCAATACTTAAGACCTAGTTTCATTATCCTAATGGGCCAAGCCCAAATGACCCGAACACTCCCATGTGGGCCTGATTATGGCTAAAAACGTCCCGAGACCCATTTACTAACTTCAGGTATAATTTTATGACCATCTCGGCCCATCCGAACTCAACCGTGCAATCAAAATTGACATCCAAATTAATTTACTAAAAGTCCTTATCTCACACCCAAACTAGTCTATACCCGACTCCCGGTTGAGATAAATAAATGCCCCGTCATTAATACAGGCTATGCCGTAAATGAATTATTACTATTCATTTAGTAATATAAATTCCATAAATATTAACCATTTTCTCTCCGATTAATATTTAAATAAATATTAACATAATTAATTCAATTAAATTATGGCACACAAGCAATTTAAAATTATCCGAATTAATTAAAAATTAAATTTACTGAAAATACGGGATGTTACACCGCCCCGGTGTGAAATCCTTGCTCCACCCCAAGTCAGACACGACACAACATGACAAGGACCATTTAGACACGGCACGACACAAAATCATTTTTTTAACCTAAAACAAACACGGCTTATTTAAAGCACACGAATTACACAATTGGTATTTTTTACACTTAACTAAACACGATAATCTACGATACAGGAGTAAAAGTATGAATAACACAATAACATGAATCATAATTTTGACACAAACACGATATACGGTGTCATTTTCAGGTCAATTTTGTGTCGTTCTAAATTATCACCTTGTGACAACTCGATAACCAAAATAAGGGGTGGCCAACCCGATACTCCAATAATAACAGGGATCATAGATGGATCATTCTCAGCATCACAATAATACAATAAGTATACGGGATAACCACCCTATATATTTCAGAAAAACGGGTTGCCAAAAATTTTATTTTATAAGTTAAAGAAAGTATTTAAACAACCCAATTTAAAAAGAAGGTGGATGAAATCTACATGAATAAAACTGAACAATACATATATACATAATAACCGAATAGTCTATTGGTTAACAGCCTTTCACAATGTATTACAACAATTTAAATTAAGTTACTTAATACATTACAATAAGAAAATACAAAAGCTTGGGCCACACGCCCGAGTAAATGACCCGATCGTATCTAGAGTACAAAAATGAAGGCGTTTACAACAAAATATCCTGCAATGTCCGCAATGTCTTACAGCTCCATGACACAGGAAAGGGAAAGTCTGTACGGGGGTCCTTGCGGCGGAGCACCTGAGCGAATATAAGATTCATGCACAACAAGACATATGAATGGGCCAGGGCCCGATTTTATATGATTACCAGATGAATAAAGAGTATGACAGTTATGAACAGTTAATCATGATTGATAGTGATAAGAATCTACCTACTCAAACTCAAAGCATAAACTAAAGCAATTAAATGATCATAAGTTTACTGTAATTATGCAAGAGGATATGAATGAGTATCAATAATTAAAAACCTCCATTCTTTACATTGTTTCATTTCATCGTTCCATATCTCATTAGGAAACATAATCATAGTTATTTTCTCTTTATGGCATTTATCATAAATCAAGTCCCACTTGTATAAGAATAGTTATATTCATCAATATATAACGATTCTAAGACCGTCCTTCCGAGTTTCCCCACTGGACGCGCCCCTAAATGACTATCATCTTCCAGGGCGTATTAAACAAGACAACATGGGCATCCTATTTCACGTCGGGAAGTGGCCATATACCTGCGAGTGAGTCATAACCACACCCGGAATTACCCCACATCGCACACTAAATATAACATACATAATAACAGGTCATATGGCCGAGGACTATATTCACCTTCATTCACTAGCCAGGGGACTTCACCTCATGTGCGTACTTCCCTTATGATAGCATTTAGAGAGGTGTGTTTAAGCCAATTATTATTTACCATTTTCATTTTCGTTTTATTATATACATCACATTTTATCCGGAGCTATACGTAATTCATGCCATCATTATAACCTCAATGAATGAATAAACTCTCAATTTATTCTCTAAACATTTTATGGTGTTCTTATAAACCACCAATTCTAGCATCTCCCAATAATGTGACAAAACTCTTCAATGATTTATTTCTACAATATTGAAATATTACATTAACTAATTAAGGGAAAAGAACACCTAATCTTCTATTTACCAATCCCTAATTAAGTCCTAACTATCCCCTTCTAACATATGGTATTTGCCCACCCAATATAAGACTCTAGGACACTAAGTTTGCTTCATTCAAGAAGGTTCCTAAGTACTAAGCCTAAAATAAAAGGATAAAAATTGAGTTAGAAAAATAACTCAAAACAGCAGGATTTTCGAATCGATTCGCCCTAGGGCCGAATCAATTTGCCCAAAAGCGAATCAATTCGGATGAAGAATCCAAGTTTCTATCTCAGCCGAATCGATTCGGCCTTAACCCGAATCGATTCGGGTTTGCAGGACTGTAGCCTAACCCCTTAGTGAATCAATTTGCTGGAAGGGCGAATCGATTCGCCCCTGCAATTTTGTCAAGAATGGGCTACGGGTTATGAACCCTAGTTTTTCCCCATACACCAATTCTCCTCCATTTCTAAACACATCAACTACCATTATTCTAACCAAAACCATAGTACATGTTTCCCAACTACTTTACTCCACATAATCATCAATTTAAACTATGATAAGGGCTAAATCACCAAAAAATCCATAAAATCCATATTTGTTCATTTGATTCACATACACAACAATCACACAATTTATTCACCTTAAATCATATATTAGCAAGTAGAAAACTTGCCTTGAGTTTGAGATCTCAGATTTTTGGAAGGTGAATGCAAGATCAAATCCCAAATCTTCAATTTCTTCCTTTCTCCTCTTTTCTCCACAATTTTTCTTCTTCTCTCTCTTTCTCTAGGTTAGTAAATACATTTAAGAGAATAAAATGAAATGTAAAACTTGAACTTGCCTCTCTCCATAATTCCCTTCTTTAAGTGATAATACCACATTAAAATGACTCGCAACTATGCATTTAAGCCATAACCAGTCAAAAGTGCCCGAAACACCAAAAATACAATATGGCACTCATTTTGACTATCTCGCACATTTCAGGACTAACTACGCCCTCTAAATTGGCATCCAGAAATATTTAAATCATTTCAAGTTTTGGTTTCATTTATATCATAAATGTCATTTAAAGCATACGACATTATAAAACGTAACATGAGGATATTTACATACACATAATAGTAATTATGCAATAGTCTAGTAGATATTTTTCACTAACTCATTTAATTAATATTTACACCATGATCCATTATTTTATATATTTACTTCATATAGTAAATTAATATAAAATACATTTCTCAAAAGCGAGGGTTGTTACATACTCCCCCCCCCCCCTTATGAGGGAATTTTGCCCTCAAAATTCGGGCGGACCTTGCAAGAAGAGATGCGGATACTTTTCCTGTATATCGTCCTCAGGCTCCCACATTGATTCCTTGGTGTTGTGATGACTCCATTGAACTCACACTAAGGGCACTACTCGCGATCTCAATCTACACTCCCCGTGCTATAAGATTGCAACAGGTTGTTCTTCATACGAAATATCGGGTTGCAATCGATATCCTCCAAAGGAATATGCCAAAGGGCTCCTTCACACCTCTTATACTTTTTCAAAGAGGAAACATGAAACACATCATGGATTTGTTGTAAGCGTTCCGGTAAGGCAAGTTGATACGCCACTGGGCCTACCTTGGCAATAATAGGAAAAGGTCCAACATAGCGCGGCGCAAGCATTCCTTTTTTCCCAAAGCGTTTTATACCTTTTATTGGCGATACTCGCACTAAGACTTGATCTCCAACTTCCAACTCTACATGCCTTCTATTCGCATCGGCGTAACTCTTTTGGAGATATTGAGATATTTGGATGCGATTCCGGATGAGTTCAATCTTGGAAGAAGTATCCTGGATCATTTTAGGTCCAAGAAATTTATTATCGCCCACCTCCAACCAACAAGTGGGTGATCTACACGGCCTACCATAAAGTTCCTCGTAAGGTTCCATTCCAATAGTAAATTGGTACGAATTATTATCAGAAAATTCGACCAAAGGGAGATATTTTTCCCAACCACCTTTGAAATCAAGTACACACATTCGGAGCATATCCTCCAACATTTGGTTGACTCTTTCTGTCCGCCCATCTGTTTGAGGGTGGTAAGAGGTACTCAACTTCAATTCGATTCCCATAGCTTCTTGAAAGCTTCGCCAAAAGTGGGAAACAAAAATCTTATCTCTGTCGGAGACTATATTTATCAGCACCCCACGGAGTCTAACGACCTTCGTGATAAACAGCCGGGCATAACGATCAGTATCATAATCTGTGCGCACGGGTAAGAAATGTGACAACTTAGTTAAGCGATCGACAATCACCCAAATAGAATCATGACTGCTCTATGACATTGGTGAACCCGTGATAAAGTCCATCGATATACTTTCCCACTTCAACATAGGTATCTCTAATGGTTATAACAAACCCGTTGGTCTTTGGTGGTCTACTTTCACCAATTGACAAGTAGTACATTAGGAAACGAACTCAGAAATATCCCGCTTCATGCCTACCCACCAATACTGACGGCGCATGTCTTGGTACATCTTGTCCCCACTAGGATGCACTATAAACTTAGATCCATGAGATTCTGTCATCACGTCCCATCTCAAATCACCTTCATCTGGGACAATGAGTCTCCCGTGGAAACGTACCCCACCCTCGGAACTTATAGAGTAGGAATGTGCTCCCTCGGTCAACAATTGGCATATACGATCCTAATATCCTTTGTCCCTTCCTTGAGCTTCCACCACCCTTTCCACAATAGTAGGCTTAACGGTCAACACCGACATAAACTCCCTAGCAACCGCATCCTACTGGCTAAGCTCCTTCCATTTAGCCTTCCATATCACCGCTAACTCCCCCTCAGGCTTTCGACTTAACGCATCGGCCACCACATTCGCCTTGCTCGGGTGATAGTGGATGTCAAACTGGTAGTCTTTCACAAACTCCAACCACCGATGTTGTCGCATATTTAAATCTCTCTGGGAAAACAAATACTGCAACGATTTGTGGTCCGTGAAAAGATTAAATTTCTCCCCTAGTAGATAATGCCTCCAGATCTTCAAGGCAAAAACCACTATGGCAAGTTCCAAATAATGCACCGAATAATTCTTTTCATGGGGCTTTAACTTGCGAGAAGCACAAGCAATAGCCTGCTACTCTTGTTGTAGCCCCAATCCTTGTAGAGATGCGTCAGTAAAGACTAAATATTCCAATCCTGGCCTTGGTAACACAAGGACTGGAGCAGAAGTCAACCTATACTTGAGATCTTCAAAAGCTATCTTACAAGAATCATCCAACACAAACCTCACCCATTTCCGGGTTAAATTTATCAAAGGGCTAGCAATTTTAGAGAAACCCTTGATAACTCGGCGGTAATAGCCTGCCAAACCTAGAAAACTATAAATCTCGGTAGGTGTCGTGGGCTGACCCCACTGCTTCATCGCAACCACTTTACTTGGGTCTACCGAAATACCCTGGGCTGTCACAATGTGACCCAAAAACTGTACTTCCTGCAACCAAAAACCACACTTCTCGAACTTGGCATACAGTTGGTGATCCCTCAACGTCTGCAGGACCAACTGCAAATGAGGAGCATGATCGTCTTCCGTTTGAGAATACACTAGAATATCATCAATGAACACGATGACAACCTAGTCCAGGAAGTCTCTAAACACTCTATTCATGAGGTCCATAAACACGGCGGGGGCATTGGTTAGTCCAAAAGGCATACCCAAATTTCGTAGGACCCATATCTAGTTAGGAAAGTGGTTTTGAACACATCTTGCTCTCGTATCCGCAACTGGTGATACCCCGTCCTCAAATATATTTTAGAGAAGTACAACGCTCCCTTAAGTTGATCAAACAAATCATCAATTCGAGGTAATGGGTATTTATTCCGGATGGTGACTTTATTCAACTCTCTGTAGTCAACACACAACCGGAGAGAATCGTCTCTTTTCTTCACAAACAACACCGGAGCGCCCCACGGCGACGTGCTTCGCCTAATGAACCCTTGTTCTAGCAAGTTCTGAATCTGATCCCTTAACTCCCTTATCTTAACAGGAGCCCTACGATATGAAGCTCTAGTAATCGATCTCGTTCCCGGTGTTAAATCGATTATGAACTCGATCTCCCTACTCAAAGGCAAACCCGGTACTTCCCGAAAAACATCTTGAAAATATCTAACAACTGGAATCGAATCTAAGGAAACGACTACATCTCGAGAGGCCTCCTCTACGATACAATACAAGAAAGTGCTAGAGCCTCCTTCCGAACGAGGCATAGCCACTAAAAACATTTGTTGCCCTGGAATGGCAAAAACTATACTCTTCCCATAGCAATTAACTATCGCACGATACTTCACTAGCCAATCCAGACCTAGGATTGCATCATACCCGACCATATCCAGGACGAGTAAATCGGCCTCAAAACACAAGTTACTAAGATTTATTCCTACTTTTTTACAAACAAAGAAAATGAGTGAACGATCACCCATAGAAGACTCAACACTAGTGAAGGTACTTTCTGCAGATTTAATAAACTCGGTAGACTGCGCAAAGCTTCTAGAAATAAACAAGTGTGTCGTACCCGTATCAAACAATACACGACCCATATGCCCTTGAATGAGAAACTTACCCTCAATAGCTGGTGACGCGAGAGGGGCCAGAGGAAGCGTAGCATCCTAAATGTGGTAAACAGGACCATACTGTAGTTTTCCCTGCTGTGGAGGGACGATTAGATTAGGCACTTGTGGCTGTAACTAAGCATGTGGCTGTTGTGGAACCCTAGGAAGCTGTCCCCCAATCAAATGAGGATATGTCCTCTTATAATGACCTGACTCACCACATTGAAAGCATCGACCCATCATATTCTCCTGATTTTGGCCCCGGTTATTTCTAAACTGCCCAACTCCTAGGCCTGGATGGCCTCTACCCCCATTACCACCCCGACATGCTTGTTGCTGTTGCGGGCCACCTTGACCATGCTTAATATTATTACCACCCGCATTAAATCCACCAAAATGCTGTCGTTTAGACAAGTCCCCTTGCTGGGGGTCCTTTTCCTTTTGTTTTATTCTCGAAGATTGGGACGAGGGAAATGCTCCTCCTCCTCCTCCTATCCCATTGCCTCCGGGTTTCCCATCTTTCCCCAAAACTAAAGCCTTCTTACTACCTTAAACATACAACCGATATTCTTGACAATGGAGTAACGCCGCATTCATCACATCCCAAAGAGTCTGCAAGGCTGGATTGCCTAGTAAATGTTACCGTATCCTCCAGTGCAAACCTCTAATAAATTTGGATATCCTCCTCTCCTCCGGAGTCACCTCATCCGGTACAAAACTAGTTAACCGTGTGAATTCCTCTTCATACTCCGCAACAGAGCGCTCTCCTTGCACCACATCCTGAAGTTTTCTCCTTATCTCCCTTTGAACTGCGGGAGGAAAATACTTTCGATCAAACAGAACCCGGAAATCATTGATAGTCATAGTATCTCTCTGCTCTGGCGTAGTCATCGACTCCCACCAGTGTAGTGCAGCTCGAACTAATTTAAAAGTATCAAGGATTTGTTTTCTTTCCTCACTACACTCCAACATGCGTAGATGGCTTTGCATATCCTTTTTCCACTGATTAGCTACTATGATGTCAAAACCTCCTTGGAATTCTGGGGGATGGCCCTTTAAAAAGGATTCTCTAACTCTCTCCCACGGAGAAGGTACCGCAATAGCTTGTACCTCTTGAAATCGTTGCTGTTGAGCTTGTGGAAATTGTTGAACCAGGGCAGTCATCACTGCGTTGACTGCTTGGGCAACAATATTTTCCACCAGATCAGCATTTATTGTTCCCTGCTTCGGCGGGGGAGGACCTACTTCCTCTTCTAACACTCTATTCCTTCTAGCGGGACGACCTCTCTTAGGCGGCATCTGAGATGAAGAAACAATAGAGTTAGAATACTATTTAAAACAATCTATTTTACAGAAGATCACAAACATAGGCAATAAAATAGTCCTAACATTAAGATCCATATCAAAGAACGCTACGGTAGAACGTGACAAGTCCGCATAGATCCTAAAGACTCTAGAACCTGAATCTCTGATACCATCTGTGACAATCTGATCACCAAAATAAGGGGTGGCCAGCCCGATACTCCAATAATAATAGGGATCATAGATGGATCATTATCAGCATCACAATAATACAATAAGTATACGGGATAACCACCCTATATATTTTAGAAAAATGGGTTGCCAAAAATTTTATTTTATAATTTAAAGAAAGAATTTAAACAACCCAATTTAAAAAGAAGGTGGATGAAATCTACAGGAATAAAACTGAACAATACATATATACAAAATAACCGAATAGTTTATTGATTAACAGTCTTTCACAACGTATTACAACAATTTAAATTAAGTTACATAATACATTACAATAAGCAAATACAAAAGCTTGGGCCACACGCCTGAGTAAATGACCCGATCGTATCTAAAGTACAAAAATAAAGGCGTCTACAACAAAATATCCTGCAACATCCGCAAGGTGTTGTAGCTCCATGACACTGGAAAGGGAAAGTCTGTACGGGGGTCCTTGCGGCGGAGCACCTGAGCGAATATAAGATTCATGCACAACAAGACATATGAATGGGCCAGGGCCCGATTTTATATGATTACCAGATGAATAAAGACTATGACAGTTATGAACAGTTAATCATGATTGATAGTGATAAGAATCTACCTACTCAAACTCAAAGCATAAACTAAAGCAATTAAATGATCATAAGTTTACTGTAATTATGCAAGAGGATATGAATGAGTATCAATAATTAAAAACCTCCATTCTTTACATTGTTTCATTTCATCGTTCCATATCTCATTAGGAAACATAATCATAGTTATTTTCTCTTTATGGCATTTATCATAAATCAAGTCCCACTTGTATAAGAATAGTTATATTCATCAATATATAACGATTCTAAGACCGTCCTTCCGAGTTTCCCCACTGAACGCGCCCCTAAATGACTATCATCTTCCAGGGCGTATCAAACAAGACAACATGGGCATCCTATTTCACGTCGGGAAGTGGCCATATACCTGCGAGTGAGTCATAACCACACCCGGAATTACCCCACATCGCACACTAAATATAACATACATAATAACAGGTCATATGGCCGAGGACTATATTCACCTTCATTCACTAGCCAGGGGACTTCACCTCATGCGCGTACTTCCCTTATGATAGCATTTAGAGAGGTGTATTTAAGCCAATTATTATTTACCATTTTCATTTTCGTTTTATTATATACATCACATTTTATCCGGAGCTATACGTAATTCATGCCATCATTATAACCTCAATGAATGAATAAACTCTCAATTTATTCTCCAAACATTTTATGGTGTGATTATAAACCATCAATTCTAGCATCTCCTAATAATGTGACAAAAATCTTCAATTATTTATTTCTACAATCTTAAAATATTACATTAACTAATCAAGGGAAAAGAACACCTAATCTTCTATTTACCAATCCCTAATTAATTCCTAACTATCCCCTTCTAACATAAGGTATTTGCCCACCCAATATAAGACTCGAGGACACTAAGTTTACTTCATTCGAGAAGGTTCGTAAGTCCTAAGCCTAAAAGAAAAGGATAAAAATTGAGTTAGAAAAATAACTCAAAACAGCAGGATTTTTGAATCGATTCGCCCATGGGCCGAATCGATTTTCCCTATGTAGCGAATCGATTCGCCCAAAAGCGAATCGATTCGGATGAAGAATCCAAGTTTCTGCCTCAGCCGAATTGATTTTGTCTTAACCCGAATCGATTTGGGTTTGCAGACCTGTAGCCTGACCCCTTAGCGAATCAATTCGCTGGAAGGGCGAATCGATTCGCCCCTGCGATTTTTCCAAGAATGGGCAACGGGTTATGAACCCTAGTTTTTCTCCATACCCCAATTCTCCTCCATTTCTACACACATCAACTACCATTATTCTAACCAAAACCATCTTATATGTTTCTCAACTACTATACTCCACATAATCATCAATTTAAACTATGATAAGGGCTAAATCACCACAAAATCCATAAAATCCATATTTGTTCATTTGATTCACATACACAACAATCACCCAATTTATTCACCTTAAATCATATATTAGCAAGTAGAAAACTTTCCTTAAGATTGAAATCTCAAATTCTTGGAAGGTGAATGCAAGATCAAATCCCAAATTTTCAATTTCTTCCTTTCTCCTCTTTTCTCCACAATTTTTCTTCTTCTCTCTCTTTCTCTAGGTTAGTAAATACATTTAAGAGAATGAAATGAAATGTAAGACTTAAACGTGCCTCTCACCATAATTCCCACCTTTAAGTGACAATACCACATTAAAATGACTCGCAACTAGGCATTTAATCCATAACCAGTCAAAAGTGCCCGAAACACCAAAAATACAATATGGCACTCATTTTGACTATCTCACACATTTCGGGACTAACTACACCCTCTAAATTTGCATCTAAAAATATTTAAATCATTTCAAGTTCCGATTTCATTTATATCGTAAATGCCATTTAAAACATACGACATTATAAAACGTAACATGAGGATATTTAAATACACATAATAGTAAATATGCAATTGTCTAGTAAATATTTTTAATTAACGCATTTAATTAATATTTACTCCATCATCCATTATTTTATATATTTACTTCATACAGTAAATTAATATAAAATACATTTATCAAAAGCAAGGGTTGTTACACACCCCTAGAATATTCTCAGGGTATTTAGATGTCTAATATTGTGCTCAAGCAGGGTTGGTCCCGAGATTTTAAGGGCTCGAGGCGAGCTCTTGAATTGGGGTCCCCATATTTTACAAGAGATTTTTTTTAATAATTTATAAATTGTAAGGTTTTTTTAATCGAAAAGATGCCGACTTATTTTTCAGGAGTTGCGGCAATTTTAAATGTTTATTCGTTCAATTTTCAACAAATTATTTTGGGACAATTGGAAAATGACGCTATAAATGTATATACACATAAAATTTTGGGATCCCTAAAATGAGTCGAAATTCGAGGGCCAGAGACGGCCACCTCCCCTCAAAACTGGCCCTATGCTCAAGGTTGCTAGGAAGATTGATGTTTTTTTGAATAAAGGTTATGATGACAGAGGTGTGAACCTTTGAAAGGAAATAGTTAAAGTTGAGGGTTAAAATGTGATATCTTAAAACGTGGGGTTAAGAGTATAAATTCTAAAGTGTAAAAAGTATTAGCACAACCCTGAATAAGTAATTTGTGGGTTGTTACATCTTTAGAATTTTCACTGTGTCCCCGAGGTATTTAAATGTTTAATATTGTGCTCAAGTTTTATAGGAAGATGACGAGTGATGTGTCATGTATTCTTTGTGCATGCATATTGAAGTTTTCTGAAACTAAAATTTCAACTAAACCAAAAAATTGAAAAACAAAGGTTAGAATGTTAACTTAAAGGATTTAGTTAAAGGCAGTGGTTAAATGAGCTATCTTAAATTTTTGCAACACCATATACATATTCAGAATCTCCAACATTCATCACTTAACATACCCATTTTTGTAAAATAGTAAAAAATTAATTTTTTTAACCAAATTCGGTGTATATGATCTACATAGTAAGGAGATCATCTACAGAAAAACTCATCAAAAAATTCAACCCGAAAGTAGGTGAGATGATGGCAAAAATTTGAATGGTCGAAAATGCTCATATATACCCACTTTTCATTTCACCCATTTTTGGTTGAAATTTTTTATGATTATTTTGTAGATGATCTCCTCGTTATGGAGATCGTGTATATAAAATTTGGTCAAAAAATACATTTTTTACTATTTAAAAAAAATATGCATATTCATAGGTATATTGTTAGGAGGTATGTTGGAGAGTCTAGCTTACCATATACATATAAAATATATCTCTACACGATGTTAAGGGTTTCATTGGGATTGGTCCTTTGGAACTAGAAGAAATTTAAGAACTGAAAGTGTTCAACAAAACATAGGTAATGTTCTAAATAAGAAACACTTTAGATGATACCAAATGCCATTCCTATCAAGAAGTAGTAGGTTAAATAACATTAATCTTAATGTATAAACTAAAACTCACAATATGACTGCATAAAGCATGAAATGGAGAGCATATAGCATAAAAAATAACTCTGACATTGTTGATTGTTGACCCCTAACTGCCTAAGGGTTATTTGTTTTCTATTTTTCTGCTTTCAAAAAATCGATGGCAATTTAAAGTTTGATTCTAAATGAAAATATCTACAAATTATAATGGATAAATGAACACTACTTTATTAAATCACAATTCTTTTACAAACAGCTCTGGAAGGATCAAACCTTAATTTACATCCAATACCACCACCCCGACTGAACAACTTGTAAGTCTATTTCAACGATCAAGAGAACCTCCCTCAAAATCAAGACACAAACTCCCTGATCTTGCTATAAGGATTAAAAAAGTTTGGATTTACTTTAAGATCTAGAAAAGTTACAAATTAAAATGCCACAATATAGTTGCATCAACACACATTTTGACAATGATGTACTCCTCTTGTTCGAACTAGGATTTAAAACTAAACTTCTCCTCATGAGGATAGATGGGGCGATTCAAGTGAGATCCAATGTAGATCTAACTTTCAATTCACTCGTGGGATTTGAGTGGTCTGAAGGAGACCACCACGGATCCTCCCTTCTCGAGAATCCACCCTTCAATTCGAATTAGCAAAAGTAATGTCTCATTACATAATATGAATTCCAAACATTCATGATCTAGATGTGAATGAGTCGAATTACTTCTCCCTCCATCCATTAGTGAACCATATCAAATGTGCACAAACACTCAAAAGACATATGATAATGAACCAAAGTGGGGAGTGAATGAATTCTCAAGAAAGCTTTGGAAGTGTATATATAGAGCAAGGCTTATGTACATCATGCTTCCCACATCACCCCTAATTATAGGCCCTAAAAAACTTATTTTTTTATTTTTTTTATTTTACGCATGGAGTTAACCCTCCAATCAACATATAGTCAAAAAATTAGCTCAAAGTACAATTTCTAACTATTTTTTAAAAATCCAACAAAAAACTACTAAAATACTTTATTTATATGGGCATACTCCAACAAATTTTTGTGATTTTTTTAAAAATAGCTAGAAAATATATTTTGATCTAATTTTTTGAACATGTGTTTAATGCATCCAACTAAGTGTGATGTTACATCAATGATAAATAGCTAGAAAAGGCATCCCACTATGTGTATGTGTGTGTGCGTATATATATATATATATATATATATATATATGGTTCTTCGATAAATGCTTCAAATGATTGGTAATAAATATCAATGATATTTTAATCTCTTTAAAATGAGCATAATTAATGAAGAGGTTTGAACTTTTATTTGAATATGTATAAATGTTATTTTCTATCAAAAGTTGATATTCCGAAAGGCATGAGAAAAGCTTTTCAATGTTTTTTCAAAACTAGTCATTGTAAATGTGACAACCCGAATATAATTATGATAAATCATGTTTAAATCATGATTAGCTTATGTGATATGAATAATATGTTATTAGTATATATATATATATAATGTTAAGTAATTATGTTTAGTTTAATCCCACCTTCATAAATCTTGAAATATCGAATTAGTTACAAATGTGAAATTTTAAAGTTTTCGGTAGGAATGTTCCTGTTTGAGGCTAGTTTTGACCTTTATAATGTAACAATGAACTTGAGGTGTAAACTAGATATTTGTATATATATGAGTTAGGATTATAACAAAAGAAACGGTTCATCGAACGGACATCCGAGTGGGAAGATATTGTCTTTTTACGAACAGAGGGTAAAGTGGTCATTTAGCCTTAAATGATATTTTGTTTTATGTAATGCCACATGTTATATTTTGATTGGAACAAGAGGGGGTGGCCTTATACCGACTTAAAACCCTTGAATTAAGCTCTTCCTTCAGCATATTTCAGACATGGAAGATTTTTAACCTAAGGAAAGAGAGTTTTGAAGTTTAGGAAGAAAGTGTGAGGAGAAATTGAAGAAAAATTCATAGAAAAATTATGTAAAAGCCCCTAAGGTATTTCCATCCATAAATCTTGATTATTTTTTTGTATTACTTATTTAAATGATTGAAATAATAATTTGTTTACTGGAATTCCATGTCTTGATATGTACTTATGGATAGATGCAAGTTTAAGTAAACTTGAATGTGTAAACCCTTGAGATTGTTTTGTTTAGGAGCCTTATTTATTCAAACTTACATATATTTCTCTATACTTACTGTAATTGATTGATCCCACTTGTATATTAACCTGGACTCATATATGTATGACATATCCGAAAATCATGAGAAAATACCAAGAAATGAGTCTTTGGTGAGAGTTTGAAGTTCGGGTATGAAATCTGTCCTAAGGGTGAAAGTATGCCCGCCATGTGTTAGATGTTTTCCTTGACATAGCAAATGAACTCTAAAAATTATGAAATTTTAATATTGTATTGTTAAATATGTTTAATGATGTTGGTTTAAATATCATATTAATTTATGATGTAGAAAAATTATGGAAATTCTTGGAAAGAATGAACGATAAAAGAGCCTATAGGGTAGATTTGCTATGTGGTAAAGAAATGGGCATATCTTGCTCTAAGAGACTTGAAATGATGTAACGTCTTTTGTATTGGAACACTAACAAGACAAGGATTGAATTACCAAGAATAAATGAATTTATATTTGGTCTATGATTTGGATATGTTAAATATATTAACATGGATTTGGGTGGAACTTCACTTGTGATAAATGATTTGAATGGAATCATGTGATGCTTATGGATTGAATTATGTTTAAATCATTCTTTGGATTATTGATATTCTTATGATGATACTAATATTGTAAGAATGATAGGAAGGGAAGAAGATATGATTGAACAAATACCGGATAAATGCAAGGGAAAATCCAGTTAAACTGTCGAGGTGAGTGTACTTATGATTTGTTTCATATATAAATATGAATATAGCTCTAAGAGTGGATTTGTTTGAATACTTCGGTATTCAGGATTTGTTTGGATATTAAAATATCCAGGATTTTTTGGGTCTCTTGATCCAGGATTGGTTTGAATACTTCAATATTCAGGATTTGTTTGGATATTAAAATATCCAGGATTTTTTTGGGTCTTATGATCCAAGATTGGTTTGAATACTTCGATATTCATGATTTGTTTGGATATTAAAATATCCAGGATTTGTTTGGGTCTCATGATCCAGGATTGGTTTGAATACTTAAGTATTCAGGATTTGTTTGGATATTCAAATATCCAGGATTTGTTATTGCCAATGGGCAGAATTATTTGGGTCTTATGATCCAGGATTTGTTATTGCCAATGGGTAGAATTATTTGGATCTTATGATCCAGGATTTGTGATTGCCAATGAGCAGGATTGTTCGGATTTTATATCCACATATTCGATATAAAATTGTTATTTCATTATAGGGAAGGAGTACCTCACTAAGCTTAATTCTTACAGTTTATAGTTTAAGAATTTCAGGTTCGTACGCTTCCAGCTAGGATACCATATGACCGTTAACTTTGAGAGTTGCACCGTTGGAGAGAGCTGGGGTTTAAAAATAGGGATGTTATTGTTGTCACACTAAAGATTTTAATATACTCGCACATTTTATATATTGATTTAGTATGGATTGAGTTGATCATAGTTAATCAGAGTATTGAATGTCCGCTTAATTTTGACTCTGATATAATTTTTTTTGTATGGTATAAGAATAATATTATGTTCATTATGCACATTATGTAAGGAAAAATATTGATAAATGAAGTATATTTTCCAATGGGCTCAAGATTATGATCCAATTGTTCCAATAACAAATGATAAGTATGGATATTGGGTTTGGGGTGTGACAATTAGTGGTATCAGAGCGTGGTTATTAATTCTGGACGTGTGTGACGATTAGATGGAAGTATTGAGTTGATTTGATATTTATGAATTGTTTATGTACTAACCAATAGTTTAGTAGTATAAACTGTTTATATTGGTTGTTAGAACTTTGTTGTATTACAGATAATTCCAGATGGAACCTGAGAATGGACAACATAGAGAAGAGGGAGTGGCTTCTCATGCAGAGAATACTGAAGTAGAGCAAAGTGTTGCTGGAAGGGCTAGAGATCAAGAGCAGCCTACAGAGATGCAAATAATGGCACAGGCAATGATGAGGATGGAAGAGAAACAAGAAAGAAATATGGCACAAATGGCAGAACAACAGGCTAGATATCTAGAATCAAAGACTGTGGCCAGGATTGAGAAAGAGGCAAGGAAGGAAATGAAAGATTCCATGCATGAGAAGTTTTTGAAGTTGAATCCTCCAGAATATTCAGGGTCAGTTGAACCTACAGAAGCTGAGATGTGGGTCAGAGATCTAGAAACTATATTTGCAGTTATGAAGGTTCCAGATAACCAGAAAGTGAATCTAGCTGTGTTTAAGCTCAAAGGAGAGGGCAAATATTGGTGGGAAGCCAGCAACCATTTGGTGCCCAGGATGGAAGGTACTGATGTTATTACTTGGGCTGAATTTATTAAAGCTTTGTATGTTAAGTATTTCCCTAAGGTTTATAGGAGGGAGAAGCTGAGGGAGTTTATAAATTTGACCCAAGGGAAAATGTCTGTAAGGGAGTATGATGCTAAATTTACTGCTTTGTCTAGATTTGCTACTAAGTATGTGCAGGATGAAGGAGATAAATGTAGTAAGTTTCAAGATGGACTGATTTGGCCTATTCAAAATAGAGTGGGCACTTATGATTTAGAAGATTATGTTTCTCTGGTAAACAAAGCCACGATAGCAGAAAGGCAAATGAACCAAGGGGTGGCGAGCAGAGAGAGTTTTAAGAAAAGTAGATTCGACGCATCTCACTCGAAGGGAGGTGAGGGTGGAAGTGTTAAGATGGAACCTCATAAATTTCAGAGAGGTGGTGGAGATAGTGGTAGAGGTCATGGGAGATTTGGCAGATATACTAGGGGTGGAGAATCTTCTAGTCTGGGTTGGAGGTCAGGAAAAGGTGAGGCACCAATGAGAGTTGTTACGTGTTTCTTTTGTAATGAGGAGGGGCATTATAAATCCGAGTGTCCTAAGCTTAAAGGAGTGGAATGCTACCATTGTCATCAAGTGGGGCATGTTAAAAAGAATTGTCCGCAGTTGGCAGAGACTCCAATAACACATAGTGAAGTAGTAAGCAGAATGTTATCTCGAGGCAGTGCAGTGAAAAGTATGGGCAGAGGACAAGCTAGTAGTTCCAGGCCAGGTGGACGAGTTTTTACAATGAAAGAAGCTCAGATTACTCCAGATGTGGTGACATGTACACTTTCTGTTACTGATATAAGTTCTTATGTTCTGATTGATCCTGGTTCCACACATTATTTTGTGTCATATGCATTTTCCATATATCTGAATAGACCATGCACTCATTTAGAGGTGGGTTGGGTATTTCCATGCCAATGGGGGATATGATTGTAGTTGAATATGTTTTTCATGATTGTGTTTTGACTGTGGGGGTTAGAGATACAGTTATAGATCTACTTCCATTGGATATTTCTGATTTTGATATAATTCTGGGAATGGATTGGTTATCTAAATATCATGTATCTATGGATTGTTCCTGTAAGGAAGTTATTTTTAATATGCCTGGTGAGCCTGAATTTAAATTTGTGGGGGAAAGGAAAATTATTCCCAGTTGCCTCATTTCTGCTATTCAGACGGGGAAATTATTGAGTAAGGGTTGTGAGGGTTTTATTGCATATCTTCTTGACACTAGAAAGGGATCTTTACAATTAGTCGATGTTCCTATTGTACGGGATTTTCCAGAAGTGTTTCCTAGTGAGTTGCCAGGGTTACCTCCAGAAAGAGAAGTTGAATTTAGTATTTAATTAGCACCAGGGACAATACCTATTTCTATGGCACCGTATAGAATGGCACCTGTTGAGTTGAAAGAACTCAAGATTCAGTTACAGGATTTATTTGATAGGCGGTTCATACAGCCTAGTGTATCTCCATGGGGTGCACCAGTTTTATTTGTGAAAAAGAAAGATGGCACTATGCGTTTGTGTATTGATTATAGGCAACTGAATAAAGCTACAATTAAGAACAAATACCCTTTACCTCGTATAGATGAATTGTTTGATCAGTTACAGGGTGATAAAGTGTTTTCAAAAATAGACTTACGATCGGGTTATCATCAGTTGAGGGTTAAGGAGAGTGATATTTCTAAAATTGCTTTTCGTACTCGGTATGGTCATTTTGAATTTCTGGTGATGCCTTTTGGGGTAACTAATGCTCCAACTGTATTTATGGATCTTATGAACCGGGTACTGCATCCTTTTGTTGATTCAATTGTGATAGTTTTTATTGATGATATTCTGATTTATTCACGTGATATGGTTGAACATGAAAAGTATATCAAAACTATTTTGAATGTGTTGAAAGATAAGCAATTGTATGCTAAGTTTAGCAAATGTGAATTTTGGTTATCAAAAGTTGTATTTTTAGGCCATGTTATTTCTAGAGATGGAATATGTGTTGATCCCAAGAAGGTGGAAGCTATTGTAAATTGGGAGAGGCCCAATAATGTGATTGAGGTGAGGAGTTTTCTGGGTTTAGCTGGGTATTATAGAAGGTTTATTAAGGGATTTTCTTCAATAGCCTTGCCGATGACTAAAATAACCCGGAAAGATGTTAAGTTTGAATGGAATTCTGATTGTGAAAATAGTTTTGATGAATTGAAAAAGAAGTTGGTAACTGCACCTGTTCTTACTATTCCACATGGTGGAGATGGTTTTTTTATTTATACTGATGCTTCACACCAAGGGTTGGGTTGTGTTTTTATGCAGCATGGTAGAGTTATTGCTTATGCTTCTAGGCAGTTGCGTACACATGAACGTAATTATCCTACACATGATTTGGATCTTACTGCTATTGTGTTTGCTTTGAAATTATGGCGTCATTATCTATATGGTGAGGTATGTGAAATTTTTACTGACCATCAAAGCCTTAAGTATTTATTTACTCAAAAGGAGTTGAATTTGAGGCAGAGGCGATGGATGGAGTTAATTAAAGCCTATGATTGTACAATTCACTACCACCCAGGGAAGGCAAATGTAGTTGCAGATGCTCTGAGTAGAAAGGCTTTGGGCAGGTTATCTTGTATTCAGTGTGCTAGAGTTTCTCACATCATGGAGTTGAGATTGATGGGAGTAGAATTGAAGCTAGCCGATGGGGACAGGTTCTTTGCTCATGTAAGCGTGAGGCCTTTGTTAGCTACCCGTATTCGTGATTTGCAAAGTCAAGATCCTTTTCTTGAGAAGAAACGACAAGATGTCCGAGATGGTAAGTCTAAAGATTTTTGTATTGTGAATGATGGAACTTTATTGTATAAGCAGCGATTGTGCGTGCCTAATGTGTGTGGATTGAAAGAGGAAATTTTAGATGAGGCTCATAATTCCATTTATACTATGCATCCCGGAAGTACTAAAATGTATAGGGATTTAAAGGAGCATTATTGGTGGAATAATATGAAAAAGGAAATAGCTGATTTTGTTGCTAGGTGCCTTATATGTCAGCAAGTGAAAGTGGAGCATCAGAAGCCTACTGGTCTGCTTCAGCCATTGCCAATACCGGAATTGAAATGGGATCAGGTAACGATGGATTTTGTGGTTGGGCTTCCTCGATCTCAGAAGGGGTCAGATTCGATTTGGGTAGTGGTGGATAGATTGACGAAGTCCGCTCATTTTCTAGCAGTCAAGACTACGTATACAGCTGACAGGTATGCTAGATTATATGTTAATGAAATTATTCGATTGCATGGAGCACCGGTATCTATTGTTTCAGATAGGGACCCTACTTTTACATCCAGATTCTGGGATAGCTTGCAGTATGCTATGGGTACTAACTTGAAGTTTAGTACGGCTTTTCATCCTCAGACAGATGGGCAGTCTGAAAGGACAATACAGATTTTGGAAGATATGCTTAGATCTTGTGTGCTTGACTTTAAAGGAAATTGGGATGAGTATTTGCCTTTGATAGAATTTGCATATAATAATAGTTTTCAGTCTACTATTGGTATGGCTCCATATGAAGCATTGTACGGTAGACGATGTCGTACAGCGATATGTTGGGGTGAGGTTGGTGAAAGGAAGATAGCGGGTCCAGAATTGATTGAAGTCACCACTGAAAAAGTGAAGATTATTCAAGATAGAATGAGAACAGCTAGCGATGAAAAGATTTAGAATTTCAGAAAGGGGATTACGTGTTTCTTCGTATATCTCCATGGAAAGGAGTTATGAGGTTTGGAAGAAAGGTAAATTAAGTCCACACTACATTGGACCTTATGAAATTCTTGAGAAAGTCGGGATGGTTGCCTACAAGTTAGCATTACCCCAAGAGTTAGCTCGATTACATGATGTTTTCCATGTTTCCATGTTGAGAAAGTATGTAGCAGACCCTTCACATGTATTGGTGGAACAACCTATTGAGTTGAAGGAAGATTTGAGCTATGTGGAAGAACCACTTGCAATCGCCGATAGGAAAGAACAAATATTGAGATCAAAAGTGATCCCACTTGTGAAAGTTGTGTGGATAAGGTATTCCATGGAAGAATCTACATGGGAGAGTGAGGATACCATGAAGATTAATTATCCGTATTTGTTTGATTCGGACAACCAAGGTATGTCAATTTCGGGGACGAAATTTCCTAACGGGGGGAGAATTGTGACAACCCGAATATAATTATGATAAATCATGTTTAAATCATGATTAGCTTATGTGATATGAATAATATGTTATTAGTATTTATATATATAATGTTAAGTAATTATGTTTAGTTTAATCCCACCTTCATAAATCTTGAAATATCGAATTAGTTACAAATGTGAAATTTTAAAGTTTTCGGTAGGAATGTTCCTGTTTGAGGCTAGTTTTGACCTTTATAAAGATATTTGTATATATATGAGTTAGGATTATAACAAAAGAAACGGTTCATCGAACGGACATCCGAGTGGGAAGATATTGTCTTTTTACGAACAGAGGGTAAAGTGGTCATTTAGCCTTAAATGATATTTTGTTTTATGTAATGCCACATGTTATATTTTGATTGGAACAAGAGGGGGTGGCCTTATGCCGACTTAAAACCCTTGAATTAAGCTCTTCCTTCAGCATATTTCAGACATGGAAGATTTTTAACCTAAGGAAAGAGAGTTTTGAAGTTTAGGAAGAAAGTGTGAGGAGAAATTGAAGAAAAATTCATAGAAAAATTATGTAAAAGCCCCTAAGGTATTTCCATCCATAAATCTTGTTTATTTTTTTTATTACTTATTTAAATGATTGAAATAATAATATGTTTACTGGAATTCCATGTCTTGATATGTACTTATGGATAGATGCAAGTTTAAGTAAACTTGAATGTGTAAACCCTTGAGATTGTTTTATTTAGGAGCCTTATTTATTCAAACTTACATATATTTCTCTATACTTACTGTAATTGATTGATCCCAATTGTATATTAACCTAGACTCATATATGTATGAAATATCCGAAAATCATGAGAAAATACCAAGAAATGAGTCTTTGGTGAGAGTTTGAAGTTCGGGTATGAAATTTGTCCTAAGGGTGAAAGTATGCCCGCCATGTGTTAGATGTTTTCCTTGACATAGCAAATGAACTCTAAAAATTATGAAATTTTAATATTGTATTGTTAAATATGTTTAATGATGTTGGTTTAAATATCATATAAATTTATGATGTAGAAAAATTATGGAAATTCTTGGAAGTTGAATGAACGATAAAAGAGCCTATAGGGTAGATTTGCTATGTGGTAAAGAAATGGGCATATCTTGCTCTAAGAGACTTGAAATGATGTACCGTCTTTTGTATTGGAACACTAACAAGACAAGGATTGAATTACCAAGAATAAATGAATTTATATTTGGTCTATGATTTGGATATGTTAAATATATTAACATGGATTTGGGTGGAACTTCACTTGTGATAAATGATTTGAATGGAATCATGTGATGCTTATGGATTGAATTATGTTCAAATCATTCTCTGGATTATTGATATTCTTATTATGATACTAATATTGTAAGAATGATAGGAAGGGAAGAAGATCTGATTGAACAAATACCGGATAAAGGCAAGGGAAAATCCAGTTAAATTGTCGAGGTGAGTGTACTTATGATTTGTTTCATATATAAATATGAATATAGCTCTAAAAGCGGATTTGTTTGAATACTTCGGTATTCAGGATTTGTTTGGATATTAAAATATCCAGGATTTGTTTGGGTCTCATGATCCAGGATTGGTTTGAATACTTCGATATTCAGGATTTATTTGGATATTAAAATATCCAGGATTTTTTTGGGTCTCATGATCCAAGATTGGTTTGAATACATCGATATTCATGATTTGTTTGGATATTAAAATATCCAGGATTTGTTTGGGTCTCATGATCCAGGATTGGTTTGAATACTTCGGTATTCAGGATTTGTTTGGATATTCAAATATCCAGGATTTGTTATTGCCAATGGGCAGAATTATTTGGGTCTTATGATCCAGAATTTGTTATTGCCAATGGGCAGAATTATTTGGATCTTATGATCCAGGATTTGTGATTGCCAATGGGCAGGATTGTTTGGATTTTATATCCACATATTCGATATAGAATTGTTATTTCATTGTAGGGAAGGAGTACCTCACTAAGCTTAATTCTTACAGTTTATAGTTTAACAATTTCAGGTTCGTACGCTTCCAGCTAAGATACCATATGACTGGTAACTTTGAGAGTTGCACCGTTGGACAGAGCTGGGGTTTAAAAATAGGGATGTTATTGTTGTCACACTAAAGATTTTAATATACTCGCACATTTTATATATTGATTTAGTATGGATTGAGTTGATCATAGTTAATCAGAGTATTGAATGTCCGCTTAATTTTGACTCTGATATAATTTTTTTTGTATGGTATAAGAATAATATTATGTTCATTATGCACATTATGTAAGGAAAAATATTGATAAATGAAGTATATTTTCCAATGGGCTCAAGATTATGATCCAATTATTCCAATAACAAATGATAAGTATGGATATTGGGTTTGGGGTGTGACAGTAAATGCAACGGTTTAAATACGAATTTTCCATTATCAGATGTCATTTTTAGCTTAGTGATCCACATCTAGAAATGGTTCATGTCGTTTGATAGTTTGATACTTTGTTCCCAAGCACTATTAAAAACAAAAGCAAAGGTACATCAAGTGGTGTTTAATGCAAAACCATGATATGTCCAAACCATTGTTGAAGAATTAAAACATTAATTCTACATTTGCCAAATCATTTCTGCTACTGAGTATTCCTCTGTATAGACATGTTGAAGTAAATATCATTATGATACAAACACTTCAAAATACAATCTTTAGAATTAGAATCAAGTGTTTATAATGAATCACAAGGAACAGCCCAATATAGAATGATAAATCTTCACCAAAAAGGACTTGTATTTACTACTTCAAACCTGCTCTACTTAACCTCTTCCATTTTGTTTTTTTTTTCTTTTTATTTTACTCACTAAGATAATTGAATATTTAGACTTGCCCTTTAACACAATTTTTAATAAGACGTACCCCCTATATGTTCATTAACCCACTTGTACCTTGCATTATCTTTTGCATATTACATAGGGGATGAGTCTAATTAATAAACGGTGGGGGGGGGGGGGGGGGGAGGTGGGTGGGTGGTAAATCTAATTAATAAATTATCTCAGTAGTAAAATAAAAAAGAAACTTTTTTGTCTTACCGTAAGAAACAAAATAGTTTTTTTTTTTCACTTGACCACCTAGAGGTAATGAGGTATTTATGTAACAACCAGCGTAATTTTTGGGGTATTTTCGAAATTAAGAGGAAAATTAAATTTTGAGAGAAAATTATTTTCATTACTCAAATATGTTGGTTATTATTTTTAAAGGCGAGAATATCAAACGATTTCGAAATTGGAATTAAAATGGAGATTTAATTGAATTTTTATTATTTAGAAAGTCCTCAAAATATAAAACTCTCTAAGAGTCCTCAAAACATAAAACTCTCTAGTAAAAATAATATTTTTAAAAATCCGACCGTTCGATCAAGCTGAATTTTTGTCAGCAGTCCTGTCTCGCCGTTCGCTACAACATTCTACAATATCAAGCGATTCCAACGGTCCGATCGTCCGGCATAAAATTTTTAGTGTTTGTATCTAATTAGAACTCTTTTCTTAATCAAACTCTTCATCCTTTATATATCAACTAATTCGTGGCTTGGCTTTTCAAATCACTTTTTCTCAAACTTTTCAACCAGAAGACCTCTCCAAAATTACTCCCTTTCATCTACAAACCATTGCCCCAAGCTTATTCAAGATTTCAACCTTAGATTAGAAGGCTTATTTGGTGTTTTCTTGAGTTTGGGCTAGAACTTGATTGGATTATTTTCGCGAGAGGAACGTGATGGTGTGATTAGATTTTGAGGCTGAATTATGTGATGATTTTGAGGTATGGGGTTTTACACAATATGCTCCTTAATCTCGCGAGTATTATTCTCGTTGTTTTCTTGTGATTATTGACTCATATTTGAATTGATAAATTCATTTGGAAATCTGGAAATATTTGTTGGAATCTGATTTCGATTCATGTGGTATTATATTTGGTGTTGAGCATGTTGTCATGAGATTTTAATATGGCACTGAAGTTGGGCACCCGCCAATATTCCTTTTTCCGGATATGCTAGAAAAATGCATAAGCGCGGTACGGTGGTGAGGCCTGGTGACCCGGTTAATGTGTTGTTGAGAAATTATATTGATATAATTGCTTATGAGATTCGCATTTGTTTTGAATATCCGTATTCGTATTGTTGCGCTTTATTCATCGCTAACATATTTGTTGAGCATCTTCCTGTCGTATTGTGTACTTCCCCATCTTTTCTTTTAGTGGCAGGTTAGCGCGGATTTTTGGCGCATTGGATTTATTTTGGAGATGGATTATTATTGGGAAGGATTTTTAATACAAGAGATGAGAAGACTTGTATTTATTTTGATGTATAGAGCATTTGGAGATTTATTTTATTTTCGAGATAGTTAGATTGCTGTAATTATTTCGAGAGATTTGTTGTATTAATTTGAAGATGAGACTAGTGATTTCTTTTCTATTATGGGATTTAGATGCTCTATACCTTGTTATATTGTGGATTTGATTTAGTTTATCGACAGTGGCGCTCCGTTCGCTCTCCCCGGGCGGGCGGGGTGTTACAGAATGGTATCAGAGCTTAGGTATACGACCACCCTCGGGTCTTGGGTTTTGGGTCTGTTACGTTTTTGTGGCGCATATTTTTGGAGATAGATTATTTTAGATAATCGTTTCGCGTTAGGCATCTAGATTAGATGTGAGGAATTTATTTTCGGAGACGAAATTATTTTTGGAGATTGTGGCCTGATTTTTTAGAGTTAGGTATTCGGCGAATTTCGAGGGCGAAATTCCATTGTTAGTGGGGAAGTATAACAACCCGCGTAATTTTTGGGGTATTTTCGAAATTAAGAGGAAAAATAAATGTTGAGAGAAAATTATTTTCATTACTCAAATATGTTGGTTACTATTTTTAAAGGCGAGAATTTCAAACGATTTCGAAATTGGAATTAAAATGGAGATTTAATTGAATTTTTATTATTTAGAAAGTCCTCAAAATATAAAACTCTCTAAGAGTCCTCAAAACATAAAACTCTCTAGTAAAAATAATATTTTTAAAAATCCGACCGTTCGAGCAAGCTGAATTTTTGTCAGCAGTCCTATCTCGCCGCTCGCTACAACATTCTACAATATCAAGCGATTCCAACGGTCCGATCGTCCGGCATAAAATTTTTAGTGTTTGTATCTAATTAGAACTCTTTTCTTAATCAAACTCTTCATCCTTTATATATCAACTAATTCGTGGCTTGGCTTTTCAAATCACTTTTTCTCAAACTTTTCAACCAGAAGACCTCTCCAAAATTACTCCCTTTCATCTACAAACCATTGCCCCAAGCTTATTCAAGATTTCAACCTTAGATTAGAAGGCTTATTTGGTGTTTTCTCGAGTTTGGGCTAGAACTTGATTGGATTATTTTCGCGAGAGTAACGTGATGGTGTGATTAGATTTTGAGGCTGAATTATGTGATGATTTTGAGGTATGGGGTTTTACACAATATGCTCCTTAATCTCGCGAGTATTATTCTCGTTGTTTTCTTGTGATTATTGACTCATATTTGAATTGATAAATTCATTTGGAAATCTGGAAATATTTGTTGGAATCTGATTTCGATTCATGTGGTATTATATTTGGTGTTGAGCATGTTGTCATGAGATTTTAATATGGCACTGAAGTTGGGCACCCGCCAATATTCGTTTTTCCGGATATGCTAGAAAAATGCATAGGCGCGGTACGGTGGTGAGGCCTGGTGACCCGGTTAATGTGTTGTTGAGAAATTATATTGATATAATTGCTTATGAGATTCGCATTTGTTTTGAATATCCGTATTCGTATTGTTGCGCTTTATTCATCGCTAACATATTTGTTGAGCATCTTCCTGTCGTATTGTGTACTTCCCCATCTTTTCTTTTAGTGGCAGGTTAGCGCGGATTTTTGGCGCATTGGATTTATTTTGGAGATGGATTATTATTGGGAAGGATTTTTAATACAAGAGATGAGAAGACTTGTATTTATTTTGATGTATAGAGCATTTGGAGATTTATTTTATTTTCGAGATAGTTAGATTGCTGTAATTATTTCGAGAGATTTGTTGTATTAATTTGAAGATGAGACTAGTGATTTCTTTTCTATTATGGGATTTAGATGCTCTATACCTTGTTATATTGTGGATTTGATTTAGTTTATCGACAGTGGCGCTCCGTTCGCTCTCCCCGGGCGGGCGGGGTGTTACAGAATGGTATCAGAGCTTAGGTATACGACCACCCTCGGGTCTTGGGTTTTGGGTCTGTTACGTTTTTGTGGCGCATATTTTTGGAGATAGATTATTTTAGATAATCGTTTCGCGTTAGGCATCTAGATTAGATGTGAGGAATTTATTTTCGGAGACGAAATTATTTTTGGAGATTGTGGCCTGATTTTTTAGAGTTAGGTATTCGGCGAATTTCGAGGGCGAAATTCCATTGTTAGTGGGGAAGTATAACAACCCGCGTAATTTTTGGGGTATTTTCGAAATTAAGAGGAAAAATAAATGTTGAGAGAAAATTATTTTCATTACTCAAATATGTTGGTTACTATTTTTAAAGGCGAGAATTTCAAACGATTTCGAAATTGGAATTAAAATGGAGATTTAATTGAATTTTTATTATTTAGAAAGTCCTCAAAATATAAAACTCTCTAAGAGTCCTCAAAACATAAAACTCTCTAGTAAAAATAATATTTTTAAAAATCCGACCGTTCGAGCAAGCTGAATTTTTGTCAGCAGTCCTATCTCGCCGCTCGCTACAACATTCTACAATATCAAGCGATTCCAACGGTCCGATCGTCCGGCATAAAATTTTTAGTGTTTGTATCTAATTAGAACTCTTTTCTTAATCAAACTCTTCATCCTTTATATATCAACTAATTCGTGGCTTGGCTTTTCAAATCACTTTTTCTCAAACTTTTCAACCAGAAGACCTCTCCAAAATTACTCCCTTTCATCTACAAACCATTGCCCCAAGCTTATTCAAGATTTCAACCTTAGATTAGAAGGCTTATTTGGTGTTTTCTCGAGTTTGGGCTAGAACTTGATTGGATTATTTTCGCGAGAGTAACGTGATGGTGTGATTAGATTTTGAGGCTGAATTATGTGATGATTTTGAGGTATGGGGTTTTACACAATATGCTCCTTAATCTCGCGAGTATTATTCTCGTTGTTTTCTTGTGATTATTGACTCATATTTGAATTGATAAATTCATTTGGAAATCTGGAAATATTTGTTGGAATCTGATTTCGATTCATGTGGTATTATATTTGGTGTTGAGCATGTTGTCATGAGATTTTAATATGGCACTGAAGTTGGGCACCCGCCAATATTCGTTTTTCCGGATATGCTAGAAAAATGCATAGGCGCGGTACGGTGGTGAGGCCTGGTGACCCGGTTAATGTGTTGTTGAGAAATTATATTGATATAATTGCTTATGAGATTCGCATTTGTTTTGAATATCCGTATTCGTATTGTTGCGCTTTATTCATCGCTAACATATTTGTTGAGCATCTTCCTGTCGTATTGTGTACTTCCCCATCTTTTCTTTTAGTGGCAGGTTAGCGCGGATTTTTGGCGCATTGGATTTATTTTGGAGATGGATTATTATTGGGAAGGATTTTTAATACAAGAGATGAGAAGACTTGTATTTATTTTGATGTATAGAGCATTTGGAGATTTATTTTATTTTCGAGATAGTTAGATTGCTGTAATTATTTTGAGAGATTTGTTGTATTAATTTGAAGATGAGACTAGTGATTTATTTTCTATTATGGGATTTAGATGCTCTATACCTTGTTATATTGTGGATTTGATTTAGTTTATCGACAGTGGCGCTCCGTTCGCTCTCCCCGGGCGGGCGGGGTGTTACAGAATGGTATCAGAGCTTAGGTATACGACCACCCTCGGGTCTTGGGTTTTGGGTCTGTTGCGTTTTTGTGGCGCATATTTTTGGAGATAGATTATTTTAGATAATCGTTTCGCGTTAGGCATCTAGATTAGATGTGAGGAATTTATTTTCGGGGACGAAATTATTTTTGGAGATTGTGGCCTGATTTTTGAGAGTTAGGTATTCGGCGAATTTCGAGGGCGAAATTCCATTGTTAGTGGGGAAGTGTAACAACCCGCGTAATTTTTGGGGTATTTTCGAAATTAAGAGGAAAAATAAATTTTGAGAGAAAATTATTTTCATTACTCAAATATGTTGGTTATTATTTTTAAAGGCGAGAATTTCAAACGATTTCGAAATTGGAATTAAAATGGAGATTTAATTGAATTTTTATTATTTAGAAAGTCCTCAAAATATAAAACTCTCTAAGAGTCCTCAAAACATAAAACTCTCTAGTAAAAATAATATTTTTAAAAATCCGACCGTTCGATCAAGCTGAATTTTTGTCAGCAGTCCTGTCTCGCCGTTCGCTACAACATTCTACAATATCAAGCAATTCCAACGGTCCGATCGTCCGGCACAAAATTTTTAGTGTTTGTATCTAATTAGAACTCTTTTCTTAATCAAACTCTTCATCCTTTATATATCAACTAATTCGTGGCTTGACTTTTCAAATCACTTTTTCTCAAAATTTTCAACCAGAAGACCTCTCCAAAATTACTCCCTTTCATCTACAAACCATTGCCCCAAGCTTATTCAAGACTTCAACCTTAGATTAGAAGGCTTATTTGGTGTTTTCTCGAGTTTGGGCTAGAACTTGATTGGATTATTTTCGCGAGAGGAACGTGATGGTGTGATTAGATTTTGAGGCTGAATTATGTGATGATTTTGAGGTATGGGGTTTTACACAATATGCTCCTTAATCTCGCGAGTATTATTCTCGTTGTTTTCTTGTGATTATTGACTCATATTTGAATTGATAAATTCATTTGGAAATCTGGAAATATTTGTTGGAATCTGATTTCGATTCATGTGGTATTATATTTGGTGTTGAGCATGTTGTCATGAGATTTTAATATGGCACTGAAGTTGGGCACCCGCCAATATTCCTTTTTCCGGATATGCTAGAAAAATGCATAGGCGCGGTACGGTGGTGAGGCCTGGTGACCCGGTTAATGTGTTGTTCAGAAATTATATTGATATAATTGCTTATGAGATTCGCATTTGTTTTGAATATTCGTATTCGTATTGTTGCGCTTTAGTCATCGCTAACATATTTGTTGAGCATCTTCCTGTCGTATTGTGTACTTCCCCATCTTTTCTTTTAGTGGAAGGTTAGCGCGGATTTTTGGCGCATTGGATTTATTTTGGAGATGGATTTTAGCGTGGATTATTATTGGGAAGGATTTTTAATACAAGAGATGAGAAGACTTGTATTTATTCTGATGTATAGAGCATTTGGAGATTTATTTTATTTTCGAGATAGTTAGATTGCTGTAATTATTTCGAGAGATTTGTTGTATTAATTTGAAGATGAGACTAGTGATTTCTTTTCTATTATGGGATTTAGATGCTCTATACCTTGTTATATTGTGGATTTGATTTAGTTTATCGACAGTGGCGCTCCGTTCGCTCACCCCGGGCGGGCGGGGTGTTACAGAATGGTATCAGAGCTTAGGTATACGACCACCCTCGGGTCTTGGGTTTTGGGTCTATTGCGTTTTTGTGGCGCATATTTTTGGAGATAGATTATTTTAGATAATCGTTTCGCGTTAGGCATCTAGATTAGATGTGAGGAATTTATTTTCGGAGACGAAATTATTTTTGGAGATTGTGGCCTGATTTTTGAGAGTTAGGTATTCGGCGAATTTCGAGGGCGAAATTCCATTGTTAGTGGGGAAGTGTAACAACCCGCGTAATTTTTGGGGTATTTTCGAAATTAAGAGGAAAAATAAATTTTGAGAGAAAATTATTTTCATTACTCAAATATGTTGGTTATTATTTTTAAAGGCGAGAATTTCAAACGATTTCGAAATTGGAATTAAAATGGAGATTTAATTGAATTTTTATTATTTAGAAAGTCCTCAAAATATAAAACTCTCTAAGAGTCCTCAAAACATAAAACTCTCTAGTAAAAATAATATTTTTAAAAATCCGACCGTTCGATCAAGCTGAATTTTTGTCAGCAGTCTTGTCTCGCCGTTCGCTACAACATTCTACAATACCAAGCGATTCCAACGGTCCGATCGTCCGGCATAAAATTTTTAGTGTTTGTATCTAATTAGAACTCTTTTCTTAATCAAACTCTTCATCCTTTATATATCAACTAATTCGTGGCTTGGCTTTTCAAATCACTTTTTCTCAAACTTTTCAACCAGAAGACCTCTCCAAAATTACTCCCTTTCATCTACAAACCATTGCCCCAAGCTTATTCAAGATTTCAACCTTAGATTAGAAGGCTTATTTGGTGTTTTCTCGAGTTTGGGCTAGAACTTGATTGGATTATTTTCGCGAGAGGAACGTGATGGTGTGATTAGATTTTGAGGCTGAATTATGTGATGATTTTTAGGTATGGGGTTTTACACAATATGCTCCTTAATCTCGCGAGTATTATTCTCGCTGTTTTCTTGTGATTATTGACTCATATTTGAATTGATAAATTCATTTGGAAATCTGGAAATATTTGTTGGAATCTGATTTCGATTCATGTGGTATTATATTTGGTGTTGTGCATGTTGTCATGAGATTTTAATATGGCACTGAAGTTGGGCACCCGCCAATATTCCTTTTTTCGGATATGCTAGAAAAATGCATAGGCGCGGTACGGTGGTGAGGCCTGGTGACCCGGTTAATGTGTTGTTGAGAAATTATATTGATATAATTGCTTATGAGATTCGCATTTGTTTTGAATATTCGTATTCGTATTGTTGCGCTTTAGTCATCGCTAACATATTTGTTGAGCATCTTCCTGTCGTATTGTGTACTTCCCCATCTTTTCTTTTAGTGGCAGGTTAGCGCGGATTTTTGGCGCATTGGATTTATTTTGGAGATGGATTTTAGCGTGGATTATTATTGGGAAGGATTTTTAATACAAGAGATGAGAAGACTTGTATTTATTTTGATGTATAGAGCATTTGGAGATTTATTTTATTTTCGAGATAGTTAGATTGCTGTAATTATTTCGAGAGATTTGCTGTATTAATTTGAAGATGAGACTAGTGATTTCTTTTCTATTATGGGATTTAGATGCTCTATACCTTGTTATATTGTGGATTTGATTTAGTTTATCGACAGTGGCGCTCCGTTCGCTCTCCCCGGGCGGGCGGGGTGTTACAGAATGGTATCAGAGCTTAGGTATACGACCACCCTCGGGTCTTGGGTTTTGGGTCTGTTGCGTTTTTGTGGCGCATATTTTTGGAGATAGATTATTTTAGATAATCGTTTCGCGTTAGGCATCTAGATTAGATGTGAGGAATTTATTTTCGGAGACGAAATTATTTTTGGAGATTGTGGCCTGATTTTTGAGAGTTAGGTATTCGGCGAATTTCGAGGGCGAAATTCCATTGTTAGTGGGGAAGTGTAACAACCCGCGTAATTTTTGGGGTATTTTCGAAATTAAGAGGAAAAATAAATTTTGAGAGAAAATTATTTTCATTACTCAAATATGTTGGTTATTATTTTTAAAGGCGAGAATTTCAAACGATTTCGAAATTGGAATTAAAATGGAGATTTAATTGAATTTTTATTATTTAGAAAGTCCTCAAAATATAAAACTCTCTAAGAGTCCTCAAAACATAGAACTCTCTAGTAAAAATAATATTTTTAAAAATCCGACCGTTCGATCAAGCTGAATTTTTGTCAGCAGTCCTGTCTCGCCGTTCGCTACAACATTCTACAATATCAAGCGATTCCAACGGTCCGATCGTCCGGCATAAAATTTTTAGTGTTTGTATCTAATTAGAACTCTTTTCTTAATCAAACTCTTCATCCTTTATATATCAACTAATTCGTGGCTTGGCTTTTCAAATCACTTTTTCTCAAACTTTTCAACCAGAAGACCTCTCCAAAATTACTCCCTTTCATCTACAAACCATTGCCCCAAGCTTATTCAAGATTTCAACCTTAGATTAGAAGGCTTATTTGGTGTTTTCTCGAGTTTGGGCTAGAACTTGATTGGATTATTTTCGCGAGAGGAACGTGATGGTGTGATTAGAATTTGAGGCTGAATTATGTGATGATTTTGAGGTATGGGGTTTTACACAATATGCTCCTTAATCTCGCGAGTATTATTCTCGTTGTTTTCTCGTGATTATTGACTCATATTTGAATTGATAAATTCATTTGGAAATCTGGAAATATTTGTTGGAATCTGATTTCGATTCATGTGGTATTATATTTGGTGTTGAGCATGTTGTCATGAGATTTTAATATGGCACTGAAGTTGGGCACCCGCCAATATTCCTTTTTCCGGATATGCTAGAAAAATGCATAGGCGCGGTACGGTGGTAAGGCCTGGTGACCCGGTTAATGTGTTGTTGAGAAATTATATTGATATAATTGCTTATGAGATTCGCATTTGTTTTGAATATTCGTATTCGTATTGTTGCACTTTAGTCATCGCTAACATATTTGTTGAGCATCTTCCTGTCGTATTGTGTACTTCCCCATCTTTTCTTTTAGTGGCAGGTTAGCGCGGATTTTTGGCGCATTGGATTTATTTTGGAGATGGATTTTAGCGTGGATTATTATTGGGAAGGATTTTTAATACAAGAGATGAGAAGACTTGTATTTATTTTGATGTATAGAGCATTTGGAGATTTATTTTATTTTCGAGATAGTTAGATTGCTATAATTATTTTGAGAGATTTGTTGTATTAATTTGAAGATGAGACTAGTGATTTCTTTTCTATTATGGGATTTAGATGCTCTATACCTTGTTATATTGTGGATTTGATTTAGTTTATCGACAGTGGCGCTCCGTTCGCTCACCCCGGGCGGGCGGGGTGTTACAGAATGGTATCAGAGCTTAGGTATACGACCACCCTCGGGTCTTGGGTTTTGGGTCAGTTGCATTTTTGTGGCGCATATTTTTGGAGATAGATTATTTTAGATAATCGTTTCGCGTTAGGCATCTAGATTAGATGTGAGGAATTTATTTTCGGAGACGAAATTATTTTTGGAGATTGTGGCCTGATTTTTGAGAGTTAGGTATTCGGCGAATTTCGAGGGCGAAATTCCATTGTTAGTGGGGAAGTGTAACAACCCGCGTAATTTTTGGGGTATTTTCGAAATTAAGAGGAAAAATAAATTTTGAGAGAAAATTATTTTCATTACTCAAATATGTTGGTTATTATTTTTAAAGGCGAAAATTTCAAACGATTTCGAAATTGGAATTAAAATGGAGATTTAATTGAATTTTTATTACTTAGAAAGTCTTCAAAATATAAAACTCTCTAAGAGTCCTCAAAACATAAAACTCTCTAGTAAAAATAATATTTTTAAAAATCCGACCGTTCGATCAAGCTGAATTTTTGTCAGCAGTCCTGTCTCGCCGTTCGCTACAACATTCTACAATATCAAGCGATTCCAACGGTCCGATCGTCCGGCACAAAATTTTTAGTGTTTGTATCTAATTAGAACTCTTTTCTTAATCAAACTCTTCATCCTTTATATATCAACTAATTCGTGGCTTGGCTTTTCAAATCACTTTTTCTCAAACTTTTCAACCAGAAGACCTCTCCAAAATTACTCCCTTTCATCTACAAACCATTGCCCCAAGCTTATTCAAGATTTCAACCTTAGATTAGAAGGCTTATTTGGTGTTTTCTCGAGTTTGGGCTAGAACTTGATTGGATTATTTTCGCGAGAGGAACGTGATGGTGTGATTAGATTTTGAGGCTGAATTATGTGATGATTTTGAGGTATGAGGTTTTACACAATATGCTCCTTAATCTCGCGAGTATTATTCTCGTTGTTTTCTTGTGATTATTGACTCATATTTGAATTGATAAATTCATTTGGAAATCTGGAAATATTTGTTGGAATCTGATTTCGATTCATGTGGTATTATATTTGGTGTTGAGCATGTTGTCATGAGATTTTAATATGGCACTGAAGTTGGGAACCCACCAATATTCCTTTTTCCGGATATGCTAGAAAAATGCATAGGCGCGGTACGGTGGTGAGGCGTGGTGACCCGGTTAATGTGTTGTTGAGAAATTATATTGATATAATTGCTTATGAGATTCGCATTTGTTTTGAATATTCGTTTCGTATTGTTGCGCTTTAGTCATCGCTAACATATTTGTTGAGCATCTTCCTGTCGTATTGTGTACTTCCCCATCTTTTCTTTTAGTGGCAGGTTAGCGCGGATTTTTGGCGCATTGGATTTATTTTGGAGATGGATTTTAGCGTGGATTATTATTGGGAAGGATTTTTAATACAAGAGATGAGAAGACTTGTATTTATTTTAATGTATAGAGCATTTGGAGATTTATTTTATTTTCGAGATAGTTAGATTGCTGTAATTATTTCGAGAGATTTGTTGTATTAATTTGAAGATGAGACTAGTGATTTCTTTTCTATTATGGGATTTAGATGCTCTATACCTTGTTATATTGTGGATTTGATTTAGTTTATCGACAGTGGCGCTCCGTTCGCTCTCCCCGGGCGGGCGGGGTGTTACAGAATGGTATCAGAGCTTAGGTATACGACCACCCTCGGGTCTTGGGTTTTGGGTCAGTTGCGTTTTTGTGGCGCATATTTTTGGAGATAGATTATTTTAGATAATCGTTTCGCGTTAGGCATCTAGATTAGATGTGAGGAATTTATTTTCGGAGACGAAATTATTTTTGGAGATTGTGGCCTGATTTTTGAGAGTTAGGTATTCGACGAATTTCGAGGGCGAAATTCCATTGTTAGTGGGGAAGTGTAACAACCCGCGTAATTTTTGGGGTATTTTCGAAATTAAGAGGAAAAATAAATTTTGAGAGAAAATTATTTTCATTACTCAAATATGTTGGTTATTATTTTTAAAGGCGAGAATTTCAAACGATTTCGAAATTGGAATTAAAATGGAGATTTAATTGAATTTTTATTATTTTGAAAGTCCTCAAAATATAAAACTCTCTAAGAGTCCTCAAAACATAGAACTCTCTAGTAAAAATAATATTTTTAAAAATTCGACCGTTCGATCAAGCTGAATTTTTGTCAGCAGTCCTGTCTCGCCGTTCGCTACAACATTCTACAATATCAAGCGATTCCAACGGTCCGATCGTCCGGCATAAAATTTTTAGTGTTTGTATCTAATTAGAACTCTTTTCTTAATCAAACTCTTCATCCTTTATATATCAACTAATTCGTGGCTTGTCTTTTCAAATCACTTTTTCTCAAACTTTTCAACCAGAAGACCTCTCCAAAATTACTCCCTTTCATCTACAAACCATTGCCCCAAGCTTATTCAAGATTTCAACCTTAGATTAGAAGGCTTATTTGGTGTTTTCTCGAGTTTGGGCTAGAACTTGATTGGATTATTTTCGCGAGAGGAACGTGATGGTGTGATTAGAATTTGAGGCTGAATTATGTGATGATTTTGAGGTATGGGGTTTTACACAATATGCTCCTTAATCTCGCGAGTATTATTCTCGTTGTTTTCTTGTGATTATTGACTCATATTTGAATTGATAAATTCATTTGGAAATCTGGAAATATTTGTTGGAATCTGATTTCGATTCATGTGGTATTATATTTGGTGTTGAGCATGTTGTCATGAGATTTTAATATGGCACTGAAGTTGGGCACCCGCCAATATTCCTTTTTCCGGATATGCTAGAAAAATGCATAGGCGCGGTACGGTGGTAAGGCCTGGTGACCCGGTTAATGTGTTGTTGAGAAATTATATTGATATAATTGCTTATGAGATTCGCATTTGTTTTGAATATTCGTATTCGTATTGTTGCACTTTAGTCATCGCTAACATATTTGTTGAGCATCTTCCTGTCGTATTGTGTACTTCCCCATCTTTTCTTTTAGTGGCAGGTTAGCGCGGATTTTTGGCGCATTGGATTTATTTTGGAGATGGATTTTAGCGTGGATTATTATTGGGAAGGATTTTTAATACAAGAGATGAGAAGACTTGTATTTATTTTGATGTATAGAGCATTTGGAGATTTATTTTATTTTCGAGATAGTTAGATTGCTATAATTATTTTGAGAGATTTGTTGTATTAATTTGAAGATGAGACTAGTGATTTCATTTCTATTATTGGATTTAGATGCTCTATACCTTGTTATATTGTGGATTTGATTTAGTTTATCGACAGTGGCGCTCCGTTCGCTCACCCCGGGCGGGCGGGGTGTTACAGAATGGTATCAGAGCTTAGGTATACGACCACCCTCGGGTCTTGGGTTTTGGGTCTGTTGCGTTTTTGTGGCGCATATTTTTGGAGATAGATTATTTTAGATAATCGTTTCGCGTTAGGCATCTAGATTAGATGTGAGGAATTTATTTTCGGAGACGAAATTATTTTTGGAGATTGTGGCCTGATTTTTGAGAGTTAGGTATTCGGCGAATTTCGAGGGCAAAATTCCATTGTTAGTGGGGAAGTGTAACAACCCGCGTAATTTTTGGGGTATTTTCGAAATTAAGAGGAAAAATAAATTTTGAGAGAAAATTATTTTCATTACTCAAATATGTTGGTTATTATTTTTAAAGGCGAGAATTTCAAACGATTTCGAAATTGGAATTAAAATGGAGATTTAATTGAATTTTTATTATTTAGAAAGTCCTCAAAATATAAAACTCTCTAAGAGTCCTCAAAACATAGAACTCTCTAGTAAAAATAATATTTTTAAAAATCCGACCGTTCGATCAAGCTGAATTTTTGTCAGCAGTCCTGTCTCGCCGTTCGCTACAACATTCTACAATATCAAGCGATTCCAACGGTCCGATCGTCCGGCATAAAAATTTTAGTGTTTGTATCTAATTAGAACTCTTTTCTTAATCAAACTCTTCATCCTTTATATATCAACTAATTCGTGGCTTGGCTTTTCAAATCACTTTTTCTCAAACTTTTCAACCAGAAGACCTCTCCAAAATTACTCCCTTTCATCTACAAACCATTGCCCCAAGCTTATTCAAGATTTCAACCTTAGATTAGAAGGCTTATTTGGTGTTTTCTCGAGTTTGGGCTAGAACTTGATTGGATTATTTTCGCGAGAGGAACGTGATGGTGTGATTAGAATTTGAGGCTGAATTATGTGATGATTTTGAGGTATGGGGTTTTACACAATATGCTCCTTAATCTCGCGAGTATTATTCTCGTTGTTTTCTTGTGATTATTGACTCATATTTGAATTGATAAATTCATTTGGAAATCTGGAAATATTTGTTGGAATCTGATTTCGATTCATGTGGTATTATATTTGGTGTTGAGCATGTTGTCATGAGATTTTAATATGGCACTGAAGTTGGGCACCCGCCAATATTCGTTTTTCCGGATATGCTAGAAAAATGCATAGGCGCGGTACGGTGGTGAGGCCTGGTGACCCGGTTAATGTGTTGTTCAGAAATTATATTGATATAATTGCTTATGAGATTTGCATTTGTTTTGAATATTCGTATTCGTATTGTTGCGCTTTATTCATCGCTAACATATTTGTTGAGCATCTTCCTGTCGTATTGTGTACTTCCCCATCGTTTCTTTTAGTGGCAGTTTAGCGCGGATTTTTGGCGCATTGGATTTATTTTGGAGATGGATTTTAGCGTGGATTATTATTGGGAAGGATTTTTAATACAAGAGATGAGAAGACTTGTATTTATTTTGATGTATAGAGCATTTGGAGATTTATTTTATTTTCGAGATAGTTAGATTGCTGTAATTATTTCGAGAGATTTGTTGTATTAATTTGAAGATGAGACTAGTGATTTCTTTTCTATTATGGGATTTAGATGCTCTATACCTTGTTATATTGTGGATTTGATTTAGTTTATCGACAGTGGCGCTCCGTTCGCTCTCCCCGGGCGGGCGGGGTGTTACAATTTAGAGATACTGCTACATGTTCAATAATTAGATTTAACACCCCCAACTCCTATGTGAATCAACCCGCTTGTACCTTTTTCATTATATATTGCATGCGAGGGATAACTCAAACTATTGAACAAGAAGGGGGAATCTTTAAATATCGACATTATTTTTGGGGTAAAGTTAAGAAAACCCATTAAAAGAAAAACTCGTGTCAGAAACACGATTCTTTTATGGTCAAGCAGAGTAGTTGCTAAGTTGGGTTTGGCCAATATGAGAGACGCGTGATGAAGAAATGAGAGGTGCCTCTTCATCGATATCTAAATCGAAATCAGAACCATTTCCTTCCTTCTTTCCTCCACCGATGCTGGTGTTATTACCATTATTGGGTACATATAGATCACATGATTTCCTTTCCATCTTTAATTCCTGTTGAAAGGAAACTGATAAATATATACATTAGAAAAAAATCGAATTCTTGTGTTGTATTGGAAATATTTTCGTGTGTTTGATTTCACAAAGTAACAAATAAAATATTTTCTTTATTATTAGAAATCAAGTTATTGAATATCCGCCTAAAATTTTCTTGGAAAATTCTTCCAAATTTGCTTAAAGTACAACCTGATAATGCACATTTTGGACATTTTCCATAATATAAATACATATATTCTTTGGGGCGGGGGTTCTAGGAAAACATTTCCTACTTTGGAACACTCCAATCAAACACAAACTTAAATATACCACAGGGATAAATGTAAACCTATGAAGCACGAACACTTTGTCAGAGGTTACGTACCCCCGTCGGATGATAGTCTCGCAGACAAGACACCCGTACCACACTCCTTTGACATGTCACATGGCGTGTCAAACTGATTTGGCATTTAAAAAAAGTCGAACACTTCTTTGACACATCACAGACACTTCTAGGACACTTAAGGAAGTGGTGATGATGTTTTTGGTCCAGCCGAAGATGGTGATAAATGAGGACTATTAAAGCACTTGCTTAGCCTAGTGAAATTATTAATATTTTTGCTTAGAACATGTTCTTTTTGTATATTGATTGTTACTCTGTACTTTTCTAGCAATGGAGTTAGTTGTGGTACAAGACTTTATGTGGATATATAACTACTGACTTATGGTTTAAATATTTTTATAACATATTTGACCATGTTATTTTAGATAATTAGTTTGACTAATTGTTTTTAGTGAAAATAGATCGAAGTATAATTGGAATAATATTAACAAAAATATTTATGCGTATCCGTGCCCTGGCTTGTCGTGTCGATTTTTTTTAATTTGCCCTGTCCGTGTCGTATCGGACACGACACCCGTGTTTGTGTTCGTGCTTCATATATGTAAACAATATCTCCACGACCACTTTAGCACTAGCTAGCTATTAATTTATCCACTGTAACAACAATGTTTAACAAGGAGAAGTAAAATATCATTAGAAACTACAATATGAAGGGGAAACATATGAACTTGATATAAATTTTCATTGTTTTTCCTTTTAGTAACGTTTTCCCACATCAAGTGATTCACGTTTTGGACCATCTTGTAATTAGAAAGTGCATGCAAAACATAATAAAATGACAGCATACAAAACTTCATCGGTATGGTCACTTAACGTCAACATAATGAATTTACAGTGTAAAAAATTTGATCATTAAATTAACCTAACAAACGTGTGTGTATGTGCATTTTGGGGGAGTGGGTGGTGCTCTCGGGACTAGAATCTCTCAAAGGACTTTTTTTAAATAACCCTTAACCTCCATAAGAAATGATCCCTTTGGACTCCCTATGCGAGCTAAATAGAGGGGACGTTGTGCCAGAGCCACCCTAACACATGCCCCGCTTAAGTTTTGGTATCCTTTGGGGGGTTTCAAATTCGAGACCTATGGTTTTTTTCCGTTTGCCAACAGAAACTAACACTACTATGGCCCGTCTTCCTCGGAAGCTCACTAGCTAGAAATATTTACTAGGAAAAAGAGTAGATTATTCAGCATAAGCAATTCACCCAAATAAAACTTTTCATAATCCTTCCAAAGGGCTATGGCTGTATTTTATAAAGAATTATCACAACTTATCACATCATTATCTCTTCAAAAGCAAAGAAAATACTATATAGCAAAATTCAACCTACTTCAATCTCCACTCTGAAGCTCCAAAATAATACTTGCCAAAACACAGTCCAAAATTATACTTTGGACCCCCTATATTTTCATCCAAGTTCTGAAAATTATTAAATTATCCCTTCAACTAACTTAGAACACCTCATGTTGGCACAAACTTTGAGAAGTGCGGCTCCACTCCAAAAATTGCAATCTCAACCCCTGAATTTCAAACTTTAAAATTACACTCGAACCCCCAAGAATTTTTAGCCATGTTTTAGATATTATTAAACATCCCCTTCAACCACCTTTGATTATCTATTGCCTCCCCTTAACTACCAAGGCTTTGATTTGACGGAAGAACACAATAATTTTTAGTACGCCAATAAAATTGGGGAGTACAGCGAGTTGAAGGAATATTATCAGAGTGCTTCCACTGGTACAACAAGGCAATGGGATACGAGTACAGATATACGATAGCATCCCACGGTGAGGAGTGTCATTTAAAAGTGAGTCCATTGAGGAGGGATCTATATTGGAAGCCATAGTATGAGATTGTCAATCATGATTGTCAAGTTCATTTGGCCGAGCTCCGTGTGACTACCGTTGAAGATGTCTGAGCTACAAGTCATTTTCTATTGGGTAAGCTCGACACTGCAACATATGATGTCGACTACTGCTACCCATGTTTCATCTCGTCTTGTCGTGCTTCTACTTCACCCGTGGTTATTTATCGGTACAAGTATTCAATACTATTTTTGTGATTTCCTTTCTATGTTTAGGAAGAAGGTTCAGGTACTCAGTACCAAATTCTGGATGCTGAGATATTTGAATTGGTAGACTTTTTGACATATTGGAAGAGGTCCAAGAACCGTTTAGTAATGGAGGTTTCTTCTGATCGTACTCTATTGAGTCTTTTGTTTGTGACTTCCAACCATTTGTGGGAGAAGTAGATTTCTCTAAGATTGCTTTCTCTGGTGGTCCTTTTGAGACGACTTCTCCAGATTATTTGGGCCTGGGTCATTTTGCGTATGTGGATCCAGTTTTAGATGATCTTAAATCTCGTTCAATGATTGTGTTCAACATCTGTTGTGACCCCGACCAGGGTGTACTATAGTAATCCTCCATCAGTGTTGTGGTTGGTAAAACCCCTTGTGGCAACTTCCTTGGGGCTACATTTGGAATATTCACTAGTTACTACAATTATTATTATTAATTTTATATACTGGGGTATCCATGCCTGTTAGCGCACTCACTAATCACCAAGGGAACGTTTAGATCACTATGGGATGTGGACTCAAGAGCATTCGAACTCTTAACCTAAAGATTTTGCATAAGAGCCCATGCCACTAGGCTACTCCCTTTGTAGCTACGTTTCATCTATTATTCACTGTTATAGTAAAATATTCTTAACGAGGCCTTTTCGCTGGGATCGGGTATATAAATCCTATCGAGGATAGATTAAAAAACACTCCATCTCTCAACAAAACGTCAAGCCCTAAATTCACCTCATGGAACAAAAAGACAAGATAAAATATAGGAATCGGTAAGCATAAGCAACTTAGGTACAACAAAAATCCCCATCTCTCAAAACAATCCCCATTAAGGCTCCCCTCCCTCAACCCCTAAAAAAATCACATCATGCATAAGATGGAAGGGGAATCCCAAAGACATTCAAACCTTCCTCCTCACAAAGGAACTGCTAAAAGATAAAATAGCCAACACTGATCACATCATCACAAAAATACATCCAGACTTCTCCACATTTTTATTAAGATATCCTTAATTAAAACAAAAAACATCCTTATATCAACCTGTCATATGTGAAAATAGTTTTGTATACCACTGTGAAAAAAAGTCTTTCAGAAGAGCCTTCGTCCTCCAAATTCTTGTCAAGGGATTTCCAAGGTAAAACTTTATCGAATAAAATAATTATAAATGATAATGATACTAAAGTTTTAAAATAAATAAATGAGAATTTTCCACCATATCAACTCAAAAACTATCCACCTATAGCTCCGGACATCCTCCCAAACTCCTAAAAATCCCTCTAACTCAAACCCTCAATCATGAACCTTCCTCCTAAACTCAATTGTCTGCCACACTCTCTCTAGTCACTTGTACGGCAAAACAACTCGAGAAATTTAACCACCCAAAAAGATGATTCGCACACAACCAGTACAAAGAAAACATTTTTAGCACAAACCTCTCATCCCTACAAACTTCCATGGCCCCACACCATGAAAATAACTAGAAACTCGATCTCGCACACCAAATCGAGACAATCCAAATCTGGTCTCACTGACAAGGTGATGGAAATGGACCAACTAAATAATGTCTAATGGAATTGCATTTCATTTTTATTTAGATTTAATGTCTAATTTTAATTACGGTGACATAGCTTAAGATTTTCTTATAGGTATTTTCTTAATTAAGATTATTCTTGGGAGTTTCCTTCATTTGCAAGATTTTATTATTTTTCACTATTCTTAGGTGATTTGAGTATAAACTTGCGAGCTTTGTCATGTATGTCACATTCTTCCTTCTACTCTTCTCTCTTATCTTCCATCTATAGTTTGTTCAATATCAATTGCTATCAATTGTGAGCTTTTGGCATGTTTCCAACTGCGTTCTCCTTGTTCAGTGTTCAATTCTATTTCTGTTTTGTTATCCCGTTGATGTTAAGTTGACTGCTGGCCCTCTTTAGTTTTCTTGTTGATTTTCTTTGTAATTTTTTTCTTGATTAATAAGATTTCTGTTTTAAGTCCGAAAAATAAACCATGAGCATCGACACAAAGACAATTTCTCAAAATGCAGGCAACTTTACAATGTATAACATAAAACTCTTAATTTTTCTGGCAAGAAACAAATTGTAAGAATTGCTGAAAGAAATTATATGATAATATGGTCTATAACATCTATGTCATAGTAAAAACAAGGTAGTAACAAATATTTAGTATAATGCAGATTAACTTAATGAAAGAGAATAATGAAACTGAGGTATAAAAAAATTGCTTAGAAATGGATACTCACCTTTGTTGCTCTATCTGATATACTTTCCACGGGAAGTTGGGATGCACGAACATCCTTGATCTTCAAGTAATTGTACATAACAACACGACATAGGGCTGAAATACAAATAATCAATTTAGGTATGCCCTCAAGTTATTAATAAACTTCGAACCTAAATGATTAGAAAAAAAATATGTACAAATTGCATAGCCAATAACATTAAGCTTAGTAATAATTGACTCTGGAAATATGACAGTTGAAAGTGCAATCAGTATCTAGTCTTGCAAAACACTAGCAACTCGAACGGTTACAGCACCAGTTCTACCAATTACTAAGAAAATTGAGAAATTCAATGCCAGTGCACATAGACCTTTGAAAAAAGATATCCAAAAATCAAACTGGATCCATGAAACTTCCATTTCAGTCTGCTCGAGAAGATACCAAGGAGCAAAAAGAAATACAAAACTGCAAAAACAAAAAGATTATAATAAGCATATCCTTTAAGAACAACATGGTAACAAACTCACTATTCACTATAAACTAAAGCAACTATAATTTATAACACCAAAGAATACAGGATACTAAGGGACGCGAAAAAAAGAAAAAAAAATCATCTCTAACCCTTTCTTCGGTCTTAATTAGGCATGTAAATAGATCAAACAATCGTTGGAATTCGTTAACGGACCGAGATCTCTGGCAGATCTATAATCTTAGAACCAGATTCCTAACCGGGTCGGAACTAGATCAAGGTATATCCATTTATTTTTATTGTTATTTTATCCATCTTTCTTTACATTTATGTATTATATATGTAAACACACACACACACACACACACACACACACACACACATATATATATATATATATATATATAGAATATAATATGGATGATAAGATCGGGTCATTATGGATCAGGTTAAGCCTCATCCATTTTCGATCCATTTAATAATCGGATAACTCTGTTATCAAATTTTTAAAACTATAATCCAGATCTGCAATGCGCATCAGATCAAGGTCCTGATCATACCCATTGACAACCCTAGTACCTATTTTGCCACTTCTTGGTCAATACCATAGTTTTTATCAACTTTACTCAGTATGGTATAGGGTAATCCAGCCTTGAAATAGACTCTTTGAAGATGTCTCCATTTCATGTGTTCCCTGAGCATTGATTCATTGTTGGAACAAACCATTTCCAAATTTGTGATAGTCAGCCAAGAATGCTCCCATTACTTGTACGTTTATACAAGACGAGCGCATAAATAAAATCTGAAATTTCTATAATACGTTGTAAACGTTATCTGCCACCACTATTCCTGTTGGCTATAATAGCAATGTTCTAATCCTATTTACGTCTGACAAAGAAACTAACCATGTTTACAACACCCCTCTCATAAATATATGATTCACAAACCAAGACTTTTAAAAATTCATTGTTTCGTACGAAATCAAATTACTAACTGAAATAAAAAGAAGCTTTATCGAGTGAGAGAAACCACCTTAACTGTTCAAAAACATATGGATCAGGTGGCATTCACTCTTGAATAAAATTAAAACTCAATTGTGATATATGTATGTGATTAGATTTAAATTCTTTTGAATTTATCCCCTTAGTTTTGGGATTTTTATCATCTTGACTATGTAAAATCAGTTGAATTATTGCATTTCCTGGATAATGACTCCTTCTAACAAGTACATCTAGTTTCGTGTATTTCTCATGAGTTTTGTAGGTATTTAAAGCATTGAGAAAGAAGGAAATTGAAAAAGCATCGAAAGAAATCAAAGAAGGTAAGTCAAAGGGAAGTTTCATAATTTTGTAGCCTTAGTACAAAGTCGAAGCCAACCGGAGAGTTGAAGATATTTTGATCACAAGAACATTGGAAGAAACAACATGTTAATCCGAGTTACGGTAAAAACCTTACGAACATTTGAAGATGAGAAGAATCAAGAAAAGATCCCTTCATGAAATTCATAGGCGATGCGGACCTTTTATTCAAAAAGGGTCCAGACCGGGTAACAGTAAGAGCATTGGATGAAAAATAGGGGCGATTCAGACCTTTTATTTTAAAAGGATCCGGACCGCCTGGCTAGAAAAGTCTCTGTATGGAAAAGGGGTGTGATACGAACCTTTTATTCAAAAAGGATCCGAACCGCCCTTGTTCAACTGACTCTATTTGAAATAAGGCGGAGATCTGGACCGCCTTTCCCGATGGATCCGGACCGCTTGCGATTTTTCTCAGAATTTCTATTCTTTTCTCAGAGTTTTAATTTGGTAAAACTCTTGTCAATTTCAGAGCTATTTATTCAAAGTTGTTACATAATTGAAGGGGTTCGATAATTTTAGGTTTCCAGCAGTAGGAAAAAGGTTTTGTTAAACAAAAACCCTAGTTTGTCTAATAGTGAAATTTTGTTAACCAAAGACTAAAGTTTTATTTCTGGATTTTCTGCAATACAAGTAATATTTGTCTTTTAATCCTTCAGTTTCACTTGATTAGTTATTTGTTTTGATTCATCACATTCTTCTTCAACATTCTCCATATAGTATGATGTTTTGCTTTATAAAAAGTGTTTTTTATTTAGCTTACTGATGTTTGTCTAAGTTTTAAGGGTTGGGGTGCATGAACCCCACCCGATGTGATTCATCCTTATGAGAAGTAGATTTTTTAATTGAATTTTAAAAGAATCATGTTGTGTGACTATTGCAACCGTCGTGGGACTTTTGATCTCATTTGCCCTAGGTAATCGGGATGCTTAAGAGTGCGATGCATGTGTTAGTCAATGCAATACCGCTTTATTCTTGCCTTTGATTTCATATGATGCGGGCTACGTTCCTTTATATACGTAATGCTTAGGATTAATAAAGACCGGGTTCATTTAAAATTCCTATTCTAAAATCTAGTATCCTACGAGGTGAATTACTAGGGTGTGGGGGATTTTAACCTGGCCTATTATTTCCTTTCATAGTTAATTCATCCATATAATTATCATCTGCTCCTAGGATAGATATATTTGTTGCATTTCACTAGCATTTAATTTAGTTGTAGTTAATTTAAATCTGCATGTAGTTCGTAGATACACTCCCATTCAAAGCATTTTTTCGTTTCTTTTTAGAGTCTAATTAGGAACCTCCATCTCTTCAATGTCGTTATGATTTTCTCGTCCTATTTCCCTGAGGATCAATAACCGACTTATCGGGATTATTATTTTAGCAATAGGCTTGCACTTAAGCCTAGATATCATGCACTTTAGAACACTTTTTAAGTCGCGTCAGTATGCATGCCATCTTTCTGGGAACATAACAAGATTTCTTTGGGCTAAAGTTTGACTGCTTTGGAAAAAAAATTGATTGGATCTAAAAGGTGAAGGCTCCGTGCACATGCTCCGCCCACACACATGCTTAATACCCACCCAAGTAAATAAAAGTAAATTCTCCCTAACCCTTTTGGATCAACGCAATTAAATAAATTTTGCATTTTTTCAACACATACATGTTAATAGCATAATATACATGAAAAGAGAACATTGTTTACGAGTTCAATATGAATATGAGTTCAATAGACTGGAGGAGAATACCTGCATGGAGCTAGGTAATACAGACTGGTGATAGGATTAAGTGTTAAACCCTTTTTTTGAAGAAGAACTTAAGTTAAGACCAGCCTAAGAGCTTTAGCAAATATCCCTGTGACCTGATAAAATGTACCCACTACATTGAAGTGAATTCCCCCATATGAGGAAATGACGACCCCGACACTAACCAACACCATGTTCAAGAGCACGTCACATTTCAATTTGTCAGTGCCACAAATTACAGCCATGAAAAAAGTTGCCACGGGTACTGTAAAATCCATAAAAAAAACAAAAAATAGACGATTAAAAAAGATAAAAAAAAATAGAAAAAATTAAACATGGGCATTATTTTTGGGGGGTGGGAGGTAACATAAAAACGTACTCAGGGATTTGAGCATCTGGATGAAAGCCACAGAAATAATAAAATAACCAGTGTTGCCAAACCTCTATAAAGGCAAAAAATTATTCTTACACTTGGAAAATAGGTTGACCCATTAGACACGTGAACAAAAATGAGTTGCAGGAACTTGTCATACATGACATGAACCGGCTATACATTGGAAATATACTATAGGAATCCGCTACGACCTGTTGTTTAGTAAAGGGCCATGATAGTGCACATTGAATATTAGTACATATTTTCACAACTCATAAAGTTCGACTCTCTATTTCTTTGTGGTCATCGATAGTAAAATACTATATCTTACTCCCAATGTTTTATAGAAAAAATATTGTTGAGCTTTATCTAATTCATAAATTAGTGTCAGATAAGCGAATTGTACATATAATAATTAATGTAATCGGATAAGGATACTATTTGAATGAGGGAATCCAAAAAACTATGAATAAGGGCAGTTGTGGTTATGTATACGGATAGTTCACTTCAAAATGGGATACGGATAGTGAATAGTATGGTATCCGCTCCGTAACCATCGTTTGACCTTATTAAAAACTAAGTCATTTTGAATTGAGATAAGTATAGGTGAGCCACAGCAAATGAAAAACTTGAGCCTGCAAATTTCCAGTGTGATTAAAAAACATACTCTTTTAGCAAAAGAGAGAGAGAGAGAGAGAGAGAGAGAGAGAGGAGTACAGAAAATGTAGACTGTATGAAACTAAGATCAACACTAACAAAAATATTATGATTTCAAAAATAAATAGTTAAAATGCCACCCATATTTTACTGATAAATTGAATATCAAAAGCAGGAAAAAGAGCAAATTCCCCACCTATTAACAACAGAACAAGCCTTCATACATAATGTTGAAGCATATGATTAATGCATTTCCTTGTTCACTCTTTCACAAGGAAAAAGAAAGAATGGACAGAAAATTGTTTGGCAATATAAAACAGCAAAGAGAAAAAAAGTGAAAATTTATCTTTTAATGCAAAAAAGCCTGCCCTAGATATTCAAATAGTTCGGTTTTGTAAAAACATTTGAAAATATTATTATCCGACTACCATGATTTTTGTTTCCTGAGGCTATCTGCTTGAGAAAGAAAATAAATATCACATGGAACCTTATGAACTATGTTGGTTATATCATTATGTCCACAGTAGCATCTCAGTGCGGCACCTATAGTTCTTTCAAGATAAAATTGCAATTAGTATTGAACCAAACACTGCTGTCATGAAATAGTATATAGAAGACCATGCCTTCGTTATCAATGGAATATAGTTGCAAGAACCAAACAATAGTTATTATATTCTGCCACATCAAATGCTTACAATAGGCTTAAAGCAAAGAAGGCACTTATAGGAATCACACATGTCGCATATCTGCAAATTTATGGAAGAGGAGAAAAAATGTCATTTAAAGAAAATTTTGAATGACTTGAATAACAGGATCTGCATGCAGCTGCCTTACATTTCAAATGTCATCTTTATGGGCGAAACCACCTGCATAGATTAATACAAATTCAGACTATATCAGCTAAGGGCCTAATGTACAATAGTGTTTATATATTTAGAGTGCATCACTCAAGATGGGAAATGTCACCGAATAGAAGGGAAACAAAGAACACAAGAATATAGATTATAATATTTGGTTCAGATAATTTTTTTTGGTGATAATATGTACACAAATGTAGCATATAAATGCAATTTAAATGGGAAAATGACAAGAACTTAAGGAGAGCTTATGCTAATCATGTGCATCCAGGTAACAACCTTAACAACCAAAATCTACAATGCAATTGGATGATGAACATTAGGTATAGTCTTACAGAAAAAGTTCTGAAGTTTTTGGCAAAAACAAATATGCCGATTCTGATCTAAATTTTTGCAAATCATAATTTATTGCCGAATTAAAAAAAATCAACAAAATAGGATATCAGGAATATAATGGTAAAGTTTCAGAAGATTTGGAAAATTATAAAAAACAGTAAAAATATAAATGGAATAATTTCGAGCAAAATACTGAGCAACATCTATTAAACGAATTGGGAGCAACATAATTCTAGAAAATTGGGAAATTTTCAAATATTATATATATTCGGGAAAATATAAAATCCGAATTAATCCCAATCCGTTTTCTTTGGAAAATCAGAATTTAGCAATTGAAAAAATAATCCAAAATCAAAAAAATCAAAAGTTCAAAAACTAAACACACTCTTACTGAACATGTAAAAACTTGCAGAAAAGGTAGAATGGGAAACACCTTTGTACAAGGATAGCTACACTGAAAATGCAAACCTAGCTAGATTTATTGCAAAGGAAATTATTCCTAATAATGAAAACCCACAAGGAAATCGACTCTTAACTTGCAGTAAAATTGAAAAAGGCTAGAGGTGAGTGATGAAATTGATTTTTTTTGCTATAGTTACTTTCTCTACTCTAGCAATAAAGAGTAAATTCTCCGTCATTCCTAATATAATGGGTAACAATGTGTCTCAACATTCGAGTTATGAACTTGTCTTCTTATTCATATTCAAATGATGTTAGGACAAACACAAAGTAGCAGCACTGCTCCTTTTGTTCTATTTGTTAAGCACTGTGAAGTTTAATTTAAGAAAAAATTGGAAGAAATTTGATGTATAATAATAAATACTAAACGAGACTAAAGATGTGCATATGACATCTATGATCCACAAGAATTTTCTTATTTTTTCTTTTCTTGTTTATTTATTTGAGGTACACAAGATTACCATGCAAGGATTTGGACCCCCCAACATTTTTCTGAAGTTTACTTTGCTCTAAAATATGGAGCAACACTTAATTGATGTTCAAACTTAACGACTTTCATGACCAAATCTGAATAAAGCAAACTATTGTTAGTATGTTTATCTAAACCTATTTAGATCAATCAAGAGTGAGAAGAGTAATGGCAGTGAAACCAGTACGCGAGTACAGAAGTTGCAACATGACCATAGCTTCAGAAGACGAACGAGAAAGAAAGCCACTGCACCAGAAAACCCCATGTGAATCACAGTAAGTGTTATTGGATATGGAAAATTGAAATATTTTGGAGATATCACCCAATGCAGATAAGCAAAAGATGATGCAAGATCATTATTTGCTTACAATAACAATGAGTCAAGTAATGAAATTTTCATTGTATAGACTGAGATGTGAAGTTAAAGAATATGAAATAAAGATATATAAGTACCATAATAATACATATTTGTAAAAAATAAACAGATCATATTGAGCCTATATTTTTAGGTCAAACAAAAATTCAGGATGGGCATGTACAGGGGTATAATAGATAGCTTCATGTTCATGCAACGTGATGCGGAATACTAATAGAGATAAAAGAGAAGAGAGAAGGAAAGAAAAGGTAGAGTTCACAGGTTTTCCATTCAATATATAGTTCAAGTCTGATTACATAATGAGGTTACCATCTAACTTAAATAAAAATAAATATGAAAACTAAATCAAATCCACTAAACTAAGAAAATCCCTAAAATAATCTCTAATATAGAAAATATTTATAAAACTACTTTCCTAAATAGAAATGACTACGAGGTTTTTTGGATTTTGTCGCCAACTAGTTATGTCCATTTTTCTTTTAGCCCCCAATTAAAAAGTGATGCACCATTCGCCCCCAATTTCTAACAGATTCCGTTAGTCAAAGAAATGTTCAATTAGTCAAGTCATTTTTTTTGTGAAAGTACCAAAATACCCTTTTGGAAAAAAACAGTATATCCCATCCCCACTCTTCCTCCCTTTATCTCCACAACCCTTCTCCCATCCCTACTCCACCGCCGCCACCCCATCTCCCCCACCGAGCCTGCCACATCACAACCATCCATCCCTACCCCGCCACCACCCACCCCATTATGCCTTCAAAAATTGTCAAAAATGAAAGAAAAATCCAGCCACAACCCATCGACCCAAACCCAATCACTCCCCCACCACCTCTCCTCAGCTTATCACCCCGTCTAGGAGACAAATCTCCCACTAGACTACCCCAACCTCCTCACAAACACTACACCAAATCCTGCAAATGGTCACACCCAGTGGGTCATGGCCCAAGTCCGTGACCAGCTGATCGCGAACTTGGGCCGTGACCAACTCAACATTTGGCGTGACCATATTTATTACCACACTAAATTATCGATGCTCTGGAAGTGGTCACGGACCAAATCCCTGAACACTATGGGTCATGGACTTGGGTAGTGACCATCTTGGCGCCAAACTCATGCCAAAATTCCCTCCAAGCTTGGTCGCGAATGGGTCACGGCCCAAGTCCTTGACCCATGGCATGAAGAAGCAGAGAGCACACACATTTAGGGTCATGGCTTAGGGTCATGACCATTTCTTGGTGTGGATCATGGCTATGGGCCGTGACCATACCTCATTCAAGCACTAGGGTTGATGAAAAAGGGTCGCGCATAACACATTAAGGATCACGACTTGGGGCCGTGACCATTTCTTGGTGGGGGTCACGGCTATTGGCCGTGACCATACCCCATTCAAGCATGGAAAAGGGTCGCGCATGGTGGGTCATGGCTCTAGTCCGTGACCAGGTCAAAGAAGCTAAACCACTTCCATTTCTTGGCACATTTTATTAGTCGCGCGCAAGGGGTCTCGACTCTAGGTCATGACTAGTTTCAGGTCTTAAAAAAAAATTACCCGCTGCTTCTCATTTCTTATGTGCGGTTTGTAAGGCTGTTAGGCTCGTGCGATTTAGTTTTGATTTGAGTTGGATTTCAATTGGATTTACAATGGCTAAGAGATTTCAGTTGGTTTGCGTTTGGATTAACCCCCGGTATGTATTGATTCATTTTGATTTCATTTAGATTTCATGATTTCTATCTAAAGCCCTAATTTCGGTGTATGTATGTGTAGATTTATGTTTGTATGTGTGTATGTGTGTGTATGTATAGATTTATGTTTATATGTGTGTGTATGTATAGATTTATGTGTATATATATGTTCTTGTGTGTAACTATGAACAAATATATTATTTTTTGTCAATAAACCCTATAATGTATGTGTGTGTGTATAGATTGTATGTTCGTGTATGTATAGATTTATGTAGAAAAAAATATTAGGGTTTAGTAAACCCTAAATAGTATGTGTGTGTATGTATATATTATGTCAATAAACCCTAGATTGTATGCGTGTGTTTGTATAGATTATGCCAATAAACCCTAGATTGTATGTGTGTGTATTTGTTTTGACAAAATATAATTAAATGGATTTTTAATGAGTAAAAAAATCTACATCCACCTTGTCGTGATTTTATTGGGCGTTATATGCGTGCCATCATATTATATTGGGGGTTATATGCATGTCATGATTTTTTGCACTATAGTGATATATTGTTGGCTTAGTTGTTGGATACTATGTTGAATTTATTGAATTGATACTAGTGTCGCTAAATGTACATGTTATTAAATTTTTTGGGTGTGCTCTTGATTTGCCTATGAAAAAGTATATCACATATCTTGCAATTAATGTGCATTTTTTGATGTTTACGTCAAGATATTAGGAGGCTACAACTTGATTTGAGAATACAACGATAATTTGAAATTTTGAGGACTTAAGCTTGAAAACAAGGCATTAGAGGGTGAAAACTCGAAACAGCCCCCGTACGGTCCTGTGAGAGGCACTAACCGTTTTCACGGGACCAATGTAACTGGTAGGAACTGACCTAATGATCACGGGACTTCCGGTTTGAGAATACGACGATAATTTGAAAATATGAGGACTTAAGCTTAAAAATAAGGCGTTAGAGGGGGAAAACACGAAACAACCCCTGTACGATCCCGTGAGAGGGACCAACACCTCTCACGGGACCAATGTAATACATAGGAAGTGACCGCGTGATCACGGAACTCCCGATTTGAGAATACGACGACAATTTGAAAATACGAGGTCTTAAGCTTTAAACCAAGGCGTTATAGGGTGAAAAACTGTTAATCCCTTCTTTACTTCCCATTTTTGCTAAAAAGTTCGCCACATGGTTTCCTTCTCTCTATATATGGAAGATAGAGCACTTGAATTTCTGAAGCATTTGTTGAATTGCTTTAATAGTCCAACTGATTTTCCGGGGAATAGAGGAGTTACCTTTAATTATGTCCACTAGAACTTTTGAATCACATTCAATAATAATCTCATAGTCCTTTAAATCCCTATAAAGATCAAGACCATCTTTTAGAGCACTTGCCTCTGCCTCGATGATAGCAGCATTCTGATAAGATCTCGTATAGGCCCATAAAATATATCCTTCCTAATTTCTGAGAATTCCTCCACCTCCTCCGTGACATGTTGACTCTATCGCACTTCAATCTGTATTTAGCTTCAATACTCCAGATGGAGGATTCATACATTTAATTTGCAGCGATTAGATTTGGGGGTGATTGCATTGATTGAAAGTCCAAATTTTCTTCAATTGGTGAACCTGATACAAAACTAAACAACGCTAGCTGAATAATCCTCATACTTGCTTTTATTTCTGTGCATCCACAAACTTTAACACACTATAGCTAGGATAATCCTATTTGTAACTCGATCTGTCTTGGGACCATGTATCCACCATTGGAAAAGTTGACTTCCAATACCATTAGTAGCCCTCTTGATTCCACACTCTTGATTCATTTTATCCCACACTTTAGAAGTAACGTCCCTAATCTCAAATATATGATCAAGATTTTCCTCTTTAGGCTTGAGATAACATTGGCATTTTGAAGGACCCCTTACCCCTATAGATTTTATCTTCTCATCAATAGGAAGCAAGTTATTTAGAATCTTCCACATCAACACTGATATCTTGACCGGATTTACACCGTGCCAAATGAATTTTGAGCTGATCTGAGATGGTTTCTTATTTCTACACAATTCCCATGGTGGAGAGATAGAGAATGTTCCACTGTTATTTGGATTCCATATAACTTTATCAGATTGGTTGTCCCATATTTCCTCAAACTGTGAAATCTTCTATGATATCTAAACATGAAATTTTCTCTTAATTTTTTGATAGTCCCATTTTAGCCTCTCCTTCCAAAATGATTTAACTGGTAGATCCTCCAATACCTCCATGTTTTTTACCTTTTTAATTCCCTAATTATCCAAGAATATACTTATGTCACCACTACCAATCTTCCATATATCATGTGTTCTTCAGTTAAAGCTCTACTCGATACCATTCTATTCCTCATATGAGCTCCTGCTCTAGTTGGAGCTTTAAAAGGATGGAACTTCCTACAATACGCAGCCTTCATAAATTGAGCCCACATAGAATCTTTTTGTCTAAAATTCCACCACATCTTCATACTAAGAGAATTTGTAATATCATATAAGTTCCTGACTCCCACACCACCTCCATTTGTAGGCATTTTAATGTCCTCCCATTTACACCATCAATGCTTATTCTCCCCATAATTTGAACTCCAAAAAAACTTTGCTTTTAGATTATGCAGCCTTTCTATGACAACTTTAGGAGGGGATATAGCAGATATTAGATATATACGCATAGATACTAGCATAAATTTTAAGAGCCCAATTTTACCTCATATAGAAAGGCATGTAGATTTCCATCAAGTAAGCTTCCTTTTCATTTTTTTCATCATGTCTTCATAGTGAACTATTCTCTTTCTTCCACTATAGAAAGGACAACCAAGAAAAGTTATAGGACCATGCTTTATGAGCATACCAGTACACTATTTTAAAAAGGAAATACCATTATTCATGCATAGTCCACATGTTATATGGCTATATAGCAGCTATATATGCCCATATATAGCAGCTATATATGGATATATAGCAGCTACATATGGCCATATATAGTAGCTATATAAGCCATATATAGCTAAGACATAGATTGAAAACAAGGCGACGAGGGAAAACATATGAAACAACCCCCGTGAGAGGCACCGACACCTCTAACGATACCAATGTAACACGTAGGAATTAACCTCGCGATAATGGGGCTCCCAGTTTAAGATTACGATGATAATTTGAAAATATGAGAACTTAAGCATGAAAACAAGGCGTTAGAGGGTGAAAAGACGATATAGCCCCTACGGTCCCATGAGAGGCACCAACACCTCTCACAGGACCAACGTAACACATAGGAACTGGCCGCGTGATAACGGGACTCCTAGTTTGAGAATATGACGATAATTTGAAAATATGAGGACTTAAGCTTAAAAATAAGGCGTTAGAGGGAAAAACTCGAAATAGCCCCTATACGGCCCTGTGAGAGGTACCAACACCTCTCACAGGATCAATGTAACACGCAGGAACTGTCCGCGAGATAACAGGACTCCCGATTGGAGAATACAACGATAATTCAAAAATATGAGGACTTAAGCTTGAAAATAAGGCGTTAGAGGGTAAAACCCGAAACAGCCCCCGAACGGCCCCGTGAGAGGCACCAACACCTCACACAGGACCAATGTAACTCGTAAGAACTGACTGCGCGATCACAGGACCCCCAGTTTGAGAATACGATAATAATTTGCATATTTCTAGACTTTGGCTTAAAACAGCCCCTGAATGGCCCCGTGAGTGGTACCAACACCTCGCACGGGACCAATATAACTCGTCGGAACTAATTGGACTTTCACGAGACTCTTGGTTTGTGAATACGATGAGAATTTGAAAATATGAGGACTTAGGCTTAAAAACATGGCGTTAGAGGGTGAAAACTCAAAGTAGCCCCCGAACGGGTGAAAAGAGGAAACAACCCCCAAACGGCGCAGCCACGGAACCAATGTAACTCGTAGGAACTGACTGCGCAGCCACGGAACTCCCGATTTAAGAATACAATGATAATTTGCATATTTCTAGACTTAGGCTTAAAAACATGGCGTTAATGGGTAAAAAGAGGAAACAACCCCCAAACGGCCCCATGAGTGGCACCAACACCTTGCACGGGATCAATGTAACTCGTAGGAACTGACCGGGCGATCACGGGACTTTCGGTTTGAGATTACGATGGTAATTTGAAAATATGAGGTATGTGCTTAAAAACACGGCGTTGCAGGGTGAAAACCTAAAAAAAACCCGAACGGCCCAGTCGGAAGCACCAACTTCTCCCACGGGACCAATGTAACTCGTAGGAACTAACCGTGCGCCACAGGACTCCCGATTTGAGAATATGATTATAATTTGAATATTTCTAGACTTTAGCATAAAAACATGGAGTTTAAAGGTAAAAACTCGAAACAGTCGCCCTACGGCCCCGTGGGTGGAACTAACACCTCCCACTGGACCAATGTAACACTTAGGAACTGACCATGCCGCCATGGGACTCCCGGTTTGAGAATATGATGGTAATTTGCATATTTCTAGACTTAGGCCTAAAAACAAGGAATTAGTGGGTGAAAAGTCGAAACAACCCCCGAACAGCCCTATGAGTGGCACCAACACCTCGCACGGGACTACAGTAACTTGAAGGAACTAACTGTGCGATCACGGGACTCCCAATTTGAGAATACGATGTGAATTTGAAAATACGAGGACTAACGATTAAAAACATGGTGTTAGAGGGTGAAAACCAAAAACAACCCCCAAAAGTCCCGTAGGAGGCACCAACACCACACACGGGACCAATGTAACTCGTAAGAACTGACCGCGAGATCACGGGACTCCCGATTTCAGAATACAACGAGAATTTAAAAATATGGGGACTTAGGCTTAAAAACATGGCGTTGGAGGGTGAAAATCCAAAGCATCCCCCGAAGGCCCTGTGGGAGGTACCAGCACCTCTCACGGGACCAATGTAACTTGTAGGAACTGACCGCACAACCATAATACTCCCGATCTGTGAATACGATGGTAATTTGAATATTTCTAGACTTAGGCTTAAAAACATGGCGTTTAAAGGTAAAAACTCGAAACAGCCCCTACGGCCCCGTGGGTGGCACGAGTTCCTCCCACGGAACCAATATAACTTGTAGGAACTGAACACGTATCCATGAGACTCCTGGTTTGAGAATACGATAATAATTTGCATATTTCTATACTTAGGCTTAAAAACATGACATTAGTGTGTGAAAAGTCGAAACAACTCTCGCACGGCCCCGTGAGTGGCACCAACACCTCGCACGAGACCAATGTAACTCGTAGGAACTGATCGCATGATCACGAGACCCTCGATTTGAGAATACGATGATAATTTAAATATTTCTGGTCTTAGGCTTAAAAACATGGCATTAGTGGGTGAAAACCCGAAACATCCCCCGAACGCCCCCGTTAATGGCACCAACACCTCGCACGGAACTAATGTAACTAGTAGGAACTGACTTCACGATCATGGGACCCTCGATTTAAGAATACGATGATAATTTGCATATTTCTAGACTTAGGCATAAAAACATGGCATTAGTGGGTGAAAACCCAAAATAGCCCCCGAACAGCCCCGTGGGAGGCACCAACACCTCCCACGGGACAAATGCAACTCGAAGGAACTGACTGCATGATCACGGGACTCCTGGTTTGAGAATACAATGCGAATTTGAAAATATGACGACTTAGGCTTAAAAACATGACGTTAGAGGGTGAAAACCCAAAATAGCACCCGAAAGGCCCCGTGGGAGGATCCAACACCACTCAAGGGACCAATCTAACTCGTAGGAACTGACCGCGCAGCCACGGGACTCCTGGTTTGTGAATACGATGGTAATTTGAATGTTTATAGAGTTAAACTTATAAATAAGGCGTTTAAAAGTAAAAACTTGAAACAACCCACCAACGGCCCCGTGGGTGGAACAAACACCTCCCACGGGACCAATGTAACTCGTAGGAACTGACCGCATAGCCACGGAACTCTCGATTTAAGAATATGATGATAATTTACATATTTCTAGACTTAGGCTTAAAAACATGGCGTTAGTGGGTGAAGAGCTGAAACAGCCCCCAAACGGCCCCATGAGTGGAACTAACACCTCGCACGGGACCAATATAACTCGTCGGAACTAATTGCACGTTCACGGGACTCCCAGTTTGAGAATACGATGAGAATTTGAAAATATGAGGACTTAGGCTTAAAAACATGGCGTTAGAGGGTGAAAACTCAAAGTAGTCCCCGAACAGCCCCGTGGGAGGCACAACACCTCCCACGGGACCAATGTAACTCATAAGAACTGACCGCGCAACCACAGGACTCCCGATTTGAGAATACAATGATAATTTGAATATTTCTAGACTTAGGCTTAAAAACATGGCGTTTAAAGGGAAAAACCCAAAACAACCCCCCTACGGCCCCGTGGGTGGCACGAGTACCTCCCACGGGACCAATGTAACTTGTAGGAACTGAACACGTAGCCACGAGACTCCTCGTTTGAGAATACGATGATAATTTACATATTTATATTCTTAGGCTTAAAAACATGGCGTTAGTGTGTGAAAAGCTGAAACAACCCTCGCACGGCCCCGTGAGTGGCACCAACACCTCGTATGAGACCAATGTAACTTGTAGGAACTGAACGCATGATCACAAGACCCCCGGTTTGAGAATACGATGATAATTTAAATATTTCTAGTCTTAGGCTTAAAAACATGGCATTAGTGGGTGAAAACCCGAAACATCCCCCGAACGGCCCCGCTAATGGCAACGACACCTCACACGGAACCAATGTAACTAGTAGGAACTGACTTCACGATCACGGGACCCCCGGTTTAAGAATATGATGATAATTTGCATATTTCTAGACTTAGGCATAAAAACATGGCATTAGAGGGTGAAAACCCAAAATAGCCCCCGAACGGCCCCGTGGGAGGCACCAACACCTCCCACGGGAAAAATGTAACTCGAAGGAACTGACCGCATGATCACGGGACTCCCGGTTTGAGAATACAATGTGAATTTGAAAATATGATGACTTAGGATTAAAAACATGACGTTAGAGGGTGAAAACCCAAAATAGCACCCGAAAGGCCCCGTGGGAGGATCCAACACCACTTAAGGGACCAATCTAACTCGTAGGAACTAACCGCGCATCCACGGGACTCCTGGTTTATGAATAGGATGGTAATTTGAATATTTATAGAGTTAAACTTATAAACAAGGTGTTTAAAAGTAAAAACCTGAAACAGCCCCCCAACGGCCCCATGGGTGGAACAAACACTTCCCACGGGACCAATGTAACTCGTAGGAACTGACTGCGCAGCCACAGAACTCCCGATTTAAGAATACAATGATAATTTGCATATTTCTAGACTTAGGCTTAAAAACATTGCGTTAATGGGTGAAAAGAGGAAACAACCCCCAAACGGCCCCATGAGTGGCACCAACACCTTGCACGGGATCAATGTAACTCGTAGGAACTGACCGGGCGATCACGGGACTTTCGGTTTGAGATTACGATGGTAATTTGAAAATATGAGGTATGGGCTTAAAAACACGGCGTTGCAGGGTGAAAACCTAAAAAAAACCCGAACGGCCCAGTCGGAAGCACCAACTTCTCCCACGGGACCAATGTAACTCGTAGGAACTAACCGTGCGCCACAGGACTCCCGATTTGAGAATACGATGATAATTTGAATATTTCTAGACTTTAGCATAAAAAGATGGAGTTTAAAGGTAAAAACTCGAAACAGCCGCCCTACGGCCCCGTGGGTGGAACTAACACCTCCCACTGGACCAATGTAACACTTAGGAACTGACCACGCCGCCATGGGACTCCCGGTTTGAGAATATGATGGTAATTTGCATATTTCTAGACTTAGGCCTAAAAACAAGGAATTAGTGGGTGAAAAGTCGAAACAACCCCCGAACAGCCCTATGAGTGGCACCAACACCTCGCACGGGACTACTGTAACTTGAAGGAACTAACTGTGCGATCACGGGACTCCCAATTTGAGAATACGACGTGAATTTGAAAATACGAGGACTAACGATTAAAAACATGGTGTTAGAGGGTGAAAACCAAAAACAACCCCCAAAAGTCCCGTAGGAGGCACCAACACCACACACGGGACCAATGTAACTCGTAAGAACTGACCGCGAGATCACGGGACTCCCGATTTCAGAATACAACGAGAATTTAAAAATATGAGGACTTAGGCTTAAAAACATGGCGTTGGAGGGTGAAAATCCAAAGCATCCCCCGAAGGCCCTGTGGGAGGTACCATCACCTCTCACGGGACCAATGTAACTTGTAGGAACTGACCGCACAACCATAATACTCCCGATCTGTGAATACGATGGTAATTTGAATATTTCTAGACTTAGGCTTAAAAACATGGCGTTTAAAGGTAAAAACTCGAAACAGCCCCTACGGCCCGTGGGTGGCACGAGTTCCTCCCACGGAACCAATATAACTTGTAGGAACTGAACACGTATCCATGAGACTCCTGGTTTGAGAATACGATAATAATTTGCATATTTCTATACTTAGGCTTAAAAACATGACATTAGTGTGTGAAAAGTCGAAACAACTCTTGCACGGCCCCGTGAGTGGCACCAACACCTCGCACGAGACCAATGTAACTCGTAGGAACTGATCGCATGATCACGAGACCCTCGATTTGAGAATACGATGATAATTTAAATATTTCTGGTCTTAGGCTTAAAAACATGGCATTAGTGGGTGAAAACCCGAAACATCCCCCGAACGCCCCCGTTAATGGCACCAACACCTCGCACGTAACTAATGTAACTAGTAGGAACTGACTTCACGATCATGGGACCCTCGATTTAAGAATACGATGATAATTTGCGTATTTCTAGACTTAGGCATAAAAACATGGCATTAGTGGGTGAAAACCCAAAATAGCCCCCGAACAGCCCCGTGGGAGGCACCAATACCTCCCACGGGACAAATGTAACTCGAAGGAACTGATTGCATGATCACGGGACTCCTGCTTTGTGAATACAATGCGAATTTGAAAATATGACGACTTAGGCTTAAAAACATGACGTTAGAGGGTGAAAACCCAAAATAGCACCCGAAAGGCCCCGTGGGAGGATCCAACACCACTCAAGGGACCAATCTAACTCGTAGGAACTGACCGCGTAGCCACGGGACTCCTGTTTTGTGAATACGATGGTAATTTGAATGTTTATAGAGTTAAACTTATAAATAAGGCGTTTAAAAGTAAAAACCTGAAACAGCCCACCAACGGCCCCGTGGGTGGAACAAACACCTCCCACGGGACCAATGTAACTCGTAGGAACTGACCGCACAGCCACGGAACTCTCGATTTAAGAATATGATGATAATTTACATATTTCTATACTTAGGCTTAAAAACATGGCATTAGTGGGTGAAGAGCTGAAACAGCCCCCAAACGGCCCCATGAGTGGAACTAACACCTCGCACGGGACCAATATAACTCGTCAGAACTAATTGCACGTTCACAGGACTCCTAGTTTGAGAATACGATGAGAATTTGAAAATATGAGGACTTAGGCTTAAAAACATGGCGTTAGAGGGTGAAAACTCAAAGTAGTCCCCGAACAGCCCCGTGGGAGGCACAACACCTCCCACGGGACCAATGTAACTCATAAGAACTGACCGCGCAACCACAGGACTCCCGATTTGAGAATACAATGATAATTTGAATATTTCTAGACTTAGTCTTAAAAACATGGCGTTTAAAGGTAAAAACCCAAAACAACCCCCCTACGGCCCCGTGGGTGGCACTAGTACCTCCCACGGGACCAATGTAACTTGTAGGAACTGAACACGTAGCCACGAGACTCCTGGTTTGAGAATACGATGATAATTTACATATTTATATTCTTAGGCTTAAAAACATGGCGTTAGTGTGTGAAAAGCTGAAACAACCCTCGCACGGCCCCGTGAGTGGCACCAACACCTCGTATGAGACCAATGTAACTTGTAGGAACTGAACGCATGATCACAAGACCCCCGATTTGAGAATACGATGATAATTTAAATATTTCTAGTCTTAGGCTTAAAAACATGGCATTAGTGGGTGAAAACCCGAAACATCCCCCGAACGGCCCCGCTAATGGCAACGACACCTCACACGGAACCAATGTAACTAGTAGGAACTAACTTCACGATCACGGGACCCCCGATTTAAGAATATGATGATAATTTGCATATTTCTAGACTTAGGCATAAAAACATGGCATTAGAGGGTGAAAACCCAAAATAGCCCCCGAACGGCCCCGCGGGAGGCACCAACACCTCCCACGGTAAAAATGTAACTCGAAGGAACTGACCGCATGATCACGGGACTCCCGATTTGAGAATACAACGTGAATTTGAAAATATGATGACTTAGGATTAAAAACATGACGTTAGAGGGTGAAAACCCAAAATAGCACCCGAAAGGCCCCGTGGGAGGATCCAACACCACTTAAGGGACCAATCTAACTCGTAGGAACTAACCGCGCATCCACGGGACTCCTGGTTTATGAATAGGATGGTAATTTGAATATTTATAGAGTTAAACTTATAAACAAGGTGTTTAAAAGTAAGAACCTGAAACAACCCCCCAACGGCCCCATGGGTGGAACAAACACTTCCCACGGGACCAATGTAACTCGTAGGAACTGACTGCGCAGCCACGAAACTCCCGATTTAAGAATACAATGATAATTTGCATATTTCTAGACTTAGGCTAAAAAACATGGCGTTAATGGGTGAAAAGAGGAAACAACCCCCAAACGGCCCCATGAGTGGCACCAACACCTTGCACGGGATCAATGTAACTCGTAGGAACTGACCGGGCGATCACGGGACTTTCGGTTTGAGATTATGATGGTAATTTGAAAATATGAGGTATGGGCTTAAAAACACGGCGTTGCAGGGTGAAAACCTAAAAAAAACCCGAACGGCCCAGTCGGAAGCACCAACTTCTCCCACGGGACCAATGTAACTCGTAGGAACTAACCGTGCGCCACAGGACTCCCGATTTGAGAATACGATGATAATTTGAATATTTCTAGACTTTAGCATAAAAACATGGAGTTTAAAGGTAAAAACTCGAAACAGCCGCCCTACGGCCCCGTGGGTGGAACTAACACCTCCCACTGGACCAATGTAACACTTAGGAACTGACCACGCCGCCATGGGACTCCCGGTTTGAGAATATGATGGTAATTTGCATATTTCTAGACTTAGGCCTAAAAACAAGGAATTAGTGGGTGAAAAGTCGAAACAACCCCCGAACAGCCCTATGAGTGGCACCAACACCTCGCACGGGACTACAGTAACTTGAAGGAACTAACTGTGCGATCACGGGACTCCCAATTTGAGAATACGACGTGAATTTGAAAATACGAGGACTAACGATTAAAAACATGGTGTTAGAGGGTGAAAACCAAAAACAACCATCAAAAGTCCCGTAGGAGGCACCAACACCACACACGGGACCAATGTAACTCGTAAGAACTGACCGCGAGATCACGGGACTCCCGATTTCAGAATACAACGAGAATTTAAAAATATGGGGACTTAGGCTTAAAAATATGGCGTTGGAGGGTGAAAATCCAAAGCATCCCCCGAAGGCCCTGTGGGAGGTACCAGCACCTCTCACGGGACCAATGTAACTTGTAGGAACTGACCGCACAACCATAATACTCCCGATCTGTGAATACGATGGTAATTTGAATATTTCTAGACTTAGGCTTAAAAACATGGCGTTTAAAGGTAAAAACTCGAAACAGCCCCTACGGCCCCGTGGGTGGCACGAGTTCCTCCCACGGAACCAATATAACTTGTAGGAACTGAACACGTATCCATGAGACTCCTGGTTTGAGAATACGATAATAATTTGCATATTTCTATACTTAGGCTTAAAAACATGACATTAGTGTGTGAAAAGTCGAAACAACTCTCGCACGGCCCCGTGAGTGGCACCAACACCTCGCACGAGACCAATGTAACTCGTAGGAACTGATCTCATGATCACGAGACCCTCGATTTGAGAATACGATGATAATTTAAATATTTCTGGTCTTAGGCTTAAAAACATGGCATTAGTGGGTGAAAACCCGAAACATCCCCCGAACGCCCCCGTTAATGGCACCAACACCTCGCACGGAACTAATGTAACTAGTAGGAACTGACTTCACGATCATGGGACCCTCGATTTAAGAATACGATGATAATTTGCGTATTTCTAGACTTAGGCATAAAAACATGGCATTAGTGGGTGAAAACCCAAAATAGCCCCAGAACAGCCCTGTGGGAGGCACCAACACCTCCCACGGGACAAATGTAACTCGAAGGAACTGATTGCATGATCACGGGACTCCTGGTTTGAGAATACAATGCGAATTTGAAAATATGACGACTTAGGCTTAAAAACATGACGTTAGAGGGTGAAAACCCAAAATAGCACCCAAAAGGCCCCGTGGGAGGATACAACACCACTCAAGGGACCAATCTAACTCGTAGGAACTGACCGCGCAGCCACGGGACTCCTGGTTTGTGAATACGATGGTAATTTGAATGTTTATAGAGTTAAACTTATAAATAAGGCGTTTAAAAGTAAAAACCTGAAACAGCCCACCAACGGCCCCGTGGGTGGAACAAACACCTCCCACGGGACCAATGTAACTCGTAAGAACTGACCGTGCAACCACAGGACTCCCGATTTGAGAATACAATGATAATTTGAATATTTCTAGACTTAGGCTTAAAAACATGGCGTTTAAAGGAAAAAACCCGAAACAACCCCCTACGGCCCCGTGGGTGGCACCAGTACCTCCCACGGGACCAATGTAACTTGTAGGAACTGAACACGTAGCCACGAGACTCCTGGTTTGAGAATACGATGATAATTTACATATTTATATTCTTAGGCTTAAAAACATGGCGTTAGTGTGTGAAAAGCTGAAACAACCCTCGCACGGTCCCGTGAGTGGCACCAACACCTCGTATGAGACCAATGTAACTCGTAGGAACTGAACGCATGATCACAAGACCCCCGGTTTGAGAATACGATGATAATTTAAATATTTCTAGTCTTAGGCTTAAAAACATGGCATTAGTGGGTGAAAACCCGAAACATCCCCCGAACGGCCCCGCTAATGGCAACGACACCTCACACGGAACCAATGTAACTAGTAGGAACTGACTTCACGATCACGGGACCCCCGGTTTAAGAATATGATGATAATTTGCATATTTCTAGACTTAGGCATAAAAACATGGCATTAGAGGGTGAAAACCCAAAATAGCCCCCGAACGGCCCCGTGGGAGGCACCAACACCTCCCACGGGAAAAATGTAACTCGAAGGAACTGACCGCATGATCACGGGACTCTCGGTTTGAGAATACAACGTGAATTTGAAAATGTGATGACTTAGGATTAAAAACATGACGTTAGAGGGTGAAAACCCAAAATAGCACCTGAAAGGCCCCGTGGGAGGATCCAACACCACTTAAGGGACCAATCTAACTCGTAGGAACTAACCGTGCATCCACGGGACTCCTGGTTTATGAATAGGATGGTAATTTGAATATTTATAGAGTTAAACTTATAAACAAGGTGTTTAAAAGTAAAAACCTGAAACAACCCCCCAACGGCCCCATGCGTGGAACAAACACTTCCCATGGGACCAATGTAACTCGTAGGAACTGACTGCGCAGCCACGAAACTCCCGATTTAAGAATACAATGATAATTTGCATATTTCTAGACTTAGGCTTAAAAACATGGCGTTAATGGGTGAAAAGAGGAAACAACCCCCAAACGGCCCCATGAGTGGCACCAACACCTTGCATGGGATCAATGTAACTCGTAGGAACTGACCGGGCGATCACGGGACTTTCGGTTTGAGATTATGATGGTAATTTGAAAATATGAGGTATGGGATTAAAAACACGGCGTTGCAGGGTGAAACCTAAAAAAACCCGAACGGCCCAGTCGGAAGCACCAACTTCTCCCACGGGACCAATGTAACTCGTAGGAACTAACCGTGCGCCACAGGACTCCCGATTTGAGAATACGATGATAATTTGAATATTTCTAGACTTTAGCATAAAAACATGGAGTTTAAAGGTAAAAACTCGAAACAGCCGCCCTACGGCCCCGTGGGTGGAACTAACACCTCCCACTGTACCAATGTAACACTTAGGAACTGACCACGCCGCCATGGGACTCCCGGTTTGAGAATATGATGGTAATTTGCATATTTCTAGACTTAGTCCTAAAAACAAGGAATTAGTGGGTGAAAAGTCGAAACAACCCCCGAACAGCCCTATGAGTGGCACCAACACCTCGCACGGGACTACTGTAACTTGAAGGAACTAACTGTGCGATCACGGGACTCCCAATTTGAGAATACGACGTGAATTTGAAAATACGAGGACTAACAATTAAAAACATGGTGTTAGAGGGTGAAAACCAAAAACAATCCCCAAAAGTCCCGTAGGAGGCACCAACACCACACACGGGACCAATGTAACTCGTAAGAACTGACCGCGAGATCACGGGACTCCCGATTTCAGAATACAACGAGAATTTAAAAATATGGGGACTTAGGCTTAAAAACATGGCGTTGGAGGGTGAAAATCCAAAGCATCCCCCGAAGGCCATGTGGGAGGTACCAGCACCTCTCATGGGACCAATGTAACTTGTAGGAACTGACCGCACAACCATAATACTCCCGATCTGTGAATACGATGGTAATTTGAATATTTCTAGACTTTGGCTTAAAAACATGGTGTTTAAAGGTAAAACCCTGAAATAGCCTCCTATGGCCCCATGGGTGGAACCAACACCTCCCACGGGACTAATGTAACTCGTAGGAATTGACCGCGCAGTCACAGGACTCCCGGTTTGAGAATACGATGATTAGGCCTAAATTCTTCCAAATTTATCCCTTTAATTTAGTTACTTTTAGCACCTCGAATAATGTAATTGATTTGATTTTATCTCATAATCTTACTACAGACTTATTCTAACGACTACACCGAGTTTCTGGTATTTTGTACTAATTTTCCAAGTATTTGATGTCAATAAAGAAAGAAAGAAACCGGAAGAATCGAGAAAGCAAAGAAGGAAAGTCAAAAGGGAAAAGTCGTATTTTTTACCCAGAATTCAGACAAGGCTTCAAAAGAAAAGTTGAAGATATCAAGTTTGTAAGAACATAGGAAGAAACGGCACCTCAATTGGAGTCCCAGTGTGAAAGTTATAGGCAGTCAAAGGTAGAAGAAAAAGTCAAAGGAAATTCAGACCGATCCGAACCGGACCGGTCTGAAATGCAAACTTCCAGAGAACCCCGGACCAAAGATGAATCGATGCTGAGAGAAAATAAATGACTCGATCCGTACCAAATCGATCCGTCCAAGAAATAAAGGAATCGATCCGAATTCAAACCAAACCGAACCGAAGGACGATCGGACCGGTTCGACTGTCAAATTTTAATTTTTTACTCTTCTTCTAATAGAGAGTCCTAGTTCAGCTAAAACTCTCGAAGCCTTATAGGGTATTTAAAGCCTTATACATGAACTCAACCTGATGTGGTAGTTTCATGTGTAAAATATTAATCCTCAAAATTTAATGATTTATTACGGCCGTATTGCGTAAAAACGCGACAATTGTAGATCTTTGGATCCCGTTTGCTTCAGGGTAATCGGGATGCTTCAGAATGCAATTCGAGTGTCACTATCGTAATACCGATTTACTCATCCTTTGATTAAGTATGGTGTGGGATTGAACCTCATATACGTAATGCTTGGGAGTACTAAATTCTGGGTCTAATTCATCATTTAAATTTATGATTAGTTTTATACCAGCAATACACTAGGGTTGAGGGATTCCCGTCCTGTTTTCCTCATCATATAGTTCTAGTTTACGTCATTCATTATCAGTAAGTTAGGTAATTTAGAGTAATTGCATGCCATTCATTCATTAGTACATTAGTTAAGTATTTTCAAAATTGCATTTAGTTGTAATCGATTAACGAATCAAATCATCTGTTCATTTCTTTTTAGAGTCAGAGTTAGGAATCCTTCGTCTGTCCAACATCGTTACAACTCTGTTATCCTATTTCCCGGTGGATACGATCTCGACTTACTGGGTTTATTACTAATGCGACAAGCTTGCACTTGAGACTAGAGAGAACGCACATTAGGGACACTTTCTGAGTTGCGTCATACGATGATAATTTGCATATTTCAAGTCTTAGTCTTAAAAACTTGGTGTTAGTGGGTGAAAACTTAAAACAGCACCCAAACGGCCCCATTAGTGGCACCAAAACCTCGCATAGGACCAATATAACTCATAGGAACTGACCGCACGATCATGGAACCCCTGGTTTGAGAACAAGACAATAATTTTCATATTTCAAGACTTAGGCTTAAAACATAGCGTTAGAGGGTGAAAGCCCAAAAAAGCCCCCGAACGGCCCCACTGGGGGCACCAAAACCTCCCATGGGACCAATGTAACTCGTAGCAACTAACCGTGTAGCCACAGGACTCCCGGTTTGAGAACACAATGGTAATTTGTAAATATGAGGACTTAGGCTTAAAAACATGGCATTAGAGGGTGGAAACCCAAAATAACCCCTGAACGGCCCCGTGGGAGGCACAACCACCGCCCACGGGACCAATGTAACTCGTATTAACTGATCGCGTAGCCACAGGACTCCCGATTTGAGAGTATGATGGTAATTTGAATATTTTTAGACTTTGGCTTAAAAATGTGGCGTTTAAAGGTAAAAACCAGAAACAACGCCCCTACGGCCCCGTGGGTGGAACCAAAATCTCCCACGGGATGAATGTAACCCTTAAAAGATGGCGTTAGTGGGTGAAAAGCCCAAATAGCCCCCGAACGGCCCCGTGAGTGGCATCAACACCTCGCACGGGACCAATTTAACTCGAAGGAACTGATTGTGCGATCACGGGACTCCCAATTTGAGAATACGATGTGAATTAGAAAATATGAGGACTTAGGCTTAAAAACATGGCATTAGAGGGTGAAAACCCCAAATAGCCCCCGAAAGACCCTGTGGGAGGCACCAACACCTCTCACGGGACCAATGTAACTCGTAAGAACTGACCGCGTAGCCACGGGACTCCCAGTTTGTGTATACTATGGTAATTTGTATATTTCTAGAATTAGGCTTAAAAATATGGCGTTTAAATGTAAAAACCCGAAACAACCCCCCAACGGCCCCGTGGGTGGAACCAACACTTCCCACGGGACCAATGTAACTCGTAGGAGCTGACCGGGCAGCCATGGGACTCCCAGTTTAGGAATATGATGATAATTTACATATTTCTAGACTTAAAAACATGGCTTTAATGGATGAAAAGCCAAAACAGCCCCCGAATGGCCCCATGAGTGACACTAACACCTTATACGGGACCAATGTAACTCGTAGGAACTGACCGCGCGATCATGGGACTCCTAGTTTGAGAATACAATGGTAATTTGAAAATATGAGGACTAGGCATAAAAACATGGCGTTAGAGGGTGAAAACAAAAAAAAACCCGAACGGCCCAGTAGGAGACACCAACACTTCCCACGGGACCAATGTAACTCGTAGGAACTGACCGTGTAGCCACGGGACTCCCAGTTTGAGAATACGTTGACAGTTTGAATATTTCTAGATTTTGGCTTAAAACATGCCATTTAAAGGTAAAAACTCGAAACAGGCCCCCTACGGCCCCGTGGGTGGAACCAACACCTCACAATGGACCAATGTAACTCTTAGGAATAGACCACGCAGTCACGGGACTCCCGATTTGAGAATACGATGATAATTTGCATATTTCTAGACTTAGGCTTAAAAATATGGCGTTAGTGGCTGAAAAGCCGAAATTATCCCCGAACGGCCCTGTGAGTGGCACCAACACCTCGCACGGGACCAATGTAACTCGTAGGAACTTATCGCGTGATCACGGGACTACCATTTTGAGAATACGATGATAATTTAAAAAGATCAGGACTTAGGCAAAACATGGGGTTAGTGGGTGAAAATAAAAAATAGCCCCTGTTGGTGCCCCGTGAGTGGCACCAACACTTATCACGGGACTAATGTAACTCGTAGGAACTGACCACGCAATCAGATACTCTTATTTTCAGATTATGAGGATAATTGAAAAATATCAGGACTTAGGCAAAATATGGCATTAGTGGGTGAAAACTCGAAACATCCCCCGAACGTCCCCATGTTACGCACCAACACCATGCACGGGACCAATGTAACTCGTAGGAACTGATCACGTGATCACGGGACTCCCGATTTGAGAATACATTGAGAATTTAAAAATATGGAGACTTAGGCTTAAAAATAAGGCGTTAGAGGGTGAAAACCCAAAATAACCCCCGAAACCATTGTAACTCGCAAGAACTGACTGCGCAGCCATGAGACTCACGATTTGTGAATACAATGGTAATTTGGACGTTTCTAGACTTAGGCTTAAAAACATGGTGTTTAAAGGTAAAAGCTTGAAGAAGCCCCCTTACGGCCCCATGGGTGGAACCAACACCTCCCACGGGACAAATGTAACTCATAGGAGTTGACCACGTAGCCACGAGACTCCCGATTTGAGAATACAATGATAATTTGCATATTTCTAGACTTAGGCCTAAAAACATGGTGTTAGTGGGTGAAAAGACGAAATAGCCCCCGAGTGGCCCCGTGAGTGGCACCAACACCTCACACGGGACCAATGTAACTTGTAAGAACTAACTGCGTGATAAAAAATGATGATAATTTGTATATTTTAATTCTTAGGCTTAAAAAATGGCGTTAGTGGGTAAAAACACGAAACAACCCCCAAACGGCCCCATTAGTGGCACCAACACCTCGCACAGGACCAATGCAACTCGTAAGAACTGACTGCACGATCACGGGACCCCCGGTTTGAGAATACAATGATAATTCTCGAATTTCTAGACTTAGGCATAAAAACATGGTGTTAGAGGATGAAAACACAAAACAGCCCCCGAACGCCCCCATGGGAGGCACCAAAAACTCCTACGGGACTAATGTAACTCATAGGATTTGACCGCGCAGCCACGGGACTCTCGATTTGAGAATACGATAGTAATTTTAAAATATGAGGACTTAGGCTTAAAAACATGGTGAATAGCCCCCGAACGGCCCCGTGGGTGAAAACATGGTGAAAATATTAGGACTTAGGCAAAACATGGCGTTAGTGGGTGAAAACTCGAAACAACCCCCGAACGGCCCCATGAGGGGCACCAACACCACCATGGGAACAATGTAACTCGTAGGAACTGACCGCGTAATCACGGGACTCCCGGTTTGATAATACAATGATAATTTAAAACCGAAAAGCATGGCGTTAGAGGGTGAAAACCGAAAATAGGTCCCTAAAGGCCCCGTGGGAGGAACCAACACCTCTCACGGGACTAATGTAACTCGTAGGAACTGACCGCGCAACCACGGGACTCCCAGTTTGTGAATACAATGATAATTTAAATATTTTTAGCCGTAGGCTTAGAAGCACGGCGTTTAAAGTAAAAATACCTGAAATAGCCCCTACGGCCCCATGGGTGGAACCAACACCTCCCACGGGACCAATGTAACTCGTAGGAATTGGTCGCACAGCCACGGGACTCCCAGTTTGAGAATACAATAATAATTTGCATATTTTTAGACCTAGGATTAAAAACATGGCGTTAGTGGGTGAAAAGCCAAAATAGCCCCCGAACGACCCTGTAAATGGCACCAACAGCTCGCATGGGACCAATGTAACTCGTAGGAACTAATCGCGAAATCATGGGACTCCCAATTTAAGATTACAATGATAATTTAAAAATATCAGGACATGGTAAAACATGGCGTTAGTGGGTGAAAACTCGAAACAGCCCTCGAATGGCCCCATGAATGGCACCAACACCACTATGGGACCAATGTAACTCGTAGGAACTGATCACGCGATCATGGAACTCTCGATTTGAGAATACAATGAGAATTTGAAAATATGGTGGCTTAGGCTTAAAAACATGGAGTTAAAGGGTGAAAACCCAAAATAGCCCCCAAAAGGCCCCGTGGAAGGCACCAACACCTCTTACGGGACCAATGTAACTAGTAGGAATTGACCGTGTAGCCACAGGACTCCTGGTTTGTGAATACAATGGTAATTTGAATATTTATAGACTTAGGCTTAAAAACATGGCGTTTAAAGGTAAAAACCTGGAATAGCCATGCTACGACCCTATAGGTGGAACCAACACCTCCCACGGGACAAATGTAAGTTATAGTAATTAACCGCGCAGCCACAAGACTCCTGGTTTGAGAATACGAAGATAATTTGCATATTTTTAGACTAAGTCTTAAAAACATGGCGTTAATGGGTGAAAAGCCGAAATAGCCCCCGAACAGCCCGGTGAGCAGAACCAAGACCTCGCACGGGACCAATATAACTCGTAGGAACTGATCACGTAATCACGGGACCCTCAGTTTGAGAATACGATGATAATCTATATATTTCAAGTCTTAGGCTTAAAAACATGGCGTTAGTGGTGAAAACCTGAAACATCCCCCAAACGGCCCCGTTAGTGGTGCCAACACCTCACATAGGACCAATGTAACTCGTACGAACTGACTGCACGATAATGGGACCACCGATTTAAGAATACGACGATAATTTTCATATTTATAAACTTAGGCTTAAAAACATGGCGTTAGAGGGTGAAAACCAAAAATGCCTCCGAACGGCTCAGTGGGAGGCAGCAACGCCTCTCATGGGACCAATGTAAGTCGTAGGAATTGACCGCGCAGCCACAAGACTCCCGACTTGCGAAAATGATGGTAATTTGCATATTTCTATCCTTAAGCTTAAAAACACCGCTTTTAACGGTAAAAACCTCGAACAACCCCGCTACGGCCCCATCGGTAGAACCAACACCTCCCACGGGACCAATGTAATTCGTAGGAATTGATCGCGCAACCATGGGACTCCCAGTTTGAGAATACGAGGATAATTTCCATATTTCTAGACTTAGGCATAAAAACATGGCGTTAGTGGGTAAAAAGATGAAACATACCCCGAATGGCCCCGTGAGTGGCACCAACACCTCGCGCGGGACCAATGTAACTCATAGGAACTGACCGTGCAATCACGGGACCCTCGGTTTGAGAATATAACAATAATCTATATATTTCAAGTCTTACGCTTAAAAACATGGCGTTAGTGGGTGTAAATCGAAAAAGTCCCCAAATGGCCCTATTGGTGGCCCCCACACCCCGCAGAGGACAAATGTAACTCGTAGGAACTGATCACACGATCATGGGACTCCCGATTTGATAATACGGCGATAATTTTCATATTTCTAGACTTAGGCTTAAAAACATGGCGTTAGAGGGTGAAAATCCAAAACCTTCCTCGAACGATCACGTAGAAGGGACAAAACCTCCCACGGGACTAATGTAACTCGTAGAAACTGACCATTCGGCCACGGGACTGACGATTTGAGAATACGATGGTAATTTGAAAATATGAGGACTTAGGCTTAAAACATGGCGTTAGAGGGTGAAAATCCAAAATAGCCCCCGAACGGCCCCGGTGGAGGCACCGACACCTCCCACGGGACAAACGTAACTCGTAGGAACTTATCGCGCAGCCATGGGGCTCCCGATTTGAGCGTATGTCAGTTATTTGTATATTTCTACACTTTGGCTTAAAAACATGGCGTTTCAAGGTAAAAACTAGAAGCAACACCCCTACGGCCCCGTGGGTGGCATCATTAACTCCCACGGGACCAATGTAACTCGTAGGAACTGACCGGGTAAGCACGCTACTCACGGTTTGAGAATACGATGATAATTTGCATATTTCTAGACTTAGGCTTAAAAACATGGTGTTAGTGGGTGAAAAGCCAAAAAAGCCCTCGAACGGCCCCGTGAGTGGCACTAACACCTCGCACGGGACCAATGTAACTCGTAGGAACTGATCTCATGATCAGGGGACTCTCGATGTGAGAATACGAGGATAATTTGAAAATATGAGGAGTTAGTTTTAAAAACATGCCGTTAGAGGGTGAAAACTCAAAACAGCCCCCGAACGGCCTCGGGGGAGGCACCAACACCTCCCACGTGACCAATGCAACCCGAAGGAACTGACCGCGAAGCCATGGGAGTCCCAGTTTGAGAATATGATGGTAATTTGAATATTTATAGACTTAGGATTCAAAACATGGCGTTTAAAGGTAAAAATTCGAAACAGCCCCTACGGGCCCGTGGGTAGCACCAGCACCTCCCACGGAACCAATGTAACTCGTAGGAATTGACCGCGCAGCCACGGTTCTCCCGATTTGAGAATATGATGATAATTTGCATATTTCTAGACTTAGGCTAAAAACATGGCGTTAGTTGGTAAAAAGCCGAAACAGCCTCCAAACGGCCCCGTGAGTGGCACCTACACCTCTCACAGGACCAATGTAACTCGTAGGAAATGACCGTGAAATCATGGGACTCCCATTTTGAGATTACAAGGATAATTTAAAAATATCAGGACTTAGGCAAAACATGGCGTTTATGGGTTAAAACTCAAAATTGCTCCCGAACGGCCCCATGAGTGGCACAACACCACCACGGGACCAATATAACTCGTAGGAACAGATCGCGCGATCACGAGACTCCCGATTTGAGAATATAATCAGAATTTGAAAATATGGGGACTTGGGCTTAAAAACATGTTGTTGGAGGGTGAAACTCAAAAAAGCCCCCGAAAAGCCTCGTGGGAGGCTCCAACACCTCTCACGGGACCAATGTAACTCGAAGGAACTGTCCGTGCAGCCACAGGACTTCCGATTTGTGAATACGACGGTAATTTGAATATTTCTAAACTTAGGCTTAAAAACATGGCGTTTAAAGGTAAAAACCTAGAACAACCACCCTACGACCCCATGGGTGGAACCAACACCTCCCACTGGACCAATGTAACTCGTAGGAATTCACCGCGCAGCCACGGGACTCCCGGTGTGAGAATACGACAATAATTTACATATTTCTAGACTTAGGCTTAAAAACACGGTGTTAGTGGGTGAGAAGCCAAAACATCCCCCGAACGGCCCCGTGAGTAGCACCAACACCTCACACGGAACCAATGTAGCTCGTAGGAACTGACCACGGGATCACTGGACTCTCGATTTGAGAATACAAAGAGAATTTGAAAATATTAGGACCTAGGCTTAAAAACATGGCGTTAGAGGGTATAAACCCAAAACTTCCCACAAATGGCCCCGTGAGAGGCACCAACACCTTCCACGGGACCAATGCAGCTCGTAGGAATTGGCTGCGAAGCCACAGGACTCCCGATTTGAGAACACGACCATAATTTCAATATTTCTATACTTAAGTTTCAAAACATGGCGTTTAAGTGTAAAAACCCAAAACAGCCCCCTACGGCCCAGTGGGTTGCATCAACACCTCCCACGGGACCAACGTAACTCGTAGGATTTGATCATGTAGCCACGGGACTCTTAGTTTGAGAATACGATGATAATTTGCATATTTTTAGACTTAGGCTTAAACACATGGCGTGAGTGGGTGAAAAGCCAAAACAGCTCCCGAACGGCCCTGTGAGTGGCACCAGCACCTCGCACGGGACCAATATAACTCGTAGGAACTGACCGCACAATCATGGGACTGCCGTTTTGAGATTACAAGGATAATTTAAAAATATCAAGACTTTGGCAAAACATGGCGTCAGTGGGTGAAACTCAAAATAGCCCCTGAACGACCCCATGAGTGGCACCAACACCACCATGGGAACAATGTAACTCGTAGGAACTGACCGAGCGATCACGGGACTCTTGATTTGAGAATACAATGAGAATTTGAAAATATGGGGACTTAGGCTTAAAAACATGGCGTTAGAGGATGAAAACCCAAAACAGGTCCCGAAAGTCCCTGTGGGAGGCACCAACACCTCTCACGGGACTAATGTAACTCGTAGGAACTGACCGCGCAGCCACGGGACTCCCAATTTGTGAATACCACGGTAATTTAAATATTTTTAGATGTAGGCTTAGAAGCATGACATTTAAAGCAAAAAAACATGAAACATCCTCCCTACGACCTCGTGGGTGGAACCAACACCACCCACGGGACCAATGTAAGTCGTAGGAATTGGTCGCGCAGCCACGGGACTCCCGGTTTGAGAATACAATGATAATTTGCATATTTATAGACTTAGGCTTAAAAATGTGGCTTTAGTGGGTAAAAAGCCGAAACACCCCCCTAACGGCCCCGTGAGTGGCATCAACACCTCGCATGGGACCAATGTAACTCGTAGGAACTGACCGCCCAATCACGGGACTACCATTTTGAGATTACGAGGATAATTTAAAAATATCAGAACTTAGGCAAAACATGGAGTTAGTCAGTGAAAACTCAAAACAACCCCCGAACGGCCCCATGAGTGGAACCAACACCACCACGAGAATAATGTAACTCATAGGAACTGACCGCGCGATCACGGGACTCTCGGTTTTAGAATAAAATGAGAATTTGAAAATATGGGGACTTAGGCTTAAAAACATGGCGGTAGAGGGTGAAAACCCAATAGCTTTTCAATAGATTTTCAAATGAGTCCCTATGACTCCCCCTGAATAGTAATCATGGTGACCCTTATTACGATCACCATTTCTAGAATACTCCACGTCTTCTGTTAAGCCATTCCTCCTACAATCCTTCTAACGTCCCTCGTTGGTCGTCCATGATGTTCGGTGTACTAAGCCAAACCGAACTCGCCTATGAATCACATTAACTATACTTAATAAAAGGAGAACGTAAATGTACGTACGTAAAGGAATACAATAATCCTATGATAAGTTTCTACATCAAAGAACTCTAAACTAAAACGCAAAAATCCGCACAGATTCTAAGGACACTATAACCTTAAGCTCTTATACAATCTATGATACCCCGCCTAATAAAATACCGGGTGATCAGTCCTATATCAAATTAAAACAAGAATCTCATCTGGTCCATTCTTAGCATCAATGTTGAAAAGTTTTTTAAAACTTACTAACCACCTAGTATTCAAAAATCTTGTAACAAATTTTATCTTTATTAATCCAAGATAAAAATGCGGAAATAAAATAAAACATCCAATGCTGAAAGAATCAATCATCACATAGAATAATAAAAGTCTTGCTGAATAAACCACCGGCTAAAATCCAAAACCAAACCAAACTAACATAGAGTAATAAATCCCATATAATATGAAAAGAAACTATATAAAATTGTGAGCAACATGCTCGAGATGGACTGATATGAATCCCTACACTAGGAATAGAAAAATAGATGCATCTATCCAAATCCTGCAACACCCACATTTGCTGCAGCTGCGTATCTCTGGAATGAACTCAGGCTTGGCATACCTGTGGCTAGACACCTAAAAGGTTTTGAAAATATTTCATAGCAAGGGTTAGAACCCAAAACATTAGCAAGTGATTAAATTGCAATAATTTAAAATGCATGAATGCTCTTCATATTTAAGCTAGTGTTGCACTCCCTTGAGGATAAACACAACCCTCAGCTAATGTTCACACCTAACACTTTATTTTCCCACCTAGTCCTCTACCCCGAGACATATATTTGATACAATTCATGTTAACCGCCCTACTCAATCCCGAGTATGTTTAACGCATGATTTAAGTTAGTTATCACCTTAACTTAATTAATCATTTTTCTTTGAAAGCCATATAACATTCACAAGTTATATAAGTAATACAAGTTTCTCCATGTATTAAATTACCCGTATATAATTATTCATCCCATTATATACGTAAATCTATATTACAACAATCACACATATGTTGAATATACATAATCCATAATCTCGAGTAATACGTCACCGGATGTAATCTCTATAGTGCTATCATCCCAGGTCTACTTAGTCCCACCTGGAGTTCCGAGACAACTATGGTCCGCTGATTCCGAACGTAAATAATAAATGTAATGGAGGCGATAATATTCCCTCGAGTATGAGGACATCATCGCAATGTCCCACCTCTATAATTGGACACTATGACCTGGGGATATACTCGCCCTACTCCTCAAGGTAGGGGATTCACCCACATTGCCCAACCTTCCTTGATAGCATTAGACTATATAAAATAACTAAATATCTAAACACTGATAATTAGTAGCAATATATATATATATATATATATATATATATATATATATATATATATACACACACACTATCACACTACCGTATATATGTTTTAAATTAAATCCCGACTTTACCGTGTACAATATCCGTAGCACTAGACTAAAACCTTCCCGAGTCTATGGTTCGACTCTAATTAAATTAATTTACCCATTAATTTATTTTATTACCTTGGTGTCACTCAACAAATATATCCAGACTCGCTCACTTGGTCTGTATATTAATATTACCCGAGTCTCTGTTCCGACTCTGAAATTAATTGGTTACCTCAATTAATTTAATAACGTAGTGTCACCCAGATTCATCGTATCTAGTCCAAAGATAAAATAATGTTACTTAATATTTTTCCAAAGTCCTTCACTCATCTATGAACATCTCCAAATAATTCGAATTTATTTCTTCCTAAGGATGTCGGTCTCACCCACCCTTTCGTAGAAAAATCATAACTAATTAAAAAAAATCAGAAAAATTCGAGGTCGGCGCCCACGCAATCATGACGAAAAGATATACAATCTCATGTTTTACAATAACTGAAGGAGTCGATCGATCGAAAAATTTGGTTGATGGATGGATCGATCAGATATCCATCTTCTTCCCCGATTCTGTTTCCACCATTTTTGAAACCTCAAGCTTTTTAACTCACTTCCCCACATTTACCCAACCACAATCAACATTCAATTCATGAAATAGTAGGTTCTAAACACTCTAGAAACCTTGAATCATCAATAAATTTACATAAATCTAATGTTTACTAAATTGGCTATCTTTCGGGTTTTATTTCACCGATTTCAATTCATTGTTCAGATTCGAAATTAGTGCTCAATACTTACTAATTTTCACCCTACAATCTGATTTCAACAGTGCCATATCATAGTCTCAGATCAATTGAGTAATTAATCTGCACATACTCTCAACCAAAAATGGATTTTTGATACACCCACTATAATATGAATTGATTATCACTAAATTACAATCACAGCAAGTTAACCACTTGCCTTTTTTGATTCGTAGAGTCTGATTCGATGAGGTAGAGGAAGGTTTGATGAAGAACACCCAAATCCCTCTCTTAATTTGTCTTTAAAAGATCCCCAAATTGCGCTGAATTATTCTCCTTTATTTTTCTCTCAAATCCCTAGGTTTGGAATATGATTTTTGTCGTTCAATGCTCTAAGACCTAGTTTCATCATACTCTAACCCATTTTTAGCCCAATGAGCCACGCCCAAATGAGCCGAACACTCCCGTGTGGACCCAATTATGGCTAAAAATGTCCCGAGACCCATTTACCACCTTTGAGTATGCTTTTCTGACTGTATCGGCCCATTCAAACTCAGTCGTGCGCTCAGAATTGATATCCGAATTAATTTACTAAAAGTCCTTATCTCACACCCAAACTAGTCTATACCCAACTTCCGGTTAAGATAAATAAATGCCCCGTCATTAATACAGGCTATGACGTAAATGAATTATTACTATTCACTTAGTAATATAAATTCCATATATATTAGCCATTTTCTCTTTGATTAATATTTAAATAAATATTAACATAATTAATTAAATTAAATTACAGCGCACAAGTAATTTAAAATTATCCAAATTAATTAAAAATTAAATGTACTAAAAATACGGGGAGTTACACCGTCCCGGTGTGAAATCCTTGCTCTGCCCCTAGTCATGCACGACACAACATGAAAAGGACCATTTAGACACGACACGACACAAAATCATGTTTTTTCCCCTAAAACGAACACGGCTTATTTAAATCACACGAATTACACAATTGGTTTTTTTTACACTTAACTAAACACGATAATCTACGATACAAGAGTAAAAGTATGAATAACACAATAAGACACAATAACATGAATCATAATTTTCACATAAACACGATATACCGTGTCATTTTCAGGTCAATTTTGTGTCGTTCTAAATTGTCACCCCTAGAATATTCTCAGGGTATTTAGAGGTCTAATATTTTGCTCAAGCAGGTTCGGTCCCAATATTTTAAGGGCTCGTGGCAAACTCTTGAATTGGGGTCCCGATATTTTACAAGATATTTTTTTAATAATTTATAAACTGTAAGGTTTTTTTAATCGAAAAGATGCCGACTTATTCTTCTGGAGTTGCGAAAAGTTTAAACGTTTGTTCGTTCAATTTTCAACAAATTGTTTTGGGGACAATTGGAAAATGACGCTATAAATGTATATACACATAAAATTTTGGGATCTCTAAAATGCGTCGAAATTCGAGAGCCATAGACGACCACCTCCCCTCAAAACTGGCCTTGTGCTCAAGTTTGCTAGGAAGATTGATGTGTTTTTTAATAAAGGTTATAATGAGGGAGGTGTGAACCTTTGAAAGGAAATAGTTAAAGCTGAGGGTTAAAATGTGATATCTTAAAATGTGGGGTTAAGAGTATAAATTCTAAAGTTTAAAGAGTATTAACACAACCCTGAATAAGTCATTTGTGGGTTGTTACATCTTTAGAATTCGCACTGTGTCCCCGAGGTATTTAAATGTTTAATATTGTGCTCATGTTTTGTAGGAAGATGATGAGTGATGTGTCATGTATTCTTTGTGCATGCATATTGAAGTTTTCTGAAACTAAAATTTCAACTAAACCAACAAATTGAAAAACAAAGGTTAGAATGTTAACTTAAAGTATTTAGTTAAAGGTGGTGGTTAAATGAGCTATCTTAAATTTTTGCAACGCCGTATACATATTCAGAATCTCCAACATTCATCACTTAACATACCCATTTTTTGTAAAATAGTAAAAAATTGATTTTTTAACCAACTTCGGTGTATATGATCTACATAGTAAGGAGATCATCTACAAAATAAACTCATAAAAAAATTCAACTCGGAAGTAGGTGAGATGATGACAAAAATTTGAACGGCCGAAAATGCTCATATATATCCACTTTTCATTTCACCCAATTTTGGTTGAATTTTTTTATGCTTATTTTGTAGATGATCTCCTCATTATGGAGATCGTGTATATAAAATTTGGTCAAAAATAAATTTTTTACTATTTAAAAAAAATAGGCATATTCATAGGTATATTGTTAGGAGGTATGTGGGAGAGTCTAACTTACCATATACATACAAAATATATCTCTACACGATTTTAAGCGTCTCATTGGGCTTGGAACTTTGGAACTGGACGAAATTTAGGAACTGGAAGTGGTCAACAAAACATAGGTTATTTTCTAAATGAGAAACACTTTAGATGATTCCAAATGCCATTCCTATCAAGAAGTAATAAATTAAATAACATTAATCTTAATGTATAAACAAAAACTCACAATATGACTACATAAAGCATGAAATGGAGAGCATATAGCATAAAAAACAACTCTGGCATTGTTGATTGTTGCCCCCTAATTGCCTAAGGGTGATTTGTTTTCTCTTTTACTTCTTTCAAAAAATTAATGGCAATTAAAAGTTTGATTCTAAATGAAAATATCTACAAATAATAATGGATATATGAACACTACTTTAGTAAATCACAATTCTTTTACTAACAGCTCTGGAAGGATCAAACCTTAATTTTCAACTAATACCACCACCCCAACTGAACAACTTGCAAGTCTATTTTAACTATCAAGAGAACCTCCCTCAAAATCAAGTCACACACTCCCTGATCTTGGTATAAAGATGAACAAAGTTTGGATTTACTTTAAGATCTTGAATGGTTACAAATTAAAATGCCACAATATAGTTGCATCAACACACATTTTGACAATGATTTACTCCTCTTGTTCAAACTAGGGTTAGAAACCCAACTTCTCCTCAGGAGGATAGATGGGGCGATTCAAGTGAGATCCAATGTAGATATAACTTTCAATTCACTCGTGGGATTCGAGTGGTCCGAAGGAGACCACCACGGCTCCTCTATTCTCGAGAATCCACCCTTCAATTCGAATTAACAAAAGCAATGTCTCCTTGCATAATATGAATTCCAAACATTCATGATCTAGATGTGAATGAGTCGAATTACTTCTCCCTCGATCCATTAGTGAACCATCTCGAATGTGCACAAACACACAAAATACATATGATAATGAACCAAAGTGGGGAGTGAATGAATGCTCAAGAAAGCTTTGGAAGTTTATATATAGAGCAAGGCTTATGTACATCATCCTTCTCACATCACCCATACATCACACCTAATTCTAGGCCGTAAAAAACTTTTTTTTTTATTTTTTTATTTTACCCATGAGTTAACCCTCCAATCAACATATATTCAAAACATTAGTTCAAAATATTATTTCTAACTATTTTTTAAAAATCCAACAAAAAACTACTGAAAATACTTTATTTATATGGGCCTACTCCAACAAATTTTTATGATTTGTTTAAAAATAGCTAGAAAATATATTTTGATCTAATTTCTTTAACTTGTGTTGAATGCATCCCACTAAGTGTGACGTTACATCAATGATAAATAGCGAGAAAAGGCATCCCACTATGTGTGTGTGTGTGTGTGTGGTTCTTTAATAAATGCTTCAAATGATTGGTAATAAATATCAATGAAATTTTAATCTCTTTAAAATGAGCATAATTAATGAAGAGGTTTGAACTTTTATTTGAACATGTATAAAAGTTATTTTCTATCAAAAGTTGATATTCCGAAAGGCATGAGAAAACTTTTCAATTTTTTTTTCAAAACTAGTCATTGCAAATGCAACGGTTTAAATACAAATTTTCCATTATCAGATGTCATTTTTAGCTTGGTGATCCTCATCTAGAAATGGTTCATGTCGCTTGATAGTTTGATACTTTGTTCCTAAACACTATTAAAAACAAAAGCAAAGGTACATCAAGTGGATTTTAATGCAAAACCATGATATGTTCAAACCAATGTTGAAGAATTAAAACATTAATTCTACATTTGCCAAATCATTTCTTCTACTGAGTATTCCTCTGTATAGCCATGTTGAAGTAAATATCATTATGATACAAACACTTCAAAATACAATCTTTAGAATTAGAATCAAGTTTTATAATGAATCACAAGGCACAGTCCAATATAGAATGATAACTCTTCACCAAAAAGGACTTGTATTTACTACTTCAAACCTTCTCTACTTAACCTCTTTCATTTTTTTTTATTTTAGTCACTAAGATAATTCAATATTTAGACTTACCCTCTAACAAACTTTTTAATAAGATGTACTCCCTACATGTACATTAACCCACTTGTACCTTGTATTATCTTTTGTATGTTACATAGGGGATGAGTCTAATTAATGACCAAAAAATCAAAAATGTCAAAAGGATTAACTCTGCCATATCATATGATTATTTTCATTTCTTCAAACTGAAAGAACAAAACTTCAAATCAACTAGTTAACAACAAGACCTCAATTTTTTTATTTCATATTATGAAGATGTAAGGTTCATCATTAAAAGTTCATTACCTAAAATTAAACAGACTAAATTTTAGCCCCGTGCGATGTGCGAGCGCCTTATAAATCTGGTAATAACATTACAACGGAATACTCAAAATCGTAGAGAACATGTGTATTGACACACAACATTATATATTGACTACGGAGTTCAAGTTAGTAAATATGAAAGGCCTTGTAGAATAACAAATTTTATAAGCATGAAAGTCGTAAAATTGAAAAAAGTGTTTAGTTGTCAAACAAACACCAATTTATACTTGGGACATTTTCCAAATTTAATCGGCATGCATATTTACATGAACACGAAGAACAATATAAGCAAAAAAATTTGAACAAATCAAAATACAACATAATTTGGTCAAATCATCGTCAACGGACTTGTCCACAATATCTTGCGCATTGTTCTTGACAATATATCATATAATTCAATCATCAGTACAAATTAATCATAAAATTCCAATGTTCAACTAAAATTATCTATTTCAGCCATTGCATCAAACATCAACAAACTTACAAATATACACAATGTGGTAATGACCATCTGTGGATGACACAATTAAGTAATGAAATCTATAACTTTTACTCCATGTGGAATCTATCACATCAAAAATCCCACCCCACCCCATCCCCCCAAACCGAAAGTTTCAAATCATAATATTTACCATGCGCTAATTACCTAGTCGTAGTAACAATATTGAAGTATAACCGGGGGTAGCAATTTTGGAAATGAGACGAAAACACGACACGAAATTGCACCATATGTCGTGCTCTTGTCGTGCTCATGTCAGTTTTTTTTACACGAAGTCGTGTCGTGTCTGTGTCAAAGTTATGAGTCGTGTTACCGTGTCTTGTCGTGTTAATCGTATTTTTATTCGGGTTATTGTGTCTATTTATGTTCAATTTAGTGTGAAATTTAAGAAATCATATTATTCGTGTCATGTCGTTTCGTTTTTATTTGTATCGTGTCATGTTCGTATCCGAAAAATCCTTGTCGTGTCGTATTAGCCCGAAACACTACCCAAAACACGAATTGCCACCCCTCCCCAAGCATCATTTAGTTATTTATTCATACAATATTAAAACCCACTGAATATTAAAAAAAATACTTGAAAGAATTGAGTAAGGATTTAATCAATTTAAGTGACTGGAATGAAAAAGGGGTATTACTTGAAGCTGAGATACTTCTTGAGTGAATCTTCTTTCTCACATTTGATCAAATGGTTAGTGTGCACCATGTAAAACATATTAAAGTAATTTATTGGAGTGTTGACATCTAATCTAGCAAATCAATTATAAAATTGAAAAGAAACAAAGAATATCAAAATAATAGAATAGAGTCAATGGGGATTACAAGTAATGCTTAATTTCCATATTTTTCTAATAAAATAAAATCATCACTTGTTTCCAAATGTAAAAGGGCACGGCTATTGGCACTCCATGGCATTCTTCTAACAGTCCAATTAATATTACAATGACAATATTACCCTATTGACAATTATTAATTTTCCAACATCTTATTTTTCCTTTATTTCGTTCAACTAATCAACATATAATTAAAGGATCAAATGTTCACTTACCTATAAAAAAGCAATTCAATAATCATTATTTTTTTCACTATTTTTACTTTAAACACAATTGTTTGATTAAATAATACAATTCACACTTTAAATCTATTATTTATCTGATTTACACTAACATGTGTGTTTATTTTTATTTTTTACCAAGCACGGACACGACCTAATTAAAACATGACACGGTGTAACACAATAAGAAATTTTATTTTTTTTAACCTTATACCAATACGATATGAAATCTTAATTTTTTTTTACCTAACATGAATACAATCCAATAAAAGCGACGCGAGATGACATGACACACGAAATCTTATTTTTTTAACCAACAATAAGAATGCAATCAAATTAAAATGAGACACGACACAGAACGGTACGAAATCTTATATTTTTACCTGATAGGAAAACAACGCAAATAAAAAATAACATTTTGTGTCATGTCATGACCTGAAATATTATTTTTGTTACCTATTATCTCGTGTCGTGGCGTGTCATTTTTATTTTGGTCGGGTTCATTTGTCGGTATAAAAAATAACACATTGTGTTGTGACACTTTTAATTGTGTCGTGTTCGTGATAGGTAAAAAAATTATATTTCACGTCGTGTCATGGCTTGCCATGTCATGTCATTTTTATTTTTATTGGGTTCATTTTTTGTTCAAAAGAATATTTTATGTTGTATCAGTCTTACTTGGGTTGTTTTCGTGATAGGTAAAAAAAATTAATATTTCACGTCATGTCGTATAATATCACTTTTATTTGAATCATATTCGTGTTTGGTTAATAAAAAAAAGGACACAACATGACATAACACATTCTTTTTTTTCATAGACATGAACACGGCCCAAATAATTGTGTCATTTGAATTGTTTTTCTACGAGGTAAAAATGAAAGGCAATATGACACGACACAAAATGTTATTTTTTATTGGAGTTGTTTTCCTATCAGGTAAAAATATAAGATTTAGTACCGTTTTGTGTTGTGTGTCATTTTAATCTAGTCGCATTCTTGATGTTGATTAAAAAAATAAGATTTTGTGTGTCATGTCATCTCACGTCGCTTGTATTGGATTGTATTCGTGTTAGGTAAAAAAATTAAGATTCCGTGTCGTATCGGTATAAGGTTAAAAAAATAAGATTTCTTATTGTGTTACCCCGTGTCGTGTTTTAATTAGGTCGTGTTCGTGTTTGGTAAAAAATATAAATAAACAAGTATGTTACTGTAAATCAGATAAATAATAGGTTTAAAGTGTGAATTGTATTATTTAATTAAACAATCGTGTTTAATTATTTAAAGTAAAAATTGTGAGAAAAAATAATAATTATTGAATTTGTTTTTAATAGGTAAACGGAACCTTGATCCTTTATTTATATGTTAATTAGTTGAACGAAGTCAAGGAAAGAGAAGATTTTAGAAAGTTAGTAATTATCAAATGAGTAATATTGTCATTGTAATACAAATTGGAGTGCTAGTAGAATGGCATGGAGTTGCAATAGCCTTGCCCATTTAAAAACTTAGTAACTGTGGGACCACAAAACCCTCCAATAGCATGCTACCACCTCATTTTTCTATCAAAATTTCTACCGAAATTTCAGTTAGAAGGACTCAATTCATAAATATGATTTCACAAAAGACAAAAGATGTTAATTATTTATGATTATTTAACCCTAGTGCGGTGTTCTAAACCCTATGTATTCAACTTCAAATCTCCCGGTATCTGGTGACTTTACAACTTCAAATCTCTTCATTTACAAACGAGAAGATATGGTAAGTTAAATGTGTAATTTACTACGTATAAGGGAGAATGAAAAGGCAGAATCATTTTTAATTTAGGTTTTGACTCTTGAGTTTGAATGTGAAATATTTAGAAATAGGACCTATTAAGAAAAAAATGTTGCGATAGAACCTATTAGGAAATGTTCTACGTAAATAGGACTTACAAGGAAGATCCCCTTGAATTAATTGAGAAATAATACAAATTACTATAGTACTCTTTAGCTGGGTAAATTATTTTATTTAAATAAATTATTTAATTATATAAATTGGTTCATTGTGAATTAATGAAATGTAAATGAGTAGATTTTAAATGATTTTAAATCAAATTTTACCCAATGTTTGATAATTTGAAATCGATATTAAAGTTGTATGAGAAAAAAATATAAAAATAAATTAAGAGAGAGGGTGGAGGGAGGAGGAGGGGGAGAGTGAAAGAAGAGAAGGAATGGAAAGAGAGAGAGCAACATGTATTTTATGCGACTCCTATTTCAAATGGATGTATTTCACGTTTTTTATAAAATGATCCAATTTCAGATTTCACACATGAGCTAAAATGAGACAATTAATGGATCATTTTATTAATGAAACCTAACAGAATTAATGGATCAATTTGTAAACGGACCAATTTATAATCTTAAAACAACCAAACGGGCACTCTAATGTCCAGCTCACTCGTTTTACACTCATATACCTAAAATAACAATAAAATGTTAGATTATTTTTGTGTATTTTGTTAATACTAAAAATAAAGTAAAGGGTATCACCTTGAGCAATGACATAGTATTGATTAGGAGTGGCAAATTTCGGAAAAGATACGATATGATAAGAAATTGATCCAAATTGGCACGATATAAAATGTTCGTATTATTACTTGAAGCAAAATCGTGTCGTGCTTGTGTCAAAGTTATGACTATATTGGTTGTCTTAATTGTGTGATTTCACGCTTTAATATATTGTATTCATGTCTTCGCATCTTGTTAGGTTAATTCATTATTGAAAATCATGAACTGTGGTAATGGAACATATGTTCGCTTATAAATAGGTCATTTTGTGTCAAAGTAAATAAATATGAAGTCATATTTTGTTTTAATAAGTTGGTCGTGTTATATTCCTAAAACACAATTTGCCACTCCCACTATCAGCCTCTTGTTGTTGTGGCATTTGTTGCCTAAAAAATCATTCAAAAACCATCTCTTGCAAAAATCACATAACTCATGAGATTTTTTTTAGATATTCCCCGATAAATTCTCAATTAAACAAACAACAACAATTGAAATATCAACCCTGCTCATAGAATATTCCTTGTAAACATGCTTTATCATTCTTTTAGTTTAATCATATTGGTTACTTCTATATATTCTTTTTGCTGTAAAAGCCAAATGATTGGTTTAAGTGGGGTGACGCTAAGGGCACCCCATATTTTACTTCATAATACCACCATATTTCGTTACCTATGCCCCAAGCTAATTTTTTAAGATAAAATGAATTCCGGCTTCATTCGGTATAATTATCTCGAGTATATGCATTTAATTCGGTATACTTACTCGAGTATATGCCTTTCATTTGGTATAATTCCCCCATTTTTAAATAAAAAAATATATATGCATTCCATTCGGTATGATCACCACGAATATATGTATTCTATCATCATAATAAACTTCGAATGAACATTTTTCTTTAAAAAATTTAACTTTGATTCGGAATAATCATCCAGAAAATCATCATTTTCTTTGTGTGTGTGTGTTTGGGGGGTGGGGGGGGGGGGGGGGGGGGAGGGGAAGAACAACTGTAAAACTCCATTTTCGGAGTTAAGCTTCTCAACATTTAAAAAAATAAAAAACATATATGTTCTGTAGAAATTACTTCAAACAAATTATTATGACTGTTTTCATTAGTGTTAGGTGGCCATAACTATTGTTAATAATTTCTAAATCAGTTTTAGAGAGAAAATGGTTTGAGAGGTTTGTGTTTGGTCAAATTGAGTGTGCAAATAATAAATATATACCATGAGGTGGCCCTTGACAAAAAAAATCTAAAAACGCCTTGTGGTATTATGAAGCAATAAATCGGGTGCCCTTAGCGTCACCCTCTAAGTCAGACTAGAGTGGAACGGTGTGATCGCCCGCATCATCTCATTTTTACGTCCATCTATAATAAAACTGGTATACTTTTTTAGTATGTTGAACTATACATTTGCACAAAAGATATTTCAATACCTTACCAGTATATCTCACCTTGAATTCCTATTGTATCAGATTACAAAAACTATATCATTATCTTATGGGGAATGCTTTAGTTAAACAAGTGATGTACAAGATGCCCTTTTAGGCTGGTATTTATATTCCTAAAATTACATTAATTATATAGTAATGTTAATTATATACAATTAATACTTAAGTATGTCACAACAAATTGAACCATATTTAGTTTTTGTTTTTAATTAAACATAATTGTTTGGAACTTTACATTACTTTTGTATGTATGTTATTTTTAAGTAAATGTTTGTGCACAATAATGAACAATTAAAGAGTCCCCATACAAGTCCATAACAAAAATTTGCACCCAAATAACTATCAATTACATTATATTTTTTAGCAATTACTTTATAACTATAAAACCACTACCCTTCTAATTTTTAATATTGTATGGAAATTTTTTTTATGTAATTTCAGGAGGTATCAAAAAAATTCCGTGACCGTGCCCCCTCAACCCCATTTACATGTTCCATTGCCATTGCTCATTTGGTTCGAGTTTTTTTTCTTAACTCTTAAGGAATTTCACATTTATAATTTCATATGAAACTGCGAGTTTTAGATAGGGTGTTGATATCTTGTTTTTCAAACTCGTCATAAATTGTGAGACTCCGCGTGTGAATCCCTCATATAAAATTTGCAAAAAATACAAAAACTTGAACCGATCAGCCACTTTAACAAATTATTCAAAACCATCTTCTAATTTTCATTGTTAATGCATTGACTAGTTATCCATCTCTCTTCCAAAACAAGCTTGGACAAAAATTCTCCCAACCTCACCCCAACAATCCCCGGCTTGATCGAGTTTATATCACCCCAATCTCTCTCATCACCCGTAGAACTACTAGTTGCATTCACTTCTTGGTATGCACACCATTTCCCAGACACCAACCCATTTGTTGTGCGGTTTAGGATATTATTATTCTACACACCACCTAGGTAGCTAAAGGAGTTACTAAGAGCAACCCTTACGGGTAGGGTAAGTCCGTATATATGCAACTGAAAAGGAATAACACTCAACTTCATTTTGTTATAACTATACAAATATTTTTGCTCTACTCATGTGGTTTTTTTTGGGAAAGATTTTAATGATTTTATTTTGCTGATAGTCCATTTGCACGAACCACTAACCTACTATGAAGTTTGAGGTAGAGAGAGTCTTTAACGCCATTTAAGGTTTGTTGTTGATGCTTGCCTCCTTTTATGGTTATTTGTGGACCTTTATGGGTTTTGTTGATTTGAAGCTCCTATTTTTTATTTTTTATGTAATTGCTTCTGTTAGATCTTTTCCTTTCCCACAGTTTCCTTTATAAAAGGGGTTTAAAATGAGGGGTTTGTGTTTGAGTTTGAAAACATGTAAATTATTTATTTCTTTATTAACTATATTTCATCTGTTAATTTTAGATTTGTTTTTCTGGGATGTGATATGTTGTAGTTGATACGCACACAGAGAAACCCCATTCTCAAGCCGAGACAACTTTACTGTTTCTACTTAACAATTCATAAATGACCACAAGCTGGTGGCTCTAGGTAACTTCTAAACAAAGGACAAAAATTAAGAGCTTACATCCAATATATATGTCCATTCTTTCTTCTTTTTTTCAGTTACAATAGATATCTCCATTCAAAATCTAATATATTGAACTGGGATTTGCTTACTAAAATTTGAAGCTTTATTCGTTATGTTAAACCTCCACACCGCTGGTTTAGTAACAAGCTTCATTCGTTGTGTTAAACTTCCACACGACTGGTACTAACCATATGAGATTTTCAGCTATTTTCCACACACCCTATACACTACGAACTAACAGAACAAACCACTATTCCAGTACAAACATGATTCATGGGTAGAATAAGTCTCAGTAGTCAAAATCATTTGTAGTTGATGGAAAGGGCTGCATTATTTTTGACTTGGTCACTGTTGGGAGAATTATTGCATGAGGAGACTATGGGTATATTGTGTTCCTTAATAGTCACTGACCTGGTGATATATAAATTTGGGAATTTTTTTCTACTAGTTCACCTTATTGTTTTATTTTGCAAAAGTGCCATTGTTTATTTTTTTGATAATTTTTTCTTAAAGTCAATTGTTAATTAAAAAATTGTCGAGGGACTTTTCTTCGAATAAAGAGAAGTAACAATTTGAACGAAAATATAAGTTTTAACATAATTAATATATGAAGGCGTGCTCCGAGTTTTTTATTTCCTTTTTTGTTTAGTGATAGAGTCGTAGTACTACAGTTAGGGTAGCAGCAAGCAATATTACTTGTAAAATATCTTTGTTTTGAATAAAGCTTTTCTTTTGGAAAAAAAAACTCTATAGAAATAGAAAAATAAACAAAAACGGTTGTGAACCACAATAATAAAACCTTCTATTTTTTATATGGAATGTACCAATAACGATACTCTAGAGTTGAAAATTGTAATTATATTGACAACATGCAAATAAGAATCATTAGATGGGCAAAAACTTTTGTAGCCTTGTGCACGATGGGGTGTTTTGCTAAATATTATTAAAGGAAACGATTCTAAAATAGAAATACAAATATACAAAGAAACTATAATTTACATAGAAGGATAAAATGAAAATATTCTTCTTTCCGACTCCGTGATAACAAATTCGGTGGTGACAATGTTGGTACACATCTAATATTTTATAATGTTATACTAGTTTTTATTTATGCCTATTGACCTCATTTCATGTTCATCTTTTTTCAGTCAAGAAGGTTCTAAAACTTCTTCATGCCGTGAAGGAATTGGTTAAAATCAGTTGTACCCCCAATCCCGTAGAGTTTGAAAAGTTGTTCTCTATTCAGAAGTTCATTGACTTCGCGTATTACATCTCTCCAGGTGGTGTTCCCCCAAGAGACATATAAATCGACTTGTCTAGTGATCAAGGAGTCCATGAGGGCTTTGATGAGGACACTACATCAAAAACAGCAATCTGACACGATTTAAAACTGTGCCAGATCAAATCTGGCACGATTTTGAATTGTGTTAGAATCAGGTGTTTCAAAATGGCCATTTTTTTCTAGCACAGTTTTAAAGTGTGTCAGATTTGGCCAAACAAGAACACTTTTGGCATACTTTAAAACCGTGCCGGAATTTGATATTTCTGGCACACTTTTGGCATTGTATTGAATTGTGCCAAAATTTTGATTTAAAAAAAATAATTATAAATACTATTACCCAAAAAAATCAACAACATTTCCACTATTCTTAGTACCTGTTTTAGAATAACAAAAATTCAATAATAATATAAACCCAATATGGCAAAAATAGTACAACAACAATACAAATAGTCTGCAATAACACTAACACACATCCAGATAATAAGCAAGCCCACTAAAAATTAATGGCTCAAATTTCATTAATAGAAAATTCATGTCAATACATATGAAATTCATCTCAATGCACAAGAAAATTCATCTCAATACACGAGGAAACAACACTCCATAAACAATTACTATGGTCGTCTAATTCATAAACAATTACATAGTCAAACACACATGGGGATGCAACAATAAATTCACATCAAAGTTAATTTATGTCATTGAATAGATAGAATTCAAGCTAGAATACTATGTGATGAATAATCTTTATGGAACCATCTTCAATTTAAAAATCTCCCCAATTAGACGGATGTATCCAAGAGTGCGAAGCTTGATCATTCATTCTTTATCTCTGTGTAATAACCCCCATGTTCTCACGTAAAGAATGGCCAGGCACGATACGCCGAAGATGGGTCTTGTCTATCAATTTATACCATTCTCAGCACTGAAGGAATAAAAAATTTCTTTTTAAATATAGCAAAGTCCACAATGAATAAAAACGTATGAATAAAATTGATTTAATACATAAATAATAAAAACTGAATCATCATACAAAGTCTATAATGTAAAGTTAAGCACAACTGCTGTAAATAAACACTTGGGCTTATGGCTGTACAAATCCCCGTTTGAAATAAAATGAAAAAAATGCTGAAGTACAACCTATAATAGAATCAATGGAGTGAAATTCACTACGTCCAATACAACTGCAAGTCTGATCCATCGTCAGTCCTGCTATCCCTGCCATTAAGAATACTTGGGGGAGACATTTATAATTTCGGTCAGAGCCCAAGAGTTGCAAGGATTTTTCACCAATAAATATGCAATTTGTTACTAACTCATACTTCATGTCTCTCCATCGAAGATCACATGTGATGAGTACCTCACCTCTCATCTAGAAGCAGTCCTACTCGTATCCTGAACTAAAATGTCAATTGTAACTTCCATTATTTAATCGGTCATGTAAGGAATAAGCCATCTAGCTACGAGTTAACTAAAAGTGGGTACTTGTCTCTAACACCCCAATCTCCGAATGGATTCATAATATTGATTACACAATTTATATAAACTCGGTGCAAATTGTCATGCCATATAATATTCCATAACCCTTGCTTATCTATTCAAACTGTTTACTGATTTAATTCATACTCCTTATCGTCTACCCCATTAGATTATAAGTTTCATTCTCTTAGATTACCAAATTATTATTCTCATATATATATATATATATATATGTAACAACCCTCGATTCTGGGAGGCTCATTTTATACTGATTTTACCGCATAAGGTAATTATATAAAATGTGGGGACTGGAGTAAATATTAATTTAATGAATTGAAAGTTAATATTTACTAGATTGATGCATATTTACTGCATGTGAAAGTAAATAACACCAGGTTGCATGTCTGTAGTGTCATGTATTTTAAATGGCCTTTTAGTTTAAATGATTTTGGAACTCGAAATAATTTATAAAATTTCCGGATGCCAGTTTAGAGGGTGTAGTTAGTCTCGGAAGGTGCGAGACAGTCAAAATAAGTGCCATATTGTATTTTCGTGTTTCGGGCACTTTTACCTGGTTTTAGCTTATATGCGTATTTGCGAGTCATTTTAATGTGGTGTTAACCATTTGAGTTGGGAGTTTTAACTTAAGCCACGATTTTAGTATCCAAAATCCCTTATTTTTTCCCATTTTATGTCTTGAACATAGAGAGAAAAGAGAGAAAGAAAGAAGAAGAGAAATGGAGAAATGAGAGAGAGATTGAAGATGGAGGATTTGGGATTGCTTCTTCTCCAAATAAATCTGAGATATCAACCCTAAGGCAAGTTTTCTACTTGCTAATATGTGATTTAAGATGCATAAATTGTATGATAGTTGTGTATTTACATTTATGGCTTAAATGTAGAATTTGTGGGATTTAAACCCTAGTCTTGATTTATGTTGAAGAAATGGTGGGTTTTGATGGTTAATAATCATGTAGATTAGTTTGGGGTAGATTTTTGTTGTTGGATGTGTATGAAAAGGAAGAGATTTGAAGTTTGGAGGATTTAGGGTTCATAACCCTTCGTAGCCATTTTTGGCAAATTTGCAGGTCCGAATCGATTCGGCCCTTTGGGCGAATCGATTCGCTAAGGGAAACTTGCAGGACTGCATAACCCGAATCGATTCGGGTCAAGGCCGAATCGATTCGGCCAATTGCAGAATATTGGTTTAGTAGTCCGAACCGATTCGCTTTTTGGGCGAATCGATTCCCTAGGGCGAATCGATTCGGTCCTTGGGCGAATCGATTCGTTTTCCTGCTGTTTTTGAGTTAATTTTATAACTCAATTTCAATCCTTTTCTTTAAATATAGGGACTAGGAACCTTCTTGAATGAAGTAAACTTAGAGTCCTAGAGTGTGGGATGAGTTAGATGTCTACCCTACATTAGGAATGGGTTATGTGGGGATTTTTCCGGGGTTAGGCCTATTAATGATAAGGCATTCTTTTCTTCTAGTTAATTATTATAAAACTAGGAGATGTAGTGTTATGTTCGGGAGACCTTAGGAGCTTAATTAAGCTATACTAGTTTTGATGGTTTATATTACCACCCCAAAAGAATGTTGGGAGATTTTAAAAGTTCGATTGAACTATGTTAACCTTGGTGGTTCATAATAACGCCATAAAGGTGAGTTTGGAGAATAAATTGAAAGTCATTTCATTCCTTCGAAAGATGATAACCTTGGGGTTCTAAAATAACCTCCTAGAATGCTTGGAGATAATGAAGAGTTTATTTACTCCTCTGAGGTTGTAGTATTGATATAATTTATTGTATGGCTCCGGATAATAAGTTCTATCTGTTACTAGAAGTAAATAATAACGGTTTCGAATAAAATGAAACATATACGTGGAATGGAAATGAAATGGAAATGGTATTGATAATTGTAAATGATAATTTACTTAATCATGAAACCGGTAAATAATGGTTTACTTGATTTTCGATATGATAAATAAAATGGCTTAAACACACCTCTTTAAATGACATCATAAGGGAAGTCCGCACGCGAGGTGAAGCCCCCTGGCTAATGTATGCAGGGTGGATATAGTCCTAGGCCATGGGAGCGCTTATTGTTGTATATTTTTCTGCGATGGGTAGGAGATTCCGGGTGTGGTCTTGACTACCCCGCAGGCTCATGGCCGCTTCCCGACGTCTTGCGATATAGGTGCCCAGGTTGTCTAATGATAGGCCCTGGAAGATGATGGTCATTTAGGGGCGCGCACAGTGGGGAAACCCGGACGGGCGGTCTTAGAATTCGTTATATGTATATAATTATAACAGTTCATAATCAAGTGGGACTTGATGTATTTGATATGCCATAAGGGCATGATGGAGTGCCATAAAGAGCACATGTAAATGCCACAAAGAGCATTTGAAAATGATTATTTTCCTGATAAGGAAAGGATTTTTACAAAAGGTAAAATTGGGATAAAATCTCCTTAAAGAGTAAAAGATTTTGATTATATATGTACTTCCTGTTAAGGAAAAGATATATGAAATGATTGGCACATTTGATGAAGTTTTTAGTTTAATGCTTCTTATTTTTGTTCCTACTTAGCTTATGTTTTAAATTGTATAGGTTTCTTCTTAATTCTCTTTCTTCACGATTTACCATACATAACTGTCATACTCTTTATTCATCTGGTAATCATATAGAACCGGGCCCTGACCTGGTTACATTTCTTGTTGCATATTCATCTTGTCTCTGCTCAGGTACTCAGCCGCAAGGATGCCTGATTTGAATTCCTATTCCGATGTTTTCGACGAGCCGTGATGCATTGTGGGTATTACGGGATACATTTGGTATAGACGTTTTCTTTTCTATTCTAGTTAAGATCAAGTTTTTTATTCGGGCAAGAGGCCCAAGCTTTTGTATATGTCTAATGAAATGTAATAAGTAACTTATTGTACTTGTGTATTATTGGTGTATCAGTTAGTGACCGGTTACCTATTCGGTCTTTTTAGCGTATTCTTGTTGTATTATTTATATATGTCTTAGGGTTTCCCTTATCTTTCAGGAATTGGGTTGTTTGTTTTCATTTATTTACTTTCAAATCAAAAATTTTGGCAACCCGTTTTCTGAAATATTGGGTGGTTATCCTAGATACTCTATATTTTGTTATGATGCTGAGAATGATTCCATCCATGATTCCGTTATATTAGAGTATTGGGCTGGCCACCCCTTATTTTGGTGAGAGGTTTGTCACAGATGGTATCAGAGCATTAGGTTCTAGAGTCCTTAGGAATCTGTGTGGACGCCTTAAGTTTTCAGGGTTGCTCTTGATTTGATGTAAAGCCTTAGGATTAAGATCGTTGATTTCTCTTGTGAGATCTCGTTCTTCTACCATGAGGTAGAATCTATAAAATCTTTTGTGTATTCGTGTGAGAATAATAGGTCGATAGAAGAAGGGCATTATGGGAAGGTTTGTGGAGAACTGTAAGTTGTGGTCTGGGATGAGGACCGCTTTAGAGGCCGCTCCCTTTTTGTAGCACTTTCTTGTCTTGCTATTACGACTGCAAATTTCAGTTGATGTAGTTTCCCAAGTACCGCTAGAAGTAGGAAGTGGTATTAAACTTGAGAATTCACGCGATGTTATATTGAAGTGGAGAAGTGCCCTGTAGTAGATTGGAGGAAAATCCTTCACCCATAGAAGAAGTGTTGTGGTGATGAAAATGTGGTCACTATATTCGTGGGTGCCAGAAGTTTGACCCATAGAGAAGCCCGGTGGATACTTGCAATGGCGATTTTCTCTGGGATAACTGGACTGAGGAGAAGGTGGATTCCCGAATGTTCACAAGACGTTCGGTTAAAGACCAATGGCGAATAAGGTGTTGTACGGTTAGGGAGTCGAGACCATGCACCATGAAGTGATAGGCTCCAAAATAGGTGTTGTTAACACTTCTGATGGAGTAAGAATCGTGAAACCCCATTGGTGGACACCCACCTGGGGAGGTTTCATTGAACTGAGGAAGAGGAGGCCAAGAGCGTGTCCTCTTTTACTGAGAAAGTAAGAGGGACTGCATGGGCAATTATTGTCAGCCAGAGTCGGAATAACGGCTATGATGTGGAGTGTAGAACCACTCATTTTAAACTTCGTTGAGTGGAGAGCAAGGGCAAGAGTAAAGTGCCTGGTTGAGGAGTTGGTGGAGATAATGTTGGTATGTGTAAGGCTCGAATATGGAGTCTGAAAACCATTAGTATTGACCCGGAGTGCTTGGCGCAAATTGTGGAGGGAATTCTACCTTATAGGTGGGTAGTGTATATTCCTTAGGATAAGATTTAGTAGTATTGTGTCTACGATAGACTCGGGTGTGTATATTGAGCTTGTAGTAGTATTTACGCTATTATAGAAGGGAAATTATATGACTTCCGTGGTATGGAAGTTCTATCTTTTCTTCACTCGTTATGAAGCGAGTGATGATATTTTTATGTATATGTGTCATATGAGTTACTTGGTTTGAGTGTTTTATTGCTTGTTTGCATTGTATGTGGATGTTATGACTTATCTCCACGACCAACAAAGTTAAGTAGTAATGCATAGGAGGGGTTCCTTGTTTGGATTCCGCTTTTGCGGGACGCTCCACGCGTGAACCTTAACGACGTTGGGAGTGGAGAGATGCCATATTTCCTTTCTCTTATTTCATATATAGAATGCTAAGGTAAAGTCTAGAAGTAGAATCTTATTAGGAGAATTGTAAGTTAAATTTACCGATCCCGATCATGTGTTTTAGACCGTCATATCTCGAGGACCGACGATGCGAGGTAGTAGTGTAACGGGAGGGTTCCTTGTCTGGATTTCGCTTCGGCGAGACGTCCCACGCATGAACCCGAGCGAATGTCGGAAGTTGAGTAAGGTCTTGGGCACTAGGGATGTCTTTGGTATTATATGCTTACGATTTAGGTAGGATATATATAGATAGACCCTAGGATTTTTAGGATGTAAGACCTTGAGGGTAGGTGGTGTTAGTTTAGGCAAGCGTTAGGGAGTTGACCACGAATAAGTTGTGGGTTAACTTTATAAGAGATTAGATGCCTTAGGAACGAGATTATGGGGTCTCGAGAGGTTTGGTAGGTTCGGCCGAAGGATATGAGGCATTTCTTAGAGATAAGGTTACGTTGGTAACTCCATTTCCGGGGAGTTAATAAGGACGGGTGGATCCTCACTCCTGAGTCATGATTGTAAGCTCGAGAGTGAGTTTAATGAGTAAGTTTCTGCCAGGATTGGGGAGTAATAATAATGGAGCATAGACCTATTGTTTATGCGTCTCACAAGCTTAAACTTGTGGAGAGTAATATCCCGTGCTTGAATTAAGATTCATCGTGGTAGTGATCACCTTAAATAAATAAGGCACTACTTCCTGGGTAGGAAATTTGGTCCTTCTCGTAAGCAACAAGTTGTTGCAATATGTTGTGGGAGGAATCGAGTTGGTGCTCGGGGTTCAGAAGAACTAGTGATTGGATATTTTCTCATTCGCTAAGGAAATGCGATTGGGCTAGTGGACGTGTCGAGTAGAGAACTCGTCAGAGATGATGGTAATGGCATGGAAGGCCAAGTAGAATGAGCATGAATAGGAAGACTCGGTAGTAAGAGCGTGTCTGTCTGTGATTGACCATTTCACCTACTCGTGTAAAGAGAGTAGTAGTGAAACGAAGAAGGGTATTCATAAACGCCTGCATGGAACTACCGGCATCGAACTAGTCATGATCCCATTTGAGAAAATGGTTAATCGTTTGATCAGACTGTTTCATTCCCGGCCATTATGGACGGACTACTTGTAGAAGAGTATGCCCCGTTCTCGATGGACGAATAGTAAAAACCGTGGGAGGTGCCTATTATAATAGGGTGGACCGAGACTAGATATTCGTGTTGAAGGTTTAGCAAAAGCTTCCACGAAGTAATGGGAACCGTATGGAAATGGCGTATATCCTACCACCCTAAAGTGGATGGATGGAAGGGAGGAAATTTACTTATGCCGAAAGGCATATTACGAACGTGCGCCTTAGTATACATAGCAGATGGGAGCAGTAATGGTATGGATGGAGATTTTCGTGCAACCATTAGGTTTTGGAGTGGTCTTATGGATCATTTCCTAAGGCATGGTATCGTGAGTGGCCTAACGCGGTCAGTTGAGTAATTCGTATGCTCGTTGGATGGAGCCAATGGGTAATATGTTCCTTGGACTTGGAGTGGTCTCGGAACATTTCTTTAGAGATTTGGCTTTTAATCCATACGCCTTGATGAGATACGTCGATGCGGGGGATAGCTGAGTAGCATTGGGGGCTAAGCCACTTAGAGTCGGTATGGGTGCCCCGAGGTGTGATGTAACATAATTCTGAAGATTAGGCTAATTGTGCCGAGTCATGTGGGCATCGTGTTTCGCCGTAGGAAGCTAGAATCGATGGTTAGTGAAGAGTGCCTTGTGCTTCTAGACTAGAGAACAAAAGATGATTGACTGAGATCGACAGGGTCGACCTTAGTCTGAGTCCATTTGGGACGTTGCAATAACGAGGAGTTTGTTTAGGATGGTAGACTCCTAGTTTAGAGTAGTATACCCTTATCAGATTTGGGTATGCCCGAATTTTGGGGACAAAATTCCCTCTTAAGAGGGGGAGTATGTAACAACCCTCGATTCTGGGAGGCTCATTTTATACTGATTTTACCGCATAAGGTAATTATATAAAATGTGGGGACTGGAGTAAATATTAATTTAATGAATTGAAAGTTAATATTTACTAGATTGATGCATATTTACTGCATGTGAAAGTAAATAACATCAGGTTGCATGTCTGTAGTGTCATGTATTTTAAATGGCCTTTTAGTTTAAATGATTTTGGAACTCGAAATAATTTATAAAACTTTCGGATGCCAGTTTAGAGGGTGTAGTTAGTCTCGGAAGGTGCGAGACAGTCAAAATAAGTGCCATATTGTATTTTCGTGTTTCGGGCACTTTTACCTGGTTTTAGCTTATATGCGTATTTGCGAGTCATTTTAATGTGGTGTTAACCATTTGAGTTGGGAGTTTTAACTTAAGCCACGATTTTAGTATCCAAAATCCCTTATTTTTTTCCCATTTTATGTCTTGAACATAGAGAGAAAAGAGAGAAAGAAAGAAGAAGAGAAATGGAGAAATGAGAGAGAGATTGAAGATGGCGGATTTGGGATTGCTTCTTCTCCAAATAAATCTGAGATATCAACCCTAAGGCAAGTTTTCTACTTGCTAATATGTGATTTAAGATGCATAAATTGTATGATAGTTGTGTATTTACATTTATGGCTTAAATGTAGAATTTGTGGGATTTAAACCCTAGTCTTGATTTATGTTGAAGAAATGGTGGGTTTTGATGGTTAATAATCATGTAGATTAGTTTGGGGTAGATTTTTGTTGTTGGATGTGTATGAAAAGGAAGAGATTTGAAGTTTGGAGGATTTAGGGTTCATAACCCTTCGTAGCCATTTTTGGCAAAATTGCAGGTCCGAATCGATTCGGCCCTTTGGGCGAATCGATTCGCTAAGGGAAATTTGCAGGACTGCATAACCCGAATCGATTCGGGTCAAGGACGAATCGATTCGGCCAATTGCAGAATGTTGGTTTAGTAGTCCGAACCGATTCGCTTTTTGGGCGAATCGATTCCCTAGGGCGAATCGATTCGGTCCTTGGGCGAATCGATTCGTTTTCCTGCTGTTTTTGAGTTAATTTTATAACTCAATTTCGATCCTTTTCTTTAAATATAGGGACTAGTAACCTTCTTGAATGAAGTAAACTTAGAGTCCTAGAGTGTGAGATGAGTTAGATGTCTACCCTACATTAGGAATGGGTTATGTGGGGATTTTTCCGGGGTTAGGCCTATTAATGAAAAGGCATTCTTTTCTTCTAGTTAATTATTATAAAACTAGGAGATGTAGTGTTATGTTCGGGAGACCTTAGGAGCTTAATTAAGCTATACTAGTTTTGATGGTTTATATTACCACCCCAAAAGAATGTTGGGAGATTTTAAAAGTTCGATTGAACTATGTTAACCTTGGTGGTTCATAATAACGCCATAAAGGTGAGTTTGGAGAATAAATTGAAAGTCATTTCATTCCTTCGAAAGATGATAACCTTGGGGTTCTAAAATAACCTCCTAGAATGCTTGGAGATAATGAAGAGTTTATTTACTCCTCTGAGGTTGTAGTATTGATATAATTTATTGTATGGCTCCGGATAATAAGTTCTATCTGTTACTAGAAGTAAATAATAACGGTTTCTAATAAAATGAAACATATACGTGGAATGGAAATGAAATGGAAATGGTATTGATAATTGTAAATGATAATTTACTTAATCATGAAACCGGTAAATAATGGTTTACTTGATTTTCGATATGATAAATAAAATGGCTTAAACACACCTCTCTAAATGACATCATAATGGAAGTCCGCACGCGAGGTGAAGCCCCTGGCTAATGAATGCAGGGTGGATATAGTCCTAGGCCATGGGAGCGCTTATTGTTGTATATTTTTCTGCGATGGGTAGGAGATTCCGGGTGTGGTCTTGATTACCCCGCAGGCTCATGGCCGCTTCCCGACGTCTTGCGATATAGGTGCCCAGGTTGTCTAATGATAGGCCCTGGAAGATGATGGTCATTTAGGGGCGCGCACAGTGGGGAAACCCGGACGGGCGGTCTTAGAATTCGTTATATGTATATAATTATAACAGTTCATAATCAAGTGGGACTTGATGTATTTGATATGCCATAAGAGCATGATGTAGTGCCACAAAGAGCACATGTAAATGCCACAAAGAGCATTTGAAAATGATTATTTTCCTGATAAGGAAAGAATTTTTACAAAAGGTAAAATTGGGATAAAATCTCCTTAAAGAGTAAAAGATTTTGATTATATATATACTTCCTGCTAAGGAAAAGATATATGAAATGATTGGCACATTTGATGAAGTTTTTAGTTTAATGCTTCTTATTTTTGTTCCTGCTTAGCTTATGTTTTAAATTGTATAGGTTGCTTCTTAATTCTCTTTCTTCACGATTTACCATACATAACTGTCATACTCTTTATTCATCTGGTAATCATATAGAACCGGGCCCTGACCTGGTTACATTTCTTGTTGCATATTCATCTTGTCTCTGCTCAGGTACTCAGCCGCAAGGATGCCTGATTTGAATTCCTATTCCGATGTTTTCGACGAGCCGTGATGCATTGCGGGTATTACGGGATACATTTGGTATAGACGTTTTCTTTTCTATTCTAGTTAAGATCAAGTCTTTTATTCGGGCAAGAGGCCCAAGCTTTTGTATATGTCTAATGAAATGTAATAAGTAACTTATTGTACTTGTGTATTATTGGTGTATCAGTTAGTGACCGGTTACCTATTCGGTCTTTTTATCGTATTCTTGTTGTATTATTTATATATGTCTTGGGGTTTCCCTTATCTTTCAGGAATTGGGCTGTTTGTTTTCATTTATTTACTTTCAAATCAAAATATTTGGCAACCCGTTTTCTGAAATATTGGGTGGTTATCCTAGATACTCTATATTTTGTTATGATGCTGAGAATGATTCCATCCATGATTCCGTTATATTGGAGTATTGGGATGGCCACCCCTTATTTTGGTGAGCGGGTTGTCACAATATATATATATATATATATATATATATATATATATATAGAGAGAGAGAGAGAGAGCGCAAACCATTTTTTTTAAATAGTGTTAAAGTTTGACCGATTTTTTTAAAATAGCACAAACATTATTTTGAACCGATTTTTTTTATATGGATCCCTTGAAATATTTAAATACTACACAAAAAAATCAATTCAAAAATATATTTTTAATATTTTTAAAAAAATGGTTTGCGCCCTTTGTCTTTTTATATGTTTGGGATTTTAGATGTTTGATAACATGTCAATATTAAAAGTACAAATATTGTATATTTCCATTTTTTGCATTTTGCGTCACCTAATTTTCATTCTAACAGTGTCCGCTTTTTAGAGGAATCTACGTGATTCAATACATTCTACCATTGTTTCTTCTCACTCCCTGGTAAGTTTCCCATCTCTTTGATTTGGTTATGCTCTTAATTATTTTTTTCATCAGAGTGTTTGACACATTGAAGACAAATTTTTTGTTTCCATCTCTTACAGATACCTTATTTGGTTAGGGTTTGTTAAGGTGATGCCAAATGGTTACATGTTATAATGATAATTTTTGGGGATTTTTGGTGGGAAATGCATAGTTATCCACTTTCTCTCTTCTCAACAACTCTTTTTTTTAATAAAATAGTTTTGTTGTTTTTCAATATGCAGAGCGTTTGTGGATTATAGCGGTACAAATCAGAGTTCACCTTTGTTTACGGCTGACTGTTGAATTGGATTGACGTAGATAAAGACCTATATTACCGATCAATTTCGTATTTATTCTGATTCTACTATAACTCTGACTTCATAACAAAGTTTTTAATATTTTTCATGTATTCCCATATATTTGTGACAATATTTGTAGCACCTATTTTTTCTAAAATATTTGTTTGTTACTTAAAAGGGAACGTGAGGCATCAGACTACGTCTAACAAATTTTCAATGGTAACAAGTAGCTATTTACTTTTTATGCCTTATCACATTTCTAGTTAATATTTTCAAATGTAACCATTTGCTACAAAACTGATGGAAGAAAAGTGAGGTTTGAAGAAAAATAGAGGCTTCCATCAGTTGGACTGGTTTTGTAGCAAATGGTTCTGCCTGGTGTTTGTTGGAGCTGTAGGTCGGGTAGAGGTATAGTAGAAATGGGGGTTGGATCCGGGTTTGGGAGTTGTAAGGTTGCTGGATCATGGGTTTTGCTAGACTTTTTCCGGGCTATACAATTTATATATTTTGTCAATTATTTATGTTAGCTTATTCACCAAGAGACTTATCAATTGGAAGGTGATGTGACGTTAGACATTTATTGTTTGGAGTGATATTTTTTCATTTAAATAATCTATTTTTTTTTTAAATTGTGTATATGTATTTGATTTTGTTAAAATAAAATTATACAACTTGATGTGAATAAAAATTTATAGTGCCCACGCATCGCGCAGGGTTTAAATCTAGTTTAATATTCAAAATGGTGTCTCATCAAGAAATTTTGACACGTGTCACATCAGTTTTTCAGCATTTATTAGAATGTGGTTGTAGTAGCAGTGTTTTAACCTTTATATGGGAGTCCAATTCGTATCCTTTACCTTACTAGTTGGAAACCCGCGCGATGCGCGGGTCGTACATTATCGTAAGAAAAATAAATTAAGCAAATGAAAATATGAAGAAACCAAAAAATAAAATGGGCAATTGAATACAAATTCATATTCGTAATAACTAAAAATTGAGTGGAAATAGGAGTAAACATGGTCATGATTCCACATAGATAGAAACATTAATGTAGAATTATATGATAGTAGCATGCATCGACAGATGAAGATCGCGCTAACACTCAAGAAATTGAATCTCATCCATGTTCGTAATGGCACTCCTTAAATTCTTAAAACGCTCCAAAAAAATTTTAGAGACAAAATTACCCTTCTCCTTAATATAAATCAATTCCAAACATTCTCAATATTTTTTTAATTAAATAACTATAAAAACTGTTTTATTATAAAGTTAAAAAAGATAAACGTTTTTTAATTAAATAAAATTGGAAATTTTTATAAAAATAAATTGTAAAACAACTTTTTTTAAAAATCATTATTTTTTTAAAATGGACATATTTTAAAAAAATAGTTGGGTATAACATATTTAAAAAAATATATTTTCGTTATTTAAAAAAATGATAGTTATATTTATTTATAACTGTTGTATGTTCAATAATTAATCAAGATTACAATTCTTTCTCAAATTATATTTTTAAAAATTATTTTTTAAATAACTAATTTGTGGTAAGATTTTTTGTGGTTAAAAAATATTTTTATATATCTTAGATTAATGATTGGTTAGTGTTGCTGGTGCCGACTTACATCATTTAATGGATGTGGGTCCGCGCCAGTGACACTAATCAATCGGTATTAAAGAAATTACATTTTGTTATAATTTTTTAATACCGATTGGTTAGTGCCGCAGGCGCGTCCATTAAAGAATGTGGATTCGTGCCAGCAGTACTAACCAATCATTAATCTAATATATATATATATATATATATATATATATATATATATATATATATATATATATATATATATATATATTTTAACAAAAAAAAATCTTACCACAAATTAGTTATTAAAAAAAATAATTTTTAAAATTATAATTTGAGAAAGAATTGTAACCCTGATTAATTGTTGAACATATAACACTCGTTAATAAATATAAATATCATTTTTTAAATAAGTTACATCCAACTGTTTTTTTAAAATATGTAGATTTAAAAAAAATAATGATTTAAAAAAAACTGTTTTACAATTTTTTTTTAAAATGTCCAATTTTATTTAATAAAAAATAGTCTACTGTTATTTAACTTTATAATAAAACAATTTTTATAATTATTTAATTAAAAAATTGTTGAGGATGTTTGATATTAAAAAATTATCTGAGCCAACGGCTAGGAGTGACAATTTTAGAAACAACACGGAATGACCCGAAATTGACACGATATGTCGTGTTCGTGTCGGATGTTTTTGACACGAAGTCGTGTCGTATTCGTATCAAAATTATGAGTCGTGTTATCGTGTCTTTTCCTATTAATCGTGTTTTTTAGGTGTGAAATTTAAGAAATCGTGTTATTCGTGTCATGTTTTGTCATTTTTAATTTGGGTCGTGTCCTTATGAACTAAAAAAATACGAATTCGTGTCGTGTCGTGTTCGAAAAACCCGTGTCGTGCCGTGTCGTGTCGACCCGAAACACGACCCAAATACACGAATTGCCACCAACGAAAATAGTTTTTTAGCAAAAACTATATTTTTTTAAAAACTAGTTTTTCATTAAAAAATAAAAGTTTTAGCCAAAAATAACATTTTTAACGAAAAATAAACAAAATATAAAAAAAAACAGTTTTAATGAAAATAAAATAAAAAACGTTTTTAACAATGTTTTGATGCAATAAATGATTACGTGGGGAGGAATTTAAAAACGTTTTTTATTTTCATTTTTAATAAAAAAACATTTTTTTAACAAAACTCTTTTTAAAAAAAAAAATTAATAATAAACATTTTTTTTTGTTTCTCAAGTTAAAAGTAGATTTTATTTTTTATTTATGTGTATAAATGAGATAGAAGGATTTGTAGTGTTTATTTGTAATAACAGATTTTATTTATGTGTATAAGGGTAATGTTGTCAAATTGACAAAGAATTGGAGTGTTTAAAGACTTTGAGGAGTGTCTTTAGCCATGCCCTAATAACAATTATGAATATTATATTTATACCATGACTAAAAATTAGGTGTGTCATCTCCAGTGCATTTTTGGAGAAGGAAAATGAGAGACAGAGAAAAGGAATGGATGATGTTAATAAGCAGGGGAAGAGAGATTATTAATTATTAATTATAAGAGGAAAAACAACACAGAAAATGGGGGAAACAAAATATCTAGTTTTAAGTTTTATTGTCCACGTGGACATCTTTACTCGAGAGGACTGCGTTTTAAGAATACAAGAAGATAAAAGATTTAAGACGTTTTTCCTTCCCATTCCTTGTATTACAGTTGTTGGGCCTTCCATTCATATTTGTGCCCCTTCCTATGCCATCTTTACAGCTTATTCCACCCCTTGATATGCCATCCTTACCGTATATATATATGAGAATGAGAGAGGCACATATGTTTTTTCATTGGACCCATTCGTTGGAAATAGCAAGGTATGTTATATCCATTTATCATTTCCTTGCTTTCATCTCCTTAACTGACAGACCTCATTCTTATTCCTACACATCTACTATTGTCCAAACTATTACACTTGGGATCACAAACCAATACACAAGAATTTGCTTTGTTACGACAATGTTATTATCTGTCAATTTTTTTTTCTTCTCTATTTTATTGTTATCTGCTTTGCTCCCATCTATTTTGAACTTTGTTGATCAATACTTGGATTTTTTTAGAATTTTTTTGCTCTTCATATTGTTTATCCCAAGTGTGGATTTCATAGAACTTTGTTGACCAACCAATACACAAGAAATGGGTTGTGCTGTTTTTCCACACACTTTTAGAGTTGTTTTTGTGCCAATCTCGTTTATTTTATTACATTTGTGTTTACATCCCCCTTCCAAATTTCCGATAATCAAACTGCTACTATTAACATCTGATCATGTCATCTTTTTTTTCATTCTTGTGAGCCATAAAATACAAAATAAAAATTAAGATCTATGATATATATATATATACATTAATGCTCTTGTGCGGACTAGTCCGCATTTTAAGAATGCGGACCGGACATGTGTCACCTGGCGGTGAGCCCAGAAGAGAGAGAGAGTGTGCCTATAATTTAGGCGATAATTTCTAGGCCCACGGTTAGGTGACACATGTCCGGTCCGCATTCTTAAAATGCGGACTAGTCCTCACAAGAGCATTATTATATATATTGATGTTTAATTGATAATTCTAAATTTTTTCATTTTTTTAAGAAGAAAAATATTTTATTAATAGATGGAGAAAGAACCTCTCCAAGGGCACTTACAAGCGCTAGAGCAAGGATCTTGCAAAAAAAAAAAAACGACAAGCTAAAGCCAATTTAAAAACATTTAGGTCCTACGATTTCTGGAACGCGTTCTCTTACGGACGACGTTCCAATTGCCATTTTCCGCAGCAGATTTTACAACATTCGAGATAAGATCGGAATCCACCGCAGATACTGAATAAAGTTTGGGGAGATTCACGATTAAATTAATGCCGCGGTCATCGTGAATTTTTATACTAGTAGGGTTAACTTGGGATAACTCTTCACTTGTATTTTCTAAAGGAGTCGTATCTTCACCACTTTTAAATTCTTCATGAGAAGATGAATTCTTAAATAGATCATTTTCCAATACAAGTTTATCTCCTATTAATACGATGGAGTCGCGATGGATTAATTGATGAATATAGCTTTGTTTTTTTTATAGCAATTTAAGGCCACGTTATGAGATAAACCTCCCAATTTATGTAAAGTGTCATTTTTATCAGATAAAAAAGGTTTTTGGCGTTCCAAATCTAATGGGAATTTGACCCAATTTCCCCCTTCTAATTTAACCCTCTCGTTTTGATTCTATAACCTTTGATCAGGAAATACATTTAGCACGAGTACGTGTGGGGAACCATTTATAATGTACTCGAGATCTGGAGGGAGGAAGGCAATACTAGATGTGGATCTCGATATTGTACCATCTAGTGAGAATCGGGAGCAGGAGGGGACAACAGCTGATGCCAGGTCTCAGGAAGGACAAGTTGGCCAACAAGCAGACTCTGTAATACCTCAAACAATTGATCTCGATGAGTTTGATGATGATGTTATTATATCCTCCCCAAGGGCATTTGCAGAAGCTAAAAACAATTCCAGAAGAACTCATGGAAGAACTGTTTTGATTGATGTAGATTCAGAAGAACAATCAACTAGGTTCATTGCTTACAATCGCACAAGAGTTTCCGCAAACCAAAGAATTTCAGATCCTGGCCTTTACATAAACTTGGAAGAAATTAGCACCTCAGTGAGAGAGAATGTACCAAGTGTGGCAGCACCGCCACCCAAGGAGCCCACCTTCAGTTGTCCAGTTTGCATGGGTCCATTAGTTGAGGAGATGTCAACAAAGTGTGGTCACATCTTCTGTAAGGCGTGCATAAAGGCTGCCGTAGCTGTTCAGAGTAAATGCCCAACATGCAGAAACAAAATCACTATGAAAAATACCATAAGGGTCTACCTTCCTGCCGCCAAATGAGTGCAAGGTATCAAGTGTTTATAAAAGCTGCTACTTCCCAACTTTGGGGCTGCTAGAACAGACGGATGTTAGGGGGATTCAAAATTTTAAGTGCCTAATGGAGATATAGGGTGTTGGCCTGGGTTCTCTTGAACCAATACTTTCAGTCACCTGGGGCATTAACTTTCTTGGATGTCTCATAGGTGTTATTTTATTTCCTTGTGATTCATTGTCTACACAAGACAACCTTGTCAGCATAGTTAATGATGACTGATAATTAGTGGATTTTTTTTCTAATTTTTTTCTTTTGAAATTAGACATGTATTCATGTTTGGCCAACTATCTACTGTTTAGATTATGAATCCTTTACATGGGATGGGAAGTTGTAGCCACGTTGAGCTCGAGCTATAGGTAACAAACCAATACACAAGAATTTTCTTTGTTATGACAATTTTATTATCTGTCAAATTTTTTTCCTTCTCTATTTTTTTGTTATCAGGTTTGCTCCCATCTATTTTGAACTTTGTTGATCATTACTTGGATTTATTAGAATTTTTTTCTCTTCATATTGTTTATCCCAAGTGTAGATTTCATAGAACTTTGTTGACAAACCAATACACGAGAAATGGGTTGTCTTGTTTTGCCACACTTTTAGAGTTGTTTTTCTATTAATCTCGTTTTTTTATTACATTTGTGTTTACATTCCCCTTCCAAATTTTCGATAGTCAAACTGCTACTATTAACATCTGATCATGTTATTTTTTTTTACATCCTTGTGTTGCATTATATATATTTGGTGAAGAGGGCAACCTGCCAATGTTATACTTGTAAAAAATTGAGTTTAATTTTGAGGATTTAATTCTTATTCTGTTTTGTAGTCCATTGGTACTATACTCTTTCTACCACTTCCTAATAAATTATTTGAATGCAATTTTATTTTACAAATCTACAAACTATTATAAAACGATCTGAGCTTTAATCCTTAGACAAACAAGAATAAAAATAGAAAATTAAACCCATAATTGTCTCTTAATATTTTAGTATAGTATCTTATTTTCTTATATTATTGGAATTCTTATCTTAATTCTCTCTCATTTATCTCATTTTATTGCCTTATTATAATTTCACATACTTTTTGGTTACTTTTGATATTGGATCACTACATCAACCTCTATGATACTAGAGGAAAACATAGTTACCGAGATCACTACATCTCCCTCTGTAATGCATTCTGGAGTACCACAATCCAAAATATGTTCCCCATTAAGCACTGACTACTTTAATTCTTATTACTTACGAGACAACTTTTGACTTCAACAATACAACAAATTGGAAGATATATATGACCTTTTTTTATACATCTAACTTATAGTCTCTGTCCCTCCCAAATTAAGAGTTCGTGTATTTATTTTGTACAGATTAATGACACACTCGATCAATGGCCACGATTAACTTTTGTTCACCATCGTGGAACTTGTTTCGTTCATTATGTCAAAAAAGGAAAGGGGCCCCTTAATTTGGAACAATCCAAAAAAGAATAATGGACTCATAATTTGGATTACTAAATCATTCTTCTTCATAGCACATTTTTTATAGTAGAGTTCAAGGTGCCAATATTTATAATTCACTTGGTTTTCAGTTTAGAAAAAAGTATATATATATATATATATATATATATATATATATATATATATATATATATATATATATATATATATATATATATATATATATATATATATCTTCTTTAGCCAGACCACCGTTTGGGGGAACGGGTACTCAATTTATGTCTATATTTCACAAGCTCGGTTTCTAATCCGTCCCCTTTATTTTGGAATTTTCTTTTATTTTTAATATCAAATTTCTAAATTTAAATAATAAGGAATTTGAATATTAATATTTATAACAGTTTTTTAAAGATCATTTTTTATTATGTAAAAAATATTTAAAATTGGGATACAAACGTTAAAAGTAATATTTCACTAATGTTAATTCGAGATTGGACATAGAGCACAATTAGACCAATTTCAAAATGAGTCAAAGACAAGTTGTCTATGCGTTACACTTTGCTCTGTGTATTTATATGGTGCCCTTGGTCTCATTTCAAACCATCTCTTCTCAAATTCAAAACTAAGGTTAGCCATTTAAGTTTTTATCTCATTGTTGAATTATGTCGTTATACTTCTCGGTTTGATATATTTTTTGGTTTTCTTTGAGTTTAGGCAAGCCATTCATCAACTGAATTTGTATTTCCAGGTATTGTACATTGTTTTTTTTCTTTCGCATGGTTCTTTAAAGTTCAAGTTTTTTTTTTTTAATTTCGTTTTGAGTTTGATCAGTTCAGGTTCTTTTGCAATTCAAAAGGTGATAAAATAAATTCTTATTGTATGTTTTTGTATGGTTGGATAAACAAGTGTGGATATCTACTTATAGATTTATGTGTGTGCATGTACATACATTTGTGTTTGTTATTATGCATACAAATTGATTAATTAAGTATCACTGAGATACTCTAACATACCTCACTTGATATACCTATGAACATATCCATTTAAAAAAAAAAGGTAAAAAATGTATTTTTCAACCAAATTTGACATGCATAATCTACATAGTAAGAAGATCATCTAAAAAATAAATCATCAAAATATTGAACACAAATATAGGTGAGATAATAGAAAAAATTTGAACGGTAAAAAATACACATATATACCCACTTTTCATTTCATCCACTTTCGGATTGAATTTTTTGATTATTTTTTTTAGATGATCTCCTGACTATGTAGATCATGTATACAAAATTTGGTTGAAAAATATATTTTTTTACTATTTTTTTTTAAAATGGGTGTGTTCATAGGTATACTAAGTGAGGTATGTTGGAGAGCTTGACTGATTAAGTATATATACATGCAATAAATATTTACATGTTTTGTAATGAGACCTATTGGAATAGAAATGTTTTTTTTATTGGACCTTTTGGAACAAAACAAACATGTGACTACGAATAAATTTTATTTTGAAGGGAGAAAAAGTATGGAGTTGATGATATTTTGGATTGCGGGTCTGACCTGATTGTTGTTCTACATTGGGGATTAGGAGGTTATACAAGAGAAATAACGTTGGAGGATTGTCGTCATTCGCAGATCTAGAAATTAAAGTATTTACTTGTGTATATATATTTTTTTCTTGAGGGTTTTTCAAAAGTTTGTAGAGGCCCAGCCCCCCCCCCCCCCCCCCCACACACACACACAGATCCGCCCCTGATTATGGCAAAGATATAGTTGAGGAGGATGGGGATGGTAGGCTTAGTTTAGGGGTGGGTTTGGGCTAAGAAAGTAATTTTTTTTAAAGGTGAATATATGTTTTAAGGATGGACTAAGGTTTTAGGGGTTTGAGTTTTTTATATCTTTTGGTTTGTGGAGGTGAAGATGAGTGAGGAGGAAGAAATATGAATGTGGTGAAGAGTGGTGGAGTTATATTCATTTATCATCATCTCCAAAACAACCGTGTGCATTTTTTAAGTAACCAAAATTTGGCATACTATATCTTTGTATTTTTGTCTATGTGATATTCATTTCCTTGCTTTCATCTCCTTAACTCACAGACCTCATTCTTATTCCTGGACATCTACTATTGTCCAAACTATTATACTTGGGATCAGAAATCAATACACAAGAATTTGCTTTGTTATGACAATTTTATTATCTGTCAATTTTTTTTTTCTTATCTATTTTTTTGTTATCAGGTTTGCTCCCATCTATTTTGATCTTTGTTGATCATTACTTGGATTTATTAGAATTTTTTTCTCTTCATATTATTTATCCCAAGTGTGGATTTCATAGAACTTTGTTGACAAACCAATACACAAGAAATGGGTTGTGTTGTTTTGCCACACACTTTTAGAGTTGTTTTTGTGTTAATCTCGTTTTTTTATTACATTTGTGTTTACATTCCCCTTCCAAATTTTCGAGAGTCAAACTGCTACTATTAACATCTGATCGTGTTATCTTTTTTTTCATTCTTGTGAGCCATAAAATACAAATACAAAATTAAGATCTATGATATATATATATATATATATATATATATATATATATATATATATATATATATATATATATATGTGTGTGTGTGTGTGTGTGTGTGTGTGTAGTTTGTGTGTGTGTGTGTCTAGTTCTTGATGTTTAATTGATAATTCTAAATTTTAAAAGCAAAGAAAATGCCAAAACTTAGTTTATTGATTTTTTTATTAGAGTCACAAATATTAAAGACTAAAGCGTTCCAATCTTACACAAATATACACTTTTGAGTTTACTGAATACAACCCGTTTTGCCTTAGAGTTCAGCATAACTATAATTTGTTTATTGCTTCTAAAAGTAAAATACCCCCTTTAACACATTATAAAAAACATTTATATCTATTCCTTGTGTTGCATTATATATATTTGGTGAAGAGGGCAACCTGCCAATGTTAAGTTTGTAAAAAATTGAGTTTAATTTTGAGGATTTAATTCTTATTCTGTTTTGTAGTCCATTGGTACTATACTCTTTCTACCACTTCCTAATAAATTATTTGAATGCAATTTTATTTTACAAATCTACAAACTATTATAAAACGATCTGAGCTTTAATCTTTAGACAAACAAGGATTAAAATAGAAAATTAAACCCATAATTGTCTCTTAATATTTTAGTATAGTATCTTATTTTCTTACATTATTGGAATTCTTATCTTAATTTTCTCTCATTTATCTCATTTCATTGCCTTATTATAATTTTGCATACTTTTTGGTTACTTTTGATATTGGATCACTACATCAACCTCTGTGATACTAGAGGAAAACATAGTTACCGAGATCACTACATCTCCCTCTGTAATGCATGCTGGAGTCCCACAACCCTAAATATGTTCCCCATTAAGCACTGACTACTTTAATTCTTATTACTTACGAGACAACTTTTGACTTCAACAATACAACAAATTGGAAGATATATATGACCTTTTTTTATACATCTAACTTATAGTCTCTGTCCCTCCCAAATTAAGAGTCTGTGTATTTATTTTGTGCATATTAATGACACACTCGATCAATGCCCACGATTAACTTTTATTCACCATCGTGGAACTTGTTTCGTTCATTATGTCCAAAAAGGAAGGGGCCCTTAATTTGGAACAATCCAAAAAAGAATAATGGACTCATAATTTGGATTAGTAAATCAGTCTTCTTCATAGCGCATTTTTTATAGTAGAATTCAAGGTGACAATATTTATAATTCATGTTCAAAAATCATTATCCCTTTTCCCTTTTTACACTGTAAAGAAGTTTCACTTGGCTTTAAATCCATTCGGAAGGGGGTCCATGCCCACATCAACTTTCAAAGTTTTTAAATTTTGCACTTTATAATTTTTTTAATCTACAATTGAGTCTTTTTTTAAACAAGTTTTATCAATACAATATAGCATTTAGAAACATAATTTAGTATACAATGTAAATTCCAATAGATAATAAAATCATAACATTCATAATATAGTTATTTTTGTATTGTAAACTTTCATAATAATACATTTATTGATTTAGTTAATTACTCCTCAACCCGAGTTAACTATTTTTCTAACCTAATTAATTGTAAAAAAATTATCTAGGCCCCCCTTAACATATATTCTTGGCTTCATCATTGGGTGTATTTACATTTTTATTTGGCCCAATGAGTTTGTAAGTATTATTTGTATCCTTTAATGGTAGCTTGCACACAATTTAAATGGTAGTACAATACGTTACGTAATCTCACCACATAGAATTAGATGTTAATAACTATTATCTATGGAATGAACAAAATATCATTCTTTTAGGAATTGATGATCATTGTAAATGAGATTCATATTCTTTTTGAGAAATACTATTTGTGGTAGATTTGATCTTATTTAGATTAAAATTTGGGGGTTCATTACAACCTATTTTCCTATTTTATTACATAAACTTTTTGAGAATTATTATTTGTGTAAGAACATCATATTTTCTTATTTTATTGTCACCACCGAATTTGTTATCACGGAGTCGGAAAGAAGAATATTTTCATTTTATCCTTCTATGCAAATAAGAATATATATGTATTTCTATTTTAGAATTGTTTCCTTCAATAATGTTTAGCAAAACACCTCATCGTACACAAGGATACGGAAGTTTTTGCCCATCTATTGATTCTTATTTGCATGTTGTCAATATAATTACAATTTTCAACTCTATCGTATCGTTATTGGTATCTTCCATATAAAAAATAGAAGGTTTTATTATTGTGGTTCACAACGTTTTTTGTTTATTTTTCTATTTCTAAAGAGTGTGTTTTTTCAAAAGAGAAGCTTTATTCAAAACAAAGATATTTTACAAGTAATGTTGCTTGCTACTACCCTGACTGTAGTACTACGACTCTATCACTAAACAAAAAAGGACATAAAAAACTGGGAACACGCCTTCATATATTAACTATGTTAAAACTTATATTTTCGTTCAAATTGTTACTTCTCTTTATTCGAAGAAAAGTCCCTCGATAATTTTTTAATTAACCTTTAGTCCAAAAAAATTTATTTTGTTCCAAAAAATCTCTTACCACATAAAACACTCACAATTTTTTTCCCCTCTTATCCTAGACTTTAAGAAAAAATTATCAAAAAAATAAACAATGGCTCTTTTTCAAAATAAAACAATAAGGTGAACTAAATGCGAAATATAATTATCTCCTAAGGACTAAACATTAATTGTTCTTTAATTTCATCAGCTTTGATTTTTATATGTATTTTTACTTCATGTACTAGCTAGATTATGCTTGCGTGTTAACCACTACCAATTTTACATTAGAGATTTCAAAAGAGAGCGAAGAATGTCGACATGTGTACCGAGGATGGAGTTTGTAAGCCTTTGGGTTTTCTCTTGGGTTTGCCTTTCGCATTTTTGCCATCCACATCTCCATGATCGGCGTCATGATCTGGATCCCATGGTCGGTCGCTCCCTCTCTCTATCTAGTTATTTGATTACATATGAAGCTAATTGTCAATGAACTTAGTGAAATATTCTTTATTGTAATACATAATTGTGCGGAGACACGGTTTTATCGTGTCTATATATTGTGACAACATAGAATTACTTTATATAAATGTTTGAGTGTAATATATGTATGTATGTGCAGGGCGTCGACGATTCTTGTATGCCCGCCTTGCATGTGCATTGAGGTAGTAGGAGACTGGGAATTTGAGATAATCAAGGCACCTATTCACGTCATGTGGTGGTTCATCTCATGTGTCCCTTATTAGATTTATTAATTTCATCATCATTATTATTATTATTATTTTTATTATTATTATTTATACTCATTTTCAACTAGTTTCTTTCCTTAATGCGAGTAATACTCTTACCTCAGTTACAAAAAAGATTGTGCTCGTAGTATCTAATGGTATGACAATGGTGTTATTGAATGAGATTTATATGATTGATAAGAAGATTGAAAAATCATCGTAGAAACTTCTTTATTTTTTTTCTCATCATACTTTGTTCAGGTTAATTGGGTAAGTGTGAGTGAAGTAAAAAGTGAATAGCAGGTTAATTTTAGTCCGTTCCCTTATATTTTTTCAATAAATTTTTATCAATTAAAACTTTACCACGTATTTTCTTTGAGTATGTAATAATAGTATAACTATTGTTCCTTATGTAACTTGGATGCAACACGGAAGCATACAATATTGTTTAAATGAAAAGGTTGAAAAAAAACTAATTATCTAATGTATATTATGTTTGGATTTGAAAATAAACTTTATACCAATCAATTGTTTATTACTTTCTTCTAAAAATAAATTTGTATAGATGTAAAATTAAATTATGTATATTTCTGAAACTATATGTCACCAACACTCCGGTGTGTGTGTGTGTGTGTGTGTGTGTTCGATAATAAACAAGAACAAACGACATCCAAAATGCAAATAACCATTTATTTTTCATTGTAGTCGTTTTCAACCTATGGTGTTTCTGGTATACATTTTAAACCTTGTTCATTGTAGGCTTGAAGATAGATATATAGTAGGCTTTTGTACAAAAGGACCTCTAATTTGATATTACTTTTTATAGAAGAGAACACAAATTAACCTCATATAATATCTTCATTTTTAAAAATAAAATGGTCATTGCAAGAGTCAATCAAAGGTGAAATGGTAGGGAGTCGTTAGGAGCAAAATTCGTAAAAAAAATTGCATGTCCTGTTAATAATTTCGAATCACGTATTCTTTTTAGTACTTAAATTTAAAAAGTAGGCTTTACAAATGTGTAGTGTCAATTTCTTTATGGTTGAATAAGTTTTATATTTAAGAAACAATTGTTATTCTGGAATAAAAACAAAATGTATGAACAATAATAAAAAATCTACAAATTATTTTGTATAATGTTTAATGCAATAACCCTCACTTTTAGGAGGCTAATTTTATATTAATTTTATCGCACGAGGTAATTATATAAAATGTTGGAACTGGAGTAAATATTAATTTAATGAGTTGAAAGTTAATATTTACTGGATTGTTGCATATTTACTGTATGTGTAAGTAAATATCATTATGTAGTAGGTGTTATGGTGTCATATGATTTAAATGACATTATGGTTTAAATGAAACCGGAACTTGAAATAATTTATAAAATTGCTGGATGCCAGTTTAGAGGGCGTAGTTAGTCCCGGAATGTGCGAGACAGTCAAAATAAGTGCCATATTGTATTTTTGTATTTCGGACACTTTTACCTGGTTTTAACTTAAATGCGTATTTGGGAGTCATTTTAATGTGGTATTAACCACTTAAGTTGGGAACTGTAGACTTAAGCCCCGATTTTAGTCTTCTAAATCCCCAAATTTCCCTATTATATGTCTTAAACATAGAAAGAAAAGGAGAGAAAAGTGGAGAAAGAAGAGAGATTTGGAGATTGAAGATTGGGATTGATTCTACCCAAAAGAAATATTAAATTTCAACTCTAAAGCAAGTTTTCTACTTGTTAATGTGTGATTTAAGATGAATAATTTTGGTGATAGTTGTGTATTTGGATTTATGGATCAAAAATGAAATTTATGGGAATTAAACCCTAACCTTAGTTTTTGATGATGAAATTGTGGATTATTGTGGTTATAAATCATGTAGGATGATTTTTGGGTAGATAAATGTGGTTGGATGTGTTTAAAATGGAAGAGATATGAGGTTTGGGGAATTTAGGGTTCATAACCCTTAAACCCATACTTGGCAAATTCGCAGGGGCGGATCGATTCGGCCTGGCCGAATCGATTTGCTAGAGCGGCAGTGTCCAGGTCTGAGTGGACCGAATCAATTTGGCCTATCCGAATTGATTCGGTAATTATGCAGAAGTCAGGTTTTCCTGATCGAATCGATTCGGCTGGTCCGAATCGATTCGCTTTTATGACCGAATCGATTCGGCCAAGCCGAATGGATTCGAGAACCCTACAATTTTGAGTGATTTTTCCTAGCTCAATTTTAAATCCCTTTTCTTTAGGCTTAGGACCTAAGAACCTTCTTGTATGAAGTAAATTTAGAGTCCTAAAGTCCTAGATGAGTTGAGTGATTACCTTACATTAGAAATGGATTATGTGGGGGCTTTTTCGGGGATATGCCAATTGATGTTAGGGCATTCTTTTCTTCTAGTTGATTTTTATGAAACTAGGAGTCATAGTGTTATGTTTGGGAGACTTTAGAAGCTCAATTGAGGTATATTAGTCTTGATGGTTTATATTATCACCACAAAAGAATGTTATGAGAATAACTTTAAAGTTTATTTCATTCATGGAGGTTACAATGATGAGATGTATTAGGTATGGCTCCGGATAAAGTGTATGATTGTTTACAAAACTGTAAATGGTTATGGTTCCGTATAAATGGAACATATAAATGAAAAATGGAAATGAAAATGAAATGGAAACGGTATTGATTTTGGTAAATGATAATTTACTAAATTATGAATATGGTAAATATTTTTTTTTCTTCTGAAACACACCCTCTCTAAATGCCATCATAAGGGAAGTCCGCGCGTGAGGTGAGGCCCCCTGGCTAGTGAATACAGGGTGGATATAGTCCTAGGCCATGTGAGCGTTTGTTGTTGTATATTTTCTTCGATGGGTAGGTAATTTCGGGTGTGGTTATGACTACCCCGCAGGCACATGGACGCTTCCCGGCGTCTTGCGTTGTAGGTGCCCAGGTGTCGTAATTGATAGGCCCTGAAAGATGATGGTCATTTAGGGACGCGTACCGTGGGGAAACCTGGACGGGCGGTCTTAGAATCGTTATATAAATATAATTATAACTATTCTTAATCAAGTGGGACTTGATGGATTATAAGTGCCATAAAGAGCACAAGGAATGCCATAAAGAGCATTTGATGATGACTATATTCCTGTTAAGGAATGGAATGATATAAAGAACCTAATGAGATGCCATAAAGTGCATAATTGAGACAAAATGCCACAAAGTGCATAAAATTGTGATTTTATATTTCCTGGTAAGGAATAGATAAATGAAATAATCGGTATACATGATGAAAGTTTTAAATTAATGTTAATCATTTTTATTTCTCCTGCTTAACTAAAGTAAATTTATGATTGATTAAGTTGTCTTAGCTTATGCATTGGAATTGTGTAGGTAGATCCTTATTTCTGTTAGTCATGATTACTATTCATAGCTGTCATACTTTTTATTCATCTGGTGATCATATAAAACCGGGCCCTGACCCGTTCATATTTCTTGTTGTGCATGCATCTTGTCTCCGTTTAGTTGGTTCCGCCGTAAGGACGCCTGTTGTGACTTTCCTATTCCGGTATTTTTGACGAGCCGTGATGCTTTGCGGGTATTACGAGACATATTACAATAGACGTTGTCATTCTTGTACTGGAGTTAAGATCAAGTCTTTTATTCGGGCGTGAGGCCCAAGCCTTTGTAATTGTTTAATGTAATGTATTATATAATTTATTGAATTTGTTCAACACTGTTGTAGAGTCTGTTGACCGACGGCATATTCGGTCCTTTTAATTGTATACTTATTGTTATTATGTATATATGTTCTTGGGGTTTCCACTTTTCGTTTCAGTATTGGGTTGTTTAAACTCTTTCTTTAACTTTAAAACAAAATTTTTTGCAACCCATTTTTTGAAATATTGGGTGGTTATCCTGGATACTTTTATATTGTTGTGATACTGAGAATGATTCCATCCGTGATTCCTATTATATTGGAGTATTGGGCTGGCCATCCCTTATTTTGGTGAGCGGGTTGTCACAGATGGTATCAGAGCATCAAGTTCTAGAGTCCTTAGGAATCTGTGTGGACGCCTTATGTTTTCAGCGTTGCTTTTGATTTGACATAGAGCCCTAGGATTAAGATCATTGATTTCTTTTGTAAGATTTCGTTCTCCTGCCATGTGGTAGAACCCATAGAATCTTTTGCGCATTCGTGTGAGATTAGTAGGTCGATTGAAGAAGGGCGCTAGAGAAGGTCGTTGAGAAGGCGTCATGACATGGGACTACTAGGAACTGTAAGTTGTGGTCAGAGATGAGGACTGCTTTGGAGGTCGCTTCCTTTTTGTAGCATTTTCTTATCTTGCTACTGCGACTACTAATTGTCGTGGATGTATTTTTCCAAGTACCGCTAGAAGTAGAGGGTGGTACTAAGTTTGGGATTTCAAGCAACATTAAAATTGAAGTGGAGAGGAGAGGAGCCCATGACGAGGGCCAAATGTTGAAGTAAGATAGAGGAGATGCATCCTCGTTTAGTGGATGCGTAAGGTCCAGGAGCTTTGGCCCTAAGGAAGGGGTGTAGAAGTGCCCAGATGAAAAGGATGGAGGAAAATCCTTCACCCATAGGAGTAGCGTTGAGATGGTGGGAATGTAGTCACCATGATTATGGGTGCAGGAGGTTTTACCCATGGAGAAACTCGGTGGACACTTGCAACAACGAGTTTCTCTGGGATAACTGGAATGATGAGAAGGTGGATTCTCAAATGCTCACATGAGGTTCGGTCAGAAGCCGACAGTGAATAAAAGTTGTACGGTTAGGAAGGTCGTACACCAAAATAAGGTAGGTATAAGGAAGAAAGAGCTCCTCAGTGGAATGATAGGCTCCAGAATAAGTGTCGTTAACACTCCTGAAGTAACGGTGTTCATGAAACCCCATTGGTGGATATCCGCCCGGGGAGAATTCATTGAACTAAGGAAAGTAGGCCGGTAGTGTGTTCTCTTTTGTTGAGAAAGAAAAAGGGACTGCGTGCGAAATTATTTGGCAGCCAGGGACGAAACAATGGTTATGACATGGAGTGTAGGACCACTCATTTTGATTCTGTTAATTGGAGATCAAGGGCAAAGATAAAGTGCCTAGTTGGGGAGTTGGTGGAAGTAATATTGGTTAGGATAAGACTCTAGTATGGTGTCTGAGAACCATTAGTATTTAACCCGGGGTGATTAGCAAGAATGTTGGTGGGAATTCCACCTTAGTAGTGGGGCGCATTCCCCATGGTAAGATAGAGTAGTATTGTGTTTACTCTAGATTCGAATGTGTATATCGAGCTTGTAATAGTATTGACACTATTATAGAAAGGGTAATAATATGACTTCCGTGGTAGGGAAGTTTTATGTTTTCTTCACTCGTTACGAGGCGAGTGATAATATTTTAAAATGTATATGTGTAGTATGTGTTACCTTGTTTGAGTGTTTGGTTGTTTGTTTGCATGGTATGTGGTGGTTATGCCTTATCTCCACGACCAACAAGGTTAAGTAGTAATGCATAGGAGGGGTTCCTTGTTTGGATTCCTCTTTTGCGGGACGCTCCACGCGCGAACCTTAACGACATTGGGAGTGGAGAGATGTTACTTTTCCTTTATCTTATTTTATTTTATTTTGTTGATGGAGAGTTGGGTTGAAAGGTTTAGCTGAGAATCACGTAGTTGAGTGATTAAGGGCTACTAAAGTGCGAGATAGAAGCACTGTATATAGTTCTCTCCTCTGATTGATTTGAGGGAGACTGAGATATGAAGTCGAATTGAGACTTCTGGTTATGCCTTGATGAGAAGGCCATTTAGTAAGATGTGTATATGGTGGGATAAATATTTGTAAGACTTTCAGAAAGTAAATGTCCGATTGTTGAAATCCTTAATTATTAGAATGGTAAGATATAGAAGTAGAATCTTATTAATAGGGTTGTGAGTTAGAATTTTATCGATCCCGATCATGTGTCTTAGACCGTTATATCTTGATGACCGACGATACGAGGTAGTAGTGTAACGGGAGGGTTCCTTGATTGGATTTCGCTTCGGCGAGACGTCCCACGCAAGAAACCGAGCGAATGTCGGGAGTTGAGAAAGGTCTTGGGCACTAGGGATATACTTAGAATAATACGTCTATGACTTAGATAAGATATATAGATATAGATCGACTTTAGAATAATTAAGACGCAAGGCCTTTAGGGCATGTGACGTTGATTTAGGAAGGCTATAGGGAGTTGACCACGTATAGGTTGTGGGTTAACTCTAAGAAGGATTAGGTCCCTAGGAACGAGAAGTATGGAATCTCGAGTGGTTTGGAAGGTTAGGCCGAAGGAGATGAGGCATCTCTTAGATAGAGTGTTACGTTGGTAACTTAACTTTCGGGGAGTTAAATGGATAAGTTGACCTTTACTCCTGAGCCCATGTTGTTAAGCTCGAGAGTGAATTTAATGAACAAGTCTCTGCCAGGAATGAGGAGTAATAATACTGGAGCATGGACCCATTGTTTATGCGTCTCACAAGCTTAAACTTTGTGAGAAGTATTATGCCACGCTTGAGTTAAAATTCATTGAGGTGGTGATCGCCTTAAAGAAATGAGGCACCGCTTCCTGGGCAGTAAAAAATTGGTATTTCTCGCAAGCCACAAGTTATTGCATTATGTTGTGGGAGGAATCGAGTTGGTGTATAAAGTTCATAAAGGACTATTGATGAGATATTCCCTTTCGCTAAGGGAATGCGATTTGGGGCAGTCGAGGCGTCGAGTAGAATACCCGTCGGGGAAATTTGTGAAGGCATGGAATGCCAAGTAGAACGAGCATTCACGTTTGTGACTGACCATTTCACCTAATCGTGTGAAGAAGAGTAGTGGTGGAATGAAGAAAGGTATATTCATAGATATTATCTTTGAATTTCCGACATCGAGCTGGTCATGATCCTATTAGAGAAATTATTGATCGTTCGACCAATTCGTTGCTTTTCGGCCTTATGGGTGGACTATATTTAGAAGGGTACACCCCGCTCTATATGGAGGAATGGTAGAATCGTATGAAGTGCCCATCACTAATGGTGGATTGAGACTAGATATTCATGTCGAAGGTTTGGTAAAGTTTCCATGAAGGTATGGGAACCGTATGGAAATGGAGTATATCTTACCACCCTAAAGTGGATGGATGAACGGAGGAAGCTAACCTAATGCCGAAAGGCATACCTCGAATGTGAGCCTTAGACTATATAGACAGAGGGGAGCAATAGCTGTATAGAGGGACATTTTTGTACAATAATTCAGATCTTTCCTATGCTATGGCACCGCGAGTGGCCTAGTGTAGCCGGTTGAGAAATTCACATACTCGTTGGATGGAACCAGCGGATCATATGTTCCTTGGACTTGGAATAGTTTCGGAACATTTCTTTAATGATTAGGCTTATTGAGTCTTATATTTTCAACCCTCCTAAATTCCTCAAACAATGACTTGGGAAGAAAATTCACAGCAGTATATTTCGTGGTGGAAACATAATTAACCCTATACCTAACTCTCCCAGCCTCCACATTATCTGGATCATTACAATACACAACCCTAAAATAAACTCTCCCCCCAATTTGGTCATGCTCATCATTAAACTTAGACTTAAAACACGAAAAAGAATACAACTTCCTAAAATGTATCCCTTCCCACCTACCCCTTGTCATTTTTATCAATTTGAAACAATCAATAGAGAGGAAACAATAACATCATATGGGTACTTGAAAATGTTAACTTTATTGTATTCCTTACGTGAGAGTGAAGTTCATGAGATCTCTTCCTTCCACCATGGTGTTCATTTTAACGCAAACTTATATGCACTAACCCGCTACTAAACAGGCAAATTATTGTCATATTCTCAAACCGGGAGACCCAGGACTACGCGGTCAGTTCTTACAAGTTACATTGGTCCCGTGCGAGGTGTTCGTGCCTCCTACGGGGTCGTTTGGGGGCTGGTTTGGGTTTTCACCCTCTAACGGCTTGTTTTTAAGTTTAAGTGTTGATTTTTATTCGCAAACCGGAAGACCCGAGACTATGCGGTCAGTTCCTACAAGTTATATTTGTCCCGCGCGAGGTGTTCGTGCCTCCTATGGGGTCGTTTGGGGGTTGGTTTGGGTTTTCACCCTTTAACGACTTGTTTTTAAGTTTAAGTGTTAATTTTTGCAAATTATCATCGTATTCTCAAACTGGGAGACCCGGGACTACACGGTCAGTTCCTACAAGTTACATTGGTCCTGTGCAAGGTGTTCGAGCCTCTTATGGGGTCGTTTGGGGGCTGGTTTGGGTTTTCACCCTTTAACGGCTTGTTTTTAAGTCTTAAGTGTTATTTTTGCAAATTATCATCGTATTCTCAAATCGAGAGACCCGGGACTACTCAGTCAGTTCTTACAAGTTACATTGGTCCCGTGGGAGGTGTTCGTGCCTCCTAAGGGGCTTTTGGTGGCTGGTTTAGGTTTTCACCCTTTAACGGTCTGTTTTTAAGTTTAAGTGTTATTTTTGCAAATTATCGTCGTATTTGCAAACCGAAAGACCCGAGACTACGCGGTCAGTTCCTACAAATTATATTTGTCCCGCGCGAGGTGTTCGTGCCTCCTACGGGGTCGTTTGGGGGCTGGTTTGGGTTTTCACCCTTTAACGGCTTATTTTTAAGTTTAAGTGTTGATTTTTCCAAATTATCGTCATATTCTCAAACGGGCAAACCTGAGACTACGCGGTCAGTTCCTACAAGTTATATTTTTCCTGCCCGAGGTGTTCGTGCCTCCTACGGGGTCGTTTGGGGGCTGGTTTGGGTTTTCACCCTTTAACGGCTTGTTTTTAAGTTTAAGTGTTGATTTTTGCAAATTATTATCATATTCTCAAACGGGGAGACCCTAGACTACGCGGTCAGTTCCTACAAGTTATATTTGTCCCGCACGAGGTGTTCGTGCCTCCTATGGGGTCGTTTGGGGTCTGGTTTAGGTTTTCCCCTTTAACGGATTGTTTTTAAGTTTAAGTGCTGATTTTTGCAAATTATCGTCATATTCTCAAACGGGAAAACCTGGGACTAATTTTGAAAAACGGGCAAATTATCGTCATATTCTCAAACGGGGAAACCCGGGCAAATTATCGTCCTTTAGTGTATATATAGTAAGGCATAATTACTATCAACATACATAATTTTGAAAAACTAACACATGTTATTCAAACTCCATTCATTAGAACTCTTATCATTGGAAGAGGTCTGATGATGTGGGAATGCTCACACAACTAAAGTTTTTTTTTTTGTGACTTTAAGTAATAAGTAAATATTCTTATAGAGTTTCTCATAGTTGAGCCAATTACGTCTTGATTAATAGCATAAGATCACGTAACTTTAATTTTACTTCCATAACAAAACTTCAAATATGAAAACACCTATTTAAAAAAAAAGTGTTAAACCCCATAACCATATATACACTAAAGGACACGCATATATAAAGTACTGCACATATATAAAACTATATATCTTATTAGAAGTAAAATATAATACTAGAGTTTTACCTGTCCAGTAGCGGGTTAGTGAGATTCTGCATGTGAAAGTTACATTACTTGTAATTCCTTGACCTTGGCCTTGCTTTGAAGCTACTTTTACATATAAACTGCTAACATCCTGACCTACAATACGTTAATGTGATCAAAATTAACCAGAGAATAAACTAGAAATAAGTCTAGTCCAAAGGGTATGAACAATAAGCTTACCTTTGTATCCATGCTAACTAGATCCTTAGCACAAGTGAACAGTCCAAATGGATGACAACCAACTGCCAAAAGAAAATTTACAAACGACCTTTCATGCATGTTAGAAGACTTTTCATATGGTGCACTCAATCAACCCACAATAGAGGCGAACCCACCCAAAATATGTCATTGCACTTGTGATGGAACAACATGCCTTCTCTCTGTTTCTGAAACATAATTGTCCAACAAACAAACTGACAGATAAGAAAAAAAGAAAAAAAAGTGAGAGATAAGTATAATCCAGAAGAATCAACTATCTACATCATCATTATATATAACTCAATTACAGAAATTTATTGAATGGTTTCTTACTGGACAATAAAAAGAAAAACAAATAAAGAATGGAAAAAATAAAGAAAAATTCCATATAGTGAATACTTACTTACAGTTATTGATATGCCCCCAAGCCCCCGGTGATTGCTCACAACAACATTCTGGCCACATTTTGCAACAAAGTTTGGCACTATTTCATCAACCAAACATAGAGCTAATAAATTTAAAGTGTATAATTACATGTATATACATACATGTGCAAATATACATATTCATACCAATCAAAAGCTGATCTTTAGTGCGTTTCTTCCCTTCCACCTTCAAGTACACACACTATGTGCACGCACACATATATACATAAACAATCAATTCATTGATGAGACACTAAGGTGTTAAAATGACAATATACAAACATATATACACACACACACATACGCATTTTGGCAATTAATTCTAATTCTAAATTTCTCTATAGACCTTTATTTCCCATTTTTTTTCCTAAAGTTTTAGTGAAATTATCTCAATTTTTTTTTCATTTCCACCCTTCCAGCTCCAAATCTACACACAGACAATCAACTCATCAACGAGACATAGGGCTGTAAAAAGGAAAACATACAACTATATGAACACACACACACCGTGTTTTGGCAAATAGTATTCTGATTTTTCCTCAAGCTTCAATGACAAAAATGCTATAAGTATTTCATTTATTCCCTACCAACTCCACATATATGAACAATCAATGCATTAACCAGTCACAAAGGAGTTAGAAAGAAAATCTATAATCACACACACACACACACACACACACACACATATATATATATATATATATATATATATATATATACACACGTGTACGCATCCTTACGATTGAAATACCTGTGTTGGTTTGATTTCATAGATATTGTGGATGATGGAGGCAACAGTGAGGATGAGGCACCGGGTAGTGTGGATCGTGGAGTATGGAGGCGGTGGGAGGCTGCGATGAAGAGGCGGCGGCGGGAGGCTACGATGAAGAGGCGGCGGCGGGTAGCATCGATCGGGGTTGCCGGGTAGTGTGGATCGGAGAGTCGTCGGGTATAGAGAGAGAGGGGGGGAGATTTAGTCTCTTGAAAAAAATAACCATTTGGTCTCTTGAAATTTTGGTTCCCCCCTCAAATTTTGGGGTGTTATTTTTTTAATGAAGTGTACTCATATTGGGCACGGTTTAGAACCGTTCCAGAATCTGACACAGTTTTAAACTGTGCCAGTTTATGATTAAACCGTGCCAGATTTTGGCACGATTTTAAACCGTGCCAGATTTTGGCACGGTTTTAAACCGTGCCAAAATCTCCATCCCTCAACGTGCCAGATTAGCATTTTTGGGGTAGTGAATTAGCAGCAAGAATGTTTGCAACAGGCCTAGGTGTTCGAACAGGCCAAGTCTCCAGATATGTGGACATACCCAGAGTAAGTACATTTAGAAGCATTGCAAGAAAATAACTAGTGCTAAAATCTACAAGTAAAAGTTTAGCAACCTGAAGCAGAGTAATTTGCTTCTTGACACCTTGAAACTCAAGATCTAAAACAGTATCCTACATACACATAGAAAAAGTCAATGCAAGAAATCCTATAATACAAGTGTTCATAGCATGGTATAGAATTTTAATTTTAAAACATCCATAAGTAATTAGATCCACATAACATTCTACGAATTACTATGTAGATTGCAACAAATTTTTTAACATACATTATTTTTTTAAATCATTCACATCCTTGATCATGTGAATATATTTTTTTCTGACACTTCATTTACATCCAACTATATTAATTTAATATACCACAAATAGTACTAATAATATTGAGGGCACCTAGATCTATATTCGGAGCCTACAAATATCAAGCCAAAGAAAAAGGAACATGTAAGAGAAAGATAAAAGGTAACGAATTTTAGGGACAGAAAAAGGTTCCTGTAAAAAAATTATTTTCTTCCTTGTGAGTGACCCCATATTCTCATAAGAATAATCCATCCACACTTTGCTTCACTTAGTTTTCCAACACAACGAAATACTAAAAACTGAATTTCCAGTATTTTTCCACCTTTAGCTTCTCACACCAAAATTCTATAAACCTAACCGATTCTATTTTCCGGTAGCAAACCTAATTCTCCTAAGACTAGAATAAGTAATAAATATACCAAATTTATCCTTATACCTCAAGCTGATATAGATGCACTTGCATTACTATTACATTGGTTAGAATGCACCAAAACACCATATAGTATTTTAGACCTTGGGCGACTTGGTCTTTAGGCCATGCCGGCCTTGTTTTCCTAAGGCAAATAATATTTGGAGTTTTGTTTTAGTGTTGTTAGTTTTAGCAATGTGACACATGTCCTAATTTTGGCAAGTGGGAGCGTAATAATGATTTTTAGCCCTTACATAACCCCTAGGCTTGGGATTACAATATATATTTGTGTGTTAATCATGTGATCTAGGTAGAGGCTAGTTTCTCTTTTCGAAAGAGTTATCGCTCCTTGAATTTTTGGCGTTAGGGAATAAAAGACTAGTACCCTAAAATTGTAGACCTCACATACGGTCCAAAATGTCATTTCTAAAATATTTTTGTCACTACATCCAGTCCTTTTCAATTAAGCATGACTACAGATGTAAGATACTCACTAACCATTACCACGTACAGTCTACTAACCACTTATGTGGTAATGCCCACATAGTAATCCATCACTGTAGTCTTGAGCTAAAATACTAACCACCCATAAAAGAAAGGAATAACAATCAACTATTATGAACAATTGGTTCTTTCTTTACTTGAGCTATGTTCATGAACACATATTAACATATTCAAACTATTTGTTGTATGTTAACATCTTCATGTAATACTTATTTTTGATCATTCGTTCCAAATTAGTCAAGTTTTCCTCTTAGAATCCTGCTTATTCGTGCAAGGATTTCAAGTCACATATGAAAATCACTATCATTTTACTTAATCACTTCTCATATCATGAAATTTCATTACTAAACCTTTAAATTTGATTTAAGGTTATTGTTTACATTATAACCATATTTGAGGGAAAATAGGGATGATTTCATCGATGTGGTATACATGAGTGTATGATGTCTACATTTCACCTACACTAAGTCAGTCGCTGACTTAGTTGTCGATAAGGATATATCCACACGAAGGTTTTTGCTAGATTACTCCATAAAGCTCCTACTATGACTCAAACTATTGGGATGCTAAGGAAGATACATGATCGACTATCATAGTTCAAAGCATATTAAATACCTGACTAGGTAGGACTCATGCTTATATAAATAATACTTCGCTCGTTATGAGGAGGGAAGATGATGACAAATTGTTAACAACTCATTTTTATACTTATAAATATGGCTTGGACTCTTAACTAGCATATTGTAGAACTCCAAGTCAGTCTATCTTTTCTCCTTGTTCTTTGTGATAATAATAAACTCTTCCTCTCATCTTCCTCGTGGACATAGTCAATGACGACTTTCTAAACCACATTAAACCATTGTGTTTGTCCTTGCTTGTTTAAATATTTGCAATTTATAGGGTTATTATTGGCAACAAGCACATTATAGAAAGGATTCTTCAATAATTTTGTTCCATCTATGAAATTTATTAATGTTCCCCCACCACTATAGTTGTCAACATGGGTATTGAGTAATAATAATCACAAGCAGTCAAAGGAATTTAATCAGAGATTAGGATCACACGAAGGGATTCTTCATAAACACAATCTCCTTCCGAATATAGCGATGCCAAATATTATAGATGATTTATCTACCCACCGAATTGGAACCATTCGACACCATCTCCATCATGATATACCATCCTAAGAGCCTTTAACCATAAACCAGACATTGTGACTTATGAACCTCTATGAAGAGCAACTGCAGAAGTGAGATTCAATGATATCTTGTCTTTAAAAGAAACTCACCAAACAAACTAATGGACGGGGTTCCGATTATCACGACATTGTTCAACAACTAAAGAGAAGAAAATTGCTCCCCAAATACTCTGTCTCCACCTAATAATGGTCAGGATTCCAAATATAAGAGCCGACGTCAACCAATCATATTGATAAAAAAAGAAACTTTCTCAAAACCTAAAGCCTCATAGGACTGAGAACTGGCCTATTAATCCACCTGAGGCCATTCACTAGGACCCTACCATTAATCTTCCTCATCCATCAAGGAAACCATCAGGTCTAGAGAACCTGCAAAAGATTGTTATAAAAGAGTGTGAAGTAAATTTTAGTCCAAATTATGGGCAAACTTCGAAAGACATATCCATGTGGTCTCTCAAACATGGTGTAACATCCCTATTTACTCAAGAGAATGATGATTTTAACCTTCCAAGAAAGTTCACACCCCTTAAGATTAATACCTATGATAGAAAAAATGACCATGCTCAACCTCTGTCTTCAAAGTTCTTTCCCTCATATTATAAGCAGCGAACAACTTGTCATGCCCCTTATCAACACTGAGTTGCTGATACTTCTTCTCGCACCCCTCGTGCAAAAGGGATGTAGATTCTTTATATTGTTGCTGAATCTCTTTAAGAGTTACTTGGAGATCTTCAATCATTTCATTATATGCTACATTGTTGGCCACTGCATGATTGAGCAGGCACTTCAAATATTGGTAGGCTTCAATTGCCTGCTTTGAAGCATCTTGGCCGAGGATGTCGACGATTTGTGCTGCACTCAGATCTGTGTGACCAGCTGTGAAGTACTCATTACATTGCCTCAACAGCTTTGTATCATGAGCAGACAATAATTCCATTCTGGCCATAAACTAATAAAGGAAGAGAAAGCAAGAATCAATAAGAATGCAAACAGAGTATGAAGATGAGAGTCAACAGTATGCATAATCAAAAGTTCAAGTTTTATTACATCATAGTAGAGAAGTACAAAGTCAGAGTTACATTTGATAAAGAAAAGCAAACACAGAGAAAAATCCGAACAACTCTACACCTTTTCCTTGTCTCCCAAAATTTTCTCGGGAGGCTGGGACGAGGAGGTAGGTTGCTCGGGGGGAACAGATGGTTGCTCAGAAAGAACTGGAGGTTGCTAGAATGAAGTAATAGATAGTTGAAGTTGCTCGCTGGTGGATTAGATAGTCGGGGGTGAGAAGTTTGATCTCCCATCACCATGGAATATTTCTCAGAGGCAGCTTCGTCCTCTTCTTCTTCTTCAGGAGTTGGAGGGGGGGCCGGGATGTGTCGCTGGAACAAGTCAGAATTTTCATCGACCTTCATTTCTTGCAACGCAGCGACCCAGCCATCGCTAAAGTATTTGTGGCTATCATATTCCACATGTGACATCATGGCATCCAAACCTTTGTTCCACCCCTTATCCCAACCGGCGCTGAAAGACTTCTTCATAGCCAACTTCCTTTTCACTTTCTCCGAGGAGATCTTCTCGGATAGAAGTTCCTCGGAAGCCTTCAATTTATTCTCAGTTTCCTCCTTCTGACGACTTACTTCACGAAGTTGGACTAATTCTTTCTCAACAACCTTGAGCTTATTCTCAAGCTCCCCAGAATTTTTGAGCATCTTGTCAAGCTCTTTATTTTTCTCTTCTAAATCTTTTATTCTCTTCTCCGATCCTTTGGAGTCTTCAACAGCTTGGTTCCTCTCCTGCTCGGTGGAATCAAGTTTCTTCTCCCAAGAAACCTTATCATCATCATATTTCTGACGAGAATCTTTCAGAGACTGCGTCAGGCCCACCAAAGCTTCCTCCACTCCAGACGAGGAGCTTGAAGCTTTAATAGCTTCATCTTTCTTCAAAATTGTGTTAAAACAGGTTACCAACTGGGAAAAGAAAATGATATCAAGTTAGTGCACAGATGTAACAAGGGAAAAATGAAAAAGAGGACAACAATACTTACATAAGCAATGTGACGAGCAACTAATGTAGTGACCATGTCCCAAGAAAGGTTTTCTTCAATACCTTGGATCTCGGGAATGATCCAAGTCTTCACCGAGCTCATGGCAGAGCTCGGGGTAACAAAAGTGGGAACACCACTTCCAGTACTCGGGGGCTGAGAGATGGATTCAGCCAAATTGACAGAGGAGCTTTTCTTCAGCCTCGTCAGAGGAGCATCAACAGTCTCTACTAACGATGTAGTCTTAGCCGGAGAGATGACAATCACCTCGCTTGGAGCAACAACCTTGCTTGGGGACACTGAGGGCTTCTCGGCAACCTTCACAGGAACAGCCGAAGAAGGTGCATCAATTTTCTTTATCCCTTCTCCTGGGACATCAATCTTACTCTTCTTTGTCTCTCCAGCACCAAAGGCAGATTTTTCAAAGAGAGTAGGAGGTCTTCTTTTCTTCATCCTTTCACTCAAAGGAATATGTGACTCGGGTGAAGAACTTGTAGAAGCTGGTATTGGTTCTACGTCGCTTATAATCGGACGAGCAGTGAAGGATGAGGTATAACTTTTATACTGCAGCAAATACGAAGCTGACCTAATATGCTCGTCGGCAACAGTCTGATGCAAGCTCCAGATATGTTTCAAATGCTCTATGTTAACTTCTGTCTCTTTTGGAGACTTTCTTTTGCTATCAACTACAAATCATTGAACATGAAAATATCAGTGGCACATTTTATCAAATACAAAGAAAGCATAATTTCAAAAATAAAATGAAATAAAAATAACCTATCCCATTGTCATAGGGAGGGCATCTGGGACCCTGATACACTTCATCTCTAGTTAAAGGAGCATGTTGCCAATTTTTTATAACAACCCCGTGCTCGAAATAGTTCCTATTGGCATCTAGGAGATTGACTACTAGAGCCCTATTTAAAAACCTAGTTTTTAAATAAAATGTATTGTCACCAACAGCCCATCTATAACAAAACATAATTTCTGGAATTGCTATACGAGTTCCATGAATTTGATTTAATCTATGAACCCCGTTAACTATTCTCCATGTATTGGGGGCTATTCTTGCAGGAACAACGTCAAAATACTAACAGAATTCCAGACATAAAGGATTTAGGGGAAAGGAAAAACCACATTCAGCAACAAAGAGACTAGGGAACCAATGTTCCTCAGCCAAACGGAAATAATCCGAAGGTTCGGAAAGTTCCTCCAGAACAACCCATGAAGGGATAGAGAAATCAGAATGAAATTTATCCAGAGACTGAACAGGGTAAACCATGATGAATAAAGGAAATAAAGAAGAGGAAAGAAAATCTTACAGAAAAAAGATGAATCTGTTGACAACGAACGATGAAAAGGATGAACGCACAAGAGAGAAAGACAACGGAAAATTCAAAGATACGAATTTGAAAAAGTAGAAGACGATGGGATTGTCTGCAACGCTTAAATACCTTACCTTGGGAAATGGTAAAGATAAAGATTACAAAAAGAGACGGTTACGCTACCGGCAGCCTAAAAGACAAAAAAGGGCGCGGGAACCGAAGCGGTTATAAAAATTCAAAAAGTCCGATTCTACGAATTTGGAAGGAGAAATAAATACAAAAGAAAATACTCTTAAAAATCAAGAAGACCATTTAAAACGCCATATTTCGAGAAAGAATGTTCCACAGTCCTCAAATTTCGAACTGTGAAACATTGGGGGCTTCTGTTGATACCAAATTTAACCTGCTGACATGGCTCAACTAAATGAAGACACGTGGCAATTTACGTGGCAATAACAAGAGCTCTCCGAGGAACAATACTGCAACGAGGAACTCTACTCCCCCGACCAACTCACCGACTAACAAGAGCTCTCCAAGGAAGATTATTACTCCGAGCAACTCATGGATGGCGAGTTACTTAGGCGATCCGAGCAGCTTTGGCGGTCCGAGCTGCACCTCGATCAGAGCATTTATTATCAGACAATTAAGAGGATTAAATGGGAATTAAATGCTGATTATCATCATACAGATGTATACGTTACTTGAACAACTATGTATTACTCTTTCACATGTACAGCCTGATGGCTATAAATATCTTGTATCGTCCTCATTGAAGGGGACCGGAATTTCTTGGAGGATAATTATACTTCAAGAATTCTTAAACACTCAGCAATAACAAAACAGTGGATGTAGGCCATTCTTTTAAGGCTGAACCACTTTAAAATCTTTTGTCTCATGTTTATTTTTATCTGTGATTAAATAATTAGAGATAATCTAGTTTTTTACATCAACATGGGTTATTGTTGTTTCCTCCTTACTTAAGTTGCTTTCTAGGTATGGGACTAGTTAGTAGACCTCTGGGTAGTTATTACTTCCTAGGTATGAGACTAGATAGTGATGACGATTTACGGATATAAATTTCAGGATGGGATGATTTTTGACTTATTCCTTGGTTTTAGGAGTCTCGGGAGAAGACTAGGTGGTATTTATTAGTGGGTATTCTTCCTATAGGATAGGCTAGAATATAAGTGTGTTTTGTGAGACTTCTAGGTATGGGACTAGAGGTGTTTTGGGGATTCATTGTCGATTAGAGGGTAGGGTAATAATAATTAATGAGGACTTCAAATTTAATTGAGAATTAATACGTAAGATAATAAAGCGGGTATTAAAATGAATGGCATAAATAATGGGTTTGGATAAAAATGCAAAGTGCAAGTGGGTACCATATTATGGGATGGCTGAGATATCAGTTGGGTATTCGTGTTGAAATCGTGGCATTCGTATCTACAATTTCTTGTTAATTGTATTTTCGTGTCAAGTTCGTGTTTGATTTTTAACCAGAACACGAACACGATACGACAAGACTTCGTGTCCAAAAACACGACTACGAACAGTTTCTTCCCCTTCGTAGGCCCTAGTGCACGATTATTTTTTACCATTTTTACTCCCTAATTATGTAAGGGTAATAAGTAGAAAAAATTGTTACAGATTTACACTACGCTCATGTTCTAGTCATTCCCTTCCATACAAAACTCGTGAATTTTTTAAGGTGACCTATGTTCTGATTGGTCAAACTATCAGTTTCTTTCCCTTCGTAGTCCCCCGTATGCAATATCTTTTGACCATTTTGGAACCCCTTATTCATCAGGGCAACATTTAGAAAAAAATGTTATATTTTTACACTACGCCCAACATCTAGATATACCCTTCAAAGCAAAAATCGTGAATTTTTCGATGACGACCTATTTTCCGGTAGGTCAAACTATCAGTTTCCAACCCTCTGTATGCCCATGTGTGAAATATTTTCTTACCATTTTAGGACTCGTAGTGCATCAGGGCAATAAATAGAAAAAAAATGTTATATTTTTACACTATTCGCCACTTCTAGGTATCCCGTTCCAAACAAAACTCATGAATTATTTGATGACAACGAATTTCTCGGTAGGTCAAACTATTAATTTTTTTCCTTACCTAGGTCCGTGTAAAATATATTTTTTGACCATTTTGCAGCTCCTAATGCGTCAGGGATATAAATAAAAAAAAACACTGTTATAGTTTTAAAGTACATGCGTCTTCTAGGAATATCCTTCTAAGAAAAACTCGTGAATTATTTTAAGATGAACTATTTTCCAATAGGTCAAGCTATTAGTTTATTTCCCTCCGTAGTCCCTTGTAGGTGATTTTTTATACCATTTTCAGACTCATAATTAATAAGGGGAAACATTTAGAAACAAAAATGTTATAGTTTTAAACTATGTGCAACTTCTAGGTAATCCCCTTCCAAGCAAAAATCGTGAATTTTTTTTATGATGTTCTATTTCTCGGTACGTCAAACTATCAGTTTTTTGCCTTTCGTAGGCCCCCGTGCGTGACATTATTTTACCATTTTATGACTTATAGTACATCTGAGCAATAATTAGAAACAAAATTATTATAGTTTTACCCCATACGCGACTTTTAGGAGTTACAATCGCCCTTTATCAGTCAACATCTTTAATAGTTTTACAAGGTTTCTTGTATCCTTCATCCCTGATAGTGTGGCTGATTTGTTCTTGACTAACGCCATCAATATTGAGATAAATATTTCCCCATGCATTCATGGTTGCAACACAAGGTCTTAGTAACGAACATATAAAGAAGTTATGATAATAAGAAAATAGAGAGGATAGCGTACTTAGGATCTGATGTGGGAATAATTAACTTGGTTGAATTTTGACGGAAAGATGTCACATACTAAATTTCGTACGTATATTTTGAATTACATAGATAACTAATAACATTCATTACAAGAAATAGAAATGTATAGAAATATAAGGGTATAACATGGATTTATTCAGTCTTATTACAACGAAACGTTATAACATAAACTGTCATCGAGGATAAAATAATGGTAATACATTATAACTGCATGTATTGGTAGGTAATTGTTTGAATAATCCACATAGTTCGGCCGGTCTTGCTAGTGAATTTCTAGAGGTACATAACCGTTTAATATAGGTGTGATGTGGCAATTGAAGTCTCGGGGAGGGGGAAATTATGGTCTTCACTATGTTCCCGATTTATCTTGAGAAAAACAATGTAAGCACGATTGTCAAGTAGAAAATTCTAATTCTATAATAGTTTGAGGAATAATTTGAGGAATATAAGTGGAATCAAATTAAAATAGGATGTGATCAATAGCAAGAATTTGATGTGATCAGTAATAGTAAACTAAATAAAACGCAACATAATCAACAATATGATGATATCCAAAATGATAAAAATTTCGATTTAGAATGGTTAGGGTTGTAGAAGGGACCAATAATTATTTGTTAAAGAGACTAAGGGTAATAGCCATAATGATAACTTGTCAATTCCTGACCTTGAACCAGTTTCAAGGGGGTAATAATTTACAATATAGTCTAATAACAATCACCATAATGTTTAATTACCACATTGAATCGATTAGAGTCCGTAAACTAAAAAATTTCATTTCGATAAGAAAATTTTCAGAGTTTAAATACTCTCAGCACACAATGAATTAAATCCTCAAACCAAAATCATTCTTTTCTATTTTACTTCGGGAACAAGGATATATATATATATATATATATATATATATATATGTTGTTGTTCAAATGTTTCTCTATAAGCACATATGTTCAACTGAAAATTTCATAAAACTAACCAAATTGGGTAGAACGATATAGTCAACGTCATCCCAAAAAAGTTATATTTTCAGAACCTTATAAAAAAATATTGGCTTTAAAATCATTGAAAATAGTATAATGTACTGAATTTAATTAAAGGCCAACTTTTTCCTATTCTAAAGGTTGAGGATTAAGTGGTCAACACGCACGTGCGTACAGTTAAAATCAGCACATGTGACCTTTGACCAAGCGCATGAGGGCGCGTGACCAATGAAATTTTTTTGAAAAACTTTCCAGAAATTTTATTTTATTTTTCTGGTCAAAATGATATAATACATCACCCGGTTTGGCTAACTAAAACCCTAATTCCACAATACCCTCAAAATTTAATTAAAGAGTATTAACATTTTCTTTTTCACTTAAACCCCTAGCTTTTGAGACTTTCAAATTTTAACCTCAAAATATACTCTTCACATTATTTCCAATATATAAGTCTTTTGCATACCCATCTAAAAATGAGTAGATTTAAGAATATTTAATAGGAAAGAAAATTTAAAAACAAACCCTTGTAAGTTATTTAAATGCATTTTATGTGTATATGTAGGTGCCCTTGACGTTCTTCAATGTTTCAACCACTCCTCCACAATTCAACATAGGAGTCCACCTGCGCAATATCCGTAACACACCAGTCCACGTGTGCCTCGGTATCCACCGATACAGTTATGACAATCGTGTATGATTTAGAACACGGAGTCCACCGCTTATTCACCGCAATCAACACGTATAGAATCCACCACACGAAAATAGGTGCTTTAATGACGGATGACGGAAGAATGAAACCGTGGTGTAAACACAAGATCTCTAAACACAATGGTTATGAAATCTAGGATCTTCTAAACACAAAGGATGTTTTTAATTTTGAAAACCTTTGTAAACAAGTGTAGGAAAACGTGCGTGCTATGTTCTGCATTTTATGTTCTGCAGCCTTCGAAATTTTGAGCAAAAGGCACCTTAAATAAAAACTTTAAGTTGGCACGTTGTTAGAACGATATTGGCTTGTCGTTAGAACGACTTACAAATCTCGTTCAAATGAGATATCCATATCGCTAGATATACCTACTGATGTCGTTTGAACGATTATAGATGTCGTTTGATCTTCTAAAACTAAAAGGAAAGATCCATATGAGTCTAAAACATATTTATCTCAGAATAAATGAAGTTTAAACATTTTAAAATCATTTTTGAATAAAATAACATCCTTAAAACATATTTACTGAGTTCTATAAATATTATACGTTCATACCAGAGAGATACACGAAATGTAATAGGATATGAAGACGTGAAACGTGCACCAATAAACATGGCATGATCTAGTTTTGAAGCTTAACCGCTACGTCTTTAAAACGTCATAGACTATGTGGAAATTGTGACAAGTAAAAATCTTTCAAATTAGTTTTTGTCTATAATAATGCCAAGATAAATTACCTATATTAAATCCCATAAACCCCAAAATAAAATACAGGACATGATCTAGTAAACAAATATCGGACCGATATCATGAACTGTCTCCATCTGATGTCGTCACAAAATTTCCAATCTCTAAATAATCACTACAAACACGAAACAAACAAATACCGTGTGGAGTATGGAGGTACAAATGTTATAAAACTTATGATACAAAATTGTAAAACAAACCATTTGTTAACATGCGAGAAAAACATATGATACCAATATGTGTACACATTTTTCAATATAGCTCAAATCAATGAAACCAATATGTAAACAGCACAATCAAAACATGATATCAGTATATAAGCATGTAAAAACATGAGTTCTCATCAAACAAACTCCCCCTACATCACATACTAGATCTCCCCTTTTTTGTCTCAAATTGGCAACCGGAGAAAAAGATAAACAAACAATCATCATATCTAGAACTATAGGAATCACGTGGTATATCTAGATAAACAATGATGCCAACTAATAATAATCAGGAGGTATGAAATCGTAGCTAGCAAACAGTCACAAATATGAATCATAAATATCAAGAATGAAGTGATTAAACAAATCAATGTAATATAAGAATCAATCATGAATAATTTGTATCAACTGCATGTAAACTGTTCAAAATAACCCATAACTACCAAAATAATGTAATATCAGCATATATACGAAGAAGGTATAAATATCATAAGGAAATATCAAAAATCCATCCTAGGTCGTTCGAACAATAATGCTAGGTCATTTGAACAACTGAGGCATGTCATTTGAATCTGGAAAAAAACTGACCTGAAACAGTAGCATGTCACGCGAATCATCTAAGAAACGATAAAAGCAACCTAAGAAACAACCATCCCTGACACTTTTAATACCTCGTTACTAGGCTCATTAGATCCAGCCTTTGAGCGACAAGGATATGTCATTTGAATGACATCTAGAAGTCGTTTGAACGACTTAGAAAATTTCATACTCTAGTTCTAACAATATGCATAATTTGTCCAGTGAATTGTTTTCTCAAAACATCAACTCGAAATACGAAACATTAGCAAAATAGAAAATATGAGTTACATGCTAACATAGTATCAATGTGCCTAAACATGGATACATAATGAATGGGCGTAAACGAGAATAAATGAATTACAATTTAAACACATCGAAACAATCAAGAAGCTCTAATTGATAGCTAAATGTCATCAAATTAAGTTTTAACCACATGTGACAATTAATATATTGGACTTAATGAACTAAACAACCAACATGCACACAAATCCGGAATTTTGACGATTCTACCAAACAAATTGCATCATGCCACGATTTTTCAACATCAGGAATTGTGGTGCAAACCCATTGTACTTTTTCATCCAAACACCCTCCTATATTCATGTATTTTTTTTTAGTTCTTTTGAGGTTTCTACTTTCTCACCTGAGAGAAATCCTATTGGTCCCTTTTTGGCATATGTTTCTTTTTACTGCCTTAATTTTTTTCTTGGTCGCTTTTAAACAGGGGTTTTTATGATGAGTTTATTGTACTCTCGCAGTCCTTTCCTGTGCACGCTCATCATTTTTTCAATTAAACAATATCTATCCTCACGGGAAACTCTTACATGCACACCTCCTCCTAAGTCTAATTACGCATAAATGAAAAAATTGAGAGGAGAACGTCTCACCAAACTCAAATATGCATGAGAAGTCAAACCTTCATAAAAGCTCATGCATTTGTATGCGATGGCATATATACAAAGTCGTATACAAATGCACATCAACTTTGAAATAACCCTATTAATCAATGGTTAAGATCAATTTAAGCATCTACAATTATGACCAAATGTCCTAGTCACATGGATAATGAAATGATGGAGGTCCAAGCACACCAATATGCCACATCAAACATGTAAACCCACGATACAAAAATAAAACGAAAATCTTTTTGTGTTTTTCAAAAAATATTTGACTCAAAAGACAAAATATTTTTGTATTTTCTCAAAAATATATGAAACCAATCTTTTTTTATATTTTCAGAAATTTTATCAAAATAAAATCTTTTTGTAATTTTCCAAATAAGACTTAAATAAAAGGAAAACATATAATACAAAGAAATATCATGAGATATATCATGTGAAAGAAGGCAAGAGTCGTGAATTTGAATTCCCAAAGCCTCTAAGTCCGATTTCCTAACCCCAATAGGTGTGTAACGACGCATGGGATTTTGGGAAATGAAACGACTTTTGTTCCGGGTCACGGTGTATAATTTATAGATGTGTCATCATAGAATTTGAGTTGTACAAGGAACCCAAATAACATGTGGATAAGCCAAGGAATACCTAAATAACTTTATTTATATCAATAAGTGTAATTATATATATATATATATATATATATATATATATATATATATATATATATATATATTCATGTATCTATACTAATAATTGTAACATACATGAACTTATTGGAAAAACTATTTTTAGCTAGTACTTATCATTAATTTCTAAATAGTCTACAGATTTATCACCTTGTTCGCAAAGATTTTACACGTCTTTTAATATACTTTTTCTTAATTCAATATATAATTTAATAATTCAGTTTCTTAATTTGATATCGTTATCGTAAATTGTATGCACGCAAGATTTCAATTTAACATGGTATGGATAACATTGTCCTGTATACTTACATTTCTCTCAATTTTAGTTTTAAACCACAACCATGATGAAACATTTGATTGAATCAATTTTTCACATGCACAATATATGTGAAATTATTTAAGCCTAGAGCTAAATAATTATGACTATGAAGAAAAGACATTGCCGAGTGTAAATATTGATTTGTTTGTATATATATTATTAATCTTAGGATATCATAATCTAAACACAAATTTTGATAGGTTAAAATCTCTCACATCAGGTGTGAATTAAGACGATGATAAATGGAGACGCATTGGATTGGAAAAGGTGAAAATACCTTTGAATCCCACATCGATAAAAGTGCTAAAATTTTGAACATGGTGGTCGTACAATGGCAGCTACAATTCTTAGACATGTCACACTTCCAACATCGGATGTGATCCAAACCTAGTTTAGAGCTTCTCCAATGTAATAGCCTATTTTTTGTTATGTGGTTGTGGTTTGTGGACAATGTGTTTCTTAGTCACCAAGAAAATTAATTCACAACGGATCAGGATAAACAAACCGTCTCCAATGGAAACGTGTGAAATGTAACTTCTATCCTATTTGGCATATGATTTCCCACCAAATTGTTGGCGGTAAAAATACACCCTCTATATTACTCCCGCCAAATTACTTCGTTATATATAGAACATGGGTCTTCTCATTCTCATCTGCAAAAAGCTTTTCTTCCAAATTTAAGATAGCAGGTACCATTCTCCCTCTTTTCTTATCAATATGTCCTTTTATGAAAATTTAGATTTCTAATTGTACACCAATTGTATGATAGAATTAATAATGGAATAAATTTAAATAATACACCAATTGTATGATAGAATTACTAATAAAATATACTAATTGTTTGATGGAATTACTAACGTAAAAAAATATGGCCAGCTCCTATAATTATCAAATCATGTCATATTCAAATGAAAAGGGATTACTGATCCCAATTATATAATTAGTAAAACAAGAGATAAAAAAATTACATGCAAACTTAGATGAATAAAAAATGAAAGTAGACCTAACTAATAATATTCAATGGATAATGCTATTAGTTTTCAGTTTGCAATATTTCCACTTAAGTATGTTTGTAATTTTGTTTTGTAGGTGTTTCTTGGGAATCTTTGTAACACATGGATTCACAGGACTCTCAGTTTTCATTCTCCCAACAATCTACAGCCGATTCCGAAGCTGTATTCATAAGTGATTCACCCATTTCTCAAAACAATCATGCACCTCAGTTTTCCCTACAAAGTTCAATGCTGAAAAGAGAAAGGAGAAAGCCCAAAAATGTAAGGAGCAAGAACGCATTATGAATATCAAGCTCTCAGATGTTCAACCTGCTTTGGTAGCTACTTATGAAAAAATGCAAGCTCAAATAATGAAGGAATGGGAAAGTGAATGTCTTTCGGAGGATGTTTCTGGAAATGATGCTTAAATGTAGTTCATGATCAAAAATTTTCTTACTTTGTAGTTCAAGAATTGATAGCTTGTTTCTTTCATTTATTTATTTAATTTTAAGTTTTAGTTTGTGGAAACTAGGAAGTTGTTTTGAGTTTATGTTAATGAAATTATTGTTATTGCGTCTCTTTCAACTAGTTGTGAATCTGAAATTATGGAAATAGCGCTTCTTCCACATTTAATATAAATTATAATTATTGATTTCGATTGAAAATGATGCGGTTGATATCCCATTTCTGACTTGAAAAGTTTGAGGATTTGTCTTTGATTGCAAAGACATTAAGAGAAAAAAAATCATTTTGTTCTTTTGTTAAAGAAAAAAAAAAGTTTGTTCTAATACAGGGAAACCACTTGAGAAGAAAAAAATTGACACCTGAATGAGCTGCAAATTGAGACTGAGAAGGAGTGGTTCCAAACACCTGCTACACCCTTGTATGAGTATGTAATATGCTACACCCTTGTATGAGTATGTCCCATATTACAAAACAACATACAACTCAAATTCACATGTTTACAAAACTCAATATCCTTGTCCCATAGCGGTCTTAAGTGAGCTGGATTGAGAACAAGATTTAAATGTTGCCTCTACTTATTCCAGCAAACATCAGGATGTTATGCAATCCTTACTGTTTCCAATTACAAAACAACATACTACACAAATTCACATATTACAAAACTCAATACCCTTTGTCCTATAGCTGTCTTAAGTGAACTATACTCGGAACAAAATTTGAATGCTGCCCCTATTTCTTCCAGCAAACACCAGTAATTATGGGATACACTATCCAATAAATGAACTGATACATCTTGCAAGGGAAGTAAGAGACATAACAGTTGTGCAAAAGGATTAAATGTAGCTCCACCTCAAATCAATTTTCAATGCTAACTGGATATGTGCATAAGGATTTAATTCATAGAGTTCTGTATCTACAACAAACTATGGTTGAAAAGACCGAATAAGAGTTCATTAATTAAGACAAGCTTGCACTTAATAGTTAGATACACATGCCCAAAAACTAAATGTCACGGTCACCGTACAGTTCCCAACAATGATTGATGAGATCCGTCTTCAATTCATTATGAAGCCCCGTGTCCCGGATTCTTTTTAATTGGCTAATCCTACTAGAAACAAGATACGCATAATCGTGATCTAACTAAACATGCTCAACCCTTTCAAGCGCAAGAGGCTCCCAATGTTGGGGGTCTATTCCATGATGGTGTTCACTCTCGATAATCATATTATGTAAGATGATGCATGTCTTCATTATCTTCCCAAGATCCTTTGAATTCCCCATACGTGCGGGGACTTTAACAATATACCACCTATTTTGCAACACCCCAAATGCGCGTTCCACATCTTTTCTTACGGCTTCTTGTTGTTTAGCAAATAACCTCTCTTTGACATTAGACGGTTGAGAGATGGTTTGAATAAGAGTAGCATATTTTGGGTCAATTCCATCAGAAAGGTAATACCCCATCTTATAATTATGGCCTTGTACTGTAAAATTACACGGTGGAGCAACTTCATTTACTATATCATCGAACAAGGGAGATCTATCGAGAACAGTGATATCATTGTTTGTACCAGCCATGCCGAAGAACGCATGCCAAATCCACAAATCCTTTGACGCTACAACCTCTAAAATTAGAGTAGGGGCCTTTTTGAAACCATTAGTGTGCGTGCCATGCCATGCCATGTCGTCGGACAATTTTTCCATTGCCAATGCATACAGTCAAGACTACCGAGCATACCAGGGAAGCCCCGATCCTCCCCTTCTTTTAGAAGTCGAGCAATATCATCTTCATCTGGTTTTCTCAAATATCGTTCTTCAAAAACATCGATGACCGCATCGCAAAAATGCTTAAGGCTTTCAATTGCAGTGCTTTTAGCGATCTAGAGATATTCATCAAGCAGATCAGCGGGACAACCATATGCAAGCATCCGCAATGCTGCTATCATCTTTTGTAAAGGACTTATAACCCATTTTTTCCAACAGCATCAACCTTTTGTGTGAAATAATCGTCATAAACCCCAATTGAATGTAAGATACGATTGAATAGTTCCACATCCATCCGAAATCGACGACGAAAATGCTCCGGTGTATACTTTGAATGCTCACCCTTGAAATAGTCATTAATAATTAGATCGTGGCAAGACTTCCTACACCGAGGAATATAGCGCCGCCCAGGAACAGAGCCACCACGAGGTCGTTTATTTTGAACCGTCATTGATGCGACTATAATTAGGACATGGATTGCGGTGGTTTTGGCCAAACTTTGTGTTAAATTAGTAAATTGTATGATATTATCTAGCCATGGATCTTCTAACATATCTTCGCTGAGATCCATTGACTTATTGCTAGATGATAAACTATCCGAGTCAGATTCCGAACTTGGCGAAGACATTACTTTGGAAGCACACTTGCTGCAAAAGGACCTGTACTATAATTCACGAAATCAGTTACATATAACTAGCATTGTGGGGTGTTTACAGTAGGTTTAAATTTGATAAAAATGAATTTTTGCAGATCACTTAAATTCAATCAAATTATGGTGTAAAAATAATTATATTTTCTTTTCTATTTCAGCAATATCTCGTCAAACAAATGACATACATTCAACATTAACATCCCAAACAATATCAAATATAGAAATAATAGAAAGTAATTATCAATTGATTTTGTACTAACCGGACTGTTTGCTTCAATTGTAGATCGAAGGAGAAAAAAAATTGATATTGGTGTTGTACGGTTTGGTGAAAAAAGGGCTGGGAAATAAACTTGATGAAAGAGTTTGTTGGAGTTTGTTGGAGAGAACAGTTTTTTTGCTGACTAAGATGAGAACACATCCTTAAAGTAGTCGTCCAGAACTAGACTTTTAACAGCAGGATGTCTTTCAATTCAAGTGCCACGTGAGCTTCATATTTTATATTCACAACTGCATTGGAGCACGTCTGTTTTGCTAAATGTCAATGCTGTCCACGTGGATAGTATTTTATTTTCAATTGACGACCGCATTGGAGAAGCTCTTATAACTAAGTTGATCTACTTGAAGTTGAAACTAAGTTGTTCTAATATGTTTTCATAGATTGTTTCTTAGTAATGCTTAGTCGACAGTTGAACACTAGAGTTTTAAGGATATGGAACTAATTGTCAATAATAATAAAAAGAATAAGAGCTTAGCTTATTGACCAAAAGTACTTTTAAATAAGAGAAACTAATCATTGTGGGTTAAAGATGATTTTGTTTCGTCTCATTGCTTAAAAGACTGCAATCATAAAAGGAAAGCAATCCCTTAAACAGTATATAAAGAAAAGTTGCCTGAAGAATCATTGTTTCTAGATTTAAACCAACCAACCAAACCACGAGAAAGCCATAATCAACTCACATCAAAATTCCAAAAGTAATAATTAACATAAGGGTGAAAACCATGATTAGATACTTTTACATTTCAATGTAGCAAAGCAATTGGGCTCACCCCTTAATTATTTTCTTCGAAATATCACGTTCTAAGCGTTTGAATATAGGAGAAAGTGAGTCGGAGAATAATTCTGACAAGGATGAAAGTATTAACAGCCAAGAACAATAAACTAGCCATCCAGAGTTGTATGAAGACATGCTTGCCTTTGAATTCAAGCAGATAACCCCACATCAGTCAATGGGTTTGAGCTCCCATCCACAATGTAATGCAGCCCATTCCTTCCCATTTAAGCTTCATATTGCTCCATGGCAGTATTAGTGGCAACAGGGAGAAAAACCACACAAAGTAATGCGCTGTTATTACCTGTTAAAAAAATAAAATGAAATTAGAAATGGAAACAATATGATTTTTTTTGCCCTTACATGGACTTTATAGTCCAAATTGCGTCCTCAACTGGAAGTGAAAGAAAGGTGAATATTAATGTAGTTTCCATTTTTTAAGGGGGTAAAATTGTGGAACTAGGCCTATAATGGATCAAATTTTAGTCCGAATCCAAACTATTCATTTAGATATCGACTATAATTTATAATCAGTGGTGTATCTAGAAATTTTTTCCAGAGGGGACGGAAAAACTATTACCTTTTTTTCATAAATATATATGGATTATCTTTGTACATATATTATGCAAAAAATATATATTGAATTTACCAACAGTTTAAAACAATGACTAAATTTTACAAACGGTTATAAGCTGAGACTAGCCGAGACTAAATTTTCAGCATGATATCTGAATTTTTTGTCTACTTAATGCAAATCATAACTGATTTGTCACTGTATGTATAAAATTCCGGAAAAAACTATTTATAACCGTAAAAAACTGTGACTAATTATAGCATATATATGTAAATTCCAGAAAAATCTGTTTGTAATGGTCAGAGATGCACTGTGACTAATTTACCAACTAAAAATTCCCGTTGGAATATTTTCCCATATACATAATTTTTTGCCTAAAGTTCAGGAGCGCCCCCCTCCCCCCAGTCTATGGTGGGTCCTCCTGTCTGTAATTCATTATTCAATAATTAGACCGGTATGAAAAGTCAGTAAATAATCTAATCCAATTTTATATATTAATGAAATAAAATATTTAATATTATATACACACACACACACACACACACATATATATATATATATACATCTATTATATAAGATAGGTGATGTTGATGCCAAAATATATGTATTTAAAAAATAATAGTATAATAGTACACACACACACACACACATATATATATATATATATATACACTAGCGGACGCCCGTCCATTATATAAGATAGGTGATGTTGATGCCAAAATATATGTATGATATTTTCACGTTTTTATGCATGATATTTCATGCCTTCCATGGGTGCATGAAATATCATGCTAAAAGGTAAAATATCATACATATTAAATCTATACTATTATATATACTATAATACTATTATACTACTAATATACTATTATACTATTATTTTTTAAATACATGCTATTAAATTATTTTTTTTAATTTAAAAAAAAATATATTTTTTTTTAATTTTTGTTTTCGTTTTTTTTAAAAGGCTAGTAATTATGGATTGGGTTTTATTACGGGGGCAAATTTATCGTCGTGCCCTCGGCACGGGCATCCGCTACACACACACACACACACACATATACTAGCGGATGCCCGTGCCGAGGGCACGGCGATAAATTTGGCCCCGTAATAAAACTCAATCCATAATTACCAGCCTTTTTTAAAAAAATGAAAATAAAATTAAAAAATATATATATTTTTTTAAAATATATATTTTTTTAAAAATATATATTTTTTTAAATTTAAAAAATAATTTAATAGCATGTATTTAAAAAATAATAGTATAATAGTATATTAGTAGTACAATAGTAGTATAGTATATACAATAGTATAGATTTAATATGTATGATATTTTACCTTTTAGCATGATATTTCATGCACCCATGGAAGGCATGAAATATCATGCATAAAAACGTGAAAATATCATACATATATTTTGGCATCAACATCACCTATCTTATATAATAGATAATATATATATATTTATACACACACACTAGCGGATGCCCGTGTCGAGGGCACGGCGATAAATTTGACCCCGTGATAAAACCCAGCCCATAATAACCCGCCTTTTTTTAAAAGAAAGACACCGTTCAAAAAACTAAAAAAAATAAAAATTAATAAAAAAATAATATAATAGTATGTATGTATGCATGTTAAACATGCATGTGTACTTATGTATTGCATGTTGCATGCATGCATGCAACACATAAAATATCATACATGTTTAACATGCAAGAAAGGAGCCATACCCCATATGGCTCCAATATGGATATATATCACGATGTATATAAATATTATACATTCAACATTTTAAATTTTAATTACGATTTTGTCAATATTACAATTATTATTACACTTGTAAATATATTTTATATACTTCATACTTTGTATAAAATCAGATCCGATAATTTTCTCAATAATTGGATTCGGATTACCTTCCCTCCATTCCGAATCATACCCATTGATAAGCCTATCCAAAACCATAACACTACTTGCCTTGAACAATCCTGACCATTTACAATTTCTCCACAATGTACCGCTAAAAAAATGTTTACTTATATTTTATAGCAACACATAAGGCTGTATTTGCAATTTTTATAGCTTAGGGGCTAACTTGCAATCGAGGCGATAGTTTAATGGATTTCATGCAATTTACCTGTTTTAATGCCTTTTTGGAGCCAATGTAGCCTAAGTTATTTAGTTTAATAAATTTTGTAATATAATGATTTTCACAATACTATAAAACATTATAATCTAATCCAAAAACCTTATTGAATGGTACAAATGCCACTGTCTGGCAAAACAAACAGAATGGCAAATCCTGTGCAAAGCGGAAAATGAGGAGCAACTGCACTATAATTTGAGGCAGAAAAGAAACTAGCTTTTCCAAGACTGAAAACTCGTGTTCATAATGGAGATATATGAGATAAAAATATATTAAGAGAAATTGTGTCTCGGTTCGGTACGAGTAAGGTGGTACAGCAGCGCCTCATACAAGAACTCCCATCCATATAGAGAGAAGAAGATTCAGGTACAAAAGAAGAACACGGTCCCAGATATTATCCCAAACAAAAGTCTTCCTCTTCTAAACATGCTTGTAAGAAAAATCCATACATGATGTGGATAAGTAAGTTTTGTGCTACATGAACTGTGGGTCGACTTTACTTGACTAGAACTCCAATTCATGAGGACAGGCTTCTTACCAGATTGAAAATTGAGAGGATCAAGAATTAAAATGATAGGAAGTGCATAAATTATAAGGTAGATTCTCAAGTGGAAAACGAGCCCATACCAAAATGCAGCATGTAACAGATTACCTATTAAACAGAAAACAACATGAAAATATAGAAAGTTAGACATGTGTGATTTACATTAAATAGTTGGCACAACATTCAAGGGGCATTTAACAAAAAAGCCCATGACATACTATTCATTTAAGTTTTTTAGTCCATGATATAACATTCAAGGGGCATTTAACAAAAAAGCCCATGATTTACACTAAATAGTTGGCATAACCTTAGTAGTGACATTAGCTTGAACTTAACTATAAATGGAACATTTATTTAGGGACTAATTATTTTTGAAAAAATATATTTGACTAAACAATAAACAGATCATTTTTCTAGGGACTAAAAACTATTTTTCAAAATATATCGGACTAAACATTAAATGAAACTTTTTTTAAGAACCAGACATCAATTAACCCAATTTAATCCTTATTGAATGTATTAATCAAGAATGTGGTCAATAAGCAAAAACTGAGTAAATGAATTACCTTTTGCTATTTTGGCTTTTTCTTTTAAAATGTACTACTTAAAGCCCTACAACTTCACAAGGAACTCCATTAGAAATACAATATGGCTAATAAATATTCCAGCTAATAAAATCAAATGGGCATATTTATCCTCCAAGCCACAAGGGAAAAAGAACACACAGTCTCCTTCAAGCCTTCATCGGAGTCATGTTACAGTAGAGATGCATTTTAAGCATCTGTGAAATTTCACTATTGTGTAATTCTAGGGAGACCCTCAAAGTGCACCCGAAAAAACAGACTTGTTGAGTTGTCAAACTCACATTGGTTGATATTTGGAATGATCCCATGTGGATATCATTCACTAACCGATGTGGGTTTGACAAGAGCGTACCCATGCAATTTAGCTGCCGCGAACTTGACGCACTTGGGACTAACGATGTTCTTATAATTAAAGTTTTTTTCAATTTCGTTGAGCCAATCAATGAAGGCATCCGGCTTTAAATTCCCATCAAACATAGGAATGTGAACCAGTATATCTCCATAGAGGGCCTTCTCAAAAAGACGTATCATCAAACCTATGCTATCCTCACCCTATGCTCGTGCCGGATCCGGAACTACTTCTATCTCACCTGCTACATCCTCAACTATTGGGGCTGCATAACTATGCCAATACAACCCCTAGGCTGTCCTCCCCATGGTACACATCCGGGTGCTTGATATTCTCCTCGCACTCGGTTTGGACAATCGTGTACCGAATGCCCAATCTCCCTACACCCATAGCACCTGTGCTCATGAATAGGAATGAATGATTTATTGATCCATGGTTTCTCTTCGCAATGAAGTGGGAATTTTGTGGGGAGGAACAATTGGTTATGACACCCCGCCTAATACCGGGTGATCAGTCCTATATCAAATTAAAACAGGAGCCTCATTTGGTTCATTATTAGCATCACTGTCGAAAACATTTTTAAAACTAACTAACCACCTAGTATTTAAAAGCTGGTGCCAAATTTTATCTTTATTTATCCAAGACAAATTAAATGCGGAAATTAGAATAAAACATTCAATGCTGATAGAATCAATCATCACATATAATAATAAAAGTCTTGCCAACCATCGGCTGAAATCCAAAACCAAAGTAAATAACAGATAATAATAAATCTCATATAATCTTAAATGAGACAACTAGATAAATCTAGGAGCAACATGCTCGAAGTAAACTAATATAAATCCCTAAACTAGGAATAGAAGAGATAGAGGCGCCTATCCAAATACTGCCACATCCACATGTGCTGCAGCAGCGAATCCCTGGAATGAATTAAGTCCGGCGTCCCTGTGGCTGGACACCTAAAAGGTTTTGAAAATATTTGATAGCAAGGGTTAGAACCCAAAACATTTTGAAAATATTTAGCAAATGATTAACTGGCAATAATTAAAACTGCATGAATGCGCTTCATATTTAACTTAGTGTCGCACTCTCTCTTGAGCACATACTCACCCCTCAACTATATCTCCGTGGAGACTCCGAGAAAGTAGGTGGAGCGCCATAGAATAAAGGCCTACATCCCAATGCGCGTCAATACTCATCACATCACCTAGAACTGGTGCAGCATAATCGGAAGGTAATGGCGGCATCTGGCAGGTGGTGGATGAAGAGGAGGGGCATACTGGACTAACGGAGGTGCTGGAGGACAGCGGTGATAATGTCGACACGTACCATTCAGATGGCCGCACTCACCATAATAAAAGCGTTGGCAGTCTCGTAATGGTGCGAAGTGATAAGCATTGGGTGGAGGCGGAGATATCCATTCCAAGATGCTGTGGTGGGTGTCCCCAGTGTCGGAGGATGAAGAAGAGTCAGTATAGAGTAGGGGGAGATCATGGTGGGAAGGTGTATGATGTGATAGGGGAGGTGGTGGGGACATAAACGTGGTTCAAGGGGTCGGGAGACTGAAATATCAAAATATCCACTGAGGTCATAAGGTTGTCCACGGTGGTCTAATGGTTGGTTAACCCAAGAAATGTTCAACTTCAGTAATCCAATCCAATCTAAGAAACGTTTAACTTCAGTAATCCAATCTAAGAATTCTTCAATACGAAAGTCAATTGTCTCCAAACACTGTTACAACACGGTTGTCTCCAATACGAAAGTCCCTGAAATCATCTTGCTCCCATCGACCTCGATTGTCTCCAAACACTATTACAACACAGTTGTTGCCGAAACCGACATTTCCCTCATAGTTTGGCTGCCAAATTAGGATGTTTGGATTGTGGTTACCGATAGGATGTCCATGAACACAGTCGTTGGCATCCAATCGTTCTCGCGGTTAAGTTCCACCACTACCATTCTTGCTAGGATTTGTCGCATGGTTTCATGCAAACCGCTTAAGGTTTTACTAACGTTGGTTTGGAACTCAATAAATTCAACCCTCAAAAGAGCGACTCCATTACGATCACCATCGTTGGAGATATTGCTTCCATCACGTGAACCAGCCATCAAAACAAAAGCAAATCTTAAGATTCAAAACCTTCCTCCGATACCACATAACGTAGCAGAAAATGTGAAAATAAAAAAATTATCCTTGAATCCACAAGGCGCACACTTAAAAGAGACGAAATGCTGGGATAGGATCTCATATTAGTTTTTTCTTTATTTTAGTTCTTTTATTTTTTATCTCTTTAATTAATCTCTAAGCATGTTTGGGACTAATTAGGTATATTTTTGTTAATACTTGTCATTTTTAGTCATTTAGGTAATTACTTGGTTAACAAGTAATCTTCCACATATAAATACCCATGTCCTCCTTACTTTTTAATACAAGACATTCTTTGATTATCTCTATAATTTGTATTTGTTTTGTTTTGGGCCTTTAACGTGTAGTTTACGTCAAATTGGTATCAGAGCGAGTGTCACTCCAACATTGGTGTATCGGTTTATTGGTGTGTAGATTATCAACAAATCTTACACTACACTTGTAATGGCCCCAAATAAATCGAATCGATATCAAAAAGAGATCAATCAACAATTGAAACAAAAGATTGATCAATCCTAGTATTCAACCAAAAATTTGATACCCTTTTCTTCCTCCTCACCACGACCACCATCCCATAGAACCGGGAAAGAACCCGTCGACCAAGAACATGGGCCTTACCCATTTACCCGCCAACCCAAGTTCAGTGAGCAGACCCGCTAACCCACTGGCAGAAGTAACACCGAGACCTTCAGCCGACGATGTGGGCAATCCAAGATTGGGGACTAGCCCATCCTTTCAGGAATTCCGAACTCCTTGGCAACTTCGGGACGTCAAAACTGCTCAGAAAACCCAAAAGATCCGGCCTCTTCAGAGAACTCGATATGCCCGACCCTCCCGCCTCACTCTGTAGGGGGAGCCCAAAGGCAGTCTTGTGATTAGAGATAACTCCCCCTCCGAGGAAGGTGGACAACCCATAGGAAGCTCAGAAAAGAAGCTCAGAGGAAGCTCACCAGAGGAAGCTTGGCAGAGGAAGCTTGCCAGAGGAAGCTTAGAGGAAGCTTTCCAGAAGAAGCTCAAACGAAGCTTACCAGAAAAACACAGAGGAAGCTCAGAGAAGAAGCTCAGATGAAGCTTGCCAGAGGAAGCTCGCTAGAGGAGGCTCGCCAGAGGAAGCTTTACCAGAGGAAGCTCGGAGGAACCTTGCTAGAGGAAGCTCAGAGGAAACTTGCTATAAGAAATTCAGAGGAAACTTATCCAGAAGAACCACGAGTTTCATCTCACTTTGAGCCCAGTGCAAACCAGTCCCTTTTCAAATGTCATATCTTTTTTAAGTGATGTCACACGCCACCTACCTACTATCCAATCCAAACTTGAGTAAACCATGGCAGTTTGAGGGGTTGTCAGAAGGTTTGGTGGATGACCATTGAAATGTGACAGCTGCCTGACACAGCTGATAGCCAAAAGGTGCCTGCATGCATTTAATGCTAGTGACATAAAGTAGAAGATTTTTCACATTGATTGAGATTGAGACATCTCAGGAGAGGTTGGTGGCTATTTAGAGAGCCCGGCCATTTCAGGAAAAAAAAGTTGGTTCTCTTTGGAGAGAAGATAGAGTTCTTTGTCCTGAGTTCTTTCTAGAGAGAGAAAAGACATTGAGAGCAGGGGAGTTATTGCAAAAACAAGGGGCATTTAACTCACCCACCATTGTTGGTTGTTGCCAAGATTTTACTACCATTTATTGTTGTGATATGTGTGTGGGACCTTGGTGTTTGAGCTGCCTACCAAGTCGGAGATATTGGGTTAGTTGTTATCACCATACCTATAGGGGTTACGCCTCCATCTATAATCTAAAGTACCCTCTTACACACTCGAATCAATCGAACTCCTCGAACAATCCAGAAGAACAGAATTCCTCGACAAAATCGGGATTCCCGAACCCCCCGAAAAACTTGGAATTTCCGACCTACCCGAGAATTCCAGCCCCTTCAGAAAAACTCGAATGTCCGACCCTCCCGAAAACTCTGCACTCCTCAAAAAATTCCAAAATCCTGACCCACTAGAAAAACCAAACTTTCCTGCCCTACCCGAGAACCCTAAACTCCTCGAAAATTCTGGACCCCCCTTGTTCATGAGACCCGAACTCTTAGTCCGAACCGGAATTTTCGAACTTCCTAAAAAACCCGAAATTTCTGACCCCCTTGGCCGACCAACGAAGCCTGATATCGGTGTTCCTCCCGAAATTTCCGCCCACCTCAGCAGACCCACTGATTCCTGCTCCTTCGACCACTACGGACAACCATATGATTCCGATGGATATTTTGAAATTTCAGGCCCCCGACCCCCTGATCCACATTTGTTTCCCCTCCCACCTCCCCCCATCACATCACACACCTTCCCCCCATGACGTCTCTACTTTATACTGATTCTTCTTCATCCTCAAACATTAAAGGCACCCACCGCAGCGTTTTTGAGTGGATACCTCCCCCTCCGCTTGATGCTCCTCTCTTCGTACCATTACGGGACCACCAGTGCTTCTATTGCGGTGAGCACGACCATTTGATTGGCACGTGTCCACATTATTCTCGTGGCCCTCCTGCACAATAGCATGTACTTCCTCATCCACCACCTGCCCAAATGTCGCCCTTACCAGGTGATGTGATGGGCCTTGATGCACATCAAGATGGAGACCCCTAATCTATGGCACTCCACCTACTTTCTCGGAGTCTCCATAGTGATATACGGATTGATGTTCCGATGTTCAACGAACGATTCTCCCTCGATGCCATAATTGACTGGTTAGCTTCTATGAAGATAGTTTTTAATTACAACAGGGTTCAAGGCCGCACTTGTGTTCTTGCTGCCACCAAATTTAAGGGATTCGCCCGAATTTGGTGGAATAATCTTTGTTATTATCTGACAGTAGCCGGGCTATCCCTATCCAAACATGGCCAGAGATGAAGGTCGCTTTTCAGGCTTTATTCATCCCGCTGACATACGAGCACAACCTTTTTGCTCAAATCCAGTCCCTCCAACAGGAGACGTCCACTTTGGTGGAGTGAACCGAGCAGTTTCAACTGCAGGGGAGTACACCGATCAGTTTCAGCTTCTTTGTACCAGCGCTCATCTTCCCGAGACAGAGGATCAACGGATCAACAACTATAATTTGGGCCTCCAGTCTTACGTTCAGCGCGATCTGTGATTACGAGAGATACCAACCATTTTTAAGGCGGTTGAGTATGCTACCAAGGTAGAGGCTTACCACATGGTACCAGTAGCTCCACCATCCTCCCGAATTCTACTTCCGTCGGTTCCTGCTACTGCTCTTACTCTAGTATCAACTCTCTCTAATACTCCTTAAGTCACCTCTACTACTCCCGCAACATCACATTTGGGTCCTCCCACAATTGAGTGCTACAATTGTGGTGCCGTTGAACATCGAGCTTCAGACTGCTCTCTTCCACAATACCGTGCTCTTTTAGTGATAGAGCACCCCAGATTATCTCGATGAGTCCGAGGAGCCTCCTCGCCATTCATTTATTACCATTTTGGAGCCTGACTCAGTGGGCATCCCTCTCTGAATTCGGGACGAACTCTTTTTGAGGGGGGGAGAGTGATGGGAATGGGATCTCATATTACTTTTTCCTTTATTTTAGTTTTTTTATTTTTTATCTCTTTAATTGGTCTCCAAGCATATTTGGGACTAATTAGGTATATTTTTATTAATACTTCTCATTTTTAGTCATTTAAGTAATTACTTGATTAGCAAGTAATCTTCCATATATAAATACCTATGCACTCCTCATTTGAGGACAGTTATCCATTTTTTAATATAACATATTCTTTGAATCTCTCTTTAGAATGTGTATTTGTTTTGTTTTGGGCCTTTGATGTGTGGTTTACATCTGAAAAACTCAAAGTTTATAATTGAAGATTTATGAAGCACGGATTCTTCAAAAGGCCTGAAGAATTCGAATCGCACGCGAGTCGGTCGCGGGTGCCGGTGCGATTCGGCCCCGATTCGCACCCAAAGAAGAATCAGATATTAATTAAATAAGTTATTCTGGATTCGGGAAGGATTCGGCAAGGACTCGGCTGGTTTTGATGGGATTCGTAAAGAATCCAAAAAAAACACATTTCTGATTTTTTTTTCATTTTCATCTCTCTCTCTCTCTCTCCCTCTTTCTCATTTTCTTCTTACTCTCCTTCAACATATACGAAGTTAACTAGGTTTCTGGGTTTCTTAACAACTTCCTGTGTTTGTTTTTAGTTCAATGTTTTAATGTTAAATGGGTTTTGTGACCCAAGTTAAGTGCTTGTCATTATATTATATTGGATTCTACTTTCATAGTTTAATGATTTGTGGGTGATTATTATAATATATGCGAAGACTGATAATTCTGTTTCTTAACAACTTTCTATATTTGTTTTTGGTTTAATGTTAAAAGGGTTTTGTGGCCCAAATTAACTGCTTGTTATTACATTATATTGGATTCTACTTTTATAAAAAAAATGGTTAGTGGGTTTTAGTGGATTATTAAAATATATGTGAAAGCTAATAGATAAGTAGGTTTCTTAACGACTTCGAATGTTTGTTTTTAATTTAATGTTAAATGGGTTTTGTGAAGTTAACTGTTTTTTATTATATTATATTGAATTCTACTTTTATAGTTTAATTGTTAATGGGTTTTAGTAGATTATTATAATATATGTGACATTGATGGCAGAGTCCCCTGTTTTAATACTGTCAATGTGTTAAAAAATAACAAACACCCATATCATAAATTTTTGAGAATCATAATAATGATAGACCTTATTTGTATTACTTAAAAATATCATAATATAATTTATATTATTATATTATATCTCGCCGCACCCGTATCCTAATTTTTTGAGAATTTTCGAATTGCCGCACCCTCACTGTGTCGCACCTGCACCCCGTACCCGCATCCGTGCTTCATAGTTGAAGATGAGATGATTTGAAACACTTACAAGCTTGCTCTTATATAGTGAGCTACAAAAGACAATTATTAAAATTCTAACCCATTTACTAAAGGAAAAAGGACATTTTGGGTATCCTTGGAAGCATAAAAGATAACAATTTATTAATATAAAAAGTTCATACCCAGTGCATAAGGCTCCCGCTTAACTGCAAGGTCTGAGAGAGGAGAGAGGTGGATGTCGGCTGGCCTTACCCCTATATATGGAGAAGTTGCTCCCATGTCTCGAACCCAAGACTAACTGAAACTTGGGCAAGGGTACTTGCCATCGCACCAAGGTACGACCTCTATAACAACTCATTAATATAATGACATAAAAAGGAATCCTAAGTAAAAGGGAAACACACTTTTGACAGTTTCATGGAATGTAAGAGAAAAAGAAATACAAGGGATACAGAATCCAAAAGGGAACTAGCGGAGGATCCTAGGGGTTGTTGGATATTGTATGTATGAACAGTAAATATGGGACTATTCATGTATACGATTACTATTCACGTATAGATTAATTTTTACCTTTTTAGCCTCCCCGACTAGAAGTGATCATGTGTAATCATATACTCTTGTGCTAGTTGTTCCACATCAAAACCCCATCTCATCAAAGCAAACCCTAGTTGTCGCCTCTTGAGAAACCCTAGCAACCCCTCCACTTCTAAACCCAACGGTCTTTGTCTGCCAAACTCAACCGCCACAGAAGCTGCTGGCGGTCATACATCTCAGATATGGTCAGAAATACGTTTGAAGGAGCCAGACCTGGTCGGATAGCATTCGGGAGTCGGTGGATGGCATTCCTCACGCCAGATCTGCTCTGGGTGAGCTGAGACAAGGCTGATCTGGATGGAAATACAATCTAGAGATTCCGGACGAAGGGAATCAATAGCCGGAGGTTGATCACGGCTCCAACAGGGGGTTTTAGTCTGGGATTTGGCCGGAAAGTGACCTGGAACGGGGCGGATGTTTCCAGAAATGGCAAGCGAGGGTTCGAGGGTCAAAGGTTTGATCGATGGTCATCTGATCATTTCTAGCAAGGGGAAATAGGAAATTTTTTTGCTGGTTGGTGGTGATAGGTTTAGACCTGAAATTTGGGAGTTTGGGTGTGAACCAGAGACCATCAGAGCGTTGTCACAGCAGGTGGTTGGTGGTGGTGGTGGTTATGTAGTGCTAGGGACAAGGGGGTTGTGACCCGAGGTGGTGCCCTTCCATAGCAGTTCCTCCTCTCCCTTCGCCGAGACCAATATGCCGTATCAATTTTTCGTCAGAATTTTGATCAATTTTGGGGGGTTTCAATCACAAACCTAGCTTCCACGGGAATATTTATCAACCAAGACACCTTCCCGGCCAAACGATTGTTCCAAGTCGAAGTCATAACTCATATCGGGCTTCGTATGCCACTTAATACCAAGACACAATAAGAGAGAGCATTGCTCTGATACCAATTTGATATGTAGTAGGTAGCGAAAGTGTATTAATTACACTACACAATAACAACAACAACAACAACAACAACAACAACAACAGTAGATGAGACTCTCACCCTAAAATCCAAAAGACTAAAAAGGATGAAATAAACAAAAGACAAAAATAACCTCTACAATACTTAGACACCAAGTAAAGACCTTAAAATGATAAAGATGCTAAAATACCCTAACCTAAAATATTCCAAAGGAATATTCATTTATTTTACTAATAAAAATAAAATAAATAAATAAAATACAATTAAAATTTAAAATTTCTTTCAGTTCCACCTCCTTGCGCCACGTGTCATCAATATACATCATGTGCAACCAAGTTCCATATGCATACTGTATCATAATTTTATTAGGCTAATATATACGTGATGATGCAGCCTCAATCTAGTGAAAATAAGGAAAAAAAATGAAAGGAGAAGAGAAGAAAGGATTTATGAGTACTCAAAATGGATTAACATAACTTAAACCATTCGTATTCCTCGTCTCTTTCTTGTGTTCGTCTAACTCTTCCAAATAGGCTAAGACCATGTGCTATACTACATCTATACACAACGTACAAAATAAGGACAAGGATTTTTTTATCGGGCAGTTGAAGAAATAAAGGTAGTTTTCTCTAATTCTTAGAACAACCACACACCCATTGTTGCATCTAGTAAAGAAAATATATCTCAAGGATTTCAACGGACATCTTTGCCTCTCTGTAGGTGTGGTTTTGTTCTTCAACTATAAAGTGCACAAAACTTACATGTTCAGTAAATTCGATCACACAACCCTAATATAATGGAATAGCAAAAGTTACCAAGCACAAAAGAATGGATAACGCGAATATATACATGGTTTGGCATGAATTGCCGACGTCCACGAAGAGGGAGATATTTTATTATTAATTGAGTTTGAGAGTACAATCTGGCAAGAGTTTTTAAGTCCTCTCCAATCATGTCCCGCTAATGGATTGGTTGCAGTTATTTATAATGCCAAATACTGGTATCCTCAAAATATTGGGCTCTAAGCTTATCACTCAGCGTATCATGGTGATAAGTCCTATTTAACTGTATCCATTGTCTGTAAACGGATCGAATTCGGACCGGATCAGGTAAATCCAAATCCATATCCCGTTTATGTAAAATGGATTCGGATCCGATCCGTTTATTAATCGGATCAGATCAGGCAAATCCAAATCCATATTCGTTTATGTTAAACGGATTCGGATCTGATCCGATTACCCGTTTATGTTAAACTTGATTTGCAACATTTTTATCTTCAACTCTTATTTCATAAATTTATTTTGCAAATGTCCTAAAAAAAAGATAATGAAATAAAGAACTATTATAATATATATTTAAAATATTATTAAATACTATATATATTAATTAAAAATATATTATATATAATTTATATATATATATATATATATAAAATATTAATCGGATCGGATTATTAACGGATCGGAGTATGTGAATCCAAATCCGCTCCATTTAATAAACGGGTAATCAGGTAATTGGATAATTGGATAATAGGATTTCAGGCATGATCCATATCCGCTTAAATGGATTGAATTCGGATTCGGATTTGGATAAAATCCGATCCATTGACAGGCCTCCATATATTTGTGAGTTATCATGTACCAGCTGGGAAGTTAGCGAAGAAAATCTTCTCTATTTATTCCCGCCTTTCAGAGGCGTGCGACCCAAGTTAGGAAGGCCGCACGTGCTTCCTAAGTTGTAAACTTCTGGATACCACTGTAACAATGGTAGATATATTTTGTATTGGATGCTAGTTGAAAAGGAGAATTGTCACTCTTCAACATGTTTAGGTAATTAACCACGGATTATCTGATATTAAATATCCAATGCTAAATCTTCTCTTTTCTATATATGTCAAATTGTGGTTGGCTAACACTTTACTGGAAGATGAAAAGTAAAAACAAAATTCTAAGGATTCAACAACAATAAATAACAAACATTTTGAGAGAAACCACTGGGACACAATTTTACTTCCGTAGGTGATGGAAAGAACAAGAAGATACCTTTCATGACAGAAATAATGATCCACAAAACCATGACACAAACAACGGGCTCACAGTTCCCACGGGTTCCAATTGTGAAGGTAAATGGGTTGAAAAGTCATACCATTATAGAGTAGGTGCATAGATTCTCAGGGACCCCTCGCAGCTTCAGAATTTTACGAATAAAGAACCCCACGAGTAAATCAGCAGTGTAAAGATGAGATAAGTATCACCATCATCTAATTTTTCTCATGAAAATGTAGGAGAAAAAAATTATATCAGATGAATGAGTACAGAATAGTGAGAATATGAAAAATTGAATGATTTTTAGATATATATATATATATATATATATACAGTCCTGCCCTTGTGCGGACCAGTCCGCATCTTAAGAGTGCGGACCGGACATGTGTCACCTGGCGGTGAGCCCAGAAAAGAGAGAGAGTGTGCCAATACTTTATGCGATAATTTCTAGGCGCACCGTTAGGTGACACATGTCCGGTCCGCATTCTTAAAATGTGGACTAGTCCGCACAAGAGCATTATTATTATTATATATATATATATATATATATAATGAAACTAGTAAAAACCAAAAAACTAAAATGCATCATGCTTATGACTGAAATTGTTCATGAGACATCAAATTGTATTATGCACCAACGCCATCCAGGATTGGGGTGAGGGGAAAAGAGAACAGCAAGTTGGATTTGCCCCCTAAGAACCCTAGTGGTAAATCAGAGCTAATAGGGCTGCACTTGCTCAAACGGGCATTCAGAAAGTATTCTGGGAGGGGGGAAACAGATTAATAATTATTTAACATTATCGTATATTTTCAAAGATCTATAACGGGATATTAAAGAGCTTAAAACAACTGCTAGGAGCTTATAAGTAATATCCTATTCTGGTACTTTTTCACAACCCTTTAGGTTAAAAGAAAATGGTAAATATAATATGTTTAGTGCATAAAAGTAGAATATATTGAGCTCCTAAAGATCATCCCTTAGTCCATTCCTTCCTCTGACAGGCCTGTTTTGATGGTTAAGACCTACAATCTGTTTGTAGCTTGTACTAATAGTAAAAGTCATAGCAAGAGTATAGGTTAAAGGCCTTGGTTTGCTTTATTGATAACCATCCTGTGCACATAGTATAGCTAAATTCAGATTTAGGAAAGACAAGGCAGATACAATTAGTCACTAGAATACTGTGGACAGTCCCACGGCACGCCAAGCCCAAAAATCCCGGATTGTTGTTGTATATAGACTAGGCCTCGTGAAATTTGTTAGGCCCACTAAAAGATTTGGGTAAAATAGGACACACCCTTTAAAGCCCGACCCAATTATAAAATTCTCTATTTCTTAATATTTATTTATATATGTAATAAATAATTTAATTATATTAAATTAAACATGCGGGCATGCTTGGGGTTCATGGGTTTACGGACGGGCTGAATTGGGCAGATACATTAGGCCCATGGTGGGACCACCCAGAGTGTCCAGGCAAGCATGTATCCGAGCGTCCATATCCGATGAGCGTCAAATTGGATTCATTCCCGAATCCTTCGTGAGAGTGTCCGTGCTTCACAGATATTATCGCTTACCATATAGTGCAGGTCAGCGCGAGATCCGTGGCCACCCCTATCGTTCAAGCCCCCCCCGTATATGAGGGGACCCCTTCATTCCCCGGTTCATTGGATCAAAAATACAAGAGGAAAGGAGGACAAGAGGAAGGGAAGCTAAGTGGATCTTTTGGAATTACTACTTTCTAGGTGGTTTTTTGGGGGACATCCTCCGGTGAGGGAGCTGGCCCACTTGGACTAGTACCTGGGGGTGTGCACGGTTCAGTCGGTTCAGTTTTGGAGTACATTTTTTGGACGAACCTACTCTATCAAGTTTGGAAAATCAAAAACCAAAGCCAAATCAAGGGGAAGACAAACTGTTGGTTTCAGTCGGTTTTGGTTTTAACGCATAAACCACCAAACTCATAAATCAAAGGAGAAAAAAATCGATATCACAACAGAGAGTTGCATCATACAAATTACCAATAACATCTGACATTCCCCAAGATTAACATAACGATATCATAAAAATTTCTGGTTATTACCAAACCCAAATAGACTAAATAAAAAACAAATTCTGATTTTATTTATCTCAATATCATAAATTACAGAGTGCACATACATAACTTTTTTTTTGGTAGCATACCATGAGGTGTTCGGGCCAGCTTGCGTGCACCTCGACTAATCCCCATTCGCGGTTCGTGGCTTCCGCTAGCCAAGCATGATTTTGACAATATCGGGGATCGAACTAGGGACCAAACCCAATCCACCCCCAAGACTGTCCTAGTGGAAGCTTTATACCACTGGGCCAAGAGGCTTGGTTATACATAACTCATATCAAAATTAAAAAAGAAATTTTGATTTGTATAAATGTATATACATACTTGAACTTTGACGTATTAGGGTTTTGGTTTGGGGACTTCAAGTAAAGCTTGAGTGATATACAACATCTTCCATTGAGATCGGTGTGAGGAGAGATGACCAGTGGAGAAAAATTGAATTGAGGAGAGACAGAGTTCAAGGGATCACCAATGGAAAGCTTCATGAGTTGTGTGAGAGAGTTGAGGGGGATATATATATATATATATATATATATGTGTGTATATATATATATATATAGACAGACAGATAGATAGATAGACAGACAGATAGATAGATAGATAGATAGAGAGAGAGAGAGAGAGAGAGAGAGAGAGAGAGAGAGAGAGAGACTCCTTATATTTCGTGTTGTGAGTTAAAATAGGGAGAGAATAGAAGAATCTAGAGAAATTTTAAATGAGGAAATGGGGTTTGGGGCTTTTATATATACAATCGCATCAGTTCGGTTGATCTTGGTGTTATGAGTGCCTTAACCGCAATCAATGTTTTTAATCGCGGTGGCGGAAGGTGTCGCGTTTTGGCTCCAGGGTCGCGTCGCGCAAGCAATTCATGCATTTTAATTTTTTGGTTAGAAAAACATATAAAATAGCATTTAAAACTGAAATTTGTAAAATAATTAGCATGTTCGATTGAAAATTAACATTTTGGGCTGAAAATTTAAAAAATATATAATAATAACATTTTAAGCTAGTATTTTGTAAACAAGTTACATTTAGACTGTAAAATTATAAAATATTAACATTTTAAACTTAAAATTATAAAATATTGACATTTTAACTGAAATTTATTAAAAAAAATATTTTAAATCAAAATTATAAAACAAATAACATTTTAAGCTGAAATTATATAAATAACATTTTAAACTGATAATTATAAAATATTAACATTTTAAACTGATATTTATTAAAACAAATAAACATTTTAAACTGAAAATTATAAAACACATAACATTTTAAGCTGAAATTTTGTAAATAAGTAATATTTTACAGCGAAAATTATAAATATTAACATTTTAAACTGAAAAAATATAAAAACAAGTAACATTTTAAGCTGAAATTTTGTAAATAAGTAACATTTTAAACTGAAAATTATAAAATATTAAAATTTAAACTGAAATTTTTATAAATAGTAACATATTTAAACTGAAAATTATAAAACAAATAACATTTTAGAGTTAACTGAGATATAAATAAAAATGTGAGTTATTGAAAAAAGTTACAAAAAAGTGACTTTTTAAAGCTCCCAACCAAAAAGAGTTAACTGGAAAAAAAAAACTGAGAAATGAAAAAAGATATGTGTTAAAAGCTCCCAAACAAGAGTTTCCATCTTGGTATCTTGAAAAAAAGGGTAAACGTAACTTACAAAAGAAAAGAAGGCAGTAAAATGACCTCTGAACTAGATCGGCAGCAACAAGGTGACTTCGAGCTCAATCGGCAACAGGTATGGAGCCTTTTTAGGTTTTTTTTAAGGTTATCTCTTTCTGTGAGGGTTAAGGGTGGGATACGGCTTTTTACATATTAAGGGTTAGAGCGATACATCTTTTTTTTGTTCTTTAAAGCTCCGATTGCGTTTTTTTGGGCAGAATAGCGCATTTTTGCGCACTTTCGTGTGACAAGTCAGCCAATAGCGCACGCTATTGGGGTATTCCGTAAAAAACCTGTGCTACATAGCGTTTTTCTAAGGCAAAAGGCAATAGCGCGCTTTTAAAAACACTGACCGCAAGTAATTATGTCATTTTTTATATTTGGAACCGCAAGCGAAGCCGAGCATTAAAGAAACTGGTGGTTTAGTGTCGGTTTGGACCAGTTCATCATTTTATACGTTTTTTTCTACACCCCTACTTGTATAGGGAAGCCAAGGGCACCCCGCCAGGCCCGAAGGATTAGGTTGTGGCCTCTCGACGATTGAAGTACCTGATTTTGCTGTCTCTCCAGCGTGAAGAAGACAATCAAGAAGGGGGTTTCATTGTCATCAGTGCACAAGGCTATACTTAGCTGGCTTTGACGTAAACAATGTCAATGAAACACAATCAACACAAGAGACAAACTCTCAAAATATTTATTAATTGAATGATAATCAACACGAGACAAACTCGCAAAATATCTATTAATCGAATGGTGTGCCTCAAAAATGGTGTACAAAATATAGGCCCTCTCTCGAAAGTGCTAGGGGACATAAGTCCTACCACTAAGAGAATATTTTAGCAACCATGCAATGTTATGGGTGACATCACTAAAGATGGTCCCTCCGTAATATCACATGGCCTAGAATATTCTTATTATAAAATTATTTTTAGTATTATAATCATGTATTTGGGTCAAAATTTATGTACTTTTAGTATTATAATCATGTATTTTTGTCAAAATTTATGTACTCCACCAATATAGAAATTTCCCTAAGAATGTAAATGGTGGTCAGTGGAGAATCTCGACTATAGTTGATGCAAACACCTGCAATTGGGCCCAAAGAAGAGAGAAAAAAAAGCACAAATCTGAAAATTGTATTATCATCCAAAGGAGTACATTTTGTCATTACATCATCTCTTATTTATACTACTAGTAATCCTACTCTAACTAGGAAAACTTTAAAAGACTAAAAGACCCTTCACTTATTATAATATCTAGTAAAGAGGACTAGAAACCCTTTTATTACATTTAGTACTAACAAAAATAACAAAACAAAACAATAAAATCCTATCCTACATCATTCTCCCCTCCTTTGAAAAGTTCGTCTTCGAACTTTGAAAATTGTCAAAACTTTTTCATCCTTTTTTTTTTCAAACAGAACCTTGATTTTTGTCTATAAGATTTGACGCCAAAATTTGATGTCCCAGTAGCTGAAACTGGCTACAAATGTGGTAGAAGCCCAAATTGTTCCAGTCCAACCCACAATGCAAATAAATGGCAGTGAGCTATTTTTCTTTTACCTCTAACAGCCAGCAGTACATGACTCATTAATGTTTAACTTCATGTTAAGAAAAAGACCCACAACCGGCCCAATTTTCTTACTCATTTCAAACCCTTGGGATAACCCTCTTCTTTCCTTCTCAAAATTAGGGGAAGCTTGGGTCCAAACTGCAAATGGATGCTGGCAATAGACTTCCTGGGTCAAACAAAAGTCTAGGGTTGCGAAACCCTAGGTTGATACTTCTACATCCGCGATCAAGTAGAGTCGCCATCGTTGGAACTCGCCGAAGCAATGAACCGTCTGCTCGAGATGCAACTGCAGTGAAGTAGGTTGATCAAATCTTTTTCTTTTTCAATTTTTTCCTCTCTCGTCTTTTTGTTCGCTTGAGTTGTAGGAGTTGTATTGGGTTTTGAATCAGAGGGTTTTCTCATCCCTTCCTCTTCTTTTTGAGGGTTCTGGTTGGTTTGGGCAACGGAAGATTGATATATTTGATAATTCTTGAACATTGAAATTAGGGTTCAAGATTGGGACTAGGATTTGGGGTATTCAAAACCCAATCCAAACCAAACCGACTAAACAGACCGATGCAATCCAATCCAATTAACCAACCAATATAAATTGAATTGGATTGGATCCCATTTGCAAAAAAATGATTGTAATTGGATCCGTTTCGATTTTACTATTCAAAATCAATTAAAAAACTGAACCGAACCGACCAATTTATTTATTATTAAAATATTTCATTCGTCATTATTTTATTTGGTGTCATAAGTGAGTTCCATTAAAATTAGAATACACCCTACAACACATACCACACACCCACTACACTGAAAACACTCCATTCAAGCAAATAAACCCTCATTTAATTTCAATTTTTATTCCTCCATACGTATCATCAAAACAGAAAAGGTGAAAAAAAAACTCTCAAACTCAATCAAGCCCTCGACATAGGCCTGATGCTTCTCCTCTCCAACCCAACCCCCTCCCCCCGACGCCGCTGCTCTTCAAATTAACCAACCCACTCCCCCTCTGCTCCTCGCATAGCAGGTATGTTGTCGATCGACTTCCTTCTTCAAATCGTCTCTCTCTCTCTCTCTCTATATATATATATATATATATATATATATATATATATATATATATATATATATATATATATAGAGAGAGAGAGAGAGAGAGAGAGAGAGATGTAAACTGTTGTAGTACTTCTAGTTGATGCCATATAATTTCTTCTTGTGTATTGTATAATTTTTAGGGTTGGTTGATGCCTAATAATCTTTCTCAAAGGGTAGTCACAGAACATTCATCAGCATCTTCTTGTTGGGTAAGGCATTTTAGTACGTTTCTAATTACTGTGGTCTATTTTTGACTTATCTAAATTTATTTTGTTGAGTATATTAGTGTGGTCTAATGTTGAATTAAATTTGTATTCGATGGCTATTCAATGCAATGAAAAGAGTGGAACACCAACATCAAATACTGGTTTAGGTGATGCTATTAGTTCAAGTAAAGTTAGTCAACATGAAGTAACAAATAATGAGCAGTTTCTTCAACAAAATGAATCTCAGTCCCAACAGTCGAGTTCGCATTTATATCCACAAGAAGAGACCATAAAAGGTAAAAGAAAACCAACTAGCCCCCCTTCAATAGCTTGGGATCATTTTACTAAATTGAGCGATGGATATCATACAATATGTAATTATTGTGCCAAACAATATGCGTGTGACAGAAAAAAAAATGGGACATCTAATTTGCTAAGCCATTTAACTAATGTGTGCTCGAGTTATCTTAATAGGGAACAAAAGAAGCAAAAGACTCTAGCATTTCCAGCTAAAAAGGGTGGGGAGGGGGGGTGGTCTAGTAAACTTGTGCATGGTTCATATAGTGCGAATGCATGTCAGGAAGCCGTTGCTAAAATGATAATTATAGATGAGTTGTCTTTTAGGTTTGTTGAGAATGAGAGGTTTAGACTCGTTTATAGTGTTCTTGAACCTCGTTTTTCTGTCCCATCTCATTCTAATGTTACTAGAGACTGCTTAAAACTTTTTGTTCATGAGAAAAAGATTTTAATGGATCAATTGAGGTCAACAAATCAAATAGTTTGTCTCGCCACAAACACATGGACCTCCATCCAAAATCTCAACTATATGTGCCTCATTTCTCTCTACATAGATTGTAATTGGACTTACAAAAAAAATACTCATAAGGGTGACAATTGGTAAAGAATTGGAGCAATGCCTTTTAGGGTGGGGTATAGGGAATGTGTTTATTGTGCCAGTTGATAATGCAAGCTCCAATGACGTGGCTATTTCATACTTGTAAAAAAAGTCAACAATAGGGGTGGGGCAATTTTGAAGGGTGAGTTTATGCACATGAGGTGTTGTGCTAATATTTTGAATCTAATTGTTACCGAGGGTTTAAAACAATATCATATTTATATTACTAGAATTCGAAATGTAGTGAGATATGCTAGGGCTTCCGCGGAAAGATTGGATAAGTTTAAAGCTTGTGTTGAACGAGAAAAAATCTCATCCCATAAACTTGTTTGCTTAGATGTGACCACTTGATGGAACTCGACATATTTGATGTTAGATTCGGGCAAAAATTTTGAAAAAGCATTTTCACGATTTGAGGATGAAGATGTACACTACCTCCGTGAGTTTTGTTTGTCAAGTGAGAGAGGGGTTCCTACTTCCTAGGATTGGGAAAATGCGCGTGCTTTCATTAAATTTCTAAAAAAAAATTATGACGCAACCCTTAAGTTTTTAGGTTCGTTATTCCCTACCTCTAATTCATTTTTGCGCCAATTGAGTTTGATTCGTACTCAAATAAAGTCATGGACTTAGAGTAGGGATCCTTTTTTGAAGAAAATAGATGAAAATATGGGGAGGAAATATGACAAATATTGGGGTTCATTATCAACCATAAATCCGATGTTATTTGTGACTGTTTTAATTGGTCCCCGTCATAAGGAAAAAAATTTGGGATATTGTTTAAGTGCTTTGTTTGGTGACGATGTGGCAAGTGAAATGACACGTGGGTGAAGAGAAATTTGAATGAGTTGTATGATACGTACACAATAATTTATTCTAATGGACCAATTCAATAACAAAGCGCACCACAAATAGAATATGAGAATGAGGATGATAGCTCTAGATTTGACGTCAACCCCTTATTTACTTCTGGTTTTATGAGGCTTTTGAAGAAGACCAATGAAAAAGAGTGCAAAATAGAGGTTGATTGGTAGGTAATGGAGTCGTGTGAGGACTTTAACAATCCTGATGTCGCTATTTCTGCTTAGTGGAAGATTAACTCATCCAAATACAAAATTTTATCATTAATAGCACGTGATGTTTTAGTCATTCCCGTGTCCATGGTAGCCTATAAGTCTGCATTTAGCACCAGTGGTAGAATCCTTGATCCATTTCGGAGTTCATTATCTCCGAAGATAGTTGAGGCACTAATTTGTGCACAAAATTGAATACGTCGTGACTCGATGGATGAAGTTGAAGAAATTGAAAAAGGTAATACTTTTGTAATACGATTTTTTTTGTTTTACAATTACCTTGTTAAAATGTTACTTACTAATTCATTTTTCAACTTTATATATGTAAGAGGGTAGTCCCCTTGTTGCCTGGGAGTATGGTAATACTAGTTGAGGTGTAACCCCTATAGGTATAGTGATAAATGATAACTCAGAAACTCCTCAATGAACGCACAATGTTATATTGGATCAACACTCAAATTGAACTCACAAGACACTCGTGTATATCTCAAACAATAATAAAGGGAACTCAGAAGTAACTCAGTCAAAGGGAGAGAGAAGTAAGCACCCTAGATACACATTGGCAAGCAACCAACACACCGACCACCTCTGAAAGATCTCTGATTAGCTATTAAAAGCTTCGCAATAATTGACAATGGCGAGTGAGTAAGAGCGCTGATTTGCAATAACTTCTCTCATGATATATTCTCTCTCTAGTAATAAAATCACTCTCCCTCTCAGAAGTGGTTGAGGTCAATAAATAGCCCCCGCATCATTCCAGAGATGCCTCAGTCCTTCACAGCTGTGAAAGACATCCCCTCATACTTTACATCACAAACATTAAATGCATGATGGGCCAGTCAATCCTACATCATATCATAAACATTAAATGCCAAGATATGCCTTTTGCCTAACCCCTATGCGTCAGAGGACTGTCACCACAGAGGTGACTCACCAACTGTCTGACAGCCCCAAATACCACGATGGTTTACTCAAGTACGGATTGGACAGTGTTTAGCTGGCTAATAACATCACCTAAAGTAGATGTGACATTACGTAGAAGGCCGTTTGGTTCGAAACTCAACATACGATGGAACTCAAGACTGCTCCGCACAAGCTTCCACGGTCAGTGGTCTCTCAATGTTTTACCAGGTGAATCCAAGATGGTCAGGACAAGCCCTTACGTTGCCTCATTTCTCAATCCTCCAAACCAAGTCCCTCTGAAGTTCCCACGACGAGGTCATTCGATAAAGCATATAAGCTCTACCAGGCCTGGTCTCTCGCGAGTACCACTTGACCTCACACTGAATAATATTACAATTGTTACATTATTACAATCGGTGTTAAGGATACAATTTGACTAAGCAAGAAAAAAAAGATGAAGAATGAGCTCTTTCGGCCAGTCTCTTCGCTAAAGGTGTCCCTGGACTGCCATACTGAGCTGTCTCGCTGCCATTTCGTTCCCTTAAGTCTGTTATATTAGCTAGGGAGGATTATCTCTAATTCAGAGATTATCTTCAAGCCCCCTACAATATAGATGTATTATTCTCTCCACTTCGACAGTTACGAGTGCATATTAATGCTCCATGCACAAGTTATTTTTCATTGGTACGTGATAATATATCCTCTTCCTCTTACCATAATTTTGGAATATTTGTCATTGGTACGTGATAATTTACACTTCCTCCTTTTTTTGACAAAAGCAACGAGAAAGGCCAAGGAGGATCTAAACTAAATTGACGAAAGCATGCCGCTTAGAACTTTTTTGTTATTGTTATTGCTTATAACTTTTTGGGGGGTCAAAATGACCATTGGATGGTGATATTTTTTGAATGGTTTGTAAAGCTTTTAATGGCATGCTAATGTAATTTGGAATTTGGTGTTTGTAACACTTTTGGATGGTTTGTCCTTTGTATAGTAATACTAATTTAATTATGTTATTTGCTCGGATTGGATTGGATTGGATTTCATTGAATTGAATTGGATAATTTTTTTTTTAGATTTGCTTGGATTGGATTGGATATCCAATCCAAACAATTAATTACGAGTAATTTGGCCAATCAAAATCGACTTAAAAAACCGATCCAATCCAATCATGGATTGGATTGGATTGGATTTGAAGTGTAAATCGGTTTTGATTGGATTACATATGTCGGAAACCGATTATAATTGGATTGCACTCGATTTTACTAACATGGGTCGATTTTGAACCGGTGAACCCCTAACTTGTATGGGAAATGTAATGGTTGAGAAGAAGTAAAAATCTCCAATTTTGACAAAATTAGGGCTTGTTGGTTTCTCATTTCTTTGATTTCAGCCATCATTTGAACCATGATTTCTTTTAGGGTTGTCAAACGATTTTTAAACTTGATGTTCTGATTTCTCTTCTTGGGAGCCATTAATAAAGATGCAATGGGAGGACACACACCCACACCCATACATACTAAGGAACTAATCTAGCTCTGATAACAATTTGATGCAGACAACACTAATTGGGTCCAAAGAGGAGAGAGAGAGAGAGAGAGAGAGAGAGAGAGAACAAACACAAATGGGAAAATTATATTATCTAGCGAAGAAGACGTCATTTCTCATTACATCATCTCCAATTTATAATACTACAAATCCTACTCTAATTAGGCCTTCACTTATTCTAATATCTACTAAAGAGGGCTAGAACTCTCTTTATTACATTTAATACTCATAAATAACAAAACAAAACAATAAAACCATATTCTATATGAATAGTAATATGATATGTAAAGAATTATAAAGTAGTCAATGTTAAATCCAGGAACGCCATTTTTGGAGATCAGGATCAAGAACCCACCATATTTCGGGTCTTGTAACCCTGGATTCTGGTACGTAAGGGAATGAAGTGATCCCAGTAACAATGCATTGGGTTTTTCATCGCACAATCAATGGCAGGCCAAAGACGAAAGACGACTTCACCCCTTCTCGATTTGTCTTGCCATCAACCCCACCGCCAAAGCTTGTGGACTCGTCGGCAAGGGGGTGCGAGAATATTCAAGTTTGTTTTGCCGGAATATAATTGAGTTGAGCCGATGTCTTCTCTCTCTCTCTAAAGACTTCAATGGGTCGAGGCACGATGTTGACACCTATTGTTCTCTCTTCGATCTTGACGAAGATCAAAACCTCAAGGGTTGAAAGTCTTCATCGGATATCAAAACCATGGATGCAAGCCTCTCATCTAGTGGTTGGGGGAGTCTCCAGAGGCCAACCCAACAGTTGACGAAGGGCCTTGAGGCTTTTGTGAGTCTGAGATCTTTCTTCCTTTTTTATGATGTTTTCTCTTTATTGCTTCTCTTTGTTGGAGTTTTGAGGTGCGAACAGTTTTGTGGAGTAGGGGGCTTCTTTTCTTGCCTTTTGTGGCGAGCTAGGGCAATGGAAGGACTAGGTTAAGGGCTTTGACAAGGGACCGAAAGTGTCGGGATACAATGTGAAAGCATTGGGTTGGGAATTTGAAATGGATGAAGGGCAGCGAAGGATGTTCGGTGGCGGATGGTGGCAGATGTTGCTTGCAGGAAATAAAATACTCGAGTTTTTCCAAAATGGAGTCAAATGGCTCCTTAAGACGAGTGGCGCGTCGTTCGATATCAGATTGAGCATTCTTCCTTGGCTCCATTGTTGATTTGTTGACGAATTTTCCTACACAGCAGAAAAATGAGTAGTCAGAAATAGTGTCGATCGCACTCGAAGGAAACACAATCAACACATAAGACAATCTCTCAAAATATCTATTAATCAAGTGATTTGTCCCAAAAGGGGTGGACAATATATATAGGCTTAGAGAAAAGGTGTTAGAGGCCTAATTCCTACAGCTGAGGGAATATTCTAGCATCCATGTGATTTCATTTGCGACATCAGTCCAAAAATGGTCCCTATATGATATCGAACTACTAAAATAACCCTCACTAAACCTAATATCTACGAAAATGAAATATGATGTAAACTAGGCCCAAAAAAAAACAAATACAAATTCTATAGAGAGAATAAAAGAATGTCTTATGTTCAAAAATGGAGAAGTGTCCTCAAATGAGGAGTAAATGGGTATTTATATGGGAATATTACTTGCTAACCAAGTAATTACCTAAATGACTAAAAAGGACAAAAACTAAGAAAAATATATCTAATTAGTCCCAAACATGCTTGGAGACCAATTAAAAGAGATAAAAGAATTAAAAAGAAAGGAAAACTAATATGAGATTCTCATCACTCTCCCCTCCTCAAAAAGAGTTCGTCCACGAACTCAGAGAGGAATGCCTACCGAGCCAGGCTCCAAAATGGTAATCAATGCATGGGGAGGAGGCTCCTCAGAATAATCAAGATACTCTGGGGGGGTGCTCCATTGCTAAAAGTGCACGACGACATGGAAGACAGCAGTCTGAAGCTCGATGTCCAACGGTGCCACAATTGCAGCACCTGAATGTGGGAGGAGCCGAATGTGACACCGCAGGAAGAGGAGAGGTGACTGGGGTAGTAGTAGAGGGAGCCGATACTGGAGGAAGAGCAGTATCAGGAACCGACAGAGGTAGAGCTCGGGAGGATGGTGGAGATACCTACTCAACCATTTTTAGAAAGGTCGGCATCTCTCGTAATCCCAAATCGCCCTGAATGTAAGGGCGGAGGCCCAAAATATAGCGGTTGATCCGCTGATCCTCCGCTTCTTAAAGACAAGACCTGGTACAAAGAAGCTGAAATTGCTCGATATACTCCACCACAGTAGATGTCTCCTATCGGAGGGACTGGATGTGAGCAAAAAAGTTGGGCTCGTATGTCGGCAGGATGAATGAGGCCTGAAGAGCGGCCTTCAGCTCTGGCCATGTTTGGATAGGGGGTAGCCTGACTATTGTACGACAATAACAAAGATCATTTCACCAAACTCGAGCGAATCCTTCAAAATTGATGGCAACAAGAACATAAGAGCGGCTCCGAACCCTCTTGTAATCAAAGACTGTCTCCATGGCAGCTAGCCAATCAATCATAGTATCGGGGGAAAATCGTCAGTCGAACATCGGAACATCGATGCGTATTAGTGCCATAGATAAGGGGTCTCCATCCTGATGTGCGTCAAGGCCCATCCCATCACCTGGTACAGGTGCAGCATAATTAGCAAGCAAGGGTAGCATCTGTGCAGGTGGTGGATGAGGAGGAGGGGCATGCTGGGCTGCTGGAGGGCGGCGGGGGTAATGGGGACACGTGCCAATAAAATGACCGTGTTCACCATAATAAAAGCATTGACGGTCCCATAATGGTACGAAGCGAGGAGCACCCGGTGGAGGGCGAGGAATCCACTCTAAAACGCTGTGATGGGTGTCCCTAGAGTCGGAGGATGAACAAGAGTTGGTATAAAGTAGAGAGAGATCATGATGGGAAGGTGTATGATGTGACGGGGGAGGTGGGTAGGGGCAAAAATGTGGGTCAAGGAGTCAGGGGCCTGATATGTCAAAATATCCACCGTAGTCATAAGGTTGTCCACGACGGTCTAAAGGGCGGGAATGCCGTAAGGCTGGATGGGGCCAAGATTAGTGGGTCCTCCAAGGTGGTTAAAAATTCCAGAAAAGGTGCCAAGTTCAGGTGGACGGCAGAGGAGGTCGGGAATTCCGAATCGGACGGGGAGTTCAGGTCTTCTGATCAAGGCGGGAGAATCGGATTTTACGGGTGGCTCAGAATTCTCATTTTTTTGGACGGGTCGGAATTTTTGACTAGGTTCGAAATTCCAAATGTTTCGGGGAGTTCAGGAATTTGCGATCTTCTCAACAGGCCTGATTCCCCATATTTTCAGAGGGGTTCTGACCTGCCAATTGTCCGAGGAATTCGACTTTTCCGGGAGAGGTGGACAGACCGAAAAAATTGAGTTTTTCGGTTGGCTCGGGATTTTCCCCGAAGAAGCCGAGTTCTTGGTTATAACCGAGGGGTTTAGGGTGCTGTTTTTCGTCGTGGAGTTCGGCGTTTTCGAAAGAATGGTCGAACGTTCGGAACTTTCTAAGCAATTCTGACTTCCCGACATTACTGAGGAGCCCGGAATTCCTGAAGGGATGATTACCAGGCTCGAATTTCCCACGCTATCGGCCAATGGACTCGGATTTCCCTTGATATCAATCGGAATCCCCTGAATTTCTGATGAACTCAGTAGCAGATTTTCGGCGAGTGGGTCTATTTTTTGGCCGAGGGTTTCAGCTATGTTTCCATCAGTGTGTTGATGGTTCTGGAGCTCGGGTTGGTGGGTTAGTGGGTTCGCTAAGAGGGTCAAAATCTTTGACGGGTTCTTTTCCGGGTCTTCGGGGGTTTGATTCTTTTGGTTCGTTCATGGTGGAGAGGAGACAAAAAAGGGTATCAAATTTTTGATTGAATTCTTTAAGTTCTAGGGTATGTTGATCAATATTTTATCTCAATTCTTGGTTAATCTCTTCTTGATATCGGTTTGATTTCTTCGGGCCATTGAGAATGTAGTATATGATTTATTGATAATCTACACACCAATACACCAATCGGAGGGACGACACCTCGCTCTGATACCAATTTGACGTAAACTACACGTCAAAGACCCAAAACAAAACAAATACAAATTCTAAAGAGAGAGAATCAAAGAATGTTTTATATTCAGAAATGGAAAAGTGTCCTTAAATGAGGAGTAAATGGGTATTTATATGGGAAAAATTACTTGCTAACCAAGTAATTACCTAAATGACTAAAAATAACAAGTACTAAGAAAAATATATCTAATTAGTCCCAAACATGCTTGGAAACCAATTAAAAGAGATAAAAGAAATAAAAGAACTAAAATAAAAGGAAAACTAATATGGGATTCACATCAAAAACAATAAAAAGAAAAATTACGGTAAGAAAAATGACAAATTATCAAAAATACAATTCATATCAGGCTCAAAAAGATCAAATCTAGAGCAAGAACCGTGGGAAGATTAAAATATATATATATATATATATATATATATATATATATATATATATATATATATATATATATATATATATATATATATATATATATATTAACAAATAAGACCTTAACCAATCCCAAAACCTTGCCAAGACAAAGTTCTTTCTATATTTTAAGGGACAATTAATGTTTAAGTCCCTAGAAACTAAGTACATTTTGCACTTAGTCCATCTTATTTTTTTATGTTCCAAAAAGTGCCGTATTTATTTTTTTTGATAAATTTTTCTTCAGATTTAGAACGAGAGAAAAAAAAGTGTTTGTAAGTGCTTTATGCGGCTAGGGACTTTTTGCAACAAAATAAAAATGATAGGACTAAACGTTAAACAAAAAGTTGTTGAGGGACTTTTCGTCGAATGACTCTTCTTTTAAATATGCATCTGGTTATCTTTGTTTCATTAGTTAGTCAATCACTTTCTAAAAGAGATCGTAGTAATTTTGGGTTTTTGTACTACCTAAAATGGCTCTCCTATTACGAAATTCTGCCTAGTGGCATTCGACACAAAATCCATTGAGAGCTGCATAAATGAGTCAAATGACAAAAAATTATTTTTCAATTGGAAGTGGTGCGTATAGTGCTTGCTTAGTTACTTTTGTATTGCACCTTTATTAGTAATGCCAAAGTTGCAGCATCCACCCTCCCCCCAAATTGAAAATAGTACCGAAGAAGTGAGTTCTGTTTGAGCATGTACAGTGTACACTAGGGTACAGATTGAAGTCTGAGCCAGTAATAAATAGGTAGATTAAATAATAAAGAAGTAAAAAAACTGATACCGCCCACTAGTACTACCTAAACAGGAGGATCGTTTTTGTATCTTGTAAAATGTGCATCAAATAAATCACAAAGATGTAGATATATACAGTTAATAGATACAATTGTTCACTCAATTCAACCAACAGGTGTTTATAAAGTTCTTTAATAAGAAAACCCACAAACTTTCGACACGGAAATATCTCGATAGAAGAACATAAAAATTGAGACACTAAAAATCAATCAAATAACACTCAATTAAGTCCAGTACGCTCAGAAAAAATCATGTAAAAAAGATGATATATGTATACTGGTAACATCTTTTGTTTGATTTATAAATTTGTTTTACTTAGCGAAGGGGAAAATTAAGCAAAACACATCAACACAACAGCCTATCAAAAAATCAAGCAAAAGTTTCTTATTTTTTCTCCAAAAATAGTATATACCTGAAGCTGAGAAGAGAAATTTTCCCCATGACCGATGAATAAGTGAATTTGGCGTGAGAAAAAAATGCTATGAGAGGTGAATATCGGTAGGTAGATCTTTTGTAAGGGGACAGTCCAGATGCCACTAGAGAAGCAGCATCAGAAAATACAAGGTAATCAACATCTGTGTACCTAACCTCCATATGGGTGTCTTGCCATTCTCCATAAATAATTAATAAGAGACGCAAAAATGCTGAGAACAGAAGAAGAGGTTGAAATTTTATCGTCGTCATCGCTGAAAGGGATATCTAACAGAAGACAATATAGTTAGAGATAATCCTGAATCTCAGATATCAAGCTTACGAAAGGAAATGAGATGATCATATTACTTACAAAAATTACAGAGGTTAAGATGGTCTATCAATTGTCCAAGAGGAATTATCCCAATCCATCCATTACACTGGCTGAAGCTTCAATTCCCCAACACTGCATATAGACAAGCAGTCCGAATTTCAATATCCGACAGGTGAAATGTTATATGGTTACCTGCCTCAGCAAACATCAATCACTGCAAAAATAGGACTTAAGATATGCGCTTAATCAATATATAATATACAGCAAGAATGTGTTTGAAAGGTCTGTCTCACATTCACTAAGCACATTAAACGTGCAGATTGATACAAATATGACAACGGCTGAAATTAACCTAGACCTTTCCATAATCCTGCCCAAACAATCATTAGATTGGCCTTTTTATTGAAAGTCAAGGATGAACGGGAAGAAAAAAAATGTGTTACGATTTGACCTAAGAAGCACGGATAGGGCGTATCATATCTGATGCGATACGGATACGTGGATACGAAAAAACTAAAAAAACTAGAATACGATACAGTAGGGATATGGTAATTAAATAATAATAAATGTATTTTTTATGCATAAAATTTACTAATTTAGGAAGTCTATTAACAATATGACAAGAAACATATTTAAGTCTATATAACCGTATGAAAAGATAAATAACAATTTATATTCAAAAGTGCAAAGCGACCCCACTATATCTCCCCAATATCTCACCATACCATCTCATATCTTCAAGACGTTTCTAAAAAATAAAAATAAATCAGGATACACGGATACTTACAGGATACATGTGATTTATTTTTTTATTTTTCGGATAGTTATGCCTTTGATACGTCTCAAATATGTATCAAGCAGGTATCCATGTATTCGGGCATACAATACATATTCCATACCGTAGGATATGATTCTTGATTACGAATGAAAGGGGTGAGAATAATGCACACGCCAAGTCATTGTGCACCACTTGTTGACATTTGACTCTTCTGATTTATTTCTCTCTTTATAATGCAAAAAGAATTCCCCAAGCAACTTGAACCCTAAAAATATACAATGACCCTTAAATGGTAGAATGAATCCTTCGTATTAATTGATTATAATTTTAGAAACAAATATACAATGATCCTGGAAGTGCCATAGGCATGGTGGGTTGACATAGACACAAGGGATGGAACGGGTTATAGGCATGACTGCATGAGTACATTAAGGTAAAACTGTAAAACCAAGAAAATGTCACCAATACAGGTATATACTAGTACGTATTACATAGCCTGTATACAACAATATTCAGGTGGATTATATTCCAATAAAAGGAAGCAACGAGACAAAATTATCAAAAAGTCAAATATAAATGGGTATCTAAACAATGTTCTACTTGAATTTTTTTTTATTAAGGAAGTGGTTGCTCCAAGAAAACAAAAACTAAGTGTTGGAATGATAGTACAACAAATGCCTTGCCCCAAGACAACATGTTGAGTGAACCCGTAAAAGATTAAAGGTTTGTCTTCCTTAATACCAATTGGTTTTAGGTAAGATGGCGGATTGAGATCCGAAAAGACTAAGCATATATGAGTGGTGAAAAAAGATGGGAATATAAGTGCTGAGGAGGCTCCCAAGGCTGATATGCCTACTATAGTGAAGCAAGACATCAAAGTTGTGTGGCAAATGGGAGGTGGCAGATGTGAATAGGAATGATTTGAGTTCCAATGGATCAAGAAGCATTACAGAACCCCACTGTGATCACGTTCACCATCATACTCACAAAGAGTTGAAGTTGAAAAATCTATGCTAGACACAGATAATGTAAACATACAGCCATCAAGGAGTGTAATATTCTATCACTGCTAATCCTTTCAGTAACTTGGGGATGAGAACGTTGAATCTTTTGAAGAAAAGAAATCTGTAGGTGCAGCATCTTCACAAAGTATAAAGTCTACGAAGAATAGTAATGGAAAGGGTGGTGTGGTACTACCCCTATGAAGAAAGTCAAGCCCTCCTTGTTAAAATGATATAGTTGGCTCGTTGGAATATTCTGAACTTTAATGACCATTGTTTAACAAAAAGAAGTGAGAATTCCTATTAAGTAAAAACTTAATCTTTAAGTCTAATGCGGAGCACAAGATTAGAAAGGAAAATTTTAATAAAGTGAAAAGCACCAGCATGCCAAATTGGGATACATTCACAACTTTTCAGAGAATGGTTTTCATGGGGTTTGGACATGGGACCCACGTGTTTTCATCTTATCTTTGATTAACAAGTGTACTCTAGCTATCAATGTGGCTGTCCAGATCAAAGGCAGCTCTAGAAGCTTTATTGCCTCTGGGAGTGTGCATAAAGTGATAAAAGGAGGAACTTCTGAAACTACTTGAAAATATTTTATGGGCCTCTAAGGGATCAACCTTGAGATTTATTTGGAGACTTCAACATATCTAGGAAGGATCCTGGGAGAATAGGAGGTCTGAACTTGCATTATGCTGCAGCTGGGGGATCTAACAAATGCCTTTATAACATTAGTGTGGATGACATAAATACAAAATGATTACCGCATTCCGCAGAAATAGCAGCTGAAGGAGTAGCCTGGGCCTTTCTAATCATTCCCCTATTATTGTTTCCCTGGGCTTCATAAGGTGAACAAGTTTTTCAAGTTCTTTAATTTTTGGTTGATGCATTCTGACTTTCAGATTGTATTGAGGAGAATTGGAGTACTACTGTCAATGGCAGCCTATGTTTATGATGAAAACGCATCCTATGTTTATGATGTAAAGCCCTATGAATATTTACAAACATACTACAAGAGGAACTAACCATAACTCTCATTCATTCTCATATATTAAAGCTCATCTAGAATATCCATTTATTCTATCCCCGCCTTTGAAAAAAAGCTCGACCCCGAGCTTTAAGGGAAAATTGGAGCCGCCTGTGCCACACGAACAAATATTTGTTTGTTCTTTTTTGAGGTCCCAAAATAGATTTCTTCAAAATTTGGGGGCCCAAATGCAATACTTTTCAACTCTTCAAAAGTTGACGACAACCTAATTTCATCCTATGAAGCACGGACACTCTCCCGAAAGCCACGAGTCACGTGTCATTCGAAACACGTATTATGTGCGCGCTCCAACACATTAGCGACATGCTGGGATATATGATGGCGATTATGCTTTATGATTTTTAATGTTAAAGTGTATTTGAATTTTGTTTTGTATGGTCCATTTTCTTAATTTCATGTTAAAAATGCTCTAATAATGTATTTTATGGAAAAAAATATGTTTCCTTCATTAATATATATATATTTAAATATATTATATATTATACTTATCCTAGTGTGTCGTATCCAAGTTTTTGAAAGAATAATGTGTCGCGTGTCGAAACGCGTATTACGTGTCCGTGCTTCATAGATTTCACCACACCACATAAAATCTATTTACTCACACATAGGGCTTAAACGACTCAACTCAAAGAAGCCCAAATTTTTTTTGTCATCAAAAGAAGGTCAAAAATGGAACCCAGCTTCTTCTAAGCCCAACCCAGCCTTTACCCTAATAAGGTTCAATTCTAATCCACCACACAGGACCAATTTCAGAGCTCCAACCAAAATATCCCAGATGGTCAGATCCAAGCACATGGCTGAACATAGTTCTAGGATTTCCAAGATAAGCCCTAGCAACCGCGACCTGCTCTTTGTAACAACCCGATGTCTTGGAGACGATGATTTATTTATTTAAGGAGAGATAAATAATATTTTATTGGAGAAATAATAAAATTGGCAATTGACGTCAAAATTTGGAGTTGTTAGAAAGTGTGTCGAATGGAAATTCTGAGGGTACCATCGTTTCCGGAGGGGTCGAGAAAGTCAAAATGACTGTACTTGGGGTCTATTTGTGCTCCGAAATAAATTAGGACCATTTGACTCGAATTAAAGTCACCGAGTCATTTAAAGTGTGTATTATCATTTAAAGATGTGTATTTTGGGATTTAGGCTTAAAAAGCCTACGGGAGATATTTCTCCCAAAAGAGAGAGAGAGAAGAAGAAGAGGAAGGAGAAGAAAGAGAGAGAGGATTTTCCCGAGGATTCAGACCCTACGAACCCGAGGCAAGTTATTAAACTTGCTAAATAATTGTTGTGTACCATTTATTGCATGATTTGTGGATTGATTTTTGGGTTTTAGGTTTAAAATGTTAAAACCTAACTTTTGGGAAAAACCTTAGATTTGTAGTGTATATAATGGATTTAAGGTTAGAAATTAGTTTATATGTATTCTAGGATGAATATTAATGATATATTTGTGTTTGGGTTGAAGAGAAATGGAGAGGAAACCAGTAAAATGATTTTTGGGTATTTTTGCTTACTTAAAAAGTAGCCATTTTCGAGGTTCAGCAGGGCCGAATCGATTCGGACCCCTAGCCGAATCGATTCGGAAATATACAGGTGCCCAGGTCTGAGTGACCGAATCGATTCGGACTCCAGCCGAATCGATTCGGCCTGAGACAGAATCCCAGGTCTTATGACCAAAATCGATTCGCCTTCCTGGCCGAATCGATTCGCTGGGCCGAATCGATTCGGAATAGACCCGAATCGATTCGGAAACAGGGCTTTTGGAGGGATTGTTTTTCTAAAGGAATTTTATCCCGTTTTGTTCGAGGTTATCGATTGGGGATCTCTATAGGAGATATTTGGATTATGTTTTGGAGACTTTTAGAGAGTTTCCCTTATAAGAAATTTTGGGAGTCATATATACTTAATTTGAGGAATACCGATTAGAGAATTTGGTATTTTTCTAAGTGGGGAAGCCCACTTTTATTTGGAGACTCTATGGAGAGAATAATTACATTCATATATAAGAATGAGAACAAATTTAGAGATAATGGATTTTGGAATCCAAATCCCAAATGGGATAACTTTAAAGGTTCTTAAAATGAATTGAACCCTATTATGAATGGATGTTTACCAATGCTATTTGATGTGCATACGGATATAGAAATATCCTTATTGATGATTGATTTGGGAGATATCTCACAAAATGAGAAATGCATTGAGGTGCAATAGGATATAGAATATCCTTAACTAAATTGTATTGAAAGACAATTCATATTAGAAGTAACATGAGAGCTTCAAGCGAGAATTAGTATAGCACATACTAAGCGGGATTAATGTGTGAGGAGAAGCGTTGTATATCTTGAGAGTAATATACTAAACAAATTATGTTAATCACTTACGCCTAAGAGCGTATAATGTAAATGTATATGATGTTTCAGGTATACCTTATATAATGGTATATCTTTATTATGTGGGATGTATGTATACCTTATATGATGGTGTATATACATGTTAAGCATACCCCCTCCATGCTATCATTGGGAAGTTCCGTGCGTAGAGGGTGAGCATTCTGACTAGAAAAGCTGAATGTGGATATTCCCCAGGTCATAGTCGTCCTTTGTGGTCAACAAATGACATTTATATATATATTTATTTATTTTGGGGGTGAGAGGTCGTGGGTATGTGTCGCTCTCACTTGCCGGTTAGGAACTATGACCGCTACCCGGACGTTGTGTGCGTGAGTTGATCACGAGGTGGGTGTCGTTGAACCCCACCAGGTGGCCCCAGTTTGCTACGTATTTGGGCTACTGGAAGATGATAGCATGTGATCCTGCGTCCTTCGAGTTATATCTCGGTTGGATGGTTATTATTGCTTGTGTTTGTATTTGGGGGTCAAGGGCATAACGGACCTTAATGACCTACATTGCCAGGAGTAGTGTATCGGGGGGGTTCCTTGTTTGGATTTCGCTTTTGCGAGACGTCCCACGCACGAACCGCAGTGTAATGTTGGAACTTGGGGATAAGTTTAGTCCTTAATGCTCATAATTAATTATATATATAAATCACCTATCCCGACAATCGACAGTGCCAGGAGTAGTGTAACGGGGGGGTTCCTTGTTTGGATTTCGCTTCGGCGAGACGTCCCACGCATGAAACGCCGTGTACTGTTGAGAATTGGGAATATTAATTAATTAAAATTGGATAATAATCATTTGGGTTACATGCATCTTGCATTGAGGGCATAATGAGCCCCGAGGATCGATATGGTCAGGAGTAGTGTAACGGGGGAGTTCCTTGTTTGGATTTCGCTTCGGCGAGATGTCCCACGCACGAAACGCAGTACCGTGTTGAAAATCGGGAGGAGTTTAGTCCTTGACTCTCGATGCTAATAACTCATCTATAATAATTATATATATGGTTTTATGCCTTATATGGGCATCACTAGAATAATATTCTAGTAAATGATTATTGATGTATTGTGATGATGTGGACATGATTGGATCATGTAACTTTATATGTTCAACATATGAACCTTATAAAGATAACTGTAACTATTGCATTAAAGTTTAAGCATTAAACTTACATAAAATTGAGGTAAATGTAGATTGGGACATAGGTTAGACGGTTTCACTTAAATACTTCTTTTGGGTTTAAGTTAGAATCCTCTTACCTAATTTAGAATCAAGCATCCTTTTGGAGACACGTCCATACGCTTAGTGCGCGCTTTAGATGAGAGGTGAGTTGAATTTTTATGGAGTGTTCGATTCCAGCTAAATCATGTAATAATGCATTTATAATTATTATGCATTTTAATACACTTGCTATAAACTGTTTTTCAAACTCGGCATCTGAACCGTTTATATTTTCCTCCTCCATGTATATATATTGTATTACTTCAGGTGTTCTTCCGCAAGGACGCCTTTGATATTCCTCCATTCAGGATTTGTGGAGCTGTGGCAGTAGCGGACTGTTGCGGCACTTTGCTTTAGTCGATTCCTATCTATTGTACCTCTAGATTAGGATTCAGTTGTATTGAGTTAGTATTCAAGTGTTGTAGATTAACACATATTTTATTTATCAGATTATTGTATTGTCTGTTGCCCGACAGCATATTCGGGTATTTCATTGTTGAGCTTTTTATTGTACAATGTATTGTACTCTTTTATTATTGGAGCATGCACATTTCACATCATAGATAGATGTATATTGTTAGTTGTGTGCATTATTGGTTTTGTTGTTGTTGTTAAAAATAAAAGTTTTAAATTTTTGGCAATTCGCACTTTATGATTTCGGGTAGTTAGCCTTATATTATAGTGTTTAGTTGTTGATGTTGAGACTGTACCATCTAAGATACCTGATTTATGTAGTATAGGGCTGGCCACCCGTTATTATTTGGAGTGGGTTGTCACAGGTGGTATCAGAGCATCAGGTTCTAGTGTCTTTAGGATCTGTGTGCGTTACTACGGTCTTCCGTAAGCGTTCTTGATATAGAGCCTTATTGCTAGGACGGTTACATTCATACGTCCATATCCTTCTGTGAATTGAAAATATTTGAAAGGCGTTCTGATACAATTGTTCTTGTTTCAGATGCCAACGAAGGGAGGTCTTTCAGTCAGGGCAAACAAAGGGCAACCCCAAATGCCTCAAAGGAACATGACTACGGATGATGTTGCCAATATTGTGGCACAAGAGGTCACTACTGCCGTTTCTACGATGGCTCAGCAATCTTCCGCTCGAGCAGCCCCACCCCATTTAGGATTGTCCTTATGGGAGAGAGTGAAGGAAGATTTTAGTAAGGGGCATCCTCCCGAGTTTGCAGGGGGAGTTGATGCAATGGCTGCAAGTAAATGGAAAAATAGTATGCAGAGGCGTCTTCGTATGGTTGAGTGTAGTGAGGTGCAGAAACAATTCTTAGCCACTTTTAGGTTATCGGGTGTAGCTCTTCAATGGTGGGAGTCTGTCACCACATCTGAACAGAGAGATACTTTACCTATAAAAGAATTTTGGGAACTTTTTGATCGAAGGTATTTGCCTTCCCCTACTTAGGATATGGGGATTTTTCAAGGAAATAGGACGGTGGCAGAATATGAAGAAGATTTTTCTCTATGGGCGAGATTAGTACCTAATGAGGTAAATACGGAAGAGAAACGTATATCGAAGTTTTTTCGAGGTTTAGATTGGAAAATCCAACTACATTTGTTAGAAAGTCCTAAGTTAATGACTTTCGTCGAGGTCGTGAATGCGGCACTATTAAAGTGTCATGAACATCGTTTTCATTCTCAAGAGAGTAAGAACTTTGGAGATTCGAGTTCATCAGGTAAGTTTGTCAAAGAGAGTGCCAGTAATGCGAGTGGGCAGAAAGGGTTTATGGGCAAGTGTTTCTTTTGTAAAGAAATAGGTCATAAAAAGAGAGATTGTCCTAATAGAGGTAAAGGGCCACGTTTTTGGTTAAATTTTGGAAGTACAACCCGTACAACAGATTCGAGGTCGTTTTAGACCGGGGGACTATGTTTGGGAGCCCATTGATGAGGATGGGCAATCGGACTAGAGATGGATGTTGTAAGTAATTTTCCTTTATTAATAGGATTATTACTATATAAAGTTTTGAAATATCGCATGAGAGATATATATGGATTGGGTAGTGCTATAGCCCTTTTATGTTTATGTATGGTATGTAATGACCCTAAGTGGGAATTTTGAGCAAGATAGGCTCTTATTTTACTATTTTGTAAAAGGTAAGATGATTTTGCAAGGTGCTCAAAAGAGCTTTAAACCTTGTAGTTAATGTAAGAATGGTTATGGTGATAAGTAGTAATGATAAAAGCTACTTCTTTTTTTTTATAGTCATGATAGACTATTATAATTGTTGTATTCCAGATATGGATGTGCCTTATATATGGCAGTATATTGAAATGATTTAAGACGTTCTTTATGTTTGAAGTGATTGTGGTTTGATGGGACGCAGGTAAAAATTTTAGCTCATGATTATGATAATATCAGTGAGCTATGTGTTATGCATATGATGATCTATAAAGACCTTGTGTTGGACATAAGGCATTTTATATTAGATTATATATATAAATTGTTTTCAAAATAAACTATTTTCAATATAAAACTTTTATCGGCCTTCGGGCCCTTTCAAAATAAATTTTTCCACTATAAATGTTTTCAAACTCTAGTCCGGATTTAACAAACTCTCAATCCCCGACGTCGCCACACAGTAGTGTATTGGGAGGGTTCCTTGTTTGGAATTCGCTTTTGCGAGACGTCCCACGCACGAAATTGGTGATTGTCAGGAATTGAGAGGAGTTACTTCTTTGGACCATTCAAATTTTCTCTACTAAAATTTTAGTATTTTTCATATTATTGGAAATGTGGAACTTTCGAGGCAAATAAAGCCTCATTATGATTGCTATGAGCACAATGCTCAAATTTAAAGGGTGTATGGGCGCCCTTGTTGTGGAAATTGGTTTTATATAACTCATAATTAACTTAAAATGCAATAAATTAAATTAATTCGTCATGGGAGGTTAGATGTTTGAAGATAGGATTAGTACTAATGGCTAGATTAGAAATAGTTGAGCTTTGGGAGAATTAGGCTTAGCTAAATTTCGAGGATGAAATTTTTGTAAGTGGGGAAGTTTGTAACAACCCGAGGTCTTGGAGACGATGATTTATTTATTTTGGGAGAGATAAATAATATTTTATTGGAGAAATAAAAAAATTGGCAATTGAGGTCAAAATTTGGAGTTGTTAGAAAGTGTGTCGAATGGAAATTCTGAGGGTACCATCGTTTCCGGAAGGGTCGAGAAAGTCAAAATGATTGTACTTGGGGTCTATTTGGGCTCCGAAATAAATTAGGACCGTTTGACTCGAATTAAAGTCACCGAGTCATTTAAAGTGTGTATTATCATTTAAAGATGTGTATTTTGGGATTTAGGCTTAAAAAGCCTACGGGAGATATTTCTCCCAAAAGAGAGAAAGAGAGAAGAAGAAGAGGAAGGAGAAGAAAGAGAGAGAGGATTTTCCCTAGGATTCAGACCCTACGAACCCGAGGCAAGTGATTAAACTTGCTAAATAATTGTTGTGTACCATTTATTGCATGATTTGTGGATTGATTTTTGGGTTTTAGGTTTAAAATGTTAAAACCTAACTTTTGGGAAAAACCTTAGATTTGTAGTGTATATAATGGATTTAAGGTTAGAAATTAGTTTATATGTATTCTAGGATGAATATTAATGATATATTTGTGTTTGGGTTGAAGAGAAATGGAGAGGAAACCAGTAAAATGATTTTTGGGTATTTTTGCTTACTTAAAAAGTAGCCATTTTCGAGGTTCAGCAGGGCCGAATCGATTCGCCCCCCTAGCCGAATCGATTCGGAAATATGCAGGTGCCCAGGTCTGAGTGACCGAATCGATTCGGACTCCAGCCGAATCGATTCGACCTGAGACAGAATCCGAGGTCTTATGACCAAAATCGATTCGCCTTCCGGGCCGAATCGATTCGCTGGGCCGAATCGATTCGGAATAGACCCGAATTGATTCGGAAACAGGGCTTTTGGAGGGATTGTTTTTCTAAAGGAATTTTATCCCGTTTTGTTCGAGGTTATCGATTGGGGATCTCTATAGGAGATATTTGGATTATGTTTTGGAGACTTTTAGAGAGTTTCCCTTATAAGAAATTTTGGGAGTCATATAGACTTAATTTGAGGAATACCGATTAGAGAATTTGGTATTTTTTTAAGTGGGGAAGCCCACTTTTATTTGGAGACTCTATGGAGAGAATAATTACATTCATATATAAGAATGAGAACAAATTTAGAGATAATGGATTTTGGAATCCAAATCCCAAATGGGATAACTTTAAAGGTTCTTAAAATGAATTGAACCCTATTATGAATGGATGTTTACCAATGCTATTTGATGTGCATACGGATATAGAAATATCCTTATTGATGATTGATTTGGGAGATATCTCACAAAATGAGAAATGCATTGAGGTGCAATAGGATATAGAATATCCTTAACTAAATTGTATTGAAAGACAATTCATATTAGAAGTAACATGAGAGCTTCAAGCGAGAATTAGTATAGCACATACTAAACGGGATTAATGTGTGAGGAGAAGTTTTGTATATCGTGAGAGTAATATACTAAACAAATTATGTTAATCACTTACGCCTAAGAGCGTATAATGTAAATGTATATGATGTTTCAGGTATACCTTATATAATGGTATATCTTTATTATGTGGGATGTATGTATACCTTATATGATGGTGTATATACATGTTAAGCATACCCCCTCCTTGCTATCATTGGGAAGTTCCGTGTGTAGAGGGTGAGCATTCTGACTAGAAAAGCTGAATGTGGATATTCCCCAGGTCATAGTCGTCCTTTGTGGTCAGCAAATGACATTTATATATATATTTATTTATTTTGGGGGTGAGAGGTCGTGGGTATGTGTCGCTCTCACTTGCCGGTTAGGAACTATGACCGCTTCCCGGACGTTGTGTGCGTGAGTTGATCACGAGGTGGGTGTCGTTGAACCCCACCAGGTGGCCCCAGTTTGCTACGTATTTGGGCTACTGGAAGATGATAGCATGTGAGCCTGCGTCCTTCGAGTTATAGCTCGGTTGGATGGTTATTATTTCTTGTGTTTGTATTTGGGTGTCAAGGGCATAACGGACCTTAATGACCTACATTGCCAGGATTAGTGTATCGGGGGGGTTCCTTGTTTGGATTTCGCTTTTGCGAGACGTCCCACGCACGAACCGTAGTGTAATGTTGGAACTTGGGGATAAGTTTAGTCCTTAATGCTCATAATTAATTATATATATAAATCACCTATCCCGACAATCGACAGTGCCAGGAGTAGTGAAACGGGGGGGTTCCTTGTTTGGATTTCGCTTTGGCGAGACGTCCCACGCATGAAACGCCGTGTACTGTTGAGAATTGGGAATATTAAATAATTAAAATTGGATAATAATCATTTGGGTTACATGCATCTTGCATTGAGGGCATAATGAGCCCCGAGGATCGATACGGTAAGGAGTAGTGTAACGAGGGTTTCCTTGTTTGGATTTCGCTTCGGCGAGACGTCCCACGCACGAAACGCAGTACCGTGTTGAAAATCGTGTGGAGTTTAGTCCTTGACTCTCGATGCTAATAACTCATCTATAATAATTATATATATGGTTTTATGCCTTATATTGGCATCACTAGAATAATATTCTAGTAAATGATTATTGATGTATTGTGATGATGTGGACATGATTGGATCATGTAACTTTATATGTTCAACATATGAACCTTATAAAGATAACTATAACTATTGCATTAAAGTTTAAGCATTAAACTTACAGAAAATTGAGGTAAATGTAGATTGGGACATAGGTTGGACGGTTTCACTTAAATACTTCTTTTGGGTTTAAGTTAGAATCCTCTTACCTAATTTAGAATCGAACATCCTTTTGGAGACACGTGCATACGCTTAGTGCGCGCTTTAGATGAGAGGTGAGTTGAATTTTTATGGAGTGTTCGATTCCAGCTAAATCATGTAATAATGCATTTATAATTATTATGCATTTTAATACACTTGCTATAAACTGTTTTTCAAACTCGGGTTCTGACCCGTTTATATTTTCCTCCTCCATGTATATATATTGTATTACTTCAGGTGTTCCTCCGCAAGGACGCCTTTGATATTCCTCCATTCAGGATTTGTGGAGCTGTGGCAGTAGCGGACTGTTGCGGCACTTTGCTTTAGTCGATTCCTATCTATTGTACCTCTAGATTAGGATTCAGTTGTATTGAGTTAGTATTCAAGTGTTGTAGATTAACACTTTCATATTTTATTTATCAGATTATTGTATTGTCTGTTGCCCGACAGCATATTCGGGTATTTCATTGTTGAGATTTTTGTTGTACAATGTATTGTACTCTTTTATTATTGGAGCATGCACATTTCACATCATAGATAGATGTATATTGTTGGTTGTGTGCATTATTGGTTTTGTTGTTGTTGTTAAAAATAAAAGTTTTAAATTTTTGGCATTTTGCACTTTATGATTTCGGGTAGTTAGCCTTATATTATAGTGTTTAGTTGTTGATGTTGAGATTGTACCATCTGAGATACCTGATTTATGTAGTATAGAGCTGGCCATCCGTTATTATTTGGAGCGGGTTGTCACACTCTTCTTGTGAGAGCCCGCCACCTCGCACGACAACAACAATGTCGGACGCTTCTTCTTTCGTCTCCGATAGATCTGAGTCTGCCGCCATGGAAAAGTGCTCCATTGAACACCACAACCTCTGTCGCCATCTCCTCTTACCAGCCGCATTCAACCACTCCGTGATGCAACATTTTTTTCCTACGACAATTTCAGTCTTGACTGACTTCCCTCAATGCTGTGGGCTCAGCCTTCCTCTTCTCCTGCAATTGCTTCTCCTATGCTGTCGAAGGGGACAATATTGGAGGTGACCACTAACACACTCTGACTTCAGTATCCATGCCATCCATGCAATTGATGGCTCCTCTCCCTAAGTCTGACTTTAGCTAGGACATTGCCGCTGTGGTACACATCGGATTCGAGCACCACCTTCATTTTCTCATCATTCTTCTTGCTATTTTGGACAACGTTTTTCATCTCAGTAGTCAAATCTGCAACTGTTAGGCCTCGTGACCAGAGAAGACGTTTGGAATCTCGCTGCTTAAACCCGCAATATTAGTGGAGACCAAGAGAAGTGACAAAGGGACGGTCCCTTAAATTGAACCTCCTTCTTCCGTCTTATCTTCAGATTCTTCTGCTTCTTCAGATTCACTCTCTGTTTCAGATTCATCGTCAGACAACGATGAGTAAGGGGATTTATACGTGGTCCACAATGGTGGCTAGATGGTTGTGATGAACACTTGGTCCGCTCTTCTGTGAATCGGTTTCGTCACAACTTTGGAGCTGAATTGAGCCGCTGTAGCAATTCCCAATCGGATATTTGATCAATTTTCAGAGTTTCGATCACATACCCGGCTGCCTTTGGAACACTTATTGACCAAGCCTCTCTAGCCGATTGATGGTTCCAAGTTGAGGCCATAACTTGGAGATTTGATTGATTTGGGGGGTTCTGATCATAAACTACGCTGCCTTGGAACATTTATCAGTCAAGCCACTCCCCCGGCCTAATGACTGTTCCGTTGAAGCCATAAGTTGGACCTTAGCTTCGTACACCAATTTGTATGAACACACCAACTTCGAACATCGCTCTGCTACCAATTTAATGTAAATGCAGAAAATGTTTACACACTATACAAGGAAATAACAAAGATAACTCTCTTTCATTAATGAGAGGCTACATGGGTATTTATAATCCCCCAATAGTTGGTGGGTAAGCCAAGTGTGACATAAGCGGTGCTGTCATGGGCCTACAGACCTAAGTCATGACATCACGACCTAACTAACACTAAATCTAGAATATTCCAAAAGAAAAAAAAAATCTTTTATTAATAACAAAGCAATAAAAATAATTACAAATAAAATATCTATCATCTTTGGCTCCATCCCACGATCATGCTACATACCCACCAAGGTTTTAAAAGGCGAAACGAGGCGCCGCCTCGAGGCGAGGCGAAAGGAATGAGGCATGAGGCTTACACCTCTAGGGTTGCTGACTGAGGCTTACGCCTTTGTTGTGAGAGGCGTAACGCCTTGAGGCGGATGAGGCGGAACCAATTTTTTTGTTTGTTTTCTCTGCTCTATTTATATATCAACATATATAGATATGTTCTCTGCTCTTTCTTTTTTTTGTGTATATATATATATATATATATATATATATATATATATATATATATATATATATATATATATATATATATATTTTGTTATATATATATATTTTGTATTTTGCTGTTGTATGTAGATATATATATATATAACAAAATATATACAGCAGCAAAATACAAAATATATATATGTAGCAAAATATATACAGTAGCGACATAAATATATAATGTATATATGTATATTATGTTGTATATATATATATATATATTTATGTTGCTGCTGTATATATTTTGCTATATATATATATGTATCTACATTTGCTGCCATATATATGCGTGTGTGTGTGTATATATATATATATATATATATATATATATATATATATATATATATATATATATATATATATATACGATACTAAAAACAAATACAACCAAATAAGGAAACTAAAAGAAAATAACAAAAATATAATCAAATGCAATAAAGCCCTAAAAAGGGCCCATTTCCATCACTCTCCCCTTCTTAAAAGCAAGCTCGTCCTCGAGCGTTCAAAAAATTGGGAACACGTAAAGGAATTCCAAAAAGTATGCGCCAAAAACTTAGGGGGCTCAAAAAGAATTTTCTGAAAGTTGAGTGTCCACCACCACAAATTTCCTTCCCATTTATTCTTTCATCACTCAAACAAGCACTAGAAGCCTCCACCCGAGTCAAAAATCACAGTTATGGAGCACCAAAATGGATTTAGGCTGAGATGGGACAACCTAAGTGGGTGTCGAGCCAAAATAGGGCAGAAGCCTAAGGTTTTGGGACTGCTTTGGGGTCTCGAGGGGTCGGCAGCAGCAGAAGAGGCATTTGGGAGGTCGGCAATGAGGTGGGAAGGCAGGGGATGGCCTGCTACCTGGACAGCAGGGGCGGGGGTGAGCTGTACTGGGTCAGTGGGTGGGTAGGGGGTTACCGGGGAGGTTCGAGGGGCAGGGTGACATTGGTGGGGAGGGTTTAGGGCAGATGGGTGGGGAAAAGTGGGCGGAACTAAGGTGGGGCTTCTGGGGGGTTAGGGTTAGGGTTTTGACTGGGGGTGGGGGGTTGAATCTTGGAAGAGGCGAGTTGGAGGAGATCAAATTTCTTGTTGAGTGCTTGAATTTTTTCCCTCAACTCTTGAGTCTCCAATTCTTGTTGTTTGGATTTCTTTGGAGCCATTGAAAGTAGTGTTTGAATACCTACACACCAATACACCACTTGGGGAACGACACCTCGCTCTGATACCAATTTGACGTAAACTACACATCAATGGCTAAAAAAGAAAAACCAAACCCTAACTTTAGAGAGAGTCAAATGATTTCTTATATTTCAAAATGGAGTAGTGTCCCTGAGGAATACAAAGGGGTATTTAAAAATGAGGAGTATCTTAGGCCCTAAGCTAATATTCTAATTATAAAAATGTCCCTAAAAGCCTTTGCTACTTCTTTCCCTAAATACCAAGCAACAAATACTAAAAACAAATACAACCAAATAAGGAAACTAAAAAAAATAACAAAAATACAATAAAATGCAACAAAGCCCTAAAAAGGGCCCATTTCCATCGAATGAACTTCATGAGCTTCAGCAGAAAATTCATAATGAAGGAGAAGGAAATCATCTCAGTTAATTGGAGATGAATTTTGCAATAAACTGTGCTGACTTGAATACAGCCTTCTAAAAGCAGAAATTAAGGGTAGCTTGGCTAAAACTAGAAAATCAAAATACTGGTTTCTTTCACAAGAAAAAGTAATCAAAATACTGGTTTCTTTCATAAGAAAAAGTATCACCACATAGCAAACAATAAAATCTTGAGTATAAAGGATGCTGAAGGGAATAGAGGTTTATCTGTATGGAGTTAAGGACAGGTTAAGCAGAATTGCGAAGCGAAAGAAACAAGTCAAACAAATCAAGTCCCTGAATAATGAGGAAATAAGGAAAGTTGTGTTCTCTATAAAGTCCAATAGGGTACCTGTACCTAATGCATACGATCCTTGATTTTTTCAACAAAACTGGGAGCTGGTTGAACCCAACGTTTGTAGAGCTATCTCTGCTGTCTTTGCCACTGGTTATATACAAAGAAATGGAATAGTACATTTTCACTTTAATTCCTAAGATACCTAATTCAAATACAATGAAAAACAATTTGGAACAGTTCTTGCTATAATATTGTCCACAAATGCATTACCAATGTCCTAGTGACAGATTATACAGGTTAAAGCGACCTAGATGTGGTATAATTTCAATTTCCAGGAATATCTTTTTTTTTGGGTGTGTGAGCGTGGGGATTAGGGTGGGTGATCGAGCTCACCATTAGGCTATCTGATAATTGATTGTGTGTAATCACAGTACACAACGGATGAACACAACAAAACTCAAGAAATAATTCTCTCAACAATATTCAATGGATAAAAAATGAGAACATGAGTCTCTATCATAGGCTAACAAACTAGAGTTCCAAACTAATAAAAGAATCTAAAGATAATTAAGAAAATATCTATATATAATATCTCTAAAATCTCTCCAGGCCTGCTTAAAAGGATAAACCACTTGGTAGGCATATCTACCCCAGGCCGATCCTAATAGAAAATAATAAAAATAAAATTAAACAAGAAAAGAATATCTGAATTCATCATTCTCACCCTCTCCCCCACCCCCCCCCCCCTCCCTCTTAAAAAAATAAGAAGAGCTTGTCCGCGATTCTCACCGAATCTCCTCTATGAGCACTATGTCTGATTCTGTGTCATCCGCTATGAATACCGTCCACTTGTTTGGAGAGACTGCTACTCGGTGGCCAATCATCTCGCAATCAAAAGATTTTATGTTGACTGCAGGAGAATGGGCTGCCTCTGCACTTTTCAACGCTGCTGAGATCGCAGAACCATTACAATTGTTGTTCAATGAACCAACTGATTTGAAGTAATCTTCTACCTTTAGTGCGTATTCAATTGCTTGGCTCAGGCAACAAAATTAGCACCATTCGGTACCGGTACTGCATAACTTGTATGAACCTCCCAATCTGTTGTTCTTTGTTCTCCCCCAACTTGGTTCTAGTACACGAGTTGGAACTGTTCAGAATACTCTTTCACTACCATTAACCCTAGGTTTAAGGCTTGAACCCGAGCAAAATGATCCGGCTTGTAATTTTCAAGAAAAAAAAATCCAACTTGAGCTGATCTTTCATTTCCGGCCAGCTGCGTATCGGTGGTAATTGTTTCAATGTTGTCAAGACAGTTTACAAATGGGTTCAGGTCCATATGGCCATTGAATGTGGGGACTTCCACTCAAAGATCCCCATGTATAGCTTTCTCGAGGATCCATAACATAAGAGCCATGCTGCCATTTTCTTTCATGTCATCATCGACCTTGACCTCTAAATTAATGGCTCTGAGGGCTCGTCTGTTCGTAGATTTGAGGGATGCCCTCTTGCGGCTGCTACCCCACAACATTCCCCGTAGCCTGGGGCTGCCGTTGCTCCAACGGTGTGTGTTCCACTTTCTTTCATGTAAAACAGACCCACTCACCCACGAGAACATAAGAACTATCCATTTTTATATTTGACCATACTCAAGACCCTATGGGTAGTGATCTTCTCGCCTCTCATCCCCATAATCACCTAGATTTAGAGACCCCGGCTTTGTTGTCACACCAAATTGCGAGTATCCACCCCTGATCCCGATTGTTGCTACGATTAGTGGGTGGGGATGAAAGCAACATGTTGTCCGTTTATTTTCTGAGGGGACCATTCCTTCACTTACAATGACGCAGGATCAAAGGCAGCGATAGTGGCTTCGACAGCTTGTTGGTGCTGGCCCGCAAGTGTATGTGTCAGCCACTGTCCGCTTCTGCTCTTCATCGCTCCTCCTTGCTGGCATGCTGCTAGTGTGGTGGCCCAAGGGCCCTCGCTGTGCTACACCGAGGTGTGGGAAATCCCCTGGTATGCGCATTGGCCTGGGTGGCTCCGTTTGGGGGTCGCAACCACCTAGTGTGGTCGTCCACCGCTCTCTATTGACCATTCCGTCCACTACCGAGACCTCTCGGTCAGCAGCCTCACTGGTCCAACATCGAGTCTGCCTTCTTTCGATCATCGACATATAGGCCAAGGGAATTGAGTTTTGATTAGAGATTCACTAGGGCTTAGTAGCGAAAGCTTCATCGGTATTGGTGGTTCAATGTCCCTTTGGTGGCATCTTTACAAGTATGCGAAAGACACACTTCCACTTGAGGTGCATTGCGTCGCTCTAATACCACTTTGATGTAATCAGTGTACAACAAAAAACAAATGCACAGAAGACGCCAAACTCAAGAAATAATTCTCTCAATAATATCCATTGAATAAAAATGAGAACGTAAGACCCTATCTATAGGGTAACAATCTAGAATCCTAAGCTAATAAAAGAATCTGAAATTAATTAATGAGTTATCTTTAAATAATATCACTAGAATCTCTCCCAGTCTGCAGCCTTTTATTTTATATATAAACCATTCGGCCTGAGCCTATCTACCCCAGGCTGATCTTAACAGAAAATATTAAAATAAAAATAAACAATAAAAAAACATCCGGCTTCATTAGATTGTGTAACCACAGAAAACTTCAGTGTGAGCGCATACAGAAACCTTAATGGTTTCGTTTGGTTAGAGATTTTGTGCTTTCCAGTAATCTAGAAAGATACATTCACATACAAAAGATTCTTATAACATGTCAATAGTGTAAAATCAAAATGCCAACTCATTTTATAAGACTTAAAATTTACATGAAAGTTAAAAAATCAAAACAAACGAGCACCGGAGGTGTCAAGGATTTGAAGCAAGGAGACCAATGCCTCCCTCTTTGTTTATCTTAGTGATTGTATGTTTTTTATGCCTTATGAATTACTACACAACTAATCCAGTCTTTACTCATCACCTGAAGTGTTAAGTGTTAAGAACAGTCACATTTTCTTTGGTGATGATAATGTCCTAAAGGTAAATCTTGAAAGTAGTCAAGGAAGTGTTAAAGGTACTTACAGCTATATCAGGATAATAGTCAAATATGAACAAAAGTGATGTTTATTTTTCCGCACAAGGGGGGGCAACTATGGACGTCAAAGAAGAGTCATATAATCTTCTTGGTATGCAGGATCCCTCCCAGTAAGTAACTAGGAGTTCCTCAGACGTTCACAAGGTTAATGTCAGAGAAGTACAAGGAAGATTAGAAGCTCTGGAATTCAACTTAACTAAGGTATGCAGGGAGCAAACTATAAAGGTCCTGGAGAGTATTGACGCCATATTTGTGGAGTGTTCAGGACCTTATAATAGTGGGGCTATAGTGATGTACAGGAGCTGTAGAGAGTATACTATTACCATTTTATTTTATAGTCTACTGCTACTAGAACCGAGGATATTCCTTTGGAATATTAATTAGTTAGTATAAAGGTAGATAATTCCTTTGATCATATTAGGGAAACCATAGACTTGAGTACATCAGCCTATATATATGGTCTATGGTTTCCCTGTCTAATAACCCATCAAGACCAACACTTCATGAATGAAAATGAGAAAAATAGAAATCCTAATTTTCTAGTTGTTGTTATGTAAATCGCTTCCGCTAGTTTAGCACATATACTTTCTTGGATAACCTTATATGTTATGAATGAGGCGGGGAACTTTTCATTAGAAGGCTGAAGGCATGGAACAAAGCTTTTATTTTTTGAAACTTGTGGGCTATATGTTAAAGGATGAAAACAGTCCTTATGAATGAACTTGTGTCTTCGTATAAGATAAAAACATTTGAAAAATACAAGTAAATGCTAAATCATCTCTATGTCTTGGAGGAAGCTCATCAAAAGTAAGGGAAATACTAGAGGTTTTGTTATGACAGAGTCGAGAATGGTCAATCATGTCTGCTTATTCCGTGGGGTCCTCTATATTCGAAATTTGGGGGGAGAATAACTTATGGGGTTGCTAGTACAAAAAATGTTTTCTTAAGGGATATATAATCCAGATTAACTAATTAAACTAGCCTAATCCTGTACCAAATAATCTATTGAATGGACCATAAAGAATAAGTCCCTAATTCTTTTCAACCCATTATTGTTAAAGCCGAGCCTATTCTCCATGCTCACAAATAGGGGTGGACAAAAAATAGACCGATCCGAATGGACCGATTGGACCGAACCGGACCGAATCGAAAATTAAGGCTATTTTGAAACCGGTCCGAAAATCGGTTCACAAAAACTAAAAACCAATTAAACCGGTCCGGTTCGCGGTCCACTATATTAAAAGACCGATTTGGACCGGACCGGACCGATTCCCATATATATATAATAAAAATAATGTTATTGTGTTTCTTATGTATAGTTTTTGAATTAATGTATATAACTTAAGAATTTAATTTGGAACATTTTATATATGTATAGACATTTTTTTATTTGGGTTAAAAAAACCCATGTAAATATCACTTGGAGTTTCGAGTATTAGTTTTTTGTATATATATTTGTGAGAAAAATAGATAAAAACATTCATAAAATGTACATATATATAAAATAGGGCCAGGACCGAATTTTACCCCGGACCGGACCGAAAAAAGCCTGGATTGAATTAGTAGGCTAACCGAATTAATCGGTCCGGTCTCGATCCAAAAAAATTGAGGACCGAATATTCGGTCCGGTCTAAAAAATAGGCAAAACCCGGACCGAACCGGACCGTGCCCACCCCTACTCACAAACCTCGCCTAAGTACGCGACACCCCTTCAGTATGGCAAGGACCTTGTGTGTCTAGGCACTAAGCTCAAGGCGTAACTTAGGCGCACCTAATCAGAAAAAGATCCAAAAGCAAGAATAAACCAATTGATATGTTGACTCTGCGTATTTTCCATTGGATTACATAGTGTTGTATCATTCCCCATCCCAAGGCTATTTAAAGTCAAAAGTCTAATAAGCCACCAAGTCTTAGTGAACTTTTAATGGTAAACCCTAAGTACTAAAAAGTATGTTTATTTTTCATCAAAATGTGTGTACATTGTTTGATTGAATTTATTTGACTCTGAATGTTGAAATCACGTAATTTGACTGTTTTACAATTAGTATTTCTTTACTGTATTGTTTTCTATCAATATTCTTTTAGCAAATATAATAAGGGTAAAACTGGAATACCATTTCTTTAAAAAAATCAGCATTAATCATTCAGCCGAAACCCAAAATGCTGACCGCTCAATTTTAACTATTTTTCAGTGTTAAGATGCAGGAAAATACTTGGGAGACTCTTGATTGAGACTCAAAATTGGGACTCACGCGAACATGGCGTGTTGTCATTGGTTGGTCCCTTATGAATGTGGGTCCGCGTCAGCGGCACTAGCCAATCGCGGCACGCCATGTCAGCGAGTCGCGATTTGGAGTCCCAATTTTGAGTCGATGTAGAAGCACTCTACGATGTAAACACAAATGAAGATATTACCTCTCAATTCTAGATAAAACTCTATTCAGCATTAAGAGTAATAACAAACACCCCCTAACAATTAAGATTAAGCCTCAATTTAGCAGGAAAGTAAATACAAATAACATCACAAAATAATGCATAATGACTATCATACAAAAAAGATTCATAAAGTTAAAAAACAAAAAGAGAAGACCCCACCAAAACTCCAGGAGATAAGAAAACATTCTTTACACACAAAACCAAAAAAAGGATTTTTACATAAATATCTCATTATTAAGAGATGTATGCATAAACGATTATATATATGCAAAGATGTAGATGTATATAATATATATAGTGTAGAAGAGATGCTTTTAAAAAAAGCACCTTTGAGGATAGGATAACTGGATTTATCACACAATACTGGCAACCAACATTGAATTGATTATTTACAAAACGGATAGAGATGGGTTTAATAGTGAAATGGGTATAATCCCATATCGATTTTGAGGGTGTTTGTGGTGCTAAGTTGAGATTGAAACATGCCAAATTTGGAGAGAGAGTGGGCATGGAGTTAACATGTTTGTAATTTACAGTAGGTTTTCTATTTTGTTTTTCTCGCTTCAAATTCGTGTAACACTCCATTTTCTTCTCAAAAGACCATTGTATCAATTCCTCCGTCCTTCAATTTTACTTATACACGTAAATAAGAAATAAAGGCTACCATTAACTTCAGGCACCAAAAAAATGTTTATTATTAACTATTTTTTTTAATAAAAAGAAACAATTTTTTTAAAAAACGTTTTTTAATTTCTTCCCACATAATCATTTTTGGCATCAAAACATTGATAAAACCGACTTTATTTTTTATTTTTTTTATTTTTCATTAAAACTGTTTTTTTATATTTTCTTTATTTTTCGTTAAAAATGTTTTTTGGCTAAAAAATGTTTTCTTTTTATGAAAACTAGTTTTAAAAATATATATTTTTTTGTTAAAAAAAATATTTTTCGTTAAAAAACTGTTTGGCTTTTATCAAAACTATTTTTTAAAGATTCGCGATTGGTCAGTGTCGTTGGCGCGGTATATGCCCCTTTTAAAGATTCATGATTAGGGGAATCTTTAAAAAATAGTTTTGACAAAAACAAAACGATTTTTTAACGAAAAATAGTTTTTTAGCAAAAAATATATTTTTTAAAAACTAGTTTTCATAAAAAAATATTTTTAACGAAAAATATTTTAGCCAAAAAATATTTTTTAACGAAAAATAAAGAAAATATTAAAAAATAGTTTTATTGAAAATTAAAAAAATTAAAAAAGTCATTTTTATCAATGTTTTGATGCAAAAAATGATTATGTGGGAAGGAATTAAAAAATATTTTTTATTTTTATTTTTAATAAAAAATGTTATTTTAACAAAACTGTTTCTTTTTATAAAAAAATACAGTTAATAATAAACATTTTTTTTGGTTTCTCAAGTTAATAGTAGACTTTATTTTTTATTTGTGCATAAGTGAGATAAAAGGATTGAGGAATTGATATAAGGGTAGACTTTGTAGGAGTGGGAATAGCCATACTCGGAGAAGTAATTGTCTCAATTATCAATTTGGTTGCAAGAGATACCAAATTCTAGTAAAAATTTGTTATCTTGTTAATATAACTAGTATATTGTTATACGGTGGGGACTGACACTCGTAAAAACCTAAAAGAACAAATAATGAAATAAAAAAGGATTGTATCTCATGTGAATAAAAGGTTCCCAGTATCTCATGTGAATACAACCCCTAAATATTTCATATTCGATCTAAATGAAAAAACATTCAAACAATTAAACTTATCGACTCAAATATGCAAAGTTTTTAAATTGATAATCGACCGATGAAACATAAGCGTTAACTTAGCGAAAAAGCATACTAATTCGCCAATGACATTAACTCACTTTCACGCTTTCCTTTCAAAATGCTGACTTTGCACTGTCCACAACAAAACGGAGGCACCTAATATGAGTTAATAGTTACAATTAAAATTAATTTTAAGTCATATGAGCTAAATATTGAAGATATGATTCATTATAATTTCCATTAGATACAGATAGTTTGAAAATTAAAAATCATAATTGAGCCATAAAGAAGAAATACAAACATTTACAAATCACCGGAGAAAAACCTAATTAAGTATATATAATCTTTGATCTACGCACTCATAGAGTAAATTCCCATTCCAAACAAACCCACCCACCCACCCCAAAAAAAAAATCTTTGTTATACTACACTCTCACATTCTAGCTCGTGATACACAAGAAACTTCTCAATGAATTCAGTCAAACATAGACAAATTCACAAAAATGAGCTATGTAGACAATTTTAGTCACCCGCGTCAAATCCAACACACCTAAGTTATAATATTAGATTCAAATAAACATAACAATAATGAACAATTTAAAGGGTTTTATTATTATAATATTAAACTTTATTTTTTTTTTCTTTAAATCTGTAATATATAAGAATTATACATAAATTGTGATTCAACTTCGTATGACTACCAGCCTAAATAAATTAGGGGCTCGTTTGGTTCGATGTTTGGAAAGGAAATTTAGGATTCCTGGAATTTAGAATTCCCCTCGTTTAGAATTACAATGTTTGGTTGGAGATTTAAGGGAAACTTATAATTTCTAAAATTTAGAAATCCCACAAAATTGGAATTCTCCTTTCCCCTCTAAAATAGGGGGAATCCTATATTCTCGGGAATTCTGGACTTACAGTTGAGGGATCGATAGTTGAGGGAGATGGTTTTGTTAGGTGAGTAAGTGTAGGTGAAAAAGTGTTTAAAGCTGAGAGGGACACCAAGATCAAAAGGAATAATTTGGGTATATTATACACAACATCTTTAAAAAAAAATAAAAAATGGAGGTCCATTAAGAGAAAACATGGGTTCAAATAAGAAGGCATTTTCAAAAAAATTATCTGTGAGGTTCTTTCGGAACAAAAAACTTATTAAATAATATTGACTTTTCTATGCTTATTGGATTTATATCTATTCAGATACATCACCGTGTTATATAAATAGAGTGCTCCCCATATGAGTTTGAACACACATTTGATAAATAAAATATTATCTCGTATCCTTCCACTCGATGGTCACGTATTTGTTTACTATCCACTCGAGATTTGACTTTTGTAAAATTACTTTCTCAAATCATTATACTCGAAGCACATTTTCCTGATCAACACATCAAATCCATTCGATTATATAATGCAGATGAATTTATTCCTCGAGTTGAATTAAATGTTGATTGAATTGTGTTGTGTAGTGAACACAACTGTCATAGATCTTTTAACCTCGTTTGCCCTAGGTAACCGGAGTGTTTAAGAATGCGATGTGCGTGTTTACTATTGCAGCACTTCTTTATTCTTGCTTTTGATTACGTATGATGCGGGCTTGTACCCTCATATATGTAATGCTTAGGATTAATAAAGACCGGGTTTAATCAACTATCTAATTCAAAAGCTAGTTTTCTATCCGGCAAACGTACTAGGGTTTGGGGGATTGTATTCCAACCTACTTTCCTCATTCACTTGCAGAAGTTTTAATTTTGCTCACGTAATTTAGTTAGTACGATTAATTTAAATTTCATTTAGTTAATAGAAAACAGTCTCCAAATCAATCACCTTTTCGTTTCTTTCCTAGAGTCAGTTTAGTCGTCACGAGCGTCCTATTTCCCTAAGGATTCGACCCCGTCTTAATGGGTTATTACTTACACGACCGGTTTACACTTTAACTAATATATGAACGCACTATAAACACATTTTCAGTCCTGTCAATTATCAATATGGTATGTCTCTATCTCTATTCCAAACATGGAGTAACCATCCCAAGGACTACGACACCTCGAAATTTTAATCATATCGATAAGGGATACGTAGATCTCTGTCGGTGGCTTCTGGTCCACTCCAATCCTATATACTCCCTAACATCTAGTGATCACCCAACGATGGTAATATTATATTCCCCTACCTGTAATTTTCAGACCCACTCTCATTATGAACCTCCACTAAAGCTACTTGTTGCCCTACATATAGTTTCTCCACCTTTACAATCCAATTCCTACATTTTTACACACGTCATGTTGGAACACGTGAACAATTGAACTATGTAATCTTTGATATCGTTGCCAAACGAGTATGTACGCATAACACCGAGTCCATATCGCGAGCACATACCTCGACAATATGTCTCTTAATATATTGTCCCTATCAAAATGCATTCATATATCATCCCCCATTCCTTATCCATTTCTAATTAGAACGAGATATCAAAATATCTTAAAGTCGTGATCTTTCACGCACCTCCATACAAACGCTCAAATGCATACATATTGATCACAAACTGAACTACATATGCTTTGATCTCGAGGCTACACGGGTACATAGGGGCAACACTAAGTCCTTCTCGTGAGCATAAGCCTTGACAGTATGCCTCTTTATGTATTTTCCCTACGGATATGCTCTTATCTCCTACCTCTTATACCATCTCTCTCACATACCGCAACTGAGATATCAAACTATCTCAAGCCACGACTTCTCGCGCATACACATACATATACTGATTACAGCCTCATATTATACAATTTAAGCTCCCTCACACCCATATCTAGTAACGACATCCCGTTATACAAGTTGAGATCCCCCGTACCCATGTATGCTAACGGATACCTGTTACCCAAGTCGAGATTTCTTACAAGACATACAGATTAATGGACACTCGTTAACCCAAATATAAAGTCACACACAAGTACCCTAATCTACCCACATCAGTTTGAGCGACGTTCGTACACCACTCACTTATACCATTTTCATACATAAGCATCTATCTATGTTTTAAGGTAATCTCAAACTAAAGTCTCTAATCATGTTCTAAAATAATCTAAAAATTAATCACATAATGTTAAGAGCGATAATAAGCATATAATTAAAGAATTATAAAGAATAAGTAAGGTTCCTAATACCTTTTCCACTTGTAAGTCGGTTCTCGAATCCCGCGATCAAAATCTTTAAATCAATTGTAGACCTAAACCTGCCTTAGGATTAGCCCGAAAGGGATAACCTGAACCTTTTGTTTGTTTTATACCAAGGCTCTGAACAATCAATTGTAAACTCAGGGCGTGCGATAAATATTGGATATGGTGTCTAATAGAGACAGACACTGTCGCATTTTCATAGGGATCACAAGCCCTACACTACGAGGCCCCCTGCCCAAATGCAGCGCTCCCCCTCGAGTTCTATTTTGGGGCCCTAACACCACTGTGGTAGCTCCGTTGGGGATAAATCAAAATAATCCAACTATTTTTATGCTTCCTTTATACTATGCTTAGTATCACTCCCCGGACGGATGGTTGACTGAGAAAGTTTTGTATTTCATAGAATAGTAAGCATAGGGAGACCCGTTTCGTAGACCCATTTTATAGACCTGTAAATAAGATAAAAACAGGTACAAATTTTTAATGCATTGGTGGATGTCCTGGCGGGATCCAAAATAATTAATGCAGTATGTCTATAAAATGTGTCCACGAAGTGGATCTCCCTAGATTTATTCTTCATAGAAATATTGGATCCCTAAATAATAATAAAAAATGCTGTAGAGTATTTCATAGAAATATTGGATCCCTAAATAAAAAAAATCAATATAGAAGAATCAAAAATCTATATTAAAAGTCTGAAAATTTTGAAATCTATAAAAATGTATTATGAGTAACAGTAATGAAAGAATAAGTTAAAAATGATGGTTTGTCTGTTAGACAATTGATTTTGACAGTAACGTACCTTAATGAGACGATTTGAAGGTTCAAAGTTGAATCTTGAAATGAAATATGGGTCAACCCATGAAAACCCCTCTCTCCCAACTCCCAACCATGGGTCAATGATCCAACTGATAACCATAGAACCACGGGAGGTTGGTATTGTAGGATTATTTTGTTGTGATGGGGAAGGAAGAGATTGAGGCGGTTCCACCGAATCAGGTAGATTGAGGACTTTCTTTCTCGCGGGTTTATGTTTTTGGTAAGATTTTCTTGAATGAAATGAGAAGTTGAGATGTCATCAATGGTTTAAATAAATACTATTAAAATATGGAAATCTCAAGTCCAAGCGTTAACTACATCCCCTTTCATCTTCAGCCTTTATATCTACCTGACCTTTCATCTTAAGCCTTTACATCTACTTGACCTTTCATCTTCGGCCACTTATATATTCAGCATTCACCAACAACATTTGCCACGCTTCCTCGGTTGAATCAAATTTTCTCTTCCCTACAGGTAACTATTACATATACCTAATTCCATCGTGTTTATTTATTTCCGTTCATTTTGCCCAAGATTTTTATCCATATCATTTTTTATTTCATTAATATTTAATTCTATCCTTTTTTTTCTCATTCATCTTGCCCAATATATCTGTCAATATCATTTTTGCAAGAAATTGGATTTTTGTTCTTTTGTGTTTGAGAGCATGAAATGTCCCAAATCTGCTAATCATAAATAATTGAAAAAAAAATGGGTTGTGTTGTTTTGCCACACACTTTTAGAGTTATTTTTGTGTTAACCTCATTTTTTTTATTACATTTGTGTTTATATTTCCCTTCCAAATTTCCAATAGTCAAACTGCTACTATTAACATCTAATCATGTTATCTTTTTTTTCATTCTTGTGAGTCAGAAAATACAAACTAAAAATCTATGATATATATATATATATATATATAGTTCTTGATGTTTAATTGATAATTCTAAATTTTAAAAGCAAAGAAAATGCCAAAACTTAGTTTATTGATTTTTTTATTAGAGTCGCAAATATTAAAGACTAAAGCATTCCAATCCTATACAAATATACACTTTTGAGTTTACTGAATACGACCCGTTTTGCCTTAGAGTTCAGCATAACTATAATTTGTTTATTTTTTCTAAAAGTAAAATACCCCCAGTAACACATTATAAAAAATATTTATATTTATTCCTTGCGTTGCATTATGTATATTTGGTGAAGGGGGCAACCTGCCAATGTTATGTTTGTAAAAAATTGAGTTTAATTTTGAGGATTTAATTCTTATTCTGTTTTGTAGCCCATTGGTAATATACTCTTTCTACCAATTCCTAATAAATTATTTGAATGCAATTTTATTTTACAAATCTACAAACTATTATAAAACGGTCTGAGCTTTAATCCTTAGACAAACACGAATAAAAATAGAAAATTAAACCCATAATTGTCTCTTAATATTTTTGTATAGTATCTTGTTTTCTTATATTATTGGAATTCTTATCTTAATTTTCTCTCATTTATCTCATTTCATTTCCTTGTTATAATTTCTCATACTTTTTGGTTACTTTTGATATTGGATCACTACATCAACCTCTGTGATACTAGAGAAAAACATAGTTACCAAGATCACTACATCTCCCTCTATAATGCATTCTGGAGTCCCACAATCCTAAATATGTTCCCCATTAAGCATTGACTACTTTAATTCTTATTACTTACGAGATAACTTTTGACTTTAACAATACTACAAATTGGAAGATATATTTTTTTTATACATCTAACTTATAGTCGCTGTCCCTCCCAAATTAAGAGTTCGTGTATTTATTTTGTACAGATTAATGACACACTCGATCAATGGCCACGATTACCTTTTGTTCACCATCGTGGAACTTGTTTCGTTCATTATGTCCAAAAAGGAAAGGGGGCCCTTAATTTTGAACAATCCAAAAAAGAATAATGGACTCATAATTTAGATTAGTAAATCAGTCTTCTTCATAGCGCATTTTTTACAGTAGAGTTCAAGGTGCCAATATTTATAATTCGTGTTCAAAAATCATTATCCCTTTTCCCTTTTTACACTATAAAGAAGTTTCACTTGACTTTAAATCCATTCGGAAGGGGGGCCATGGCCATATCAACTTTCAAGTTTTTAAATTTTGCACTTTATAATTTTTATAATCTACAATTGAGTCTTTTTTTAAACAAGTTTTATCAATACAATATAGCATTTAGAAACATAATTTAGTATGCAATGTAAATTCCAATAGATAATAAAATCATAACATTCATAATATAGTTATTTTTTCATTGTAAACTTTCATAATAATACATTTATTTATTTAGTTAATTACTCCTCAACCCGAGTTAACTATTTTTCTAACCTAATGAATTGTAAAAAAATTATCTAGGCCCCCCTTAAGATATATTTTTGGCTTCGTCATTGGGTGTATTTACATTTTTATTTGGTCCAATGAGTTTGTAAGTAGTATTTATATCCTTTAATGGTAGCTTGCACATAATTTAAATGGTAGTACAATACTTTAGGTAATCTCACCACATAGAATTAGAAGTTTATAACTATTATCTATAGAATGAACAAAATATCATTCTTTTAGGAATTGATGACCATTGTAAATGAGATTCATATTCTTTTTAAGAAATACTATTTGTGGAAGATTTGATCTTATTTAGATTAAAATTTGGGGGTTTATTACAACCTATTTACCTATTTTATTATTCATAATCTTTTTGAGAATTATTATTTGTGTAAGAACATCATATTTTCTTATTTTATTGTTACTGCCGAATTTGTTATCACGGAGTCGGAAAGAAGAATATTTTCATTTTATCCTTCTATGTAAATTATAGTTTCTTTGTATATATGTATTTCTATTTTATAATTGTTTCCTTCAATAATGTTTAGCAAAACACCTCATCGTGCACAAGGATACAAAAGTTTTTACCCATCTACTGATTATTATTTGCTTGTTGTCAATATAAATTTTCAACTCTAGCGTATCGTTATTGGTATCTTCCATATAAAAAATAGAGGGTTTTATTATTGTTGTTCACAACGGTTTTTGTTTATTTTTCTATTTCTAAACAGTTTTTTTTTCCCAAAAAAAGAAGATTTATTCAAAACAAATATATTTTACAAGTAATGTTGCTTGTTATACCCTGACTGTAGTACTACGACTCTATCACTAAACAAAAAAGGACATAAAAACTGGGAGCACGCCTTCATATATTAATTATGTTAAAACTTATATTTTTGTTCAAATTGTTACTTCTCTTTATTCGAAGAAAAGTCCCTCGATAATTTTTTAATTAACCTTTAGTCCAAAAAAAATTATTTTGTTCCAAAAAATCTCTTACCACATAAAACACTCACAATTTTTTTCCCTCTTATCCTAGACTTTAAGAAAAAATTATCAAAAAAATAAGCAATGCCACTTTTGCAAAATAAAACAATAAGGTGAGCTAAATGCGAAATATAATTATCTCCTAAGGACTAAACATTAGTTGTGCTTCAATTTCATCAGTTTGGATTTTTATATGTATTTTCACCTCATGTACTAGCTAGATTATGCTTGCGTGTTAACCACTACCAATTTTACATTAGATATTTCAAAAAAGAGCGAAGAACATCGACATGTGTACCGAGGATGGAGTTTGTAAGCCTTTGGGTTTTCTCTTGGGTTTGCCTTTCGCATTCTTTGCCATCCACATCTCCATGATCGGCGTCATGATCTGGATCCCATGGTCGGTCTCTCCCTCTCTCTATCTAGTTATTTGATTACACATGAAGCTAATTGTCAATGAACTTAGTGAAATGTTCTTTATTGTAATCAATAATTGTGCAGGGACATGGTTTTATCGTGTCGATATATTGTGACAACATAGAATTACTTTATATAAATGTTTGAGTGTAATATATGTATGTATGTGCAGGGCGTTGACGGTTCTTGTATGCCCACCCTGCATGTGCATTGATGTGGTAGGAGACTGGGCATTTGAGCTAATCAAGGCATCTATTCACGTCATGCAGTGGTTCATCTCATGTGTCCCTTATTAGATTTATTAATTTCATCAACTAGTTTCTTTCCTTAATGCAAGTAATACTTTTACCTTGGTTACAAAAAAGATTATGCTCGTAGTATCTAATGGTATGACAATGGTGTTATTGAATGAGCTTTATATGATTGATAAGAAGATTGAAAAATCATCGTAGAAACTTCTTTATTTTTTTTTCTCATCATACTTTGTTCAGGTTAATTGGGTAAGTGTAAGTGAAGTAAAAAGTGAATAGCAGGTTAATTTTAGTCCTTTCCCTTATATTTTTTCAATAATTTTTTGTTAATTAAAACTTTACCACGTATTTTCTTTGAGTATGTAATAATAGTATAACTATTGTGCCTTATGTAACTTGGATGCAACACGGAAGCATACAATATTGTTTAAATGAAATGGTCGTAAAAAACTAATTATCTAATGTATATTATATTTGGATTTGAAAATAAACTTTATACCAATCAATTGTTTATTACTTTCTTCTAAAAATAAATTTGTATAGATGTAAAATTAAATTATGTATATTTCTGAAACTATATGTCACCAACACTCTGGTGTATGTGTGTGTGTGCGTGTCTATATATATATATATATATATATATATATATATATATATATATATATATATATATATACCAATCAATTGTTTATTACTTTTTTCTAAAAATAAATTTGTATAAATGTAAAATTAAATTATGTATATTTCTGAAACTATATGTCACCAACACTCAGGTGTATGTGTGTGTGTGCGTGTGTATATATATATATATATATATATATATATATATATATATATATATATATATATATATTTATTTATTTATTTGTGTGTGTGTGTGCGTTCGATAATAAACAAGAACAAATGACATCCAAAATGCAAATAACCATTTATTTTTCATTGTCGTCGTTTTCAACCTATGGTGTTTCTGGTATATATTTTAAACCTTGTTCATTGTAGGCCTGAAGATAGATATATAGTAGGTTTTTGTACAAAAGGACCTCTAATTTGATATTACTTTTTTATGGAAGAGAACACAAATTAACCACATATAATATCTTCATTTTAAAAAATAAAATTGTCATTGCAAGAGTCAATCAATGTTGAAATGGTAGGGAGTCATCAGGAGCAAAATTCGTAAAAAAAATTGCATGTCCTGTCTATAATTTCGAATCACGTATTCTTTTTAGGACTTAACTTTAAAAAGTAGGCTTTACAAATGTGTAGAGTCAATTTCTTTATGGTTGAATAAGTTTTATATTTAAGAAACAATTGTTATTCTGGAATAAAAAAAAATGTATGAACAATAATAAAAAATCTACAAATTATTTTGTATAATGTTTAAATTGAGTATAAACAGATAATCTGAACCCTGCGAATTCATGTTGTGTTTCGTTCTTATGGAAGAAAAATTGTAGTCGTCATAGGAACAGAAAAACTTGAAAAGAAAAGAGAGGAAGAATTTGCAGAATTTAAATGAGAATTCATGGTAGGCCTAAGGACATTTATAGACTTATTCATGACTATTTAAACAATCATATTGTCTGTTTGGTGTGGTTTTTCAACGAATAGACCATCAAGAAAAAGTCATGATTTGACATGGCTTTTGTCCTCATCACTAATACTTTTTAACCAAATTCCAAAGGCTGTAAAATAAAATTGGACCCATTTTGCAAATGGGTCAAACGAAATTAATATTTGTATTATGGGTTGGGATTAATCAGAACCAAAAATTATAAATGAACGAATTTTGGCCAATAAATCAAATAATCCATGATGTAAGGCTTGGCTCGAGCATGCCCGAGTGGAGTTGGTCGGGTCAGCACACGACAGGCAGCGGCATGCACGCGAACCTAAGTTATCTCCATTCCACAAAAGTGGGGTTCCTTTGGTCAAACCAAAGAGTGTCCATCTAAGAGTATAACTCTTCATATTTCATTATTCTTTCTACGTGAGACAAGGTGTTATACAAAGTCTTCTTTATTTTATTAACTCAAGTGGGTATCTTTAGAGACAATTTTCTCATTCAATACATATTTGTTTTTTATATGTGAATATACAACGTTGTTCTCCTCAAATAGGAGAACATAATTTTGTGTGGTCCCACTAAATTTGGAATTTTCTACCACTTGAATTTGGCCACGAAGTCGCCCCTAACATGTTTATTGATAAACCATTTCCAATAACCCCTAGATGAATGAAAAGTGGAGAGTAACTACATTGGGATAAGTAGTCAGAGTCTATTAACTTCCCCTAGTGAAAATCTACCAGGTTTACTTGGTTCGTGAATGGGAATGATGCCTTGAAAAAACAGTTTTTTGTGTAAACCAAGACAATAGAAGTCATATAGTTCCCCCTCAAGCATAATTCATTCTTATTGTGTTCATTTTGGTCTTGAAAACCTATTTTTATGAGTGTTTTAGAGAATTCAACCTTCAAAATTCTCATAAAAGTGGCCTTATTTTTATGAAGAGTGTTATGCAACACCTCACTTAACATATCCATATATATATATCACGATTCTCGTGGAAGATGTGCACTATCTCATCATAAAAATTGTAAGGATTAAGACATCTCCTTAATGCTTACTGAGTCAAACCTATATAGCGGTTGTCCATTTCAACCTGTATATTAGGATCTCTACATCTTTCCACCATGGAGACTCTTGGTTAATTAAAGTCTTTAATCCTATTTCCCCCGTGGACCTTTCTACTTGCTCTCTGATTAAACCTTTTTTGAGGAGATGACATGGTCAAGAGAAGTAATTTCAATTGTCTTAAAAAATGTAGCCTTCTTGGCTACTTTAATCCCAAGGAAATCTAAATTCATAAAAAATGTAGCCTTCTTGGCTTAACTATAACATTTTAGTCAATTATTCCATATCTCATTTTAAGCAGTTATCTTACGACTACTATCCAATTAAATATTAAGTCTCATACAATGCCCATTTTGACATAAAAGTTACATTTACTTCATTATTTATCTCTCTTTAAATACATAGGCATAGTTATCCCCAAGCTAACCTTGCCAACACGATTATAGGTATAGTTATCCCCACCCTTGCCCATATATTTAAAGCGTTAATCATTCTGGATTATTAATAATTATTCTCTCCTTGACTCCCTTTTCAGTAAGGTTTATACGTATATATAAGGAGTCAACTAACGTGGAAAAGGGTTATATGTACTTATATAAGGTATCCTTTAATATGGTAAGGTAGTATTACCCACCTACAACACCCAGAATAAATCACTCGGTCCATATCTTCACCCTTCATAATTCGTTACACAAAATCCCACTATTAGGCCAAACAACCTTTAATAAATTTAATGCTTAATAATTTATTATATATATAATAAATTAAACCGGCTACCCCGTGCCTAACTCCTATTGTACTCTGCCTAAAAATATTCGAGTCGCAACTCCGACTCTTAATTCCGTAAATATTAACTTACATTAATATTTTTATTCAAGATACTAAGCACATCTCAATCCATCTTGTATCCTAATTTCATTCGAAATTTCCATTTGAATCCGTTCATATATTTTTTAGTGTTGTTCATCCTAAATACTCTAATTCCATACCCCAAATTCATTCCCATCCAATTCCAAGGTAAAAATAATGTTCCTTAATATTTTTTCGAGTCATAGACTCATCCACGGACATCACTAAGTAATCCAGATTTGATTCCTCACAAAGGATTTCAATTTCAGACACACTTTAGTAATAAAATCATAACTAATTCAAAAAAATAAAAATAATACGAAACTAGCGGCCACGCGTTTGTAATGAAAAGATTTATCTCCATGTCTAAAGTCATGGTCGTTTTAACGAGATAACAATTTTGCTCGAACGAGATACTAATCTCGTTTTAACAACATTCAGTGTCGTTCGAACGACCTTCTTCGTTTTCCAGCCACTCATCCTTCTTCTGCTGTTTCCACTATTGACGACCTTCCTCAAGCGTTTTACTACCCAGAATTAAGCTTTTACAGCCCAGGTTCATATATAACCATCCCAACCAAAACTCTCTCAAATAAATAAATTAAAATATATAGATTCACCCTTAGTCACCATTGATTTTATTATCCCCAAAAAAATATCTAAGTGGATTTTCACGATTTCTCCTTATTGTACTCCATTAACCTTCAGATTGGTTGAAAGATTTCTACAACATGTCTCCCAAATAATTTTCCAATTTAAGTCACATGTATACATATTCGAGATAAAGAATTATGGATCTACGCATGGATCATTAATTAGTCATCAAATTTTACACTAATTTAAGGATCTCTAATTGTGCAGTCTCAAAATATGATTCAACTTTAAATCTAAGCATGGAGTTAACATCTATATAAGAATAGCACTAATTGAATAAGTATGGCAAGAGAATCCTTTTTTCCTCCTCCTAGGGTGTTCTTCCTCCTCTTAGGCCATTGTTCCTCTCTCTCTTAAAGTGAGGCTGCTAGGGTTAGGTTATGGTTAGTAGTGGGGAGTTATTTCTCTTCTTACTAATCTTATATTTTACCCAATTCCCGAGTTGGGCTTTTGACCCCAACTTTGGACCCCCAAATGAGCCCAAATACATAATCTAATTAACCCGATAACTACCCAACTCATATATATATACCCCGGGACCATTTCTAAGGGTCTAAAATGCCCAAACGAGCCCGTAATGCTTCTCAAAGTGTGTTCCAAAATAATTTTATCCTAAAAATATATTTAATTGTGACATGACACACCCGAATATTGAAAAAAAAAATCCCTTTTGATTTATTCCCAAATCATAAAAGTCAAATTCTAAAATTTATAAATAATACTGAGTCTAATTACTCGCAATCCCAGATTAACTAATTTCATCGAATTAATTTAATCCTTATTAAATTATATTTTATTCCAAAATATACGGGGTATTGCAATTTAGTTCTCAGAGTAACCTCCATAGGAAGTGGTTAAAGGAACACCAAAAATGACTGCCGTCAATTAAAGGGAAATAAAAAAAATAATCAAATTGTTTAAAAGTCAAACCATATGAGTTTAAGAACTCGGTACTTAGAAGGAACATGTCCACAACACCCTGAACTAAGTACTGATAATGGCCCTGTTATGTGGAGTATAGATGATATAGCTCCAATAACTATGATAAGAACTTAAAGAAAAAAAATCAACATCATCATCTTCGTTAGTTTGGGAAATTATCTTCTGACAAAGTATATAAAGACAAATGTAAAGCAAGTGAAAAAATGCTATAATTTATTATTCAAAACAAATATGATATGGGGGGAAGAGTAGAATATTTGGAAGTTATTAAGCGTCGTGGTAAAAAAGTGATAAAATGGCTTACCTTGCCATTTTGTCAAACATCAAGCTTGCTATGGCCTTACCGGTTATAGCCTATCAAAATGCTTACCAAATCATATATAGTTGTGTAGACAATTCATAAACAGAGTCTATTACCGATTATGGCCTTGGTGGTTCTTCAATAACACTCTTTGGAAGAGTTAGGGGAGGAATATACACAAAAGCAGTTGATGTTAGTGCTGACCTTATTAGAAAATTTAAACAAAATATTCCTCGAATGTGACCAACATAACCCCGCAGTAATTTCTTATCCTCTTTATTTTTTACATCTGCAGCAATCTAGCACCCCGATTCTAGCATTTACAGCATCCTAGAGTCAGAGATATATGCACATCAGACTCGGACACGCCACTGACACACTGGAACATGTGAAAAAAGGAGTACATTCCTTGATAATCACATGTAGTAACATCAAAGACCAACGACATATGTAAGATAAGCGGGTTAATAGGCTAGAGCCAATTAAAGTACAAAAACTAATAGTGTCAATAATTGGATTCCTCGCACTTTTATCAATGAAACTAACATTCCTTGAACTCATGTCTTAAATAGTGTTAATAATTAGATTCAACACTTCTATGTTGGTCTCCATTATCACATCTAATAAAAACTAATAATAAAACATATAGATCAATGCCCAACTTCGAATATAAACAAAAGATACCCGTTAAAGATATGAATTTAAGAAAGTAGAAAGGTTGGAACTGCTAAAATAGATCAGCATTTGCTCACGGTGAATATAAATGATAAAAAAATAGTTCCTACAATAATGCACTCACTAATTTAAGTTGTATTGTTACTATAGTTCTAGTAAATATAAATTGAGTGCATAATTCATTATATACCCATTTAAAAATTTATTTAATCAAATTTGTTTGCAAGCATGATTCCATCAAACTAATAATCTAAATCATAAATGGCAAAAATATACTTAAAAGTAAGGAAAATAGTTTTTCAATAAACATATCAATTAACATACCTACAATCACGGATAAATCGTAGGGCTTTAAAATATAACATGTAACTTATAGTTCATTGCTTCACCTTTACATTTTATGATAATACGACATGTTTCCATGTTGGACTTGTTGAAAAAAATATGAATCAAGTCATTAGTCATGTAGTTAAATCACAAACAAAGAGACCTTAGAGTATACATACATATATGGAAAATAATTAATAAACACAACAGAGGATACGAAATAATTGTTACTCAATTTATCATTAACCATGGCATGTCCTCAACACAGTATATGTCCATCAATTTGGAATTATCCATGACATGTCCTCTATTTACTATGTAAGATGGGCTACAAACTTTTTTTTAGAAAATAGATTGCCTAAGTAAGTTTCACCTTGTAAGTGAGCATTCATGGAACATCAATACTTTGAAGTTTAAACATATAACTCTAAAACCCAGGAAAAGAACAACAAACAACCAAAAAATTTAATGAATCAAGTGTTACATACCCAAAACATATATTGAGTAGAATAAAAGAAACCATAAGTAAAACACTAACCCAAATAATAAAAGAAAATAAGCAAGATTTGCTTAGAGTGTAACTAAATGTGAGTGAAATTAGAGTTCCACCCTTGATAAGTGTGAGTGAAATCCATAAATCCCATAATCAGTTAGCTAAAAACCTTAATCACAAAATGGAGAACGCATAAAAATGACTATACAACTGCAAGAGGCAGGGGAGAGGTAAACAAATGTATAGGCCATCATAGTACAAACATTTTGAAAACTGATTTGAACACTACACATTAAATTTATGAATAAAAATTCTTAGAAACCCAGTTCTAAAACAGGTCCCATGGTCATACAACACCTATTTTATTCTTATATAACACGAGCTAGTAGAAAACAAAACAAAAAAAATAATCAACTTCTGCTTTGGATGGGGGACCTAACTAATTACAGAATCTCCAAGTATCCAAAGTGGTGCATTGTAATTATCCGAATAGAAAATATATTAAATTATACCTTAGAACAATTAAACAGTAAATTTAAGAGATTGAAGCAGTACCAAATGCCACATTTTATCCACTAAACTTAAGAGACTTTGAATTATAAAATACAATTTTCGACTCAATATATATATTGTTGATGTAAAAAATTAGACTATCTCTAATTATTCAATCACAGATAAAATAAATAATACAAAAGAATTTTTAGAGTGGTTCAGCCTTAAAAGAATGGCCTACGTCCACTGTTTTCGTTATTGCTGACTGTTTGCGAATTCTCGATAACAGGTTTTTACCAAGAAATTCCGACCCCCTATAATGAGGATGATACAATGTATTTATAGCCCTGAGGCTGTACATGTGAAAGGGTAATACATAGCTATCCAATAATCGTATACATATGTATGATAATAATCAGCATTTAATGCGCATTTAATCCTCTTAATTGTCTGGTAATAAATGCTCTGATCGAGGTGCTGCTCGGACCGCCTAAGTATCTCGGTATCCATGAGTTGCTCCGTGCAGTAAAGTTCCTCGGAGAGTACCTACTGCTCAGAGTATCTGAGCTGGTCGGGGAAGTTGAGTTCCTCGAAGTCAAGGTGTTGTCCAAAAATATTTTCTAGTGCCATGTAGATTGACACGTGTCTCTACTTAATTGAGCCATGTCAGCAGACTAAATTTGGTATCAACAGAAGCCTCCAATGTTTCACAGTTCGAGATTGAGGAGTGTGGAACATTCTTCTCGAAATATGGCGGGATTAAATGGTCATCCTGAATTTTAGTAAGTGTTTTCTTTGTATTTATTTTTCTTTTCGAATTCATAAAATCAGACTTTTTGAATTTTTCTAACTACTTCGGTCTCCGCGCCCTTTTTGTCCTTTTAGCCACCGGGAGCGCAAACGTCTCTCTTTGTAATCATTATCTTTACCCCTTCCCAAGGTAAGGTATTTAAGCGTTGCAGAAAATCCTATCGTCTCTTCACTTTTTCAAATCTGTATCTTTGAGTTCTCCATTTCTTCTCTATCTTGTGCGTTCATTCCTTCCATCGTTCGTTGTCAACTGATCCATCCTTTTTCTGTAAGATGTTCTTCCTTCTTTTTTATTTCCTTTATTCATCATGGTTTACCTTATTGAGTCGATTGATAAGTTTCGTTCTGATTTCTCTATTCCTTCATGGGTCATTTTGGAGGAACTTTCTGAACCTTCAGATTATTTTCGTTTGGCTGAGGCACATTGGTTCCCCAGTCTCTTTGTAGCTGAATGTGGCTTTTCTTTTCCCCCAAACCCCTTGTGTCTGGAATTCTGTAAATATTTTGATGTGGTTCCTGCAAAAATAGCCCCCAATACATGGAGAATAGTTAATGGAGTCCATAGGTTAAATCAGATTCATGAAACTCGTATAGGAATTCCAGAAATTATGTTTTTCTATAGATGGGCTGTCAGCGACAGTACTTTTTACTTGAAAACTAGGTTTTTAAATAGGGCTTTAGTCGTCAATCTCCCAGATGCCAACAGGGATTACTTCGAGCATTGTGTTGTTATGAAAAATTGGCAACACACTTCGCTAATTGAAAATGATGTATATCAGGGTCCTAGATGCCCTCCCTATGGCAATGGGACAGGTTATTTTTATTTTAATTTATTTTTGAAATTATGCTTTCTTTGTGTTTGATAAAATGTGTCACTGATATTTTAATTTTGATTTATTTGCAGTTGACAGCAAGTGATTAATTTAAAGCATCTGAAACTTATCTGGGGTTTCCATCAAACTGTTGCCGACGAACACATCAGATCAGCTTCATACTTGCTGCAGTACAAGAGTTACACCTCGTCTTTTACTGCTCGTCCAGTGATAAGTGACGTAGAACCAGTACCAGCTTCTGAAAGTTCTTCTCCTGAGTCACATATTCCTCTTAGTGAAAGAATGAAGAGAAGAAGAGCTCCTGCCCTTTTTAAGAAATCTGCCTCTATTGCTGGAGAGGCAAAGAAAAGTAAGCAGGATATCCCAAAAGGGACAAGACAAATTGATGCACCTCTTCCAGCTGTTACTGTGAAGGTTGCCGAGAAGCCCCCCGTGGCTCCGAGCAAGGTTGCAGCTGTTTCCCCTCCAAGTGAGGTTGTAGTTATATCACCGACCAAGACGACATCCTTGGTCGAGAATGCTCTTGTTCCCACGAGGAAGCTGAAGAAGAGCTCCTCGGTCAATTTGGCTGAATCCATCTCTCAGCCTCCAACTACTGGAAGTGGTGTTCCCACTTTCGTTGCTCCGAGCTCTTCCATGAGCTCGGTGAAGTCTTGGATCATTCCCGGGATCCAAGGTATTGAAGAAAATCTTTCCCAGGATAGGGTAACCACTTTGACAGCTCAGCACATTGCCTCAGTAAGTATTGCTCATCTAAACTTTCATTTTTCCATGTTATGTGCTTGCACTGACTTACAATTATTTTATTTTTCCAGTTGGTAACTTGTTTCAATACAATTCTGAAGAAGTACGAAGCCATCAAGGCGTCCATCTCCTCTGGTGGTGTAGAGGAGGCTTTTGTAGGTCTGACGCAGTCTTTAATAGATTCTCGTTAGAAGTATGTCGATGATAAAGCTGCTTGGGAGAAGCAGCTTAATTCCACCGAGCAAGAGAGGGATCAGGCTGTTGAAGTCTCCAAGGGGTTGGAGAAGAAAATAAAAGACTTGGAGGAGAAGAACAAAGAGCTCGAGGGGAAACTCCAACATGCTGGAGAGTTTGAAAACAAGCTCAAATATGCCAAGGAAGAGCTAAGTAGACTTCGTGACGTTGGTCGTCAGAAGGAAGAGGCAGAAAAGAAATTGAAAGCTACCAAGGAACTTCTATCTGAGAAGCTTTCCTCGGAGAAGGTGAAAAGGAAATTGGCTGTGAAAAAGTCCTTCAGTGCTGGCTAGGACAAAGGCTGGAATAAGGGTTTGGCTACCATGGTCTCACAAATGGAGTATGGCAGCCTTAAATATTTCAGGGATGGTTGGGTGGCTGCTCTGACAGATATGAATGTCGATGAGAACTCCGACCTATTTCAGCGACACATTCCTGGCCCCCCTCCTACTCCCGGGGAAGAAGAAGAAGACGAAGCTGCCTCTGAGGAATCCTCTATGGTGATTGGAGATAATATTTCTCATGCCCCAGTTGTCCAGGCTTCCCATGAGCAGTTTTAACCAACCAACCTTTTAGCCGAGCAGCTTCCAACACCCTCCGAGCAACCTACCATGCCTTTCGAGCAACCTGCCTCTTCGTCCCAGCCTCCTGAGAAAGTTTTAGGAGACAAGGAGAAGGTGTAGCGTTGTTCGGACTTTTTTCTCTTTGCTTATTTTTGTCAAATATAACTCTGAACTATGTACTTCCCTTTTACGGTGCAATAAAATTTGAGATTTTGATTATTCATACTGTTGATTCTCTTCTTCTTACTCTGTTTGCACTCTTATTGATTCTTGCTATCTCTTCCTTTTACTAGTTTATGGCCAGGATGGAATTGTTATCTGCTCATGATACAAAATTATTGAGATAATGCAATGAATACTTCAAAGTTGGTCATACAGATATGACTGAAGCTCAAATTATTAATATCCTCGGTCCAGATGCTTCAGAGCTAGCAGTCGAAGCCTACCAGTACTTAAAGTGTCTGCTCGACCGGGCAGTGGCTAATAATGTAGCATATTATGAGATGATTGAAGACCTCCAGGGCACTCTCGAGGAGCTTCAACAATAATACAAGGAATCTACAGCCCTTTTGCACCAGGGATATGAGGAGAAGTATCAGCAACTAAGTGCTGATAAGGGATATGATAAGTTGTTTGCTGCTTATGATGTGAGGGAGAGAACTTTGAAGACCAAGGTCGAAGAGCACAGGCAGATAGCTAAGTTGCTGGAGCAGGAAAACAATAACCTGTGAGGAGAAATATCTCAGTTGAAGTCTGCAGCGTCTTCCTCGAACGCTTTGGTCCCTGTCAACGACGAGGGTTTCTCTTTCTTAGAGGGCGAAAATGCTAATTTGAGAGATGAACTGGAGACTTTGAAGAGAACTGGTGCCTCCACTTCTGCTCGCGGTCGAGCAAGAGGTTCTTGGGGACGAGCAAGAGCTGATCGGCTTACTATTGAAGAGCAAAGAACTCAATCAGCTTTGGAGAATCAGGCCTTCCAGTTAATGGCGAATAATCAAGCATTAGCAGAGATGTCTAAGAAAATTATGAATCTGGATGAGCAGCTCTCTGCACAAAAGTCTGCCTTGGAGAATAAAGAACTTTTCGTAAAAAATCTCCACGAGCAGCTAGAAAGGCTGACTTATCAATTCAACAAGCAACCTAGAGAATTTTGGATGGCTGTCTATAATGAATCCCTATATCCCCTCGATGACCGGATCCAGCAGTCGAACAACGAGGGGTACAAGCAAGGATGGCTAAATGCCCTGGGTGTGCTACAATTGGAACAATGTCACTATTTGTGGGATTACTATAATCCTGGGTTGCTCGACATGCCAGTGCCACCATTCAAACACGACATGAGCTGGATTCCTACTCGGGCAATCCCTCAGTGTTTGATTTTCAAATATCTCGACGACTACAGTCTTCATTCCAATGTTGAGATATCTCACCCGGAGCACCTACTCGATTGGCCATCTCTGATGAACATCAGGATGCTCGAAAACCTTAATTTCATAAATTCCCCTTATGCTTTAGACGATCCTCCTGCTGGCGGGGAACCTGTTTCAAAAGCAGAGGGGAAGAAACCAATAGAATAGGAATCTTGATGTAATAATTAATATGTATTTCATTCTCGATGTATTTTGCTCTAGATTTAATGAAAGACTTCTAGTTTTATTTGCAATTTCGATTGTCATTAAAATATTCTGTAAGTCATTTCTTTTTATTTACTAATGAATGTGCACGTATATCTGTTAAAAAGATAGAAATATTTCGTGTTACTTTACATTGCTGATCAACTAAAGTTGGTGAAAACTTATTGTTGACTATCCTGAATTGGTGATAATTATCTGACGACCAACTAGAGTTGGTGATATTTTGTTTTTTGACCAAATATAGTGACATTTTAAAATGCTATAAGTATCAAGAATTTAATCACTTTTTAATTTTAATCCTTGAAATGACTTTTATTCGTTTAACCAACTGTTTCCGACCAACTGGAGTTGGTGTTTTTAGTTCTCGACCAACCTTAGTTGGTAAATTTTTTATTCCCGACCAACCTTAGTTGGTGGATTTTCTTCCCAACCAACTGGAGTTGGTATTTCTGGGAATTTTTTTATTCCTGACCAACTTATAGTTGGTGGATTTTCTTCCCAACCAACCAGAGTTGGTATTTCTGGGAAATTTTTTATTCCAGACCAACTTATAGTTAGTGGATTTTCTTCCCAACCAACCGGAGTTGGTATTTCTGGGAATTTTTTTTATTCCCGACCAACTTATAGTTGGTGGATTTTCTTCCCAACCAACCGGAGTTGGTATTTCTGGGAAATTTTTTTATTCCCGACCAACTTATAGTTGGTGGATTTTCTTCCCAACCAACCGGAGTTGGTATTTCTGTGAAATTTTTTATTCCCGACCAACTTATAATTGGTGGATTTTCTTCCCAACCAACCGGAGTTGGTATTTCTGGGAAATTTTTTTATTCCTGACCAACTTATAGTTGGTGGATTTTCTTCCCAACCAACCGGAGTAGGTATTTCAGGAAATTTTTTATTCCCGACCAACTTATAGTTGGTAGATTTTCTTCCCAACCAACCGGAGTTGGTATTTCTGGGCTTGATGTGTAGTGTGCAACACTAGTACTCCGAAAAAATTTCAACAAAAAGAGAAAATTGGGCGAAATAACCAAAACTTTATTCATATCGAAGAAAACTGCATTACATAGAGATGAGACTACTGATAATATTTACGAAGATGCTCTGCGTTCCATGCATTCTTAAACTCCTCCCCTTCTAATGTTTCAATTCTATATGTCCCTGGTCGAACAACCTCTATTAGTTTGTAGGGCCCATGCCAGTTAGCTTCCATTTTATTGTGCTTTTGAATTACTTTCTTCAGCACATAGTCCCCTTCTTTCAGGTCACACTTCTTCACTCTCTTGTTGTAGAACAAAGTTGTTCATTGCTGGTAAGCAGCATTCGTGATGGTTGCTTCTTCTCTAACTTCCTCGAGCATGTCCAAGTCTAACCTTCTCATCAATTCTCTAACAGGGGAATTAAAGTTCAGCACTCGGTGTGTTGGGAGGCCCAGCTCGGCAGGTATAACAGATTCACTTCCAAATGCCAGCATATATGGAGATTATCCAGTTGCTGCTTGGGGAGTAGTACGATAAGCCCACAGTACCGAATGTAGCTCGTTGATCCAATTTGTCTTTGCATCATTTAATCTTTTCTTCAAGCCATTCAGCAGCGTTCTGTTCGTCACTTCAGTTTGCCCATTGCTCTGGGATGGCCTGGTGCAGAGTGGGTTTTTAATATATTCGACTGATGACAATATGCAGCGAAATCCTCGTTGTCAAATTGTATTCCAAGGTCGGTGATGAATGCATGTGGAAGACCATATCTACAGATGATATTTTTCCAAATAAATTGGTACACCTTTTCGTACATCATGTCGACAAGAGGCTCGTCTTCCACCCACTTACTAAAGTAATCCACTGCGACGACAAGATATTTAAATCTTCCTCTAGTCATTGGTAGTGGCCCAACCAAGTCAATTCCCCACATGACAATTGGCCAAGGGTAAGTAATAGGTGTCAACAATGCTTGGGAAGTTCTTCGGATAGTGGAGGAGCGTTGACATTTGTCACATTTTTTTGCATAGGCTATGCAATCAGCCCTCATTGTCGACCAATAGTATCCATGCGTCATTATCCTTTGCAAAAGTGTCGGATCTGCTACATGGGCTCCACAAGACCCTTCATGGACTTCTTCGATCAAGTCTTTTACCTCGGCGGGATGTACACATCTCTGCAAGCCAGCTATGATTCCTCGTCTATATAGAACACCATTGGTCAATACATAACGAGCAGCTTTAAACTTTAGTTTCTTGGCTGCGAGTTTATCAGTTGGTAAATACCCCTCTTCAATATATGCCCTGATAGGATCCATCCAAGATGTTCCTAAATCAAGGGTAATAAAGTTCATCATCAGATCTTCATCTATGCTCCGACTAGCCAAGACTTCAATTGGGATTATTCTTCGTAGCTCGGTGCGTGTGGCTGCTGCTAAACGAGCTAAGACATCTGCTCTGGCATTCTCCAATCTTGGTATTCTAATTATCTGCACTGCCATCAGACTTGATAAAATTTCCATCGCTTTTGCATGATACCTGATCATTAATTCTCCTTTGGCTGCATATACTCCCAGTATTTGATTCACGGTCAACTGCGAGTCACTGAATACAATAACTTGCTCTGCCCCCATGGTTTTTGCCAAACTAAGACCTGTAATCATAACTTTATATTCAACCTCATTATTAGAAGCCTTGAATTGGAAGCGCATAGCATACTCCATATCGGCCTCATCCGAGCTGTTTAGAACAGTCCCTGCCCCACAGCCTGTAGTGTAAGATGAGCCATCCACATATAGGTTCCATATAGGTACCTCGTCTTTAAAGTTTTGATTGGATAAAGTTCCTCGGTGAAACGTTAGCTACTTCCTTTTGTCCTCCTCTAGCACTTCTTGGTGCTCGTCGACCATCTTCTCTTGCTTGCCGACCAACTTCTCTTGCTCGTCGACCAACTTTTTTTATTCATCGACCACCGTAAGTTGATCGGGGTTTAAATTCGATGATCCTGTAACATCCACAGGTTGGTCGGTATCCAACTTTTGCTCCTCGGAGGTATCAGGATAGGTGAGATCTGCTATAAAATCTGCTACTGCCTGCCCTTTTAGTGACGATCTAGGCTCATAAATTATATCATATTCACCGAGTTTTATTGCCCAATACATCAATATCCCTGATTTTTCTAGTTTATGAAGAGCTTGCCTCAACGGCATATCGGTATATACGACTATGGTATGAGCCTGGAAATATGGCCTCATTCTTATACTCGCTTCGATCAGCGCCAGTGCCAACTTTTCCAGTCTTGGATATTTGATCTCTGCTCCTCGGAAGGCTTACTAGTGTAATAAATTGGTTTTTGTACTCCATCCTCCACTCTTATTAATGCCGAGCTAACTGCATTTTCTGAAACTGTTAGGTATAAGTACAATCTTTCTCCCATCACTGGTCGGGACAACAGTGGAGGTGCTCCCAGATATTTCTTCAACTCTTGAAAGGCTTTCTCGCATTCTTCATTCCATTTGAACGTTTTTCGGAGTGTTTTGAAGAATGGAAGGCACCTATCAGTTGCTCGTGATACAAATCTGTTAAGTGCTGCAACTCGCCCTGTGAGACTTTGTACTTCCTTCTTCGTCGTTGGAGATCGTAGCCCTAATAGAGCTTTGATCTTTTCAGGGTTTGCTTCAATACCTCGTCGGTTGACAATATACCAGAGGAACATGCCTTCTCGTACTCCGAATATGCACTTTGTGGGATTCAACTTCATTTGATATTTATCTAGTTGATCAAAGGTCTGGCCTAAGTCAAGTAGATGGTCAGCAGCTCTCTTGCTCTTTGTCAGCATATCATCAACATAAACTTCCATATTGCAACTGATTTGCTCTGCAAACACCTTGTTCATCAGCCGCTGATATGTTGCACCTGTATTTTTCAAACCAAAAGGCATAACATTATAACAATAAGTTCCCCTAGGGGTAATGAAAGAGGTACTCTCCCTGTCTTCAGGTTTCATTTTAATCTGGTTGTAACCAGAATAAGCATCGATGAAGCTCAACAACTCGTGTCCCAAGGTAGCACCCACTAATTGATCGATTCGGGGCAAAGGAAAATGATCCTTTGGGCATGCCTGGTTAAGGTCCATAAAGTCTACACACATCCTCCATTTGTTCTTCTTCTTCTTTACCATCACCACATTTGCTAACCAGTCTGGATATTTGACATCGTCAATAAAGCAAGCTTTCTAGAGCTTCTCGACCTCCTCTTGTATAGCTTGGTTCTTCTCGGGGCTGAACACTCTTCTTCTCTGCTTTATTGGCTTGATCTCCTTATTCACATTGAGCTCGTGACATAAGAAATTTGGGTCTATTCCTGGCATATCCTCATGACTCCAAGAAAAAGTTTGTTTTCTGCTTTTTAGGAAAACTATCAATTCCTGTTTTAGTGAGGCATCTAATGACGAACCTATCTGAGTTGTTCGTTCTGGGTGCTCATCGTCCAAAATGATATTTTCAGTAGCTTCTACTACCTGACCTTTCATGAGTTACGACTCGTCTCTAGGATCCAATGTTTCAATCTCTGCACCTTCATCCACTTGGTAGGTAGTGGTCTTTTTCCTAGATTCCTCCAGTTCTTCCTGCTCGGCAGATGAGTAGTAACATTCCCGAGCTACTTTTTGGTCACTCTTTACAACTCCTACTTCAAAATTGGTTGGAAATTTCAGGCATTGATGTACCATAGATGGTACTGCTTCGAACTTCTTCAATCTTACCCTTCCCATAATGATATTGTAAGCTGACTGGACATTCTTATTTATCATAAAGAAACGTACTCTTTCTGTTCAACAAGCGGGCCATGTGCCGATGAATATATCCAACTTGATCGTCCCATGTGGAAAAACTTTCTCGCCAGCAAACCCAATGAGGGGCCTGTGATAAGGTTCCAATTGAGACAACTTTAGATTTAAACTATCGAAACATGAGTAGAATATGATATTCGCCGAGCTACCATTATCCACCAGTACTCTTGAGATTATTACTTCCTTCATCCTCATTTTGATCACCAGTGGGTCATCATGAGGATATAGTACACCCGTCAGGTCGTTCTTGGAGAAACCAATGACCAGTTTTTCTTTGTTCACCTTCCTCGGGCGATCATCCTCAGCTAGATTTATTCACTGAATGTATGAACAAGCTTGAGCTTCATTGAGGTAAGCTTTCCTTTCCGTAGTAAGGTCCCCACCTCCTGCATCTCCACCTGTAATAACGTTACAATCAAATTATCCAAAACGAATTGAAAATACCTCACGTTCTGGCTGTCTTGGTTTCTTGGGGAGATCAGGGTCGTCTTCTGGATCATCTTCATGATCTCTTTTCTTGTTTTCTTCTGATCGACGAGGAGATCTAGACCTTTGTCTTGCTCGGTCGTTGCTTTTTCTTTCATTTCTTCGATCAACATACCTAGTCAGCTTTCCTCGTCTGACGAGTGCTTCGATTTCATTCTGGAGAGCTATGCAATTTTTGGTTGTGTGACCATGGTCTTTATGGAACTCGTAATATTTGGCCTTATTTCTCTTGTCAGGATCCGAATTCATTTTCTCAGGCCAGTTTAGTTCCTCGCTGTTCTTGATCTCTTCCAGGACATGGTTTATGTCTACTTTCAAAGAAATCGAGTTCAAACCGTATTGCGTATTTCATAGGAAGTTTGAAGCCCCCATTTACGATCAAACAACATTCCAATGACATTGAGTTGTTGGATCATTGTAACACCCCACCAAATTAAATACCGGGTGGCCAGTCCCATACCAAATTAAAACAGAATACACAGTTGGCTCATTCTTAGCATCACTGTCGAAAACATTTACTAATCACCCAATACCCAATTAAGCTGGTGTTAAAAACTTTCCAAATTTTAATTCAACAAAATCCATTTTTTAGTTTACGAATAACACTACACATTTATTCTACAACATAATAACCGAACAGATAACACAAAAGAATTTAAATGCAATTGGAATAAACATTCCCACATAATAATCCAATACAATAATCCCAACAATAAGAAATGTATTAAAATGACACGAATACAATAGTATTTGACTCAGATAGAAAAGATAACTGAATTCCTTTGGGCGACATGCCCTATCTAAGAGAATACTGTGAATCAACTGAAGATAGGCGTCTAAGCAATACTCCATAGCTCGTCATAATCCGCTAAGGTTGGCGTCCCTATTGCTGGACACCTGATATAGAATGTACAATAGGAAATAAAATATGCAAGGAAACGGGTCAGAGCCCGGTTGTGAAAATGATTTTGAAAACAACAAGTATTTAAAAAGTTTAATAAAGCATTTATTATGTACATGTTAGTATCCAACTCTCACTTGCTATTCTCACCTCTCATCTAGAGTTCACACTTAACGTTTCCTATTAACCTCCTAGTTAATGGCTCCTCTTCACTAGTTTCCATAATATGATTCCATCCCATATCATAATCCCGTATGTCCCATACCATACGTAGTAGAATCATTCATATACATTTCCCATTAACATGATTCGATTATCATTAATATGAATTAAGCTTTTCAATAAATATTCATTAACTTATTTCAATTCTTTTCTCAATTCACCGTTATCTACAATTATCGCACAGTAGATAATTTAACCACTAGAAACACATTCATACAATTAATTATATATATATATATATATATATATATATATATATATATATATATATATATATATATATATATATATATAATACGGCACCCCGAGTCACAGCTGCGGTGCAATGCATTACTCTGCTATCATGTCCCAATATCGCTGGTCGTCGAATAGGGGACTAAAGTTCGGTAAGTATTCCTCGAACCACATACAACAACACATAAGTTGGAGGCGAACATAGTTCTCATACCCACGGGCCACGCACGTACCTACGTTCCCATAGTCAACGGACTTATCAACTCCCCAATAAGTCTTTCATAGACCTATGTTCTTGAGCGACATATTAAAAATCCCATGGATTCATCAGGATATGACCGCCCTCATGCACAAACCTCCCCATCGATAACAAGTAAGCTAGGTATGTCATACACATAAATTATCAATCAATCAAATAGGCATTATCATACCTATAATATAATATCAACAAGGTACTCACATTACCCTAAGATAATTCCCATATGTAGCATTATATCTCTCAAATCGTACATATTAAAATATTATGACTTTTCTTCTCTAAATTTTATTATCCCAGAGTCTCACTCATTACCCATGGTTTAAATAGGTTTTTCCTCAATATATTTATTCAGTAAGAAAATCACTAATATCCTACTGGTCCATATCATCTTATCTCCCGAATTACTACGAATTAAACTCTCCTTTAATTAGGATTAAAACTGATAGTTTCTAATCTCTCGTAAACACATCCTCTATCAACTAGGATTGAATACCATCATCACATGGCTCATAGTCTATAGTGTTTCATTCACACTATATGACTTATCAACAAAATCAACATCCTCGCATCCTATAACATCTTTCCACTCCCATCGTTGTTAAGGTTCATGCGCGGAGCATCTCGCAAAGCGAAATCCAAACAAGGAACCCCTCCAACTACTACATAACTTTGTTGGTCGTGGAGGTCCGTCAACTTCAAATACGTAACTGGGATAACCTCATCCCTCTTTCAACCAAATGTGGTCTGAACTCCCATCTCTATCAAGGAGCCATCCCCCTAAGCGCTTATACTACACTCAGTCCTTGCGCAATCAATAATGAGCTTAAACTCAGTCCATAATATTCAAATTGTAACCCTAAGGCTACCCAGGTGTTATATTAAATCTCCCCTACTGGACCTATCCTTAATCCTCATGAATATCAATTAGAATCCAACATATGAATATAGCAACCGAAATTTCTTCAATTTAATTAACATCATTCTAATCAATTAAATCCCAATTAAATTAATTCAAACCTTATCTAGGGCTTACTAATCTTCTCTAAGTCCCATTATATACAATTAATAATCACCAAAGATTTAGAAAAGGTTTGGGGTACGAACTATCATTAAAAGAAACAACTTCAAGGATTCTAGGGAGGTCGATCGATCGAAGGCAGGGGGTCGATCGATCGATCGCCCAGATAACAACCCAGTTTTTTTTTCTACTACGGGTTTCATCACTTTTAATCATCCAAAACTCCATATTAACTACCCAAATTCCTTATAAACCTTACTACATGATATAGCAACATATGAGAATGATTTCTAATACTCTAAACATCCTAGAATCATCAACAGTTTGAATTAAAAGCATATGTTTATCCTCTTTTTCCAGAAAATTATATTCATAATATCTTCAAGAACACACCATTGATTTTCAGAATTTCTTCAACAGATTTATGATTATTTTGTGGATTACTATCTACCTACAACATGAGTTTGATTCCTATATATTTTTAGATGCCAGAAATCCATTAACAACTCTATCTTTATCTTCTAAACATGAAAAATCTCTTCTTTTTATAACTATTCTAACATGGACAATATACGAACTTAGATTACAATCATCAAATACTTGCCTCTGATTGTGGTGGTGACCTTTGACCTTTGGTTCTCCTCCTTTCCAAGCAAGCTTCTCTTCTCCCAAGCACCGTTTCACTTTCTCTCAAAAGGTGACGTCTCAATTTTTGTGTAGAGGAGAATAATGAACTACCTACAACTAATCTCCAAATATTTATAATAAGACAAAACCCGAAATCACTATTCATCCCTCCTATAAATATAACCAAAATGCCCTTTTTGGGTCTCTTTTCATTTCTAAATGACCTGAGACCCAAAACCAACATCCAAATAGACTTTTCTGACTATTTCAACCCTTCTGGATGCAACGACACAGTCAAAACGACTATAAGGTCAATGTAAAAATAAGTTTCCTTTATAATTTAACAAATTTGTCCCGACACGTCCCATACCGCGTCCAACTAAAAATTTAAATTACTAAATTAACAACTCACAACAATATCAATAGCATCACATTCATATATTACCTAAATATCTTTAAGTAATATTCAGAATCATTCATTTTAATATCCACAATTCAGATAAAACCCAAATGAATTAATTAATAATAAAATTGAATTATTCCATTAATTTAAAATATAACCCATTTTAAAAGTCATTAAAATCACGGGGTATTATAGTCGTAAATGGAGGCTTCTAACCATACTTAGAGTTTTTTCGTCTAACAAAGAGAGAGAGAGAGAGAGAGGGGTTTGGGTTTTGTTTTGTGTGGGTTTGAGCGTAGAGGATTTAGCATTTAAACATTTAAAGTTTTAAGTGTTAAATATTTAGTTTAACACTATTAAATAATAAAGAATCAGTTAGAAAATAAACAAAAAAGTGATGACATTATTTGTTAATAACCTAACCGCTGTCAAAACAAAAATTGCTTCTAAATTTTCACAGTCAACATTTCAACTTAGATTTTAATTTCACTCCACCAAATATAACAACAATAAAAAACTTGCAAGCATATAGTTGATGCTCTGTTGGCCTCATGGATATTTTGTTATTAACACTCCCTACGATTCTTTACAATTCTAAACAATAAAAAGAACAAATTTCAGCATTCAAACCACAATGGCAGCAATACAAGCACAAATTGAAATATACTCACTCCAATAAGAGGGGAGAAGTAGATGGAGGGCCGTACTGTTGGAGTTGGGGGGAGGGGCGGGCTGCAGTCGGAGAGATCTTGACAGTGCAGAGCTATAGGATGCAGTTGGGAGGGGGGGAAGGAAAACTGTCGGAATGGGGGAAGGGAACTAGAGGTAGGGTTTATTTTTTGAAAGAATGGGATGTGCATGTTTTAGTTTTGTGGGAATCAAAATATTTACTTCTTCACCCTGATCTTTTAAAATACAAGAAAATTCATGCCTTTACTTCAGAAAGTTACACTTAGGTCCAAATATTTTTTTTCACCATATACACCGAAATTTTTTCCTAAAACTCCAGGTGGCCCGCCGCCCACCTTCGGGATGCTGTAGGTCCGCCAATGTACATAATCAAATTTTACCCAACAAATATCAGTAACTCATTATTAAAAAAATAAACTAAAATATTGTGATTTGTGTGTTAAAATTTTTTTATGTTATTTATCTAAAAGATTATTAAATTGAATAAAGTCGAAGTGTAAAAAGTAACTGGAAAATGGTAGTTGATGATTAAAAAAATTTAGCATTTAAAGAAAAAAAATATTTTTTTAATTTTAAAAAAAGATAAAAAAAAAGGGGTAATTTATCAAATAGTCCCTTGAACTTCTTTTAATACATGTGTAGTCCAAGTCTCTTTTTTTTTGCACCAAAAAGTCCTTCACCATGCCAAAAAAGCTTTACCATGATGCTGACGCGAACCATTAAAGATAAGAGAATAAGGGACTTTTTGGTACAGAATAAAAGGCTTGGACTAAATGTGTATTAAAAAATGTTTGAGGGGCTTTTTTGTATTTGATCCTAAAAAAAATAACATTTTCTGAAAAATAGGAAAATACTAATAAGGACAATACACTAAACTTTTTATAGAAAATGAAAATAATAGAGAATATAATGGATCTGAATATTAGGAATTTGACAAAATTTAGTTTATGGTTAAAAATAAAACATGTATTGTTAATAAACTCATATGATTTCCTAATTAGTCGGTTACTAGACTCGACAATTGTGCAGATATGAACGGATCAGAAATGGATTTAGTTGGATTTGGTCGTGTCAGAAACGGGTTACGATGATGTTCATGTCAATATAGACGGGTTTGGGACGGATCGATTTGGGTTAACCCACACTTTTTTCCTTTTAATAAGATAAACCTATTGTAAACAATACGACACAAAAGAGTAAAAAAGGAAAAACATAAAACTATTAAGCCATTAAAGCAAACAACCAACTGATTTGAATCTCTCTTACATATGGTATCTCCCTCACAACAATGATAGATAGAGAAGATAGCCAACAAAGTTTTTGGTTTTCGAGAAAGTACCATCTTGATCCACAACTAACTCGTAATTGAACCCCAAATAAACCGGTTTAGTGATCCAATAAACCCATTTGAACCCAAAATCAAAATAAAATGGAATCGGACAATTAATTTTGGTTAGTAAATGGGTGGTTCCCTTCATAGGAAACCATATTATCGGGCCCAGTCATAACATAAGATAATACAAAAATGTAATGGGAATATGTATTTGACTCTTAGTAATAATCGTTAAAAATTAAATTAACATTAGATTATCTTCAGTGAAATCGAGCTCACATTATGGTCTCAAATATACTATAACTTCTTTTATTACCCATTTTGCCATCTAATGATATAAACAAAAACGTAACCCATACGACATTGAAATTATCAACTTTATAACATAAATTGAAAATGACAAAGAATGAAGATAACCCACATGAAACCCATTTCCAAGAAAATATAATGGAGATAACCACAATACACTCGCAAAATTATTGGGCTAACCAAGTTTCATGTGTTTTCTATTCTTAAAAAAAATGTATGCTCTTGTTTAAAATTGATCTTCAAATTCCATGGTATTTGGTAATTCGGCAAAGGAAACATACATAAGGATTACATATATATATATATATATATACAGGGTTGTCACGGTTATTGAGTAACGAGAAGTTATAATAAGAATGGGTAGAAGTTCAGGGAGGTTATTTAACAGTTGTATAGGTAGAAATGGGTTGTTAACATTTTTCTCGCATCGCCCCCCTCTAAGGTGTTCAAATGGGCCTCAAATACATATATTTATCAACGAATAACAAGCCCAAAGGGGCCCATAACTCATAAAAACTTGTTTTCATTATTTAATTTTGTTCACAAACAAGTCCCCAAATTAAGTCTCCATCAAAATTCGCTAAATAAACCATAACAAAAGTCTTACTAAACTAAATATGTTAATCCATTATATATATATATATATATATATATATAATAGGGCATGACCGTGCCTGAAGGCACGCTGATAATCGTAAAACGACATTTTCAAAACACGTAATTGCAAAAATGCACAAATTTCATTCCCCAACAAAACAAAAAATAATTTTAAAAAAATTGGGTATAATTTCCTTTGTTTGTAGGACTATCCACCTTGCTTAACAAAAAACAAATAGTCCAACAACATTCGAATAGTCTAAATTCATCAAATAGGCTCTCATATAACATGAAATATACAATATTCATCGATTGAATTCACATTGTGTCTCAAATTAACAAAGTGTAAATTAAAAAGAAATGGGCATAGTCTCCTTTATTTATTGGACTATCCACCCTGCTTAAGGGGTAACAACCAATCATACAATATTCAAAAGGTCCAAATTCATCAAACAAATATTTCAACAAAACAAACTTCTTTAAAAAAAATCACATATATTAATTGAGGTTGTCACACGTGTTTCGCTGTAATGATTGTTCGTAGTTTTCAAAATGCGACCTGATACAAAATAAAAAACATATAATTAGTCAATGGAAATAGCTAGTCAAATATTATATAAACCGTGCTAATTATTAATTATATGCCAAATACACTGTCTCACTAACATGACGCTACAGAGTTCCCAAAAGAGAGACATTGTAACAAAATACATAGTTTACAGTCGTTCGTTATGTGAGACCTTACCCACTAAGGATTTATAAAATCTGAGTGATCAACATTCGAAGTAACCCATACATCTACGCACAAAACAATGACATAGCCATAAAATAACAGTTACATGGAAACATATACATATTGGGACAAAGGTTTGTTATTTAAGGTTATTATCAATGTAATGGTGGTTCGTTGTTTGGATAATAATATTTTAAAACATTTAATGATGCATTATCTATGAATAAAAAATGGTCTTAGAAGGACCTAATTGCCTACATATGATGGCGAACGAAGAACACAAATGAAAATTAGAGAAAGAGAGTGAGGTATCGTAATGAGAGGTCCATTGATGATTTTGATCGATGTCTCCAATTCTTGTCGGTCTCTCTTATGGATATCAGTAATTCCCCCCACCTAGTGGGGCAATTCCTCGCCAAGTACCCAAGAATGTTTTGTGTCTGATTCATGTACGATACATAAAAACAACTAAAGGAATTTGTGCTTCCAATTTGGGTTAACAATTGTGTCCTCTGTCGGTGACTATACTCGCTATACTCACAATGGTTATCCCATTTTTTTTAATAATCTAACAATGGTTATCCCGTTTCTTTTAATAATCTAACTGTTGTCCAAGCGTTGGAAAACAAACATTAAAAATAAAGTGTAACACGTATTAAATAAACGGAGACGATACCAACAAATAAGAAAACGGTGTAGGAAGATGTACCAAAAATGAGAATACCTTGAATACAGTCACAATTATCGGCCTCTTTAGAAACTAACCTCCGCTCTAGATAATTTGACATGAACACACAGATAACTGTAAACACGTTTGTAGCATAGAACAAATGATGTGAAATCAAACCATAAAAGCTCTAAGAAACTAACCCCGTCTCCGAATCGTCATGTCAGAATCAAACACACTCGAAGTAATTCAAAAGATCAGATCTAATTCGAATGGATGACCATTTAATTGATATCTGAGCGTAATAAAAAACATTTTGAAAATGTAATTGTGCTTGATCTGATAAGATCATTGGGACACATATATGTTCTGGGACACATTCTTATTCATGACAAAAAAGTTGTACTTAAAAAAATCCTAACTTATTAAAAACTGAGTGCATACATGTATGTGTGTATGGTTGTGTGCGCGCGCGCATGTGTGTGTGTGAGAGAGAGAGAGAGGGACCACAAAGAAGGAATCATAAAAGGGAAGAGTCTATGATGATTCACCGTGAGGAGCAAGGCGAAACTTGAAATTTCGGAGATGTTGAAAATAATTTGTCCTCCCCAATTTGTCACAGCTGCTGAACTTCAACTCTGGAGATTCCAGCTGTTTATAAAATCAATATGCATATCTTTCAAATAATATATCATTCCAATAAAAGCATAGTGATTAAAATCAAAAGTATTTAAGTAATTTCAAGGGAACTTTCCGATTTACAAAATGTTACATGTATGAACCAAAAACAAATGAATCCAAAAAATGTTATGGAGCGCAAGAAATTTTAACATATGAAGGGTTTCTGCACCCACGTTTCCATATGAATAATAAATATACAATAGCAAACTAAAAAAATCTTTCTTTTTCTACCCCCAAAAGCAGCTAGAAAAAATTATATATAAGAGAATTTCAAGACTTCATCATTTGGGTTGAGATTTAGGTTACAGAACCCATGTATATGTATGTCATTTTGAACCTAAGCAACTGGTCATTTAAACACATGTACACACCCATTTTTTGCATTTCTCGTCCACCATGTCAAAATGTAATGTGATAGCAGTTTAAGTGCATTTGTCGTAGTCAAAACTGTCAACATGTGTCTGCATAGTATACCCCCTGAAGTTTGAAACATTTGGTATCTTTAACTTTCTCCCATCTCAAGAATATTCAATGAGACAGTATGTCTTGTGCTCATCCTCGAATTTTGAAACCTGGTATGTGCTTATAGCCCCAGCGCCATGAACCATGTTTTCGTCTTTAAGCTTGTATGTATAGCGGATAGATGTCATGTCACCATAACAATCGTTTGACCATAAATAATCTTCAGAATTTCTTCTCGAACTAATCTCTCTCTGATACATTATTAATTTCATTGATTAACTCATCTATGAACAAAATTTGAAGAGTGTTACAACCTTTGATCAAGTTAATGATTGAGAAAAGTAGAACACTCACTAAGAAAGGAACATAATTTCACTAAATATATAATGCTATGCACATATACCTATTTAGTTAAAAGATAAAATTAATAATATTACTGCCTAATACAAATGGAATAATATCAAAGTGAACTAACTAATGGAAGGCATTATCGAAATACCTAAGATCTGGAATACAAAATAAGGTCATTGGCTAACAATTACAGGGCATACAAAGTTTGTATGATAATAGTCCTTACAACATGTAAGTGATAATATTGAACATACTTTATTTTCAACCCCAAAAATGGGTTAGAAACTTATATACTTACCCATGCCTATTAGACTATTAACTACATAAAAATAGTTTGAGTAAGACAACCACTAACACCACTTACCTCAATGCATTATTAGAATCTTAGTGTATAGTAATGCAGTGCAAAGAAAACAAAAAGTATCCAACATGACATAGAGAGACAATTTACATAGAGATGATATATTAAAGGTACAATGTGGGAAGAGTATATTCTTACAACTTAATATTTAACATCAAGTTGATATTGTTAGTTCTTCATGATCTGTTTTCAACACTCCTACATAACTCAACTGCAAAGTAAGTTTAATCAGTGTATAATATCTAGGTAGTATACTAACATAACATAAGGGATAATATTTCAGTACACTCGATAAAAATAGTGTAAATAAAAAATTAACAACAAACACATACCTCATAAAGATAAGATGCATTTGGTCTTAATTGCAGTTGTATCTGGTCTTTATAGGAGTTGCATTTAACAACAAGCATGCACCTAATAGCAGTTGCATATGGTCATAACAGAGCAGGATTGTGCAATACGTTATCACACACCCACACGATGTCCATACATATGCATTCACACATTTTATTCTACCTTTAATGACCAGCGTTCATAAAATTTATGAAGTTGGGTGCTTAAAAGTAAGGCAGTCCCATTAATACACCTATTGAAAAAGAATGTTTGAAAAAAAACGAAAATATAAGATAAGAATATTTTGGTCAGACATGTCATCTTGAACAATAAAAACCGAAGGCATAGAGATAGACATTATAAAACCATGTTGATAGATTTCCACAGTAGGATTAACCATGGTTGCTACCATCAGTGTACACCATACTATCTGATTATTGTACTATGGACTTTAGCATAACTTCATATGCAATAACTGCCCCGACACACATATGAGTTTATAATTAATTGATATATTTCTCTTCAACTAATAACACAAAACTCCATAATGTAAAAAAACTAAACTCAATAATCTATAAAAATATCCCTTTGAATATCTTAAAATAGCACCAGTCGCCATAGCTAATAACTGGCCTCTTGTGCCTGAACAGTTGAGCTTTATTTTCCCTCAAGTAGACTTCTTTCGATACTAAGATTGAAAGAAACTACTGTTATTTTTACTTTGCTTGATGTTGAATAAATCCAAAACAGATTTGTCCACTGATTTGTCTTCACATTTGAATGAAATTCCCTGAGAAATACTCTGAAATTCTATGAATAATATTGTGAATGATGGTGGTTATTTTTATAAAATACTAACATGGATCACTTTATGCATAGAATATTAACATGGATCACTTCATGCATCCACTAAAATAACTTTGAATTACCTGTCTGAAGCCACCATTGGATAAGAACTCCATGAATTGAATTGGAGTGCAAGTGAGTCAAATATGGTGAATACTATGAACTCAGGCTTTAGAGAAATATTCAATTCTATAGTGAATCTAGAAGGAAGATTATTAGGGTCATCGAATGTACTCGATTCATGTTCTGAAGCTCACGGAACAAATATATCTTTTCTGCCCTTGGAAAATCCATAACTCACATGGGTTGCAATTCACATTCTTCTCAATGAAAAAGAATCCCAGTTGAATAGTTTCAGTAACTTATATGTGTGTGCACGTGCGCGCATTGTACTGCTGCATAGATTATGAGCATATTGTAACTGCATCTTGGAGATGGAAAAGGACTCGAACTTGATAAATGCCCAAGATGGAGGCTTAGGTAACAATGCATTAAGTATCTTGGACCTGTACGTACTATCATGAATCATAAACTAGTTCCCCAATCATAATTTCCTCCCTTACCATTTCTATCACGGGACCTTTCACAATCTCAGTCCCGATCACGCTCACGATCGTGATTTAAGTCCCGGTCAAAATAATCACTTCTTATATGTCGACTATCGTGTTCTTTCTCCTTTTTCTTTCTTTGTTATTCAATTTTGTTCTCCCTCGCTAAAATTTCCTCTTCCTTTGATTTCTCCTTTGTTTCCTTATACTCTGCTTGAAAATCCCAGACCATGCCATAAACAATATGTCGCTTGCCAGTGATGTGAGACTGAGTTCTCTCAATGGCAGCAGACCCACCTTAATGATATGTGCCTTAAACACGAACATATGAAGGAAAACCATATTTGTTAAATTTGCAAAATAAATCACAAAACAAAAATGAATTAGGTCGCATTCTTTTTCAGCCCATTTTACAATCTAATAGGCCCAAACCCTACATATCAAATGATTATTCGCTGGGAATGAATAAATGAATGCTATTATATATAAGCAATACCTAATATAGTCATGCACGTCTAACAAGAAAACTCCTAATATTGTAGAAAATCAAAATCCCAAAATGTATTTTGAAATGAAAACAACAAATGTCAATAACGATTAAACATCTGAGTCGATTAAACAACTTCATTAAGAAAATGTGTGTATGTGAATGACAATTTTATAACCAATAACATCCAATTTTGTACAACTTAAAAACTTATTTACACATTAGTGATGGTTGTGTTGCTATTGAGATCGATGGCCCTTCACTTTTCCCAGTCCAACGTGATATTTTCTAAAATACCCACGAGACAAATTTAAAATGATACAATCATTCAACATATTGATGAAGAACTACCAATTATAACAAAAATATTAATACGTGCAACGAAATGATCACCGTCAATATTGGTCCAAGTGCAGCAGTGTCGTATGCTCGCGTTTTATCAATAGTTCAATACTGTTCGATGTCCTCCATCTCCCAAGATACGATGATGTAAACATTATCTCGCGCTTCATTCCCTGTGAAGATAACAGTTATTCGATAATTGTTGAATAAAAGTTCATGCAGGGGTTCTTGTGTCGAATCCGTATCACAATTACTTTGAACTACAAATAATTATATGAATGTGTGTGCACAAACTGAGTGAGCACGTTAAAATTACGTACAATAGGCATAGAAATTCACATATGATGTGACATAAAGTGAAATAGGCATAGAAATTCACATATGATGCGACATAAATTCACATATGATGCCAATGCAAGCGGCCCAACGTAAGCATAGTGATTTGTTCGGTTGTTCGGCGTTGGTCAAGTTATCAACAAAATGGGACAAATTCAACAAAATAAATGGGACCAATTCAACGTACAAATATATTAAATATATTATATATATATATATATATATATATATATATTACATAGGAAGATAGATTTGAGTATTAATGCACCTAATACACTTACAAATCGATTACGAACAAAACATATTAGAAAAACATCACAACTCGAACATTTAGATCTACTTAATATAACAAATCAAACACACCCCACACCTCACACTACACCTAATAACCCAAACACACGCACATACATCCCACCCCCAAACCTCTCTCCCCTGTCCTCCTCACCACCCAAACCCGTAACAGCACAGACCCCACCTTTCTCCCCTATCCTCCTCACCACCTAAACCCAATCTGCTACCCACTCCCAAATCCACTAACTCCGAACTGCAAACTCCCCCATCCCCTAAGTATACATGTATCATAGTTAGCTGTGAAAACATGATAGCTCACCAAAATATTTTCAATTTTATTTGTGGAAAACACCGAGTCCATTCATTAAATACTAACACTTGAATTAAGGAATATCTAATTAATAATAAATGAAAACAAAGTATACGTTTCAACTAAAGGAAACCACCTTTAAAATGTTTAGTAGTGGTTTTAATAACCAACAAACTAATGGTGATAACCAACAAACTAAGTATACGTGCGAAAATCTTTTAGATAAGGTGAAAAGTTAGAGCCCAAATAAAAAGTATTTTCAATATTTAAAGAATTCCCATTCCATAACCCTCAAAAATCTCAAAAGATACCAAAAACTAATCAAATAGAAACAAACATGTAAAACTCAAAAATAATGTCAAGAAACCTCGATTGAGTTTGATTACAACTCATACAACCATAGATTTGAATGTAAAAAACACATACCTTTGGTTTTGGGTCGTGTTCACATATCAAAATCACAAATTCATTTTGTATTACCCAAAAATATCAGATCTGCAAACAAAACATCATAAATGTCAAAACATTAAGCCCCAAGATGTGTGTGTGCGTGTGTATGGTGGTCGAAGCGGCGGGGGAAGTGGGGCGCCCTGAGATATGGGTGTGCGTGTGTATGTGTAGAGAGATTACCTGAAGATAGCAGAGCTGGAAGCGTGCATCGAGAGTAGAAGCGGCGACGGATAGGGTTAGGGGGACGGGGAGAGAATGAGGGGATGGGAGAGAATGAGGGGGAAGGGGAGTGCCTAAATTTGGGAGGGGGGTAGGGTTTGGGATTAAGGTGTATTCCCTTCATTTGCCATGTCACAATGCTAAGTGGTGACATGGCAATCTCTCAAACCTTTAGATCACCCCAAAATTTTTTATCCCAACCGTTAAATCATTTTACTATTCAAACACCCCTCTCTCCCATATATATATATATATTGAGTAATATATCTTAAATCCAATATAAATTCCATAAAAGGCACAATTAATCCTCATAAAAATGGTGTAAAAAAACACGGGGTATTACAACTGCCTGAGTCATAGGCTAGGTACTTGAGTTTATCTTCAAGCCTATTGTGATACCCCATAATTTTAATGACTTTTAAAATGAGTTATATTTTCAGTTAATGGATTAATTGGATTTTATTATAAATTAATTCATTTGGGTTTTATCCGAATTGTGGATGTTAAAATGAATGATTCTGTATATTACTTAAAAATATTTAGGTAATATGTGAATGTGATGTTATTGATATTACTGTGAGTTATTAATTCAGTAATTTGAATTTTTAGTCGGACGCGGTATGGAACGTGTTGGGACAAATTTGTTAAATTAAAAAGAAAACTTATCTCTACATCAACCTTATAGTCATTTCGAGTGCGTCGTTGCATCCGAAAGGGTAGAAATAGTCAGAAAAGTCTATTTGGATGTTGGTTTTGGGTCTCGGGTCATTTGGAAATGAAAAGACAACACAAAAAGGCATTTTGGTCATTTTTACAAGGGGATGAATAGTGATTTTAGATTTTGTCCTATTATAAATATTTGGATATTAGTTTTACGTAGGTTCATCTCTTCTACACAAAATTGGGAAGTCACCTTGTGAGAGAGAGTGAAAGGTTGCTTGGGAGAAGAGAAACTTACTTGGAAAGGAGGAGAACCAAGGACCAAAGGTCATTACCACCAACCACCACCGAAAGTTGATCGAAGAAGGGGAGAACCATTAGTGTTACACAACCCCAAAGGATCAGATCTTCATTATATGCAAGTTATTTAATAATTGCAATCTATTTAGTATAATGTCCATGTTACAATAGTTGTTAAAAAGATGAGATTTTTCATGTTTGGAAGATAAAGATAGAATTGTTAATTGATTTCTGGAAAATGGAAAAATATAGGAATCAAACTCATGTTGTAGGTAGATAGTAAACCAAGAAATAATCATTAAGATGTTGAAGAAATTATGAGAATCATTGGTTTGTTCTTAAAGTTATCATGTTTATAATTTTCTGGAAAAATAGGATGAATATATGCTTTTAATTCAAACTCTTGATGATTCTAGGATGTTTAGATCATTAGAAATCATTTACATATGTTGCTATATCATGTAGTAAGGATTATAAGATATTTGGGTTGTTAATATGAAGGTTTGGATGATTAAAAGTTATGAAACCCGTAGTATAAGAATTGCAGAAAACTGGGCTGATATCTGGACGATCGATCGATCGATCCCCTACCTTCGATCGATCGACCTCCCTAGAATTTATGAAGTTGTTTCTTTTTAATTCTTGATCTTATCCAAAATATTTCGTAAATATTTGGTGATTATTAATTGGATATAATGGGACTTAGGGAAGATCAGTGAGCCTAGATAAGAACCGAATTAATGTGATTGCGATTTAATTGATGAGAATTATGATAATTAAATTTTGAAGAAATTTCGGTTGCTAGATTTATGTGTTGGATTCTAATTTGTATGAATGAGGATTACGGATAGGTCCAGTAAGGGAAATTTTATAAATCACCTGGGCAGCCTTAGGTTTATAAGAAGGTTTTATCCTAAGTGATAGAAGATGTGTTTATAAGAGATTGGAAACTATCGGTTATAACTCTAATTAAAGGAGAGTTTAATTCGTGGTAATTTGGGAGATAAGATGATATGGACCAGTAGGATATTAGTGATTTCTTACTGAATAAATATATTGAGGAAAACCTATTTGAACCTTGAGTAATGAGTGAGACTCTGGAATAATTAAATTAAAGAAGTAAAGTCATATTAATTTAATACGTAGGATTTAAAGAAATATAATGCTACGTATGGGAACTATCTTAGGGTAGTGTGAGTACTCTGTTGATATTATATTTATATAGGTAGATGATAATGCCTATTTGATTGATTGATAATTTATGTGTATGACATACCTAGCTTACTTGCTATCGACGGGAGGTTTGTGCGTGAGGGCAGTCATATCTTGATGAATCCATGGGATCTTTGATTTGTCGCTCGAGAATATAGGTCTATGAAAGACTTATCGGGGAGTTGATAAGTCCGCTGACTATGGGTACGTAGGTATTTGCGTGACCTATGGATACGAGAACTATGTTCGCTTCCAATTTTTGTGTTGTTATTTGTGGTTCCAGGAATCCTTACCGAACCTTTAGTCCCCTATTCGGCGACCGACGATACTGGGACGTGATAGCAGAGTAATGCATGCACCGCGGTTGAGTCTCGGGATGCCGTATTATATGTGTATATATATAATGAATTAAATGAATGTATATAGAGTGGTTTGATTAATCTACGATGTGATAATTATAGATGACGGTGAATAAAGAAAAAGAATTTAATTATTTTAATGAATATTTATTCTTATAGATTTGAAAATCTTAATTCATATTAATGAGAAACGAATATGAATTATTATACTACGTATGGTATGGGACATACGGGGTTATGATATGGGATGGAATCATATTATGGAAACTAGTTAGGAGGAACCATTAACTAGGAGGTTAATAGAAAACGTTAATTGTGCACTCTAGATGAGAGGTGAGAATATCAAGTGAGAGACTAGATACTAACATGTACAAAAAAAAAAATGCTTTATTGCACTTGTTAAATACTTTTTGTTTTCAAAATCATTTTTACATCGGGCTCTGACCCGTTTCCTTGCATATTCTCTTTTCTATTGTACATTCTATATCAGGTGTCCAGCAGTAGGGACGCCAACCTTAGAGGATTATGACTAGCTATGGAGTATTGCTTTGATTCCTATATTCATTTGATTCATAATGTTCTTTTATATAGGGCATATCTTCCAAAGGAATTCAATTATCGCTTTTCTATCTGAGTCAAATAGTCTTGTACTCGTGTCATTTTAATACTTTTGTTATTGTTGGGATTATTGTATTGGATTATTATGTGGGAATGTTTATTCCAATTGCACTTAAATTCTTTTGAGTTATCTGCTCAGTTATTATTGTGATAGAATAAAATGTGTAGTGTTATTCGTAAACTAAGAATGATTTTTTTGAATTAAAATTTGGAATGTTTTTAACACCATCTTAATTGGGTATTGGGTCATTAGTAAATATTTTCGACAGTGATGCTAAGAATGAGCCAACTGTATATTCTGTTTTAATTTGGTATGGGACTGGCCACACGGTATTTAATTACGCAGGTTGTTACACCTATAACTCATATAAGACATTAATCTACCAGAGTTAAAGTAACACCAACTTCACATCGAGTTTATTCTTCATCCAGGGGATCTCAAGAAAGGTATATTTGGTGTATCATGTTGATCCCAAGATTTAGTTTTGCATGTTAATATTTTTTCTAATTTACTAAGGATATGTTTTCGAAAAAATGTTTTTTTTGTAAAAAAAAATCATTCGCGAAGTCGTTTAAATGAACTTCATTTTCGTTCGAACGAGTTTGGCATTCTCATTTCAAGTGAGCTTCAATCGACCATCAAACGAAATATTTCTGCTTGGCAAAAAGTTCTCGCTAAAAGTTCGTTTGATCCTCGTTGAAACGAGATTTGGGGTCTTGTTCGAACGACCCTAGTTTAGTTCGAACGAGGTACCCAAAGTCGTATGAACAAGTTTCAATTTTTATTCTAATGACATGCCTCAAGTTGATTAGTGCCATTTTATTTATATTTTTTTATATAAATAAGGGCACAACAAGTTCTTTCAAGTTTAAGAGTTTTGAAAACTGATTTATAATAACAAAACATAAACCTCTTTTAACGTTATTTACACCCTAATTTTGAGATCCAGGATTTAAGATAATGTGTATTATTAAGATCTCATGTTTGAGCACCAAGATCGTGTTTTACTCTGCATATAGTTGAGTATTATTTAATTTTGTTCACTAACAAATCCCCAAATTAAGTCTGCATCCAAATTCGCTAAATAAACCATAATTAAAATCTCACTACATATATTACAAATAATTTACTACGCTAAATATGTTAATCCATTATATATATATGTGTGTGTGTGTGTGTGTGAAAAATAATAAATCTCGAGTAATATATCTTAAATCCGATATAAATTCCAGAAAATGCACAATTAATCCTCATAAAAACGGTGTCAAAAATATACGGGGTATTACAACTGCTTGGGTCATAGGTTAGGTGGTTGAGTTTATCTTCAAGCCTATAATGCATATAAGACACGAATCAGCCCGAGTTAAAGAAACATCAACTTAATATCGAGTTTATTCTTCATTCAGAGGATCTCAAGAAAGGTATATTTGGTGTATTATGTCGATCCCTAGATTTCGTTTTGGGTGTTAATATTTTTCTTCGAAAAAATAATTTCTTAGAAAAAAAATTTGTTTCGCAAAGTCGTTTAAACAAACTTCCTTTTCGTTCAAACGATTTTTAATCTCGTTCAAACTAGTTTGGCATTCTCATTTCAAGCGAGCTTCAATCGACCATCAAATAAAATATTTATATTTGGTAAAAAGTTCTTACTAAAAAGTCGCTTGATCCTCGTTCAAACGAGATTTGGGGTAGGTCTCGTTCGGACGACCGTGGTTTAGTTCAAACGAGATACCCAAAGTCGTTTGAACGATTTTGAATTTTTACTTTAATGACATGCCTCAAGTTGCGTACCGCCATTTTTTTTTATAGTTTTCTATATAAACAAGGGCACAACAAGTTCTTTCAAGTTTAAGAGTTTTGAAAACTGATTTATAATAACAAAACATAAACCTCTTTTAACCTTGTTTACACCCTAATTTTGAGATCCAAGATTTAAGATAATATGTTTTATTAAGATCTCACGTTTGAGCACCAAGATCGTGTTTTACTCTGCATACAGTTGAGTATGTTTCGTACGATGGATTCCATGTTTGTTACGGTGATGGAAGACTAGCCCAAGATCAGTGGATACTGAGAGGCTCCTACATTATGAAGACCATTAGCAGTGTCCATCGGTGACTGTGAAGAAGGTTCAAGGAGCGAAGAGTTCATCAAGGCTTAAAGGACTCGAGTGCGTGGCTATTCAAATTTGTCCTTCTATGAGAACTATATCATAGTCGACTTATGTAAGCTATGTTATCCGATTATTTTTTAATTTTGGATTTTCCTCGTACACTGCAGTATTGTGTGATTGATTTTTTTATTCTTGCTATATCACCTAGATGCGTGTTTTTTGGAAAGATAAAATGGGACTAGTTGTATAGACAATAATTGTTAATCCATGAAAAGTTTAAAATCGGTTAATTTCTCACTCACTCACTTAATTGATTAAAATTAAAATTAAAATTTGGTAGAACCTTGGCACTAGTGTTTTCAAATTGGTATGAAGGTAGTTACACTAAATTACCATGTTGATCTTGTTTTAGTGTGTTTAGGGTTTTTGTGATGGATTTTAACCAAGAGGGAAGTTCCATTACCCGACCTCCCCTATTTGATGGCTCAAACTATCCTTATTAGAAGGTGCGGATGATATTTTTTTATTCAAATCTATAGACGAGAACATTTAGAATTCGGTTGAACAAGGATGGAAGCCTCCCACTAAATGTGGTCTACCGATAGCATATTACCATTGGACTAAGAAGAAAAAAGGCTTCTTATGAGGGTAAAAACCATCATAAAATTATTTTTAGAATGGATTTAAAATTAGCTAAATCTGTTATAAATGTCAAGGCCATAAAAGTTCAAAAAAAGTTATAAAAACATATTTTGTATGATAGTTTTAAAGATGTCTCCAAATAGTATCTTTGATGACACTTTTTCTCAAAACTCCGTCATAAAAAATTCTTGAAACCATCATGAAAAATATTATTAGGCCAATTTCCCTCGAGTCAGTAATAATAAGTAACAAACTTTAATAACATTTTTTCTAGCAAACTACTATAAATAACTATCCACGCCAAATCATTTCGCAAACACTATTGTTTGTAACTGTTCCTTACAAACCTTCATATATATTTGTTGTAATAATTTCTTCACACCAAATCAGCCATGAAATTCACAGGAATAATGATATTTACACCATTAAATGAATAACCAACACAAATAATTTAACGAACTAAAATCCATCTATTCCAATCAAACTCAAATAAATATCGTTCTTAAAAAACAACCAAAAATTGTATATTCAATCCAATTTCAACCGTCCATATATTTACAAAAAAAAAAAATCAACAATCACACATTGATTCAAACCTAAATTTATATTATAAATATACAAAATGATAAAGAAAAATATGTGTTGCTCCACCCAATATATGTACTTCAAAGCTCCTCAATGCAACGAAACTCGATACTTAGCCAGATATTCAGATATAAAAAAACTTACGTTAGAGCTGCTATTTTTCATAATATATAATTAATACCATAATCACTTTTAATGAGTTACAAACTATTTAAATCTCAATTCTCTTTCGAAAAAGGTGATATAAATTACCTCAATCGTGTAGAGATACGTTCCATAACAAATTTTACCAACTCGAATCAGACTTAATCTATTTCATTTCTTGTGTATGTCACTTTATCGAATAATTTTTTGATCTAAACAACAGAAAAAAATTATATTATAATACATAAACACATGCATTAATTAATTAAGGAGGAAATCATTTAAACTTACCTTCACCTCAATAGTTGTTGAAGAATCCTCCATAAGTTCTCGCATAAACTTCATCACAAAATATTTGCATTCAATATTACCTTGTTGTTTTGGGCACTGCGTGAAGGAATTTTTAGTAGTAAAAACAAGATAACATCCGCATTAAAAAACTTCCAACATACAATTTGTTACTACATTTATTTACCTTCGGGTATTTTCCTATATGGTTTATCCACGACTTTTTTTCCACTGATATGCAATGTGTTAAGCCCCCTTCAAAAAAATAATTTAAACATTTATTGCATATATTGAATATGATATCTAATTTATATGTCCAAATAAGGGAAGATGTAACATGTTTTACATATATTTTCATGCTATTATAAAATAATCATACAGAAATCACAAAATATTATCCGAAAGGTGATATAATCATAAGCGCAAATCTAACACGTGTTATAAAATTTAAACAAATTTAACACTCGTATGTTACATATGCTACATTTGTTTGTGTGCGTATATGTTTATCACAGTTTGAAACCAGTAAACATTAGGCTATAGATAAGTAAGATTTTGACAAAAAATCATCTATAAATTTACTCTCTCGCTTCCTGTCTTCTATACCTTGAAGAAGTGAAAGTTATATATACATATATTATGACACGCACAAGTGTTTACACATTTTATAGAAATACTATTTGTTATTATCTACATATGTTAAGATCGTTTGTTATGAAAACATATTATTTTTTAAGAATAAACTAGCTTTAGATGTTATGTATAATTTGATTTGGTTTATTTGGTAGGTTATGTTTTATATAAATTTAGATTTAGTTGTTTGTTAATTTCCTCCCATCGTTGACACCAATTGATGAATTTCCTTCCAGTTGTTTGTTAATTTCCCCATGTGTGTTTTCCTCAAAACTAACATCCATTTCATTATCTAAAATATCAGAATTTTTAGGTCTCTTTCAGTCTACATTTAATACACGTGTGTTATGCCGATCCTTTACTCCTTTAATTACGGTCATATCCAACTAAACTTTAAAAGCTGCATTCGACACATGTATGGCATTAGCAGGGTACTTAACTTGACGTATAAATTTCCTCATTATTGATCACTTTGGATGGAGATTTATCCATATGTATAGAAATCCTAGTCGATGTTTACACATTAGAATTTCAAAAAGATCCTACCACACTATTAACTTATTTGGAGTGGGATTCCTTATCATCGTGAAGATTATGTTGGGTTATGATAAGACTCCACCATTTGGTGGAGTATATTTGTTTATGACAAAGCTCTCCACCATTTGGTGGAGTATATTTGTTTATGACAAATCTCTCACCCATTTGGTGGTGAAGTCTTTTTCTCCACAAGAAGTACTCTAAGTGGACACTCAACTAAGCCATTTTATGTGGACATTATTCCTATTACTCACCTATAAATAAACCATGTGTATTGAGAGAAAAACACACCAGCAAATAGGAGAGAAACAAAGCATATAGAGAGTCTTGTTTGAGAGAGAATCAAGAGAGCAAGAGTGTTTATAATACTCCTCTTTTGATAATACAATTCTGTTGCCCCCGTGGACGTAGGAAAATTTCCAAACCACGTAAATCTCTTGTTATTGTGTGTGATTGAGTGTGAGTTTGATTTCTGGATTATTACGGGGCACAACAATTGGTCTCAGAGCCAGGCACAACCGTTATTAGTGCTTAATTCGTTTTTTTGGCCACAAATCAAAATCTTCAAATCTCAAATTTGAACACATCAGGAGGAGCGTATCATCGATAGGAGTCCAACGAAACAAATCGAAGGCCAAAAAGAACTCCGAAGCTCCCAAATTTGCCCACTGAAGAGAAAGGAAAAAAAATCCAACCAAGCTGTTGACCAAGCCACCAAGCTGTTTGACCAAGCCATTGAGTCGTTTGACCAAGTTGTTGAGTAAGCCATTGAGTCGTTTGACCAAGCCACTGAGCCATTTGACCAATCCGTCAAACTGTTTGACCGAGCCACTGATGTCATCGAATGGAAGAGGAATATTCTGTTAGAATATTCTTTTAACTTTAACAGAATATTCTCCTTGAGTCAACTCGGTCCAAAAATATTTTTTGGGCCAACTCAGTCCATTTTGGACCCGTTTTCGACCGAGTCAGACCTTTTCCTAGCTATTTCAACCATTTCAGATGCAACCATGCCCTCCGTTTCTGCTGATTCCTCTCTTAAGTTGTTGTATTAACTTAAGAGGGACATGCAGCTGTGTTTTAAGTCACTTACAGGCATCAAATTTATTTTTTGTGGAGTCTAAAGAACAATGGAAGGTGAAACTTCTTCCGATTCAATTGAAGTACAAACTCCGACAACCACCAGTAGCTCTTGGAAAATAAGCTATGTGTCAAAGGCAAAGTTTGATGTCGAAAAATTTGACGGTACAAATAACTTCGGCATGTGGCAGTTTGAAGTTTTGGATCTATTATTTCTAGAAGGGTCACATATTGCCTTGGATTCCAAGCCCAAGGATATTTCGGAGGAAGATTGGAATTTTGTAAACCATCAAGCTTGCTGTACAATTCGATTGTGCTTAGCCAAAGACCATAAGTATTTTGTCATGAAGGAGACTGTGGCAACAAGTCTCTGGAAGAAGCTAGAGGATAAGTACATGATGAAAAGCATAAAAAATTGGCTCTATCTCAAGAAGAAACTTTTTTTCTTCCAATTTAAGCACGGTATATCTATGAATACTCATTTAGACAGTTTCAATAAAATTTAACCGATTCGCAAAATTTAGAGATTGAAATTGCTAACGGGGATAAGGCATTGTTATTGCTAAATTCATTGCCTGATTCATATGATCACTTGACCACTACCTTACTGTATGGAAAAGATGAGGTAAAATTTAACGATGTTTCTAATGCTTTGATGAACAACGAGGTACGAAAGAAGGATCTGCAGGTCCATCGAGACCCCTCATCATCATAAGCGTTGACAGTAAGAGGGAGGATGCCCAATAGAGGACGAGGAGGAAAATTTCGCTCAAAGTCAAGGGGAGAATCATCTGATAGATGACAACTTTCTAAAGATGAGTGTGCCTACTGTCATCAAAAGGGGCACTGGAAGAAAAACTACCCGAACAAAGACAAGAAAAAAGAGCCAAATGGGTCTGGGGGTGGGGGTGGTGTATGTGTGTGTGCAGGGGGAGTGTGTGTGTGGGGGGGGGGGGGGGGAGGATAGGGGTGGTGGGGCAGGGGTGAGTTGGGGAGGTGTGTGTGTGTGTGTGTGTGTGTGTGTGTGTGTGTGTGGTTTTTAATTTTGTTTTAGGAATTATAAATATTGATTGGGTATTTTTATTTTTAGTTTAGGACTTGAAATTAATTGTTAATATTGATTGGGTGGTAATAGGTATTGTTAATATTGATTGAATCTTACTCTTTAGAGAATGAAATTAATTTGACATTATAAATATTGTTTGTGTATTGTTATAGAGGTTTGAAATTGGTTAGAAATTGTTAATGTTGATTGGGTTTTATTATTTAGGGCTTGAACCTAATTAGTCTTATGTATTTAATTAATTATGTAGTTAGAATTGAATTAATTGAGTAGATGAATTAGAAGGAGTATGGGATACACATTTGTTGGTTTGTTGTTGTTGTTGGATTATATTGGACGGATGTGGTTGGATATGAAAGTTGGTTTTTTAATTTTTTTAAAAACCTTAATTTAATTCACACTAATAAATCCTTAAATAATTATATTGTCTTAATTTGTTGGGTTGGTTAATTTTGAAAGTGGCACGACCTCTGGATTATTGTTCGGAGGGTAGTTTACAACTTTTTTCTAAAATTACTTTGTGTCACAACCCATTCGAGAATGACATGACCAAGGAGTCATGGTAATTAAATGAAACATACTTGAAATTACATATAGTGCGCATAGATACTAGCCTTATAGTTCTTATCCGTACGCATTCAATAGTATTTAGACCTATTCGAGAGTCATTACTCCTGTAATGAGATCTCTCAAATTGTCCCGTTTGGACAATTTGGGGCTGTGTAGTTTCTGTATAATAATATTCTAAGTGGCTTAAACTTGTTACTTTGGGGGGAAGTTCTGCAGTTATATCTTAATGTTCTCTGGGTACATACTAGATGATGCGATGTAAAGTGTTGTTTCAATTGATAAATTGAAATAACACTCACACTTGCGTATTCATGTCGTGTACTTGGAGAACTATGGGGATATGCTATCGAATTTTTCTCAAATTGGAACAATGTGCATGAGCTGTTAAGTATATTACAGAAATATGCGGTCTTGAATGGGATAGGACCACTCGCCCTTTAGAGGAGATGGAGGAAATAGTATTTGATATTACAAATTGAATTTTAATTTCAATTTCAAATTAAAATTTGATTTGAATTTGAATTTGAATGCACAAATAAATTTATGCATAGAAACTAGCCTTATAATTCTTATGCGTACGCATTCAATAGGTGATTGTTTATACTAATGGGAACTAAATATTTACACATTCGTTTATGCTAATTCACGAATATACGCTTCTTAACCAGAATAGGTGATTGTTTGTAGTAGCTGTGATGGGATATCTACATACAAAGAGTGGATATGTGAGACAAATAGATTAGGGGATGTGTTTCGCAGAGGTGCTAATGAATTTGTGAAATGGTCAAAGAGATGTCATGATAATGAAGAGTTTTCGTGTTCGTGTGCTAGGTGTAAGAATGATAAGGTGTTTGAGTGGAAAATAGTTGAACTATATTTGTTAAGATCGGGTATGCAAGCTAGTTATCAAATTTGGGCTTTTTACGGGGAACCAAAATCTACTTTTATTCTCGAGCAACCTTAACTATAACCTTCAACAAGAAGGATAGATGTACAAGGGGAGGATGGCAATGTAGATCATAATATGCAATAGGATTTAGTTGATGGCACGTACGGAGTTCATGAAGTGGAAGAGAATGAGTTCACTGATGATGTGCAAGGTCTAAGTGCTCATAGAGATATCGGGATAAACCTTGATGATGACTACCAAAGTTTAAAATTTAAGGCGAGCCATCCATTATACTCTGGCTGTGAGAAAGATCAAACAACTTTACATGCCATGGTTGTTTTGCATAGTTTGAAGACCCAATACAGTTTGTCTAGCAATAGCATAACAGGAATTTTGAATTAGGTGAAGGGCTTGCTACCCAAGCAGAATACGCTTCCAAACAGCTATCCTACTATGAAAAATAATTTAAAACGTTTGGAAATGAACTATAAATCAATTCACGCTTGTTTGTATGATTTCATACTATACCGAAAGGAGTATGAAAATCTCAATCGGTGTTCGATATGCGATGAACCTAGATATGTCCAATATACTGGCAAGGAATGCACAAGCTCAAAAGTGCCTCAAAAAGTGTTGAAATATTTTCCCGTTGGGCCTAGATTAAAGAATTTTTCATAGTACCATGGATAGTGGAGGTAATGACTTGGCATGCTAGGGCAGAAGCAGGGGAAAATCTCATGAGCCATCCTATTGATTCTACAACTTAGAAGAGAATAAGTTTTGAGTATACCAATTTTGCTCGAGAACAGTGTAACATTCATTTGGCAATATCAACAGATGGTTTCAATCCATTCAGAAATCTAAGCCCCAATCAGAGTGTATGGCCAGTGATCTTAGCCCCACTCAACCTTCCTCCTATACAGTGTATGCGACTTGAATTTTTGATGCTATCTTTGTTGTTACCTGGGCTAAAGGCACCAAGTGAGGACATCGATGTCTACCTGGCTCCTTTGGTAGAAGAATTAAATGAGTTGTGGGAAGAGGGTGTGCAAGCATTTGACTCTTTTAGAAAAGAAGAGTTTACGCTGAAAGCTATGTTAATGTGGGAAATTCATGATTTTTCAGCTTATGGGACATTATCCGGTTGTGTAGTACATGGTTATTTGGGGTGTCCTATTTATGGAGAGGAGACTGTATCTCTTTATCTCCCCGCTAGATAAAAAATGTATACCATTTCCATAGGAGGTTTTTACCCCTCGCTCATAGTTTTAGATTTGAGAAAGGTTCTAATTTTTTAACGGACGGGTTTGAACATAGGCTACGGCAGAGAAAACTTTTAGGCTCAGAAATTGAACGTAAATCATCTGATTGTGTCCCCTAATATGCCAGGTAAGAATCCTAAATTTAAGAATGTCAAGCATAAGAAGACCCTAACTAGGAATGAAACTGAGACAAGAAAGGCATGGTCTAGGAGGTCAATTTTATTTGACTTGCCTTATTGGAAGAATAACCCGGTGCGCCAAGTATTGGATGTGATGAACGTAGAGAAGAACATCATTGAACATATTGTGGGCAAATGCCATGGGGGGAGTCATTCGAATGATGGAGAAAATGCATGAAAATACCTTAAAGCGTTGAAACTTAAGCCACAACTATGGTTGAAAGAAGATAGTAGGGGAAGGGAAATAATTCCCCCTGGTGCGTTTACTTTGATGAGTGAGGAAAATAAGGTGCTTTTAGACACAATATATAATTTGAAGGTTCCATTTAATTTTTCGTCCAACTTGTAAAGGATTGTGAATTATCCTACCCATGATTTACATAAGTATAAGTCCCACGATTGACATGCGATCATGTAATTAGTTCCTCTATTATTTAAGCATTGTTTCTCCAAGCACAAGGATTTGTGGTGGGCTATTATGCAAATTAGTATCTGCTTCTCACTTTTATGTGAGAAGGTAGTCAATCGAGATCACATAGTGGTCGCAAAATTGGTGGTGAACGAAGCGATTTGTGTCTTGGAAAAGTACTCCCCCTATCTTTCTTTGACATAAGGGTTCACTTGTTGGTACATCTATGTGACGAGGCACTTCTTTGCGGCCAAGTTAGATATCTCTGGATGTATCCATTTGAAAGATTTATGAAAGTTTTCAAAGATTACGTCAAGAATACACGATACATTGAAGGATTAATTGCAGAGGAATACATCACCGTGGAGTCTTCAATATACAATCGGGAATATATGCCTGACTCGACCAACGTGGATGACAATGATGAGTTTGTCAATAAGGGTGGTCATGTGATGGGCAAACGAGTGAAATTAACGAGTTTGCAACATGAACAAGTAGTTAGTTATCCATTTGACACGCATGAAGATGTCGAAGAATGGAAAAAGTAAGTTTAAATTATTTTAATTTTTACATGATTAATTTTGTAATACGTTCCTCACGATCTATGCAGAAAATATGAACCCCGTGAGAACAATAAAAAATGAAAAATAATGGCACAATCAGAAAACGAATTTAGGTTGTGGTTATCACACGAGATAAATATAATAAAAATGATTGTTATTAAATGTCACATTACAAGAAAGCTTTGCAACTAACCTAATTAATTTATCTATATTCTCCTCTAGCCACTGAACCCTTGTTCATGGCACAAGAGTAGAAAAAGTATCAATTGAACGGTTACGTGTTCGGTGCAAGGGTGTACGAGGAAAATGCAAATGTACATAGCTCGGGCATTTCATACAAGGCTCTTACTTTCTTTCGAGCGAGCGCCAAGGATAAAAACCTCGTAGAAGCTGAAATGAGTTACTATAGTGTAATTCAAAATATATTTGAATTGGACTATGTAAACTTCAAAGAGGTTGTATTTGACTGTGATTGGGTAAGAGTTAAGGATAAAAATTCTTGTAAAGTTAATCCTGGCTCCAATTTGATCATGGTTGACTTGTCCAAGTTGAAGAGAACAAACACGTGAGCGATGAGCCGTTTGTTTGTGCTTTTCCAAAGGTCAAGCAAGTATTTTACTCGGAGTATATCAATAACGATCCGTGATCAATCGTCCAACATGCGCCAAAGCATCTAAAGAGTAATGTGGATGACTTGGTTGCACGTACGAATATCAGTCCATTTTTTATGATAACCCAAATTTGAAATAAATTTTAGAAGTATTCAAATTATTTATAATTACCAGTTGTTGTATTATTCTAGTGCTTTATTATTATCGAACAACAATTTAATGCTTTTTATTCATTTGTACTTGATCATTATAATTAGGATTTTAATAAATTTAAATATTAATTCAAAGTCCATGAACCGGGAGTGTGTGCGCGTTGGAGGGGGAGGGGGAGTGTGCATGTGTGTAAATTGAATTTGGTATTGGTATAAATTGTTATAAATTGAATTTGGTATTGGTATAAATTGGTATGTATTGTTATTATCGGATTTTAGCATTAATTTAAAGTCCATGACCCAGGAGTGTGTGCGCGTGCATGGGGGCCAGTGTGCGTGTGTGTAAATTGAATTTGATATTGGTATAAATTGTTATAAATTGAATTTGGTGTTGGTATAAATTGTTATGTATTTTTATTGTTGTATTTGAGCATTAATTCAAAGTTCATATACATATTTGTACTAATAATAATAATTTTTGGAGAAAATGACTTCATCCGGGCGCGGTAGAAGAGGCGTCGAGGGCTCCTCGACTAGTAAGCCCCCAAAATGGGGCAAATAAGGGGTTGTCGTCGTCGAGAATAAGACGCCATTATTGGCTAGAGCGCTAGAGTTGTTGAAGGCAACCGTTGGCCCGGTGTACACTGATAGGAGAACCGTGACTATTGACCTCTAGGTGAACATCTGGGGGCACTACAAGTAGTGTATTTATATTTATATTTATATTTATAGTTACAAGAAACTAACACTTACTTTCTTTTTGGTTTCTATTTGTTTGACATGAACAATTCGGCCTGCCCCCCCAACTCTACGACTACACGTTGGAATAATTGAGGGATCAATATAAGTCGTGGAAGAAGAATTTGCGGGTCCGGTACTTTGTCTAGACCCAAGAGTCCATTATGGGACTACGTGACATCGTCCCCCCGAAGGATCCGATCTCATTGGCACAGTGGCAAAAGGTAATCGACAATGAGCGACAATTGGCATATCACCAATCGGGGAGGGAAATCGGGCGAAAAAGTCGGACGTGCACTACTCCGGGTAGACTTCTTACACCGAGGTGGAGCATAAGATGGTAAGTTTTTATTTTTATTTTTCTTTAATTTTAGTTTTATGTTATTCTAATTTAGCATTACTTTGCGTTACTTAGTAATTCTGTATTATTTTATTTCAGGACACGGGGAGTGGCCCTAGGAATAGGCCACATAGGCTAGATTCCTATGTGGTAATTCGGACGAAAAAAGGCAAGGACAAGGAGGTGGACTCGAGCGTCGCAACCTCCATTGTAAGTTATAAATGTTTATTTTTTTTAATTACGTTATAATTTTTTATTTACTTAATTAACTAATTGTGTACTTTTTCTCTTCTCAGGCAAATCTTAAAGATGTGCACGAGTCGTAGTCCAATGCCGACAAAGCATCTTTGGCTTCGGACGCACTCATCAAAGTGCTCAGGACGAATTGCAAAGGAAGGACTAGGGGGTCAGCTCGCGGGTGGGGAAGTCTCAGATCATCATAATGGAGATGAGCAACAGCAGGTTGGCCCATAAGGTGGACGTCCATAATGAGAAGCTATCAAGGTTGGAGGCGATGGTACTAGATATATACTCCTTCACGAAGCGTAAGTTGGGTAAGGTAAAGGGGAAACATGTAGAGGAGGACAAGGATGTTTCTGCTTCGCTGATACGCACGGACTCGGCACCATGTGATGATCCATTTCACATCGTGACCCCCGCCGAGTGGCCTATGTCAACACTCGATTTGCCGAGCGTGTTTCTCCTCGACATATATTATAGGGAGCTAATAGCGAGGGGTTGAGGGATCTGATCTTCATCTCGGGTATGCAATTTTATGGATGTCCCCTCCAAGACAATGAGGCAAGAGTGCGCGCCATGCATGTGGTGGAGGGAAAGGAGAACTCAACTTTGTGGATGTGTGAATAATGCGACGTTAAGCATATTAAGGGGTGCCTCAATTCATATGTCATGTAGATTTCCTTCCTCCTCTGACCTACTCCATTTTCATGACATTATTTTTATCTTCTTTATTTGGATATTGGATTATATTTGTATTTTTTTTTTTTTTTTGGTACATGTTGGTTTGGATACTTCCATTTCTATTTGATTTGGATATGAATTATATATGCCATGATTTGGTATATGTTGATTTTATTTTATTTGGGTAAATGTTGTTTGGACAATTACAATTTTCTATAATAGGTACAAATATACAGCTGGGCAGTGACACTGGCCATACTGCCCAGCTGTTTTTTTAATTCCTCCCCGAATTATCACGGTAAAAAACCGTGACAAGCCCATGACAAAGAAACTTATCACCTACTTGTCACGGTGTTTGACCGTGATAATTCTTTTATTTTGTCACGGGCTTGTCACCATCTTTGACAATGATAAAAAACTTGTCAAGGTCAAAGACTGTGACAGGACCGTGACAAGTTTAATGAATTATCACAATCATGACCATGCCAAGTCTATGACAAAAAATATTGTCACCCCCATTCTTGTCAGGATCAATGACCATGACAATACTGTCTTTTTGGTGTAGCAGTTGGATGAAGGTAAAGTATAGGGGGGTTTCATGCAATTATACTTAGAGAGAACCAAGAGTATCACCATTCTAGAGTGATTGCTCCATATTCTATGCTCTCTCACCCACTATTGAGAATATATATTTATAACTTGGATAAGTTCAAGTTAATATATATATATATATATATATATATTATTCGTATTGTTGATCCCTAAATCAATACCTAGGAACCTTTGGAGACGCCAGTCAGTTACTTCCGAGAACCCTTTGATTTGTTGACAAAGGTTCCAAGACATCAGACTTTCTTGAGAAAAGCTAGAGAGGTTTCTTAGAGTGTAACAACTCATTTGTGATCTAATTAATAGTACAAAACCTTTGATAGTAGATGTAGGATCCCATTCTGAGGTTGGAACCACTTTAAACCTTTGTCTCACTCATTGAAATACCTTTCCTCTTAACCATATGAGGTACAAATGGGAGCAACTGTGGGTCTGAAGTCATTTATGATTTCTACACCAATCATTTTGGCACTATCTGTGGGAACGACAAGTTACATTCATTTCAAATACACATATCACACTCTTTAAGATTTAAACTAATACCGTTTTGGCTCTCTCTCAAAAGGGATAAAAGTCTAATAAAAAGGACTCCCCGAGGAACCTTGGATATGGAGTGGCAGAGCGTGGATACTTTAAATAGATGAAAAAAGTAAAGAGGTGACCCTTTTGACGCTCTGATACCATATGCATAGATGTAGAGGATCCAACTAAAGAAATTCAAATTAAGGCCTACCTGATCCCCTATATTGAAGAAGAACTCATTTAGTTACTACAAGAGAACCAAGATGACTTTTCTTGTAGCCACTTAGACATGATCGTGGTGGACCCTGAATTCATTGTCCATCTCCTCAACGTGGACCCAAATCAAAAGCAAGTCTGATAAAAGAAAATGTTCTTTAGACCAGAGAGGGACAATCATGCATCGTAGGAGGTTGATAAGATCCTAAAATACAACTTTATTAGAGAGGTCAAGTATCCAGAATGGCTATCAAATGTGGTACTTGTTCCTAAAGGTAACAAAAAATTGAGGATGTGCGTTAATTTCACTTACCCCAATAAGGCATGCCTTAAGGGTTTCTATCCTTTGCCTCAAATGGACTCATAGGTCGAATCTACATCTAGTCAAGTTCTCTTCTCCTTTATAGATTCATATATCGAATCTACAGCTAGCTATGAATTACTACTACGTAGATTATTTGGGATAAAACAAATATACTATACGTAGTTATGAGAGAATAATACATATATAAATATATGTTTGGGTTGGGTGAATACCTATGAATTTTTAATAGGATGTGTGTATACCTATTATATGATATTTTTGTTAACTGCACTAATAGGTGATAACCCGGGGGGTACAAGGTTGTGTTGTTAAGTACACTAAAGGGTGATAACCCGAGGGTTTAAAGTTATTTATTAAGTGCACTAATGGGTGATAACCCGAGGGTGCAAGAATATTTTATTGACTGCGCCAATGGGTGATAACCAGGGGGTGCATGGATACTTTTGTAAGTGCACTAATGGGCGAAAACCCGGGGGTGCATGATCATTTTATTTATAGCACTAATGGGGCTTAAACCGGGGGTGCAGGACTGAAATATATATGTATAGGGATAATATAACTATATATACATATATATGTATATTTATGAGAAGTTCTACTAAGAAAAACTAGTAGTTATGTCAATGAGGACAAATGAAACAATCTTAATGAGATAAAGATTTAAATGCTCTGATAGTGAACATGAACAGTAGTAAAATGTGATGGAATTCTTATTAGGTATTGTATGGGCAATGCGGGAATACTACTGTTGAATGTAGATAGTGTTACGTTGAGTTTGACCTAGTTAACTTGGGTAGACTTACTAGTACTAGATAGAAGACCGATAGGAGTGCACAATAGAAGAGAGGTGAGAACTTCATGTGAGAGCACAAATCTAACATACATGATACGACACAAATATGGCATATTTTCGCCCGTTGTATTTATGCATTCTAGCACTTTTACGGTCCCAAATGCCTATATTTATGCTCATTAACCAAACAACCTTGGATTTGGATATATACATGCTTTATAGGGGTTAATTGCGCTTTTGTAGGTACTGAAATGCTAAAAGTGGGGATCCATTGCATTTCGGAGAAGTTCTGTCACCGAATGCTACTTCAAGGGAATTTTAGTCGATTCACATTTCATTTTATGCTCATAGAAATTCCACGGATGCGTAATTCATAAGCTTCGCGTGGCAGTAAATGGTGCGCAATTCCGAGTCCGGACGATGAAGTTATGGCTGTTTTCGTAATGGACTTTTCCTCCCCTCTTTAAGGACCAAATAGCTGCCAAAAATAGAATACCGTTCAACCACGGTTTGAGGCCCGATCGATCGCGGTTTTGGATTTTGCCTTGGAAAAGAGACAGTGTGCTTCAACTTGAAGGCACGGTCGACCACGCCCCTGCGACCGGTCGACCGCGAGTAGCAGATATTTGTTACCTTTTTTCTTTTCTTTTATTTTTCCTTTTCTTTTCTAATTTTATTCCAACTTACTATTTAGACCAATTTTGTTGTAAATATCAGATATATTAGATTTTAGATAGTTTTAGGTCAGGGTTTGGGGGTTTGAGAGCTCATTCTTCATTTCCTCTTGGTTTGACACCCATTTGGGTTTGTAAGTGGACTATTCATCTTCCCTCTCAATTACTTTAAGTTGTATTTCCTTATTTTCTTGCTTTGTAGTTAATTTACTTTCTTTGTTAATTAGATTTACATTCTTTCTTTAGTTGCTTTCTAGTGTAGTTTTGTAGTGTTTATTTACCGCTTTCATTTACTGCCTTTTTATCATGCTTTCTAGCTAAGTTAGTCTAGGATGTGTCGGATTGAACTCATTTCAGGTTGACATGTTGCTTTGCTTTGGTGATGGAGTTTATGGTCTATTTCAGGTGCGTTGTCCAAGTTATTACGCCTAGGATATTTGACGGGGAATATCATGTATTCTCCGTGCTTACGACCTTGTGTGGGTAGTTTCTGGGGTATTTATTGATGCCAAAATCTTATTAGGATTTTATGCAATTTTAGGGGCTTGACAACCCTTGATTTAATTAACTGTCAAAACGAGACGGATTCGTAAAAACTCGTCGACCCATGTAACCATTTTATACTAATTAACTCGGGTGAGGGATATTCAACGCCACCTATAGTTTTTACTCACTTTATTAGTCTAGCTTTAATTGACCTCGCCTAGATTAATCTTTAACCTTTCTGTATCTTTTCCTTTTTGTTGTAATTTATCTTTTACACTTTTATTTAGGAGAATTAAATCCTATAAATTCTAGCAACTCGTCTCTGTGGATTTTCGATACCCGACTTACCGTTACACTTGTATCTCAGGTGCAGTTGTAATTTAGGTTTTTGTATTGAGGCGGTGAAACAAAAAAAAACAATCGGCGTTTGACATGCGCCGCTTTTCACCTTCGATCAATGCACATAATACTTGCTTTAAGGCAGTTTTAAATACTTACTAAAACATATTTTTACAAATCGGGCTCTGACCCGTCTCTTGCATCTCTTTTCTCTCTTGCTATATATATGAATTATATCAGGTGCTCAGCCACAGGGACACCAGATTTAGAGACTTGGATTGCTTGGCGTGCTACGACTGATGGGGAAGGTGTAGGTCTTTGCATTAGACGCTCCTATCATTTCTCTAAGTCATCTAGACTTTTCATTTACGGCATGTGTCGCCCATTCCTTAGACATTTTATCAGAGATTCTATTCAGTTTACTTGCTATTCATTTTAGTTGGATTTAGTTTTACTATGGATTTGTGGTTTAGAGTTTTGAACTGGAATGTTTTATCCAGTCGTATTTATTTTCGTACGTGATTTAGATTCATTATTTTTTTTATTCAATTGAATGGTGAATGGATTTTATTTCAATTCTTGGACTTTATAAATATGATTTTTAGTTACAATTTAAAAAGGTAGTTATTTTGGCACTACCTTAATTTATATTAGGTGATTAATAATGTTAATGTTTTCGACAGTGATGCTAAGAATGAACCAACCGAACATTCTGTTTTAAAATTTTATAACGGACTGAACATCCAATATTTAATTGGGCGGGGTGTCACAAGTGGTATCAGAGCTTCAGGTTCTAGAGTCCTTTAGGATTTGTACAACTTATTGTACTTTCAGCTTAGCGTCCTTTGATATAGAGCCTTATATTTAGGACTGTTGTATTCTTGTTTATGCGATCACGTCTTCAGCTATTTGAGATTTAACGATAACTGTGGGCTAATAAACTTCTCTCTCATCTCAGATGCCTCCTCAACGTGCACCAAGGGACAGGAATACTCATCCAGAGCCACAACCAGCCCCAGCTCAGGGCATGATGAATGCTACAGAAGTTGCTACCATCGTTGCACAGATAGTAAATGCAGCATTGGCAGTGGTACAGGAGGCACCACCGCAGGCACCAGTAGTGGCGCCAGCACCTGTTCCCATTTTCCCTACTGCATGGGAGAGAATTAGGGATGCCTTTCAGAAGGCGCATCCTTCAGAGTTATCAGGCAGTTCTGATGTAGTGATGGAGAGTCAGTGGAAAAAGGATATACAAAGCCACCTTTGTATGTACGAGTGCACTGAGGTTTAGAGGAAAGTTTTGGCTACCTTTGAGCTGACAGGGGCATCCTTACAGTGGTGGGAGTCCACTACTACTTCAGAGGAGCGGGGATTTGATGTTGATTACCGATTTCTGGGTACGGTTCAAACACATGTACTTTCGTTCTGCCGTCAAGACTGAGATGAGGTAGAAACTTTTAGACCTCACCTAAGAAGGGACGACAGTTGAGGAATATAAGGAGGAGTTCACGTGATTGACTATATATGATACTGGACGAGGTGCCTACTGAGGATAAATGAATCCAGATGCTTATAGATGGTTTGACTTGGAGCATACGACAACACCTTTTGGGTAACCTTTCCCTATATTCCATACAGATGTCCTAAATGCAGCATTATTACATTATCAGGACAACCGCTTCCATGCTAAGGGAAGAAAGTGGGGAGGAGAGCCCATCCAGTTGGGTAAGTCAGGGGGAGGTAGTGTCAGTGGGGCACCAACTGATCAGAGTCAAAGGCAGGGTTCCCAGCAAGGGGATTCTTCTAAGAGGTTTCATTCAGGGGGTTTCAGGCATGGTCACGGGGGCTTCCACCAGGGCCAGCAGCAGGGCCAATAATTGGGATGACAGCAGGGCCATCAAGGCCAAGGTAGGGGTGGTAATGGCCAGTAGGGCCGAGGTTACCAGGGACAGAGGGGAGGGAATTTTACAGGCAAATGTTATACTTGTGGTAATACTAGCCATAAGAATCAGGATTGTCCCGATAGGGATAAGGTCCCTCGGCAGCAGGGTGCTCACCAAAAGCCCCAGAGACCCATCTTTCCAGTCGCCCTACCAGCTCTAGCGCCAGTTCCAGTCTTATCGTAACTTCGGTGCAGCAGGGTGTAATACCCCGCATTTTTATCGATATTTATTTATGGGATTAATTAAATTAAATGTGAATTAATTGAGAATTAATCCGGATAAAATACTAACGACATGTGAGTTGGTATTTGATTATAATGTGTATATATGGCAATATATGAATGTTGAAAATATTGAAATTGTCGCGAGGCTGAAATACGGCAATTTGGAAAATTTAGTTGGGACGCACGTGACAGTCGCGTCAGAAATGTAATTATTTGAATTAAAAAGTGAATTTTATTTTTATCAACCGTATGGTCATTTTGAGTGCGCCAACGAGTCCGGAAGGGTCGAAATAGTCAGAAAACACTAGCCGGGGGTTTAGTTTGGGTCCCGGGGCATTTTTAGGCCATACCGGCAACCCAAAAGGGTAGTTTGGTAATTTCGGAATTTTGGGAATTAAAACCCACGAAAATTAGAAGTTAAAATCTGATTTAGTCTTTGCCCACTAAACCCACTAACAACACTAAATGACTTAATGGGCTACGAGAGTTATTGGAAGAAATTTTATGAGGTTCCTAAGGCAACCTCTAAACCACCATTGTCATCTTGGAGAAGAACTTGTAGGGAGAGAAAGAGAGAGGAGAATTCTGCAGAGAGAGAGAAAGAAATTCAACCTTATTCAACCAACAACAAAAATCTGAAGAACATAAGGCAAGTGATTTAGTTACAATTGATTCAATGAATGTGTTCTTCCATGTTTAGTGTAATTATCGAATTTTGTCTTGGAAGATTGATATAGACCCGTGAATTTGAGGACTAAAACTATAAACCATGTTAGGAATTGCATGTAGACATATTCTGGACGAATTATGAATCCAAAACATAATACTTGATGATCTAAAAATGGATTAAAGCAGATAATTACTTTTGTTCTTGAAAGAAATAGAAAACTAGGGTTCTTGAGGATGTTTTGATCTAAATAAGGCCTTTGGGTGATGATTAATTAGTTTTAGAACGTTAACAATGTTGTAGGATGATTATTTGATGATATTATAACGTTATAATGAAGTTTCATGCATTGTAATGAATTTTTGGGACGATTTGAGGACAGCAAAACGAAGCAGTCTGTATCCTATCTGGTGCAATCGATCGATCGACAGTCATCAGTCGATCGATCGACCACCATCGATCGATCGATGTTCAAGGTCGATCGATCGACCTTCCCAGAATGAGTAAAATTTTCCCTAGTTAAATTTTAATGATTTTAACCCTTAGAAAATTATTATTGGAGACTTTATGAATATCCTTAGACTTAAGGAAGACCAGTAGGTATGGTTATAAAATTTGGACCTTAATTAGAATTCAATTTGAGAAATTATTCTAAAATCTATTGAAATTCGATGAGTGAGATAATATTAGGGTTAAAAGAGTAAATTTGAATAATTTGATGAAATGAGATTTGGGGCAGAAGTAAGGACCTTAAGAATAATGATGTTATATGTGGGAATAATAGGAAACTTAATAATCCCTTTGAGATAGGTTTTAAGTACAAGAAACTACGACGTGAGATGTGTCGACAGTATACATTATATATTATCGGAAGACTTAAAATGTATAAAATTGGAATAATGGTATAAGGATGTAGAATATACCTTTATTAATATTGAGACATTTAAGATGTGTGAATGCTTAGTATATAACTTATGTGTATGACATACCTACCATACTTGCTATCACGGGAGGTTTGCGTTCGTTTAGGACCATCTAATCTTTGTGTGCCTATGGGGGGATATAGATTGGTACCTCGAGGACATAGGTCAGAGAAGGACTTATTGAGATGTTAATAAGTCTGCTGATCATGGGAGCGTAGGTATGTGCGTGACCCATGTGATGTGATTGTGTTCGCCTCCATTGTTTGTGATTAGTTATTATCTGAGAACGATTCCTGAGAGATTCGGAATTCGTGATCCTTATGTACGTGATGTACCGGGATGGATAGCAGAGTATGTGTGCACCGCAGCTTAGTCTCGGGGTGCTAGTATTGTATATTTATGTTGAGAATAATATACGGTTAATTGAAAAGAATTGTCATGTTTAATTGTGAGTATGATTATTGTAACGTTATGAAAAGATAAAAAGGGGATATATACCAGTAAATGGTTTTTTTAATAATTGGGAATCCGAGAATTAAAGTAGAACTCTCTATTTAATTGTTAAAGTTGGAATTAAAGCGTGAACCGAGTAGATATGTTAGAAACACTTTTGAACTAGATAGATATGAGAAACACTTGAATGGGTACGGGAACGTTAGGAGTGCACAGTTAGACGAGAGGTGAGTATTTCATGCGAGAGCACGTCCTAACATGTATTTTGCATTCATTATTTTAATGTTATTAAAGCACTTGTTGTTTTTAAAACTATTCTCCACATTCGGGCTCTGACCCGTTTGCTTTCAAATCTATCTCTTTGTAAAAACCTTTTTAGGTGCCCAGCCACAAGGACACCATGCATAGGAATTCTATTCAGGTGACGAGCTGTAGCTGTTTTGGAAGTTACAGGGCCTTGACAGTAGACGCCTCCTTTCTAGTCTTGAATCCATATTCAGTTTCATCATTTATAGGGCATGTTTCCCATTTCCTTTTGAGACATTTTATATTTCAGTTATTCAGACTTTGGTTTGTAATTAATTCAGGATGCAGACTTGTTTATTCATTTCATTATTGGGATTGTTGTGAGGAGTATTTCCTCCATACTCATTATTATATTGGTTGGTTATTCTATTGTGACTTTACTGTGATTGGTTATGTCAACCTTTATATTTATTATTGCATGTTAATCAGATTTAATTTAAAATTTGACATCTCACTTTTCATATACTAGGTGGTTAGTAATTATTAAAATGTTTTCGACAGTGATGCTATTAACTGAACCAACTTGGCATTTTGTATTAATTTAATAAAGGAGTAGCTACCCGGTATTTAATTAGTCGGGGTGTCACACAGGGTCAACTTCAGTATGGATGGGTCTACAACCTCTATCAGGCCACGGTCCCACAGGCTCCACCCATGATTAAGGGTATGTTTTCTATTCAGGGAACTATGGGGCGTATTTTATTTGATACGGGGGCCACACATTATTTTATTACCACGAGGTTTTCACATGCTTTGGGATTAGCTTGTTGCATATAGGGCCATGATCGATTTTTTAATTGGAGTATTATTTTTGCTATACCTGGTCAGGAGATGTTTTTGTTGGTGATGCCTCATTCTGAGGGAGGATCTTCTACGCATTTGTATTATATAGAGGAAGAGACCTCGAGGGAGTTGGTGATACCTCTCAATTCGATACCAGTGGTTCGGGAGTTCCGTGGTGTGTTCTAAGATATTCTGGTATTGCCACCTAGCAAAGAGATAGACTTTGTTATAGATTTGATGCCGGAAACTCAGCCGATAGCCCGAACACCTTACCATATGGCCCCAGCAGAGATGAGGGAGTTACGGGATCAGATAGAATAGTTGTTGGGTCAGGGGTTTATTCGTATGAGTACTTCATCTTGGGGTGCCCCAGTACTGTTCGTTAAAAAAAGATATGGATTGTTACGGTTGTGTGTCGATTACCGTAAGTTGAATAAGGTCAAGATACGGAATAAGTATCCGTTGCCCCGAATCGATGACTTATTCGACTAGTTGAGATGAGCTTTTTTCTTCTCAAAGATTGACTTGAGGTCTGGATACCATCGGTTATTGATCAGGGAGAAGGATGTGTCAAAAACTGCCTTCTTGAGGAGATATGGTTCCTACGAGTTTAGGGTTATGCCTTTTGGACTAACCAACACCCCATCCGTGTTTATGGACATGATGAACAGTGTGTTAAGAGAGTTCCTGGATCAGTTTGTCATTGTCTTCATAAATGACATCCTGATTTACTCTTAGACGGAGGAGGAGCATGCCGAACATTTGAGGCAGGTTTTACAGATACTGCGTCAACACGAGTTGTATGCAAAATATGAGAAATATGGGTTTTGTGTGAAGGAAGTTCAGTTTTTGGGGCACATTATTTCGCATAGAGGGATATCCATAGATTCGAGGAAAGTGTCAGCGATGAGGGAGTGGAGATAACCCACGATTTTGACGGAGATACGTAGTTTCTTGGGCCTAACAGGATACTATAGGGGGTTTATTCGGGGATTCTCGAAGATAGCGGGTCCATTGACTCATTTGACTCGCAAAGGAGTGTCATTCACTTGGGATGATGCCTGTCAGTTGGATTTTGATGAGCTAAAGGACAAGCTGACTTCAGCACCAGTGTTAGCACTGCCCAGGTCGAGAGTGGAGTATCTACTCTACACTAATGCGTCCTTACTAGGACTTGGGGGTGTGCTTCAACATGAGGATCAGGATATAGATTATACTTCCTGAAAAATTAAGCCTCATGAGAAGAACTACCCGACACACGACTTAGAGTTGGCTGCAGTCGTGTTTGCACTCAGGATTTGGAAGCATTACCTTTTGGGAGAGAAGTTTTGCCTATTTACAAACCATAAGTCACTGTAATATTTGTTCACACAGACAGAGAGATGAATATGCATCAACGAAGGTGGATAGAATTTGTAAAAGATTATGAGTTTGAGATACACTACCACCCGGGAAAGGCTAACGTAGTTGCAGATGCGCTGAGCCGTAGGCTAGTGGATGAGACGATCCAGGTGTGGAAGGCGAAATGAAAAGAGCTATGTCACCAGGATGCGATTGCCAGATCATTCATGTCAGTGATGACCGTCAGACCACAGATAGTGACGAGGGTGGTCTAGGCTCAGGCGATAGATTCTCTTTGCCAGGATAGGATTAGACAGCTTTTAGCCGGTGGATCCGAGTCTTATTCGGTGAGTTCTGAGGGAGGCTAGCATTTCAATGGGAGACTCGTGGTTCCATAGGGGTAGGACCTTCGACATGTAATGATGATGGAGTCACATAGGTCCAGGTTTACGGTACATCCCGACATGGATAAGATGTACTTAGATATAAGGCGACAGTACTGGTGGAGTGGGATGAAGAGGGATATCGCAGAGTTCGTATCTAAGTGTACCACTTATTAGCTAGTAAAATTTGACTATCAGAGACCACCAAGTTTACTTCAGCCATTAGAGATCCCTATGTTGAAATGGTAGGGAATTTCCATGGACTTTATTACTAGGTTGCCTACTTCGCAGAGGGGACACGATTCTATATGGGTTATTGTGAACCGATTGATAACAGTAGCCCATTTTTTACCAGTCAGGACAGACTATACAGCGGGATAGTATGCTCAGATATTTATTGCAGAGATAGTAAGACTGCATGGTGTGCCTCTTGATATCGTGTCAGATAGAGATAAGACATATGTGTCTCATTTTTGGGAGTGTTTTCAGGAGGCTATGGGTACCAAGTTGCGGTTGAGTACGACGTATCACTCGCAGAATGATGGGTGGACTGAACGTACTAATCATATGCTTGAGGACATGTTGCACATGTGTATCCTTGACTTTGGGGGAAGTTAGGAGCAGTACCTTCCACTGGTGGAGTTTTCTTACAACAACTCCTATCAGTTCACGATTGGCATGGCCCCATTCGAGGCATCATATGGGAGACCTTATCATTCTCCAGCCTATTGGCTAGAGGTGGGGGATAACAACTTATTTGGGCTAGAGGTAATTCAGGATACATCGAGCAAGATCGAGATGATTCGAAGTCGCATACGGGTCGCCCAGGACAGATAGAAAACCTACGCCGATGCTAAAAGGTCCTTTACAGAGTTCACAATGGGGGACCACATTTTGTTTAGAGTATCTCCTATGAAGGGGGTGATGAGGTTCGGGAAAAAGGAAAAATTGGCTCCGAGATACGTAGGACCATTTTATATTATCGAGAGGATCAGACCAGTGGCTTAGAGACTTGGGTTATCGGAGAAATTACACCGTATTCATGATGTGTTTCACATATCGTCACTGAGGTGGTATATTTAGGATGAGTTAGCCCACACTCACATCGTAATAGAGGAAATCGATTTGCAGCTCGACGGTTCTTATGAGGAGAGGCCAGTGGCTATCCTAGATCACATTGAGAGGAGACTGAGGTTAAAGGTAGTTCCACTTATGCGAGTTCAGTGGAAGCATTACAATGTGGAGGAGTCCACTTGTGAGTGAGAGGCAGATATGCGTGAGAAGTATCTAGAGTTATTTGTACCAGGTATGCCTTACTTTCCGAATTTCGGGATGAAATTCCATTATTAGGGGGAAAGTATGTAACATCCCGTATTTTGATAACTAAAATAATTATGTGATTAATTATTATTGTGGGATTAACTAAATTAATATACGAGAATTAATTGGTGATTAATCTGGATTTAAAAATAAATATTAACTAGCGTGACAAGGGTTAATACTTATTAATGAGAATTATTGAATATTACTGAGTGAATAAGTAATATGTAATTAATGAATTTAAGAAATTATTGAGAGTGAAATATACGGAAGTTTGGTATATTAAGTCGGGACAGTCGTGTGAGTCGTGTCGGGACTAATTGAATGGAATATAAAGGTAAACTATTTTTAAGTAACTCATATGGTAACTTCGAGTGCGCCGTTGAGTCCGGGAGGATCGAGATAGTCAGAAAACACTCACGGGTATTTTATTTAGACTCCGAGATATTTTAGGCCAAACCGGCATCCCGTAGGGGTAATTTTGTAATTTTAATTTTTTGAAAAATTAAATGGACGAAAATTGGGAGTTTATTATATCAGTCACGACAGGTTCATTAGGTTTAATATATACAAAAGTAAGGAACGGACACAGAGTGTGTGAGGGAGAACAAATTCCAAGAAGGAAGGCCTAATTAGCACCACCTTGCACAACCACCACCACTATCGTGTAGATCAGAACAAGAGGAACACACCCATACCAAGAACATCAAGAGATTAGACATTTATTTCGAGGCAAGTGTTTGTTACTTTCTTTCTTTTAGCAATAATAATGTTCATGTTAGTATAGGTAAATTTGATAATGAATTACATTAAAATTGGGTGAAAATTTGGAGAAGTAATTTATAATCATGGACAGATGGTTCAGTAGTTAATTTCTTCATGTATGCAAGAGAATTTAATACGAATTGGAGTACAAATTTATGAACAAATCTCGGTTAATTAAGTTCTTTAATGGGAAATTATGAAACTAGGGTTCTTATGATATAAATTGGGGATTTCGTTTTTACCTTATGATTTATAACGATTGAATGATCATATGATGTTAGAAATTGTGTAAACATGTTGGGTTATTAATCAAAATAGTTACATTGAAGATTGGGTATGAACTATGATGTTTTGGGTAAAAATGGTAAAAACGTAACTGTTGAAGAATAGGTCTAACATGATAGGATCGGTTCGTTTTTCTTAAAAAGGATAGGTTCATTTTCTGATAAGATCGGTTTGTTTTATTTTAATAGGATCGATTTGTTTTCTAGAGAATCGATTCAGTTCGTTTTTCTACAGACTTCTAGTGCTGCTGCAGAACCTTGGAGAACCTTTCGAATCTTACATTGTGAGGTTAGGGAAGAATAATATCCTGGATCAGTAGAGTGTAGGGACCTTATCTACTGTCTTGATATGTAAATGTAGTGGTACCCTTCGAGTGAGGAGAAATACTCGTGAGCGCTTAATAATGAATCTAGCTATGAATTACTACTATGTAGATTATTTGGGATAAAATAAATATACTATACGTAGTTATGAGAGAATAATACGTATATAAATATATGTTTGGGTTGGGTGAATACCTATGAATTTTTAATAGGATGTGTGTATACCTATTATATGATATTTTTGTTAAGTGAACTAATGGGTGATAACCCGGGGGTGCAAGGTTGTGTTGTTAAGTACACTAAAGGGTGATAATCCGGGGGTGTAAAGTTATTTATGAAGTGCACTAATGGTTGATAACTCGGAGGTGCAAGAATATTTTATTGAGTGCGCCAATGGGTGATAACCCGGGGGTGAAGGGATATTTTTGTAAGTGCACTAATGGGTGACAACCCGGGGATGTAGGATCATTTTATTTATAGCACTAGTGGGGCTTAAACCGAGGGTATTGGACTGAAATATATATATATATATATATATATATATATATATATATATATATATATATATATATGAGAAGTTTTACTAAGAGAAACTAGTAGTTATGGCAATGAGGACAAATGAAACAATCTTAATGAGATAAAGATTTAAATGCTCTAATAGTGAACATGAACGGTAGTAAAATGTGATGGACTACTTATTAGGTATTGTATGGGCTATACGGGAATACTAATGTTGAATGTAGATAGTGTTACGTTGAGTTTGAACTAGTTAACTTGGGTAGAATTACTAGTACTAGATAGAAGATGCAATATGAGTGCACAATAGAAGAGAGGCGAGAACTTCATGTGAGAGCACGAATCTAATATGCACATAATACTTTCTTTAAGACAGTTTTAAATACTTGATAAAACATATTTTTACACATCGGGCTCTGACCCGTCTCTTGCATCTCTTTTCTCTCTTGCTATAAATATGTATTATATCAGGTGCTCAGCCATAGGGACACCAGATTTAGAGACTTGGATTGCTTGGCGTGCTACGACTGATGTGGAATCTATATACGCTCCTATCATTTCTCTCAGTTATCTAGACTTTTAATTTAGGGCATATGTGGCCCATTCCTTAGACATTTTATCAGATATTGTATTCAGTTTACTTTCTATTCATTTTAGTTGGAGTTAGTTTTACTATGGATCTATAGTTTAGAGTTTTGAACTGGAATGTTTTATCCAGTCGTATGTATTTCGGTACGTGATTCAAATTCATTATTTATATTATTCAGTTGAATGGTGAATGGATTTTATTTAAATTCTTGGACTTTATAAATATGATTTTTGGTTACAATTTAAAAAGGAAGGTATTTTGGTACTAACTTTATTTATATTAGGTGATTAATAAAGTTAATGTTTTCGACAATGATGTTAAGAATGAACCAACTGAACATTCTGTTTTAAAATTTTATAAAGGACTAATCACTCGATATTTAATTGGGCGGGGTGTCACAAGCGCCCAAAGATCTTGGATGACCCTTACTCCAAAAATTATATCTCAACTCCCCCACATGGGTATTATACGGGGATGGCTCCTTAAACAGCTGAATTAGTAGGGTTGGGCTTCACGTAATAATTTGTGAAGGAGGTACTATATCTTCTTATACATTTTAAATTCAAAACCTCTAATAATAAAGAAGAGTACAAAGCCTTGGTTGAAGACTTAGGCTTGTCCATCCAGCTAAAGTCCCAGCAGTAGAAGCCATCAATAACTCTCAACTTATGGTTAACCAGGTCACTAAGGTCTATGAGGCCAAAGGTGACATGATGGCGGGGTACCTAGAAATTTTACAACACCTCATCAAAAGGATCCCCAAATTTTTCATCATAAGGGTTCCATGAGAAAAGAATTCAAAAGCTGACCATCTGGCACAAGTGGCGTCATAAGATGAGATAGACCTAGAGGTCCTATTTATCACTTTGTACCTACCAAGCATTAGTCAGCTGCATATTAAGACGGTGGATCTTGATCGGAGCCTGAATTGGATCAACCCAATTAAATCCTACCTCGGAGATGGTTTCCTGCCTAAGGACAAGCTTCAGTCCAGGAAAGTGAAATCCATAACCATCAGATACTACTTAAAAATGGGGTATTATTCAAGAATGGATTCTGCTCAGCACCCAACTATGCCTAAGCCCTTCATAATCTAGTTATATCCTCAGAGAACTCCACGAAGATGTATGTGGTTACCATACATGCCCAAAGACCTCAGTCTACAAGGTCTTGAAGAAGGTTATTTCTAGCTAATATTGGGTAAGAAAACTAGGGACTTGCTGCAGCATGGGAAATATGTCAGAGGTTTGCCTTTATTCCAAAGTAGACAACGGATAAGATGTCACAAATGCTAAGTTCGTGGACCTTTTCCCAACGGGGAGTGGATTTGGTAGGACCAATACCCCTCAACAAAGGTTAAAATAAGTTACGTAGTGTAGCCATTGACTACTTGACCCAGTGGGTTGATAATGAACCCTTGGCCACCATCACAGAGAAAAGTAACTAACTTCATCTGGGAAAACATCATTTGCAGATTTGGCTTGCCTAAGGCCATCATCTCATATAATAAAAAATAGTTAGACAACCTAAGATTGTGGTAGTTTTGCTTAGATTATGGCATAAGAAACCACTAATTATCACTAGGACACCCTTAGGCCAATGGTTAGGTTGAGGTGAAAAATATGACGATATTACACAGCCTGAAGAAGAGTTTAAAAAAGGCCAAGGGGCTGTGTCTTGAAGAATTATCGAGCATTTTATGGGCCTATAGGACCACAATCAGAGGTCCAACATGGGGAAACTTCAGGCAGTGATCCCATTGGAGGTTGAGGTACCGACACAAAGGGTAGATGAATTTGAACCAAAAGGCAATAATGAAGGCTTGAATAGTTCTATAGATGAGTTTGAAGAAAAGAGGGAAGCTTTATTGATCCAGATGGTTTCATACAAGAAAAAAATAACCTCCCACTCCAATAAAAGGTTTACTATTGAGACTTGAAGGTGGGGGATTTGTTTTGAGAGAAATGACCCTGGCCACTAGAAATCTGAATAAGGGGAAGTTGGGTCCTAAATGGGAAGATGCCTACATAGTCACCCAAATTTACGAGACTTAGATACTATTACCTGAAATATATATAGGGGGTGTGAAATCACCTATCCATTGAATGTGGAGCACCTCAAAAGGTACTACCGATGATGTATTCAAATGCTCGAATGAAATGAGAAGAATCTTTCTTGCTAACTATGATGTATTCAGTATAATCATTCTTTTGGAGTTGCAAGGAGTTCAAATCTGGCTCTAAAATATATGGTATAAGGCCACCAACTAAGTTGCAAGGACTTTAGCCCTGTCTTAAAACCTAAACCAAGGTCTAACGACCCAAAATAAATAGTTCTAAGGACTCCAACCTCGAATCCAGGTTTAAGATAAGGTCTTAGGACCCAAACATCAAGTTAGAAGGATTATATCCTTGAGGACCCAAAAAAGACTACAATCCACATGTTTAAACAACCCAAAAAATAATCAAAGGTGTAAGGATTGAAAAAAGACTAAATGAATCATCATTGTTTTCACCTTTGATCATTTTTTTACTGACTAAGGTTCAAGGACCCAAAAAAATTAGTCTAAAGGATTTTTTCACTCTTAATAAAATATGCTTTCAAAAAGAATAAAGTTAGACAAAAACCATAGTCCTTAGCGTAGTCTTTTATTAGACCCTTGCTACCCCTCCCCCCCCCCCCCCCCAACACACAAAAAAAAAGTGTCAAACACCAATTTTTACTATAAAATGTGAGGCTTGTATAAACATTATTTTTTTCAAAAAACAATTGGGGGGATGTGTCCAAATGCAAAAAAAAAAAATCTAAAACTTGAGTTTTTAAAGTAAAGGTGTGAAGCCCAAGGTTCGGAGGTCTTAGGAACCACCGTGGAATCTCATAATGTCCTCATCAAGGGGTTTAGGTCCAAAGACTTTTCAACCCAATATGGCCTTCAAAATTTTCTGAATCGATAGAACATTTTACCATCTATTGGAATTCAGATTTTAAATTTACCTAAGTTTAGAGGTCTACTGACCCATTGTAGGACTTCAAGATTGAAATTTTATTAAGCCAAAGATCTTATGACCCATTTATTGGACTCCATAAATTCGAAATGCTAAGTTCAGAGGCCTTAGGGCCTTTTTGGGACTACAACATTAAAAACATTTGAGCTCAGAGGTCCCAGGACCCAAAGTGGGGCTCAAGGTGGATTATGTTTATAAGTTCTAAGGTCATAAGACCCAAAACAAAGCTAGAAATTTTTCTCTAAAGTTTTCATCCCTTGTATAAACATGTTTTAAAGGTCTTAGAACCCATTGTGGGACAAATTTGAAGTTCGGATTTTGAATCTAAGGTTTTATGACCATTAGCAGGTTTACTTTTTGGTATGTAGTCCTAAAATTTTTAGGGGGCTAAGGGTTGATACAAATATATTTTCCTTTCAGTTCTAAAAATTTGAAAATACTAGATATTCTGTGGTTCTAAGGTCTACTGACCCATTACAGAACCTCAGTCTTGACTTCAACATATGCACTAGTATGGGGTAAAGGTCTCAGGACCCTTAGTTCTACTTCAACGAATAAGCTACTTAGGTAATTTTATATATTAAGAATTCTTGAGGGCTAAGGGAGTACTACCTACTCATAGACATAAGGAAAATGAATGCTATGGAAAAAATTCCTTAGCAAAGAAAAAGGCACAATAAATATGAAGTAAAGTAGAGTATCAGGACTCCAAAAATAAAAGATAGGAAATTTAGATTACCAAAATGGCCCACGAATGACAAAGAACTTCATAAAATAAATGTTACATATAAAATCCACTCTCAGGTATTGGGGTTATTATGATCCATGGGAGCTTCACTTTTAGAGGGGCTTAATAAAGGAAGAGAGATAAAGGTGTATCCTTTGGTTTATTCTTCTCGGGCCTTAGGAATGGAAGTTTTAATAGTGTCATCATCAGAGTTTCCTTCATTATCCGAATTTCCCTACAAGACTACAGAGCTTCAATAAATAAGCCAGAAACATCAACATCGGGAAATAGCCTTTGGACATCTACCTTAGAAATGCCAAACCTAAGACTATAATTTTGAAAGAGATACTTCTTATACGGCTTAAACATAAGGTAGTCATCCATGTTACTCTCGACGGCGGAGTAAATCTTCCGGTGAAGAGAGGAATAGAGCACATAAACCTCAGCATACTCCATTTGTTGCTCTAGACCTTTGGAAATCAACTCCTCTTTCATTGCAATGGACTCTCTGATTGATTGTGAAATCATTGGATATGCAATGAATTAATGGCCATCATTCAGTTAAAAATAACTTATATTTTTTAAAATTATGACATATCTACTGAAGGGAAGAAATAATGCACAATAAATCTGTGACACCCCGCCTAATTAAATACCGGGTGATCAGTCCTTTATTAAATTAAAATCAAGGCGAACGGTTGGTTCATTCTTAGCATCACTGCCGTAAAAATAACTTTTCCAATTTAACACCCTAAATAATTAAGCTAAGTGTCAAAACCATTTTATACATTTCTTTCCAAATTTTATTTATATAAACCACCATTTAAACTGGACATCATTCATAGATAAAGGATCACACAACAACTATCCTGGAATATATAAATCAAAATAACCAAACATTCAATTAATTAAATCCAACATTTAATACTTAAATGAAAAACATCCTGACAATAATAATCCCAAAGTGCAAATACTGGAAATAAATGGATTACAATATCCAATAAAACAACTGAATAATGGAAAGGGCGACACATGCCCAACTGGAATAAATAATGATAGGAGTAGAATCAAATAAATTAGGTCGTCTAAGCAAGAGGCCTGCAACTCCCACCTAAGCTGCAGCGCGTTCCTTCCAAAGGATCCTATGCAAGATGCCCCTGTGGCTGGGCACCTGTAATATATACATATATATACAAGAGAGAAAAGAAAATGGAAACGGGTCAGAGCCCGATTGTAAAAACGATTTAAAATTTGTTTATGAAGTATTTAAAATGTTTACTGGCCAATGCAACAACATATTAGTGCGGCACTCCCTTGAGAAATTCTCACCTCTCTTCTAATGTGCACACCTATCTCACTAACCTTCCCAACTGTTTAACTTATCCTATCTTAGGTTACTCGTAAGATTTAAACTGACGAATTCAACTGTTTAAGAGGTAGATTTCATTTAATAACAAAGTTCCCATTTAACCTCTATTTACTAATAAAGTTTCCCGGTAGTATACTATACTTTCAAAACACGTATTTCTCAATTGAAATTATTATTCATATCTTACTTACCATAAACACAGGAGGTAATTCATAAATTTCAGAATTTAATATATATATTAAATACTCGTATAATATATATATTCTAACATCACCCCACATAAAAATTATGGTGCGGGCATACTCTGCTATCCAGTCCTCGTATCTCTCGTACTAAGGGAAATACAATTACGGAATCACTCTCGAACTGTATTAACACAAACACAAACAATATTGAGGTGAAGCATAGAGTCCGGGTCTCTAAGAGGTCAGCACATGCCCCCACGTCTCTTCGACCGTCTGACTATCGATCCGATTAGCTTGTACCAAAGGATATCTATCTTCTAGGGTACGAGTCAATATCCCCCATAACGGTCTCATCGAGATAAGACTGTCCCAGCGCGGTAACCTCAGGGATAACAAGTAGCGCGGGCATGGTTTTCACACGTATATAGTATATCCATAAACACGGACATATAAATATACTACTATTACCACATCAAATTTTGGTACATCTCATAATCCATAATATGATATTTATCCTTATTTCTCGTTATTTAGTTATCACGTATAACGGTTCGTTCCTTACTTCAAATTTGTGGGATTTTCCCAACTTATCAAGTGATACTCGTAAATTTCTATCCTCCCAAGTGTAATTTCAGTAGGTACTGATTTATTTTCCAACGTAACTATCTTACGCGTCTCCTCCTTTAATACATAGTCCCATCGTCCCTTATATGTAAACATCCCCGAAAATGTAAATCTCATCCTACATTAAAGGTTTCATATTTTTAATAAGTCCTACTGGTCTTCTACACCTCCTAAAATATTTTAATAAGGATGTCCAAAGATTATTTATTATTTACATTAAATTTAACTATTTAGAGGAGAAAATATGAGTCTGCCAGGAAGGGTCGATCGATCGATGGCAGGGGCTCGATCGATCGATGTGTCGATCGATCGATACTCCTGGTTCGATCGATCGATCATAAAAGCATGGCGAATTCTGCTGATTTACAGTTACGAGTTCTATCATCAAACATCAACCAAATCCATATTTTTCACACCCAAACTCCCAAAAATTCGTACTACAAACATTATAAACCCAAATTAAACATATTCTATGTAAAGCGTGTGAATTTCCATCAATATCCATGGATTTATAGGCCAGAACTTATATGAATCTCAAGAACCCTGGAAATTTCTATAACTTTGTTCTAATCAGCTCTTTTCCATAATTTCTACTTCTAATCCATCATAAATCCGTGGTTAAACCTCTACATATGAAGGGGATTTCCAGATTATCATTCATATCATTACTACATGTAATTTTCCTATCTCCAACATGGGGCTTCTTCTATTAAACTCATCCTAATCATCCCTAGACTAACATGAATGATGCATTAACGAAATTAAGCAAGATAAATACTTGCCTGGGAATTTCAGAGTTCTGATTTGTGGACGAATTTGGTGTGGTTGCGTTCCCCGTCGCGCGATCTACGCGTTAGTGGTGGTGGCGGTGCAACCGGATGAATCTTTGGCCTTGGATTGCTTGGAAAGCTTTCTACCTTCCTCTCTAATGGTCGTGCTAAGGTTGTGAGTCTGTTAACCCTAAAAGACCATTCCAAATGGATGATATAACCTAATAAATTTCGTGGGTTTAATTACCTAAGAATGCAAAATGTCCAAAATGACCTCCCGGGGTGCTAAATAGGCCTAAAAACGCCTGGAGACCCAAACTAAACACCCGGGTACACTTTTTTAACTATCTCGACCTTTTCGGACACTTTGACTCACTCAAAACGACCATACGAGTGACTTATAATTTTTTGATTTTTATTAATCAACATTTAGTCCCGACGTGACACGGGCGCGTCCCGACTCAAATTTCGAAAATTGTCATTTTATTCACTCGTGACATTTAATAGTACCAATATCATATTACTTTACTCATTAGTAATATTCAACAAGTTTTTAATGATTACTAACTCTCGTCACGTTAGTAATTAAAAATAATTAATTTTCGAATTTATATTAAATTAATAACTAAATTAAATTTAATAAATCCCCAAATTTAGAAAGCATAAAAATACGGGGTATTACATACTCCCCCCTAATAACGTAATTTCGTCCCGAAATTCAAAAAATAAGGCATACCTGATAGGAATAAATCTGGGTATCTCTCGCGCATATCTGCCTCCCACTCCTAAGTGGATTCCTCCACATTATGATGCTCCCACTGGACCCGTACAAGCGGAACTACCTTCGACCTCAATATCCTCTCGCTACGGTCTAGGATAAACACTGGTCTCTCCTCATAAGAGATGTCAGGCTATAAGTCTATCTCATTCATCGCGATGTGGGTGTGAGCCATGTCATTCTGAAGGTATCATCTCAACGACGAGATGTGGAATACATTGTGAATGTGATGTAAATGCTCTAGCAGTCCCAATCTGTATGCCATCGGCCTAATCCTCTCGATAATGGGAAATGGTCCCACGTACCTCGGGCCCAATTTCCCTTTCTTCTCGAATCTCATCACTCCTTTCATAGGAGATACACGTAGTAACACTTCGTCCCCCACGTTAAACTCTCGGAAGAATCGTTTTGCATCGGCGTAGCTTTTCTGTCTGTCCTATGCTACTCAAATGCGACTCCTGATAATCTCAATCCTCGTGGAGGTTTCCTGAATCACCTCTGGTCCCAGCAAATTGTTATCCCCCACCTTTAGACAACAAGTTGGGGAACGACAAGACTTTCATACAAAGCCTCGAATGGAGCCATGCCAATCGTGAACTGATAAGAGTTATTATAGGCGAACTCTACATGTGGAAGATGTGGCTCCCAACCTCCTCCAAAATCAAGAACACACATGCGTAGCATATCCTCCAACATCTGATTAGTATGCTCTGTATGTCCATCTATCTGTGGATGATAAGCTAAACTCAACCTCAACTCTGTACCCATAGCCTCCTGAAAACTCTTCCAGAAACGCGACATGAAAATCTTGTCTCCATCTGACACAATATTCAGGGGCACCCCATGCAATCTGATAATCTCAGCAATGAACAAATGAGCATACTGACTCGTGGTATAGTCTGTTCGCACCGGCAGAAAGTGATCCACCTTGGTCAAACGGTCCACAATCACCCAGATGGAGTCGTAGCCCCGCTGTGATGTAGGCAACCCTGTAATAAAATCCATGGAAATACTCTCCCACTTCCACACGGGTATTTCCAATGGCTGAAGCAACCCTGACGGTTTCTGATGGTCCACCTTTACGAGCTGGCAGGTAGAACACTTGGATACGAACTCAGCAATATCCTTTTTCATCCCACTCGACCAGTATTACCGCCTCATATCCTGGTACATATTATCTCCCCCATGATGTACTATAAATCAGGACCCGTGAGACTGGATCATCACTGCATGACGTAGGTCTGCTCCTTCTGAAACCACTAATCTTCCATTAAACCTCAAACCCCCATCAGAATTAACATAATAGGACTCAGCACCCTCGGCTAAAAGTCGTACAATCTGCTCCTAGAAAAATGGGTCTGCGGTCTGTGTCTGTATCACCCTCGTAACAATCTCGGGTGTCACTGTCATGACAGATATGAAGGAACGGGCTACTGCGTCCTGGTGACCCAACTCTTTCCACTTTGCTTTCCAGACGTTCGCTCCATCGTCTGCCGGTCTACGGCTCAACGCATCAGCAACTATTTTGGCCTTCCTCGGATGGTATTGTATGTCGAACTGATAGTCCTTCACAAACTCTAACCACCTGCGCTGACGCATATTCAGTTCTCGCTGAGTGAATAGGTACTGCAGTGATTTGTGGTTTGTGAACAAGCGGAATTTCTCTCCCAATAAATAGTGCCTCCAAATCCTCAATGCAAAAACGACCGCTGCCAACTCTAGGTCGTGAGTGGGGTAATTCTTCTTGTGCGGCTTAAGTTTAGGGGAGGAAAAAGCTATAGACTTTTCCTCTTGCTGAAGTACTCCCCCAAGTCCTCGTAAGGAAGCATCCGTGTAAACCAAGTACTCCATGCTCGGCTTAGGTAAAGCAAGGATAGGTGCTGAAGTAAGCTTGTCTTTCAGCTCGTCGAAATCCAATTAGCAAGCATCATCCCAAACATATGGAACCCCTTTGCGAGTCAGGTTCGTCAATTGCCCCGCTATTTTGGAGAACCCCCAAATGAATCTCCTCTAGTATCCTGCTAATCCCAAGAAACTACGCACTTTCGTCGATGTCGTGGGATGTCCCCACTCCCTCACCCCTAACACTTTACTTGGGTCAACTGCTATCCCTTGTTCAGAAACAACATGCCCCAAGAACTGTACTTCCCGCAACTAGAACCCGCATTTCTCATACTTAGCATACAGTTGATGCTCTCATAGAGTCTTAATAACCTACCTCAAGTGCTCGGCATGCTCCTCCTCAGAGTGTTAATATTTCAAAATGTCATTTATGAAGACGATGACAAACTGATCCAAGAACTCTCTGAACACTCGGTTCATTAAGTCCATGAATACGTCTGGAGCATTTGTGAGTCCAAATAGCATCACTCTGAACTTATAAGACCCATACCTAGTCAAGAAAGTAGTCTTTGAAACATCTTGCTCCCTAATACGTAGCTGATGGTACCCTGACCTCAGATCTATCTTCAAAAAGAAATTTTCTCCCCTCAGCTGGTCGAACAGATCATCGATTCAAGGCAACGGATACTTGTTCCATATCGTGACCTTGTTCATCTCCCGGTAGTCCACACATAGCCTCAGTGAACCATCTCTCTTTTTCACAAACAAAACTGGAGCGCCCCAAGGTGAGGTACTCCTGCGAATGAAGCCCTGACCTAACAGCTGCTCTATCTGGTCTCGTAACTCTCACATCTCTGTCGGAGCCATACGGTATGGAGCGTGCGCTATAGGTCTAGTATCCGGTAATAAATCTATGACAAAGTCTATCTCTCGACTGGGGGGTAGGCCTGGTATCTCCTGAAATACATCGGAATACTCACGTACAACTTGGATCGAGTCTAAGGGAATCACAACCTCCTTAGAGGTATCCTCCTCTATGTAATACAAATGAGCGATCGAGCCTCCCTCTGGACGAGGCATCGCCACTACAAACATCTCTTGCCCCAGAATGGCAAAGACAATACTCCCACCAAAATAATCTATCATGGCTCTGTAATCTGCGAGCCAATCCATACTGATAATAATGTCATGCTCATGCATATCTAAGACTAACATGTCTGATGGTAATACCAAGCTACCAATCTCTACCCCCACTCCCTGGCATATAAATAAAATTAACGATCCATTTCCCAATGGTGAGTCTACACACGTCACAGTGCTCTCTGCTGTGGCTAATAACCCTAAGGCCTTTGCAAAATGAGTAGCTATAAAATAGTGCGTCGCCTCAGTATCAAATAAAACTTGACCCATAGTACCATGGATAAGAAACATACCCTCAGTCGCGGGTGGTGCGTGTGGAGCTGCTGCCTGGTGGACGTTATAGACACGTTCGTACTGTAACTGCCCCTGCTGCACCGGAGCGGCTGGAATGGATGGTAAGGCTGGTACCTGAGCTGGGGCTGGTAGGGCGGCTGGAAAAAATGGACTTTGTGGCTCATTATGGGCACCCTGCTGCAGTGGGGCCCTATCACCCTCTGGACAATCCTGACGCTTATGGCCATTCTTGTCGCACACAAAACATCAGCCTCTGAAATTTCCTCCCCTCTGACCCTGCTGACCACGACCCTGATGGTCGTTACCGCCCTGCCACTGGCCCTGTTAGCCCTAATGAAAATGCTGTTGGCCCTGTTGGCCCTGCTACTAACCCTGCTGTTGGCGGTGTTGGCCTTGCTGGCCCTGCTGATTAGGCTGGCCCTGCTGACCCTGCCTAAAAACCGCAAATCCCTGCCGAGAATCACCTGATCGGAACCGCTTGGAAGGGTCCCCCTGATGGGAACTCTGCTCGTGCTGACGAGTCTGTCCCTAAGATGTCGGTGCTCCACTAGCACCACTACCCCCTGTCCAGCCCTGCTGGCCGGACTCTCCTGCTCGCTTGCTTCCCTGCAGATGGAAGCGGTGATCCTGGCAGTGTAGTAAAGCAGCATTGAGTACATTTATGAAGGTACTCAGAGACAGGTTCCCTATAAGGTGCTGACGGATCCTCCAAGCTAACCCGTCCACAAACAACATTATCTTCTTACCCTCAGTGGGTGCCTCATCTGGCACTATAGTGAGAAGCCTCGTGAACTCCTCCTCATACTCAACAACAGTATAATTCTCCAGCTTCAATTTCAGTAACTTTCGCCTCATCTCAGTTTGCACGGCGGGTGGAAAATACTTGCGGCCAAACCGCTCCCAGAATAACTGAATCGGAATAGTATCCCTCTTCTCCAAGGTGGTGGTGGTCTCCCACCACTGCAAAGCGGCCCTCACTAGCTTAAATGAAGCCAACAACTATTTTTGCACGTCCGTGCACTCATACATACGTAGATGCCACTGGATATCTTTCTTCCATTGGCTGGCGATAGTGATATCTGAACTACCCGAGAACTCAGGGGATGCGCCTTCTGAAAGGCATCCCTAACCCGCTCCCATGCTAATGGAAGCTGTGCCGGTACTGGCGCCACTGCCTGAATCTGGGGTGGATCCTGCTGTACTACCGCTAACGCGGCATTCACCGCCTGAGCAACAATAGCGGCTACCTCATTAGCATTCATCGTTCCCTAAGCCGGAACAGCTGGCTGCTCGGCTTGGGCACGCCGATCCTTTGGTGCACGTCTCGGAGGCATCTGAAACGTGAAGAAATTTATTAGTCTACAATTATTATCAAATCTCAAATAGCTGAAGACGTAATTGTAAAAACAAGAATACAATAATCCTAAAATAGGGCTCTATAACAAAAATGTTAAGCTGAAAGCGAAATAAGCCGTACAGATCCTAAAGACACTAGAACCTGATGCTCTGATACCACCTATGACACCCCGCCTAATTAAATACCGTGTGATCAGTCCTTTATTAAATTATAATCAAGGTGAACGGTTGGTTCATTCTTAGCATCACTGTCGTAAAAATAACTTTTCCAATTTAACACCATAAATAATTAAGCTAAGTGTCAAAACCATTTTAGACATTTCTTTCCAAATTTTATTTATATAAATCAACATTTAAACTGTACATCATTCATAGATAAAGGATCACACAACAACTATCCTGGAATATATAAATCCAAATAACCAAACATTCAATTAATTGAATCCAACGTTTAATACTTAAATGAAAAACATCCTGACAATAATAATCCCAAAGTGCAAATACTGGAAATAAATGGATTACAATATCCATTAAAATAACTGTATAATGGAAAGGGCGACACATGCCCAACTGGAATAAATAATGCTAGGAGTAGAATCAAATGAATGAGGTCGTCTAAGCAAGAGGCCTGCAACTCCCACCTAAGCTGCAACGCGTTCCTTCCAAAGGATCCTATGCAAGACGCCCCTGTGGCTGGGCACCTGTAATATATACATATATATACAAGAGAGAAAAGAAAATGGAAACGGGTCAGAGCCCGATTGTAAAAATGATTTAAAATTTGTTTAACAAGTATTTAAAATGTTTAACCGACAATGCAACAACATATTAGTGCGGCACTCCCTTGAGAAATTCTCACCTCTCTTCTAATGTGAACACCTATCGCACTAACCTTCCCAACGGTTTAACTTATCTTATCTTAGGTTACTCGTAAGATTTAAACTGACGAATTCAACTATTTAAGAGGTAGATTTCATTTAATAACAAAGTTCCCATTTAACCTCTATTTACTAATAAAGTTTCCCGGTAATATACTATACTTTCAAAACACGTATTTCTCAATTGAAATTATTATTCATATCTTACTTACCATAAACACAGGAGGTAATTCACAAATTTCAGAATTTAATATATATATTACATACTCGTATAATATATATATATTCTAACAGCACCCCACATAAAAATTATGATGCGGGCATACTCTGCTATCCAGTCCCCGTATCTCTCGTACTAAGGGAAATACAAGTTCAGAATCAATCTCGAACTGTATTAACACAAACACAAACAATATTGAGGCGAAGCATAGAGTCCCGGTCTCTAAGAGGTCATCACATCCCCCCACGTCTCTTAGGCTGTCTGACTATCGATCCGATTCGCCTGTACCAAAGGATCTCTATCTTCTAGGGTACGAGTCAATATACCCCATAAAGGTCCCATCGAGATAAGACTGTCCCAGCGCGGTAACCTCAGGGATAGCAAGTAGCGCGGGCATGGTTTTCACACGTATATAGTATATGCATAAACACAAACATATAAATATACTACTATTACCACATAAAATTTTGGTACATCTCATAATCCATAATTATGATATTTATCCTTATTTCTCGTTATTTAGTTATCACGTATAACGGTTCGTTCCTTACTTCAAATTTGTGGGATTTTCCCAACTTATCAAGTGATACTCGTAAATTTCTATCCTCCCAAGTGTAATTTCAGTAGGTACTCATTTATTTTCTAACATAACTATCTTACGCGTCTCCTCCTATAATAGATAGTCCCATCATCCCTTATATGTAAACATCCCCGAAAATGTAAATCTCATCCTACATTAAAGGTTTCATATTTTTAGTAAGTCCTACTGGTCTTCTACACCTCCCAAAATATTTTAATAAGGATGTCCAAAGATTATTTCTTATTTACATTGAATTTAACTATTTAGAGGTGAAAATATGAATCTTCCAGGAGGGGTCGATCGATCGATGGCAGGGGCTCGATCGATCGATACGTCGATCGATCGATACTCCTGGTTCGATCGATCGATCGATCAAACAGGTATGGTGAATTTTGCAGATTTACAGTTACGGGTTATATCATCAAACATCAACCAAATCCATATTTTTCACACCCAAACTCCCAGAAATTCGTACTACAAACATTATAAACCCAAATTAAACATATTCTACGTAAAGCATGTGAATTTCCATCAATATCCATGGATTTATAGGCCAAAACTTATATCAATCTCAAGAACCCTAGAAATTTCTATATCTTTGTTCTAATCAGTTCTTTTCCAGAATTTCTACTTCTAATCCATCATAAATCCATGGTTAAACCTCTACATATGAAGGGCATTTCCAGATTATCATTCATATCATTACTACATGTAATTTTCCTATCTCCAACATGGGTTTTCTTCTATGAAACTCATCCTAATCATCCCTAGACTAACATGAATGATGAATTAACGAAATTAAGCAAGATAAATACTTGACTGGGAATTTCAAAGTTCTGATTTGTGGATGAATTTGGTGTGGTTGCGTTCCCCGTCGCGCGATCTACGCGTTAGTGGTGGTGGCGGTGCAACCGGATGAATCTTTGGCCTTGGATTGCTTGGAAAGCTTTCTACCTTCCTCTCTAATGGTCGTTCTAAGGTTGTAAGTCTGCTTACCCTAAAAGACCATTTCAAATGGATGATATAACCTAATAAATTTCGTGGGTTTAATTACCCAAGAATGCAAAATGTCCAAAATGCCCTCCCGGGGTGCTAAATAGGCCTAAAAACGCCCCGAGACCCAAACTAAACGCCCGGGTAAACTTTTCTAACTATCTCGACCCTTCTGGACACTTTGACGCACTCAAAATGACCATACGAGTGACTTATAATTTATTCACTTTTATTAATCAATATTTAATCCCGACGCGACACGGGTGCGTCCCGACTCAAATTTCCAAAATTGTAATTTTATTCACTCGTCACATTTAATATTACCAATATTATATTACTTTACTCATTAGTAATATTCAACGAGTTTCCAATGATTACTAACTCTCGTCACGTTAGTAATTAAAAATAATTAATTTTCGGATTTATATTAAATTAATAACTCACATTAAATTTAATAAATCCCCAAATTTAGAAAGCATAAAAATACGGGGTATTACAAAATCCCCAGGTCTGTTTGGTCATTTTCAGATTAAACCGTGATATGAAACCTGCACTAACAGATTAAACTGTGATGTGAATTGATTATACTAAAAGAATTAGGCTCTGTGCAAAATCGGATTCCAGTTATGTTTGGTCATTTTTTGTGTAAATAAAATAATTATTTTGACATATCAATTATTCCTGCTGAAGCAGATTAAACCATGATATGAAACAATTATGTTGATGGAGTTAAACTCTCTACGAGATGGGATTCATGTTCTGTTTGTGCATGTTTCATATCGCGGTTATGTTTATCTATATATATTATGACGTAGATACATTACCTTCCTATTTTTCCTGTCTATATTTATGAGTTAGTTCAGAGCCAGTTCTACAAGAGTCTTCATCATGGTTTAGTTTGTAACACTTAAAGAAATATTGTGGCAGATTTTCATATTTCATATATTGCTAAAATCCATCCTCACCTTATCCTAACCAAACCCTAGAGAGGAACTCATCCATAAATTTTGAGAGTTTTTCCAATAAGGTTACTAAAAGAAAACAGGTGGATCTTTAAAAATAAGGGAGAGGAATAAGAGGGAGGTTACCCATATAAGGACAAATGGTGATTCCCTATCCAATCTGAATTTAGGATCCCACCAAAAAAATCTCGTCAGAGATTTTCCAACATACCAAATGTCTTTCATCCGCAGCCTATGAAAATCGTCCTCACTATGTAATTGGAGGAGTATGTATTTTTTTTATCAATCACTCCAATCGAGACAACTAATTTTAAGCCAAAGGTATGAAAAGTCTTGTGTATTTCATAAACTTTGTGCTTATTGTGTCAAAATTTCCATACTGAGCATGTTTAAGAGGTGACGGTATTACCAAGATTTCTTCCTCTTTCTTAAAAAAGAGCGTTGGTTCTCCTTTGTACTGATATGGTTGTTTAAGATTGAAGCTTTGTGTAAGGTTGCCTTGATTCAAAGCAGAGGAGTATTTGAGGTTATTAAGGTTAAAATCTGGTGGTTTGGGAGGTTGACATATGTTGAAACAAGGCTCCTGTTTTAAGACTTCCATGACAGCCATCAAAAGATGTCTAAATCGCCCTACGAAAGAAAGTAGCAGTTCCATATAATTTACTTACTATCGCAGTTATATTTGGTGTAAATAAAACTCCATAACAAAATATTTTGTTATTTCTTGCTGATGTTACCGCCCGTACCGCCACATGTTGTCGGACCAGCTGCCTTCTTCACCGTCTTTTAGTGAAGAGATTTCGTATCCCTACATATAAACACATAAATTTGCATTGGTAATATAAACAGGGCATTCAAAAAAAAATCATAGGTGTATTTCTCACATAAAATTGTAAGTTTGAATAAAGTCGGCAAAAAAATGGAGTTTATTCTATATGAAGTGTGGCCAAAATTGGCCAAAAATAAGAAAACTTGATTATAGATATTTTGTCTTACCACAATACCTGATCGGACCACAAGTAATTGTATCATTTACACAAAGTATGTTACAAGCCACAAAATCTTTTCGAAGTTATTATAGATTTACACACTTGAACAATGGGAGTACAAGATATTAACTCGTTGTCATACTTCAACCACTTTGGATTTATAATGTGTTCTAATAAATCTAAACAACAATAAATCTAAAACACATCGATAAACATTTATATAATAAATCATCTCAATTTTTCACTTATCTTCCCAACTGGAGAATCGGGTCTTAAAATTGAAACTAAATTAGGTTATTAGATGTATGTCTTAAATAAACAATATCGGTATCTAACTCAACGTACATGCCCAACTCTTGAGAAAAAACGCAACATCTTCATTAAACCCAACATTTTTAACTTAGCTATAACCTTCACTATTAAATTTCAATCTTAACATATCAATGAATGTAATGAAGATACCACATAAATTGACTTCATTGTAGATTCATAATAAATTATATCTTCACTTAACCAAATATGTATATCCTAAAATTTATTTTCCCTCTTAAACTATAATCTAGACAAGTATTTTTATAGCAAGAGAACAATTTAAGATTCTCTGTGACAAAATCAACGCCTAGATTTTATGAACAAACTAAAGCCAAACTTTGCTCAATAATGGTTTATCCAATTAAACCCTAAGATTTTATATACATACATACATACATACATACATACATATATATATATATATATATATATATATATATATATATATATATATATATATATAGAGAGAGAGAGAGAGAGAGGCTTTCCAACATATTTCATTAAACATACCTATAAACATACTAATTTTTTTTAAATAGTAAAAAAATTAATTAGGAGTTAATATTTTTTATATGGGTTCATGATATTTCAATGTGGCCGTGTAAAAATATTCAGATCAAAATAATGTGTTTTGATATTTTTAAAAAATAGGTAAAAAATTGACAATTTTAAAGGGTAAAAACTGGCAGTTTTTTTACTTATATTTTAAAAATAATAAAACCATCATTTTCAATTGATTTTTTTATAAGGATACATTGAAATATCATGAACCCATATAAAAAATATCATCTCAAAATTATTATTTTTACTATTTAAAAAAAAGGTATGTTGCTAGGACTTATGTTGGAGAGTCTCTCTCCCTCTCTCTCTCTCTCTCTCTCTCTCTCTCTCTCTCTATATATATATATATATATATATATATATATATATATATATATATATATATATATATATATATATATATATTTGTGTGTGTGTGTGTGTGTATTCTTATATAATGTAACGCAATATGGAACTAACTCCGCCTATGAAGACACATTTCTCAATCAATATGCAATAATTTTCATAATTTTACAAATCGCAACAAAGAACCCCTAAAAAGTTTTGATTCTCTAAAAACTATAAACATAAACACAATGCCCTAACATTTCAATCGGCGACATGCTTGAAATCCCTAACCAATAATGTTTTTAATGAATCGTAAAGTAAAAAACTTGACATGTATGAGAGTATAATAACATTTTAAAACAAAAATTTGGGACTATTTCGCACGTGATAACACTATATTTATCAAATTCAAAACGTATACGAATAACTTTACTCTCCAAGCTACAGGGGAAACTAAAATTCAAAGAAGAAATCCATAGATTCATCCTATACATACAATGGAAGATATAATGAATAAAAAAATGGCAGATATAACAAATACAGAAATTACATAGAAATCAATAGATTCATATATATATATACGTATAATAGCAAATATAACAAATCAGAAAAACTAATTTTAACTATACACAAAATATAAATACAATGAATATAAAGACAAATGTTAAAAACAATAAACATGAATAAATCCCTAAATGCATACTTTTGACAGTTAACGATAGTTTGTGTATGGATGGTAGAATAGAGAGAATCAAGATCATGCAATGCAGATAATCAATATACAAAGATAAAAAAATACACATGGAGAGGCAAGATGGTGATACACTAAGGATGGGCGATGAAATTTTAGGTATTTTAATGTAAGAGAGTCGCAGGTGAGAATGGCGGAAAGTTTATATGAGCTTGGTTGGGACACAAAATACCGTGGGTCTTTTATTTTTTGGAGTGTGTTATAAAATTTGTTACCTTCTATATTTCACTTATGAAATTATAAAATAAAATTATTAATAGAAATATTATATTACTAATGGTAAATTGTTGTTAGAATTGTCATGTATAATAGTAGTAGTAATTTTTAAAAAAATAGTCTGTTACTAAAAGTGAGTTTTGGAGTAGTGTTGATTGCTGAAGGAACGTAGTGTTTGAACGAGTCTAGTGATACACCCGAATGCCTCAATCTGTTTATGTGCATCACGTATAAATTCTTAGCACTCTCGTACGGGTCAAATCATTTGACTACTATATGAGGAAACCCGTCGACATAGGGTTTGCATTCTTCTCAGCTATTATAATTCCCATTTTTCTTCCCTTAAAAACCACATAGTATTTGTTTATAATCATTCGACTACTGTATCAGGAAACCCGTCGACATAGGGATATGGGTCCAGTTAAGTGTATTAGAGACACAAATCAAAATATATTAACTAACGATCAAGAAATTCTAGATAGATGGGAAGAGTATTTTCAAGGATTATTGAATAAAGAATATCCCAAAAAAGATGTCGAGAGCATTGAACTGAATATAGGAATGGCATATCTGATTACTAAAAAAGAAGTAGATATATTAATAAGAAAAATAGGAAAGAATAAAGAGGTTGTCCCGAATAAAATACCCATAGAGGTATGGAGGACTCTTGGAAGTATAGGGATAAAATGGTTAACATGTTTATTTAATTGTATAAAAATAAAGGGGATATACAAATTTGCGCTAATTATAGAGGAATCAAACTGACGAATCACACTATGAAATTATGTGAAAAGGTTATAGAACAAAGATTAAGAAATGAATCAACTATTTCAGACAATCAGTTTGGTTTTATGTCTGGGCGATCCACCACAGAAGCTATTTACTTATTAAGACAGTTAATGGAGAAATGTAAAAGTAAGAATACAAATTTTATATGGTATTTATAAAATTAAAAAAGGCTTATGATAGATTACCCAGTGATATAATTTGGTGGGCTTTAAGGTGGAAATGAATCCCTATTATTTATATTAAAGTTATTGAAGATATGTATGACAACACAAAGACTAAAGTAAGAACTATATGTGGATAAACTAATGACTTTACGATTAAAGTGAGTCTACATCAAGGATCGACCTTAAATCCTAACTTATTTGACGTAGTTTTGTATGAGATTACTAAGGATATCCAAGAATATGTCCAACGGTGTATATTGTGTAATACCCCGTATTTGAATGGCTTTTAAATTATGGGATTTATTAAATTAAATTAGGTTATAATAATTTAATATTAATCTGGATTTTAAAATAAATATTTACTAGCGTGACGAGAGTTAGTTTGGGAATTTGTTTAATATTACTTAATGAGTAAAGTAATATGTAGGATTGAATTTATTAAAATTGTCACGAGTGAATAGTACGACAATTATGAAAATTAAGTCAGGACGCGCCTGTGTCGTGTCGGGACTAAATTATTATTATAAAAAGTGAATATATTATAAGTCACCTGTATGGTCATTTTGAGTGCGCCAACGCATCCATAAGGGCCGAGATAGTCAGAAAAGTGTACCCGAGGGTTTACTTTGGGTCCCGGGGCGTTTTTAGGCTTAACCGGCATCTCGGGAGGACATTTTGGTAATCTCTATTTTTGGGATTTAATTACCTACGAAGATTAGAGAAGTATATCAGGTGTTAGAGGTTGTCTGTTAGGGTTATCAATCACAAAAACATAAAACGGCCATTACAGAAGAAAGGAAGAGAGCTCTTCAAGACTATATCACAATTCGTAACACCTCCTACAAGAATAACACCACTGGGGCATGAATCGTAAGACGAGGAACGTAGCCATACCTTCGTCACCAATAGATCAAGCATTTGATTCCCATGCAAGTATCTATCTTGCTGATTTCTAGTTGTTATACCATCCATGTTAGCCTAGGAATGCAAATCACATGTTTTATTTAAAGAATTATATGTTTTGGAAGAAACTTTTTATGTTGTAGGGATAATCCATGTAGTCTGAAATCTTGATCATATGTAAAGGATTGCCCATTAACTTATTATGATATTTAGGAAGGAAATCTTGATTAAAATAGAGATTCTTGATTATTCATGCAAAATTAGGTTTTATAAAGAAATCTGGAATTAAACCCCTTTTTGATTGATTCGTTGAGGATTTATTGATGTCGTTACGTTAGAACTTGTTTATATATATTGCTTATACATTTGGATTATTTATTTGGGAGTTTGGGATGAAATTATAGAGGTTTTGAGGATTTTTAAGGATTCAATCCGTAGCTGTCGTATAGAAATCTGGGCTGAGACCTGAAGGGTCGATCGATCGACCTATGAATGTCGATTGATCGACTCTTGCTGATTTTTGGAATTTTTCCTCTTCTTTAATGATGATGTAATACCGCTTCGAGGGGACTTTACATGATGATATTATTATAATAGGACTTATGAGGGACCAGTAAGGTTAATACGAGACTTAACCGTAGTGTCACGAGGGCCTTAGAATAATAAAATATGTTTGTATGTGCGATACGTTAGGTTGAGTGAGCATGATTGACGACTTAGGCTAGTAGGATAGAGAGTGTTAATCTAATGACATTATGGTTATAGAAATGATACGCTTCGGGGGTTGAGAAGTAATTGGGAACGTGTGGTAAAAGGGAAAAAGTACAAGCTAATAATACGTAGATTTTGAGAGTGAGAACCACGTATGGTTAAAATATAAATATTATGGGTAGTGAGGGTACCTATATGAATTATGGAAATACATAATTGTGTGAATATATGCTTATCATATTATTATGTGCAGTTAATCATACCCGCGCAACTTGCTATCACGGAGGTTTTCGCCCCGGGACAGTCTTATCTCTATGTGACCTTTATGGGGGATATTGACTGGTACCCTAGTACATAAGATCCTTGGTACAGGCTATATGAGAATGATAGTCAGACGGTCCTAAGAGACGTATTGTGTGTGCGGACCTCTTAGTGACTTAGAACTATGCCTCGCCTCCAATATGTATTTTGTGTTAATATAGTTCGAGAGTGCGTCCGAACTAGTATTTTCCTCATTTGTACGAGAGGTACAGGGACTTGATAGCAGAGTATGCCAGCACCATAGATTTTTATATGGCGTGCCGATTAGTTTATATATTGTATGAGTGATTAATATATATACATATACCTGGAAATATTCAACTGTGTGTGTTAGTAGATAAATATTGAATAAAAATTCATAATCATAGTAAATGCTTGATATTTCATAGCAGTATTAAGATATATATAATTGACTTAAATGGTCCTTAATAAGATGTTATTTTAATAAATCATAGACATACGATCTCGCGAATCAAAATTTGTGGGAGGACAATTTGTTTAGACTTATGAGTCATATTAGTAGTACGATAGGCGTACACACTAGATGAGAGGTGACAATCCTCAAGAGAGTGTCGAGTGCTAACATGTATATAATATCAACTGGTAAGCGTTTTAAATACTTGCTAAACTATTTTAAATTTGTTTTACACTCGGGTTCTGACCCGTTTCCTGCCATCTTATATATATATATATATATGTATGTATGTATGTATGTATTACCGTTTCCTAGCCACAGGGGTGTCAGGATCGGATATTTGGATTGTTGACGTGCTGCAGCTAGTGTGGGAGTTGCAGGTCTTTGCAGTAGACGACTTCATCCATGTCTTCCCAGTATTTCATTTAGTTCTCATTAGATAGGGCATGTGTCACCCATTTCCACTTTTTACCCGGTCCAGAGATTTTTACTCTTTATTTATGTCAATATTCAGTTTAATTGGGATTGTTTTAGTTTATTACACTGTCCTGTGATTTGGGATATTTTATTTGGATTGAGTTATCTAGCATGTTCTTTCATTTGGATGGTTCGGTTTTAATACTATCATTTGTATTCGTGAGAATGGTTTCATAGTTAATAATAATAATCGAATTTAATTTATAAAATTAAATGTTTTGACACTTAGCTTAATTTAATTATTTATTAGGTGATTAATTAAGAAAATGGTTTTTCGACAGTGATGTTAACAATGAACCAACCGGACACTTTGAGTTCATTTAATAAAGGACTGATCACCCGGTATTTAATTAGGCGGGGTGTCACAGGCGGAATCATAGCATCAGGTTCTAGTTTCCTTTAGTATATGTGCGACTTATTATGCTTCCAGTGTTTATTTGTTTGATATAGAGCCCTATGTTTAGGATTGTTGATTTCTATGGTGAGATTATGTTCTCGTGATATAACGTATGTATATTAGTGAATCTTATTTGCGTTCGGGCATGTTCGAACAATGAAGTATGGCAGGCAAGGGCCGTTGGGCGGACAACAGGAGGCAGGGATTAGTTGAGGTTGTAGAGTATATTCGAGGATGATGACCATAGTCGAGGTCACCCCTTCTATGGCACGAGAGGCCGGGACTATAAAGACGGCTAGGGAGCAATAGATAATTTCCAAGTGTTGCTATAGTCGAAAGTGGTGCCAAATCAGACTCACCCAACGTGGTAGGATTGGGAGAGATTCAAACAAAACATTAAGGAGAACCATTGGTAGAAGTTCTATAAATATGGGAATTGTATATGTTAACCAATGAATAAAATATATCCAAAGGCTCGGGCATTTGGCGGAGTGTGGTTAACTGGAAGTGAAAATTTGGCGTAAAATTTTTCTTGGCTCGTCGAAACAAAGTTATAATGGTGGGAGTCAACCACCACATTTAGAAATGGAATGCTATGTCTATAGAATGATCTTAGGTATAATTTGATCGCAGGTCCCTTTATTAGATGTTCAGGATAAGATGTGAACGTTGTTCTGAACTCATCACAGGAGGGCCGGACAGAGGTCCATTTATGAATATGAATATGAATATAAACGGTTAGCGAATCTTGTATCGGAGGATGTAGATACAAATGGAGGAGAGGATTTCGAGTGGGAGATCGACTCGTAAGAAAAGTTAACAACACTTAAAGGAAATTCTGCTAGACGGTCGACCCAGATGGTGACAATGTAGCGTTTGGTTACTGGAGATGTTAACGCTTCTTTATGTGGGAAACTAAAAGAATCGAAGAATTTAGTCAGAGAATAAGACTGGGCGAAACGGTGTTAGTAAATCACCACAAGGGGGAGATCCATCAGGGGATCCATTTAAATGATTCGAATAACTGAATTCTTACCAACCGATGGTGAATTCAGTAAGGTTTATTGAAGCAAGTAACATATTTCTTAGGGCCAACAAAGCTAAGGGAACAACGGGGGTAGCCATCAGGATCGAGACTACTAAAGTCCGAGAGAAGGACAACCTTAACAGGGTCAGTATGATAGGAGATGAGTGGATTATGTGTTGAGGTATTTTTTGGAGATTAAAACCACATACGTTAAATTTTTCCCTGAAGAAAGTAAGGGGACAAGGGTATGGTGCTTGCAAGGGCAATGGTTAAATGTTGTTTTCGATTTGGGTTTGGACAAGCATGTTATGTCCGTGAAAACATTTTATCAGCTAGGGCAATTGGCAAGGTAGGAGTATGAGTTTTATCCCTAGAGGATGATGCGTATTTTGTGTGACACAAACAAGTCACAGCATTTTGATTATTGAGGAATTCGCATGTGAGTCGAGTTTAGGGCGTATATCGACAACGTTATTATTATGTGTATGTTTTTCCTAGTATAGTGGGGTTATCTTTAGTGTTATCCATGGAGGATAAATGGGTGTATTGTTAGTGGTATATACTTTATTGAAATTACTCATTTTAGTGTTGGGATATACGAGTATGATATTATCCTGGTTACGGCTTTATAGTAATGGTTACAACGATAGTGGGTAGTTATTGCAAGGCTATCGGGGTGGTTGCTCTAGTGCAGCATGTTTTGTTCTGACGATTCCTCACCTGTGAGAGGGTCGAGCTCGCACTTATATTATATATTATAGAGACTTCGGAGGGTATAGTGGTCTCGAGATATTCGATCCCGATGTGTGTAAGGATCTTATTGCCATCATTCAGAGTGTATTAGGTTTACTGTTGAGCATAAAATTTTAGCTCGTTATTGTGTTTAACACTCAGGACTTAGTAATAGGAGAGCATTTTTATATCACTCCTTTAGAGGCGTGGGAGTTAAAACTTGAAGATGTATGTCTTGGAACGGGGTTTTGAGAGCCCCGATTGTACGTGTATGAAGTTTATGGAATATGATTGCCACCAATGGTGAGCGGTAGTGATATTGGCGAAAAGTTCTTTATTTAAGTGTAATTGAGGGAGGAGATGTAAATTTTATGACAACAGACGGGAACATAGGGGCACATGTTATGGACAGAGGACATAATGGATTTCTATGACCGACAATGCTAGGAAGTAGTGTATCGGGGGGTTCCTTATTTAGATTTTGCTTCACAAGATATCCCACGCATGAAACCTAACGTATGATTGGAAGTAAGGAGATGTTTGGTCATTAGTCCATGAGTCGGTAACCCGATCATCATATAAGTATGTAGTTAAAACTGTAAGTAGTTTAATTACGATATAAGGCCAGTGGAGCCGATTGTGAAGTGAGGAGGCACTGAAAGTTTTATCTTATCACCACGAGTTGAGGGGTGGAATGAAGTTAATGAGGATTTATAAATTCAATTTCTAGGGTGATTGAGAGTACCCAAGTATTGTAACCACGTTGTGAATATAAGGGAAATAAAGAATTGAGTGTTATGTGTGAAGCATATGTGATGTTTATATCGGTATGCACGATTTATAGACTGAGTGGGCATCCTGGTTAGATGAAGTCAGAATCGTCCGGGTTAAAGGAATGTGGGAATAGATGTGTGGAATACATACCTAAGCGACTAATATTATGAAGTAGAAATAGTAAAGTGGATTTAGCATCGTGTGTGAAGGACGATAATCCGTAAGTACGTGCGCAATCAGAATAGCACACCCGAATTTAGTTCAAAGGCTGTAGGAAGCCATTTAGAAAGGGGTATTCCTTGAGAAGAGTAAAATTTAACTATTAGGGAAAACACTCGGAGCGGAGTTTTATCTAGTCAAAAGTTGAGAGAGACTTGCACATAGGTATAATGATGATGTTATTTAGGTATAAAAAGTCCAAAAGTGCACATCGTGGAGAAAAGTGCACGGGTCGGAACTTTCGGTATACGCCAAGGAAAGAAGGGGAGTATTAAGTATCACTTAATGTGAGACATTACAATTGGAAGTCGATGTTGAGTGGGACATAGTGAGTAGTCTTCGCATGCACCACTCATAGATATAATTCGGTTGGAACAAGAGGTTCATCCAGAAAATTTTGTATCAAGACGATGATTCCGGTAGTGTAATAGAGTAGTCAAGTCGGTAAAGTTTCGTTGATGAGTTGCCAACCTCAAAGTGAGATAAGGAAGTGACTGATATTCCTTTGGGGTAATTTAGAATATTAGCTAGTGTGCCGTAGTCTTCCTTTGCAAAGAAGAATCGCGCCGGTACATGTAGGGGTGTGGATCGGTTCGAAACCGACCTATTTGGGACAAATAGAATCCAATCCAATTACAATCGGTTTCTAGGTTTTGCAATCCAATCCAAACCTACATTGAGTTAAAATCCAATACAATTATAATTGGTTTGGATCGGGTTTTTTCAATCCATTTTTAGGTTTTGAATTTAAACCTCATTTTTCAGTCGTTAATCATCTCAAACAAAAAAGATCGAACAAATTTTCAGTCACTCAAACGTTTTTGTGCATGTTTGTGTATATATGTATGTATGTATGTATGTTGGTGTATATATATATATATATATATATATATATATATATATATATATATATATATATATATATATATATATAGAGAGAGAGAGAGAGAGAGAGAAATTACCGGCGGAGGAGGACCTCGTGAATAACAACAGTGATGATCACCAATGATCGGGGGTGAAAGGGGTGGTGGAGATCATCTCGTGAAAGGGGCGGTGGAATCATCTCAGCCGTAATGAGGATGGGATAGGGAGAGGCAATGAGGAATGAAAGGAAATCTGGTAGGTTTTTTAGTAAGGGTATATGCAATTGTGATAGGCCCCCAAATTTTAATTTAAAACCTTTTTATACTCCAAAAAGTAATAATTTCCTTTTTAGATATGCGGAAGCAAAGATGATGGTTCAATTAAAAAAAATTCACAAACTTTAATTTCTTTTCAAATTTAAAATTAAACCAGGTGAAATATGATGAAACACACACACAATTTTATTTTCACGTAAACATAATTAATTCAACTCAAGTCCTAGAAATTTGCCTACGTCATATTTGCAATATTATTACATTAGGCCAAACCAATTTCAACCAATTAACTTAATGACTTGAATTAAATACACATTGACATTATCCAAATTAATTTATCACCAAATTAAACATAAGTAGTGATTAAACTAAATTTTATCATTTTACCTAATCATGTGAACAATGAATCACTACGCCGCGATGTACGAGGAAAAACCCACAACGGGAAAAAAACCTCGGACGGCCCTAGCCTTAAGTCCACTAAGTATGGTTTTACAATTACAAGACAGATGACTTACTTACTCGACTCGATCCCTTTCAAGCCTTGACGCATCTTCTTGTAAACACCTTCGCCTAGTCGACAACCCCGAAGCTCCACCGAAATCTTGGAATCACCAATGAGACATAGGTACACCATCAACCACACATGGTGCCTTTCACCATGTGAGAATGCCACAACAAAATAAACTTCTTCTTCTTTGAGGGATTTAGAAGAAAACCAAAACGAACTCTTCAATAGGTAGAGTAAACCGGTGTCAAAACTCTGCAAGCAATGATATATCAATAGGTACTTCGAATAAACTAAACAAATGGGTGTGTATGTGTTTTTTGGTGAATTTAATCCATAAAAATCAAACACAAATCATGGAAATTTTTCTTAAAAGTTTTGCTCTCAAACGACTCTTAGAATGTGAAAACGTTATCTTAGAAAATGTCTTTCCCGCACTATTTAAAGGTGGTAAAAGTTAGTGGGCAAAGTGGGAAGTTATAAAAAAACTGTCAAAAAACTGCTCGAAATTGAAATTTCGTTAGAAGTTCGTTCGAACGAGTTTGAGTTCGTTCGAACGAAACTTCTAACGAGAAAACATAAACAATTTCTGAATCTTATTAGAAGTTCATTCGAACGTGGTCGTTCGAATGAATTTTCTAACAAGATTGCAGGCCATGATTCTAGATAATTTCGATATGAACGCGTGGCCGCCAATTTCGTATTTTTCTGATTTTTTTTGGATTTGATTTGATTTTTCTACGAAAAGGTGTCCGAGAACAAAATCTTTAGAACTATGAATTCAAAAAAAATAACAAAAAAATACTAACACCCAAAATAAATTTCCAAGCTCCTATATATATATATATATATATATATATATATATATATATATATATATATATATATTAATGCATTCATACCTTTAGGAGACATTGGAATCCACATGTTGATGACGTGAAACTTGGCACGAAAATCGGCAATGATGTTCTCTTGAAAAGTAATGCCGCAACGTCTTCAACTTTAACTTGTCATAGGCTTGAAGGATACACTTGAACAATATCCTATGACTTAAATGTTTTTGTCTGGAATTGAGCCAACACTATATTATGACTCAATCGGAGACTTGTGTCCTTACAAATCTCCCCCTTTGGCTATTCCGGGACAAAAACCAAAAAAAAAAACTAAAGGTCCATTAAGCTCTACTAGACTTAAAAAATATCCCTCCCAAGATAAAAATACATAGCTTGACTCAAACAACCCAAGGATCAATATCTTTGCCGACGATGAAAGTTGCCACTTAGAAGAATTCATGCACACTTAAGCAAACAATCAAACGCATAGGGAATATCAAAAATATTAAATGCAATTAAGATAAATACCCCCTAAATCAATTCTCCCCTTTATCAAACAAATTACCTACATAGAAAGACATCTCCCCTTAAGATAAATCTCCCCCAAACTAAGATACGATAATAATAGGATTAGCTACTATGTCTCCCCCTATATTCTCCCCCTTTTGGTTCAGGAATAGAGAAAGGCTAAAGAATCAAAACAGTAACTTATCTCCCCCAAATAAAGCATATACACCCTCTAAACTAAGCAAGGGATAAAAGAATGGGATAACAAGCTAAAACATGTAATTGTGCATATAGTGATGAGAACGTTAAAGCATATGAGCAACAAAAGTTCAACTAATCCAAACAATAACATCGGATACCAACTAGGATGCAATAAAATGATACCAATATGATATATAAATTATTAAGCATGTGATATCAACAAAGAATGCAATAAGATGGATACCAAGTATGAATTAAAGCATATATGGATTAGAAATCAAAGCAAAGACTAAAAAAAAATATCAAATATATGTATACATAATATATATCAAAGAGACTCAAGTACACATATATAGATATAAATACACAAATGACACACACAAAATATAATAGGAGTCTTTTACACTCGTATGGTAAAAATGTGTCATATGGAAACGGAAGTGTTGGGGTGTGAACTAGTAATGATTAAATTTAGACACAATCACTTAAAACATGTTAACGGAGTTCTCAATTGATTGCAAACTTCATCACATTTGAATATAACCTCATGTGACAATATAAATTGAACTCAGTGAACAAACATACACAATGCATACAAGCCTAGCATATTGATGATTCTACAAACCAATAGAGTCATGACATGAAATACGCAACTAGGATAAACGAACATTGTGCAAACCGTTGATACACTATCCAATCTCCCTCAATATGCATTTATATTAAATTTGAATGAATATATCAATCAAACATAGGCCTTGGCAAATTATTTTTCTTTTTAATGCCATATTCTCTGTTTTTAGGCCTTTGAACCACGTATTTCTTTTAGGTCCATTCAAAAATGGTGGCTTACAATCGCAAAGGATAACTAAGTCCTTTCGGAACCCTTCCCCGTGTACATTTGTATTTATCATGTTTTTATGTTTCACACAAATCTCACGTGCAACGGATTTTGACATGCACTAGTCCTCCAAAGTCACAAATATATAGATGACTAGATTGGTAGGAGAACAATTCACAAAGCTCAAATATACATATGAAGTTAAAATTTCAAAAGAGCTCGTGCATGTGTGAATAGAGGCATATAAAAATAGAATCCATTTAATCAACACAAAATCCAACTACTCCATGTAAGCATGGTAAAGAACATAATAAGGATTGACAATCTAAACCAAAAGTTCTAGCCACATGAGAGCGTAAAAGATGGGATTTAAACACAAGTGTATGCCACATAAAGTGTGTCAAACTAAAATACACACAAAATAAAATCTTTTTGAGTTTTTGAAATTTTTAACCAAAAATAAAAAATATATACTCAAAAGACAAACAAAAATCATTTGAATTTTTCATTAAGCTTAAATTACCAAGAGATAAAATCCAAATTATAAAGAAAAATCTTTTTGTATTTTTCATTTAATGCAAACCAAATGAAGGAAATATAATACAAAAGATAAACAAAAATCATAATCGTAGCATGTGATAAGCATGGAGCATAGAGTAGAAAATGATTAAACAAGCATACATTTAGCATGTGAATAGAGCATGAAGTACAAAAGCATAAGTATGAAAACACTAACACATTCATCCTTTAGATTTAGTAATCATGTGAAAGTAAATGAGAATCAAAAACCCCATTTTGCAAGGCAACCAAGTTGGATTTACTAACCCAAATTAATGAAGAATGACTATCTTGGGGTGTAGGAATTTTAACTACCTTGGTTGCTTTATGTTGGGATTTTCTAGGAATACATTTAAGATCAAAACAAAATTTCCTAAGATCACCTTTTCGACCACAATGTGTACAAGTAAAAACATGTCGAAAAGATTTAACTAAGGAGTGATCTCTAAAGACTTTCCTAGTAGATTCTCCTAAAACATTGGTTTTGGCGTTATGAGTAAATTCATTACAAGTATTGAAGCCTAAACCACAAGTGTCATTTTTAATTTGGACCGTTCCTAATATTTTATCTAATTTTTCCGAACGACACTCCTAATCAAATTTGACATTACTAGAGTCTTTTAATTTATTTTCCAATTCTAAAATGTTAGACTCTAATAAAACATTTCGCTCTTCAAAAGCAAGAAGCTCCTTTTTCAAGGATTCCATTAAACCCCTAAGGCTATCTCTCTCGCCTTCTATATATTCAAGCTTATCTAGAAGAGCTTTATCTCGTGTCCTAAGGTCTTCAACCAATATACTATTATCAACAACCTTGACACGTTCTTTCAAACTAGCTTCTAACTTCAAATTAGCTCTTTTCAATTTAATAGATTCTTTATAAAGTTCTTGAAAAGCATTTTGAAGTTCACTCACATTAACCTCTTCTTCATTTTCACTCTCTCTTTCTTCTCCACTCTCACTATCATCAAAAACAAGGGAATCAAAAACTTTGACCTCAGAAGTGTCATGTGTTAAGGTTTCATCAATCGACGAGTTCTCACTATCACTCACATGACTAGCCATAAAAGCCACAACGTTGGGGTTAGTGGGGGAATCGGGTCCCTCTTCCTTATCACTATCACTAAGGGTCGCATTATATGAAATGGGTCGCTTACCCTCTTTCCTTATTTTAGTGGGGCACTCAGAAACCCTATGGCCATAACCCTCACAACCAAAACACCTATTTGACTCGTCCCTATTTAATTGTTTATTGATAGGTTTAGGGATCTTCTCGGTTTTGTCATACTTAGAAGTTTCAAATTTCTTAAAGTCATTTTTAAATTTATCTTTGTTAAATTTAAGAAATTTTCTAAATTTCCGAGCAAACAAAGCCATGTCTTCCAAGTCACTATCACTCTCGCTCTCTACTACTTGTTTGACCTCTTTTCGGGCTTTTAAAGCAATGTCCTTTTCAATTTTCTTTTCGGTTTTAGAGCGAAATATGTCTAGTTCATAGGTTTGTAAATCACCTACGAGCTCTTCTAATTTCATAGAGGCTAGAGTTGGTAAAGAATTTAAAATGGTCACTTTTGGAATAAATCTATCGGCAAGGGACCTTAAAATTTTCTTTATTACTCGGTTGTCGGGTATTTTCTCTCCCAAGTTAAAAGATGAATTAACAATATCGAAAAGTCTAGCATAAAATTCATCAAAACTTTCTTTTTCGTTCATTTTGATAGTTTCAAATTGAGTGGTGAGGTTTTCGAGTTTCGAAGCTTTAACGACACTAGTACCTTCGTGGGTGAGTTATAAAATATCCCAAGCTTCTTTAGCGGACTCACACGTCATAAGGCGTCGGAATTCATCTGGTGTGACAGTGCTAAACAAGGCATTTAAACCTCGGGAGTAAAATTAAAAAGTTTAAATTCACCCTCACTCCATCTATCGGCCGGTTTGGGAACACGCTCATTATCTACTAAATGAGTAGGTGGGGACCACCCGTTAATAACAGACATCCAAACTCTCTCGTCAATAGATTTTAGTGTCGATTTCATTCGCGCTTTCCAATACGCGTAGTTAAAACCATCGAAAATAGGAAATTTAGAAAATGAGGAAAATTCCATTTTAGCCAAAAATATTTAAAAGATCTTAACGAAGTAATTTATCGTTTTTGGCTCTGATACCAATTTGCAAGTGCGATAGGCCCCCAAATTTTAATTTAAAACCTTTTTTATACTCCGAAAAGTAATAATTTCCTTTTTAGATATGCGGAAGCAAAGATGATGGTTCAATTAAAAAAAAATCACACACTTTAATTTCTTTTCAAATTTAAAATTAAACCAGGTGAAATATGATGAAACACGCACACAATTTTATTTTCACGTAAACACAATTAATTTAACCCAAGTCCTAGAAATTTGCTTACGTCATATTTGCAATATTACTACATTAGGCGAAACCAATTTTAACCAATTAACTTAATGACTTGAATTAAATACACATTGACATTATCCAAATTAATTTATCACCAAATTAAACATAAGTAGTGATTAAACCAAATTTTATCTTTTTACCTAAGCATGCGTTCTAAGTGAGTATTGCAAAAGATAAAATAAACAATGAATCACTACGCCACGATGTACGAGGAAAAACCCATAACGGAAAAAAAAACCTCGGACGACCCTAGCCTTAAGTCCACTAAGTATGGTTTTACAATTACAAGACAGATGACTTACTTCTTCGACTCGATCCCTTTCAAGCCTTGACGCGTCTTCTTGTAAACACCTTCGCCTAGTCGATAACCCCGAAGCTCCACCGAAATCTTGGAATCACCAATGAGACATAGGTACACCGTCAACCACACATGGTGCCTTTCACCATGTGAGAATGCCGCAACAAAATAAACTTCTTCTTCTTTGAGGAATTTAGAAGAAATCCCAAACGAACTCTTCAATAGGTAGAGTAAACCGGTGTCAAAACTCTCCAAGCAATGATATATCAATAGGTACTTGGAATAAACTAAACAAATGGGTGTGTATGTGTTTTTTGGTGAATTTAATCCATAAAAATCAAACACAAAACATGGAACTTTTCCTTAAAAGTTTTGCTCTCAAAAGACTCTTAGAATGTGAAAAAGTTATCTTAGAAAATGTCTTTCCCGCACTATGTAAAGGTGGTAAAAGTTAGTGGGCAAAGTGGGAAGTTATAAAAAAACTGTCAAAAAACTGCTCGAAACTGAAATTTCATTAGAAGTTCGTTCGAACGAGTTTGAGTTCGTTCGAACGAAACTTCTAACGAGAAAACAGAAACAATTTCTGAATCTCGTTAGTAGTTCGTTCGAACGAGGTCGTTCAAACGACTTTTCTAACTAGATTTCAGGCCATGATTCTAAATAATTTCGATACGAACGCGTGGCCGCTAGTTTCGTATTTTCTGATATTTTTTGGATTTGATTTTATTTTTCTACGGAAAGGTGTCCGAGAACAAAATCTTTAGAACTATGAATTCAAAAAAAATAACAAAAAAATACTAACAACCAAAATAAATTTCCAAGCTCCTATATATATATTGATGCATTCATACCTTTAGAAGACATTTGAATCCACATGTTGATGACGTGAAACTTGGCACGAAAATCGGCAATGATGTTCTCTTGAAAAGTAATGCCGCAACGTCTTCAACTTTAACTTGTCATAGGCTTGAAGGATACACTTGAACAATATCCGATGACTTAAATGTTTTTGTCGGGAATTGATCCAACACTATATTATGACTCAATCGGAGACTTGTGTCCTTACAGTATATATATTGGGTAATAAATGGGTATTGAGTAACGGGTGGGAGGGTATTATTGGGTATTGGGTATTTTTTTAACTACATTAATTATAATTGGATCGGTTCGGTTTTTTAATCGATTTTCTTGGGTAAGAACTGAAATCGATCCCATTAAATCATTTTTTTGAAATTGAAATTCAATCCAATTCAATTGAGGTTGGTTTTATAATTGGATTAGATTGGATCGGTCGGTTTCATCGGTTTGGTTCGGATTTTGCACACCCCTAGGTACGTGGTCCTACAAGGCATTTTTCTGAATTAGGATGAGATTTTTGAATCCCAGCTTCAATATGGAATTTCAGGAAGTAGCGGAGGTAACGTTTCGTTTTGAGCAGGTTGAATCACCCATAGCTGGGGAGTAGGCGAACGGTGATTAACGATTTGTGGAGCCGTGGGAAAGTAATTTTGGACTCATTGTGATCATTTCATTCCCACAACGGATATAGCTAGCAAGTGAAGTATAGTGCAATAGGGTTCCGTAGAAGCACTCCTACCTGTTTATTGTGGACAAACTGCTTATTGAAGTTTTTGTGGAAAAACTTTAACTATTCTCCCTCGAGTTGTTTAGAGGCGAGCGGATAATTATAATTTTGGATTGGTCGAGTTAGATCCGATGACTAAAGTGGAATAACCACAACTGTCTTAGGTAACCTTTTAACTATCGTAAGAGTTACATCGCCAGGAATTAAGATTTGAAGAACTGACAAGAGTAGTCAGATGTTTATATGGTTTCTCTCAGGATGGCAGTTTTGTGTTTAGATAAATACGGGAGTTGATATGAGGTGAGGTGAGACCTCCCAATAATATTGAGACATTGGGGTCAATGATGTATAAGCTAGTCTCATTCGAATGTTGTTCGGTAGGAGCACAATTGAGGTGCCGTTATTGAGGTGTGACCCTGTAACTCATAAAGTATCGAGAGTGTTAAACAAGCTTGTTGTGAAGCGGGGGCTATAATGATTGAGCCTTACTTTGAAGTTGGTTTTGAGTACTAGAGGAAACATATTTTTATCAGGGATGCCTTACTTATTCGAATTTTGGGACGAAATTCCATTATTAGGGGGGAAGTATGTAATACCCCGTATTTTTATGGCTTTTAAATTATAGGATTTACTAAATTAAATTAGGTTATAATAATTTAATATTAATCTGGATTTTAAAATAAATATTTACTAGCGTGCTGAGAGTTAGTAATTATTGGAAATTTATTAAATATTACTTAATGAGTAAAATAGTATGTAAGATGGAATTTATTAAAATTGTCACGAGTGAATAGTACGACAATTATGGAAATTAAGTCGGGACGCGCCTGTCGTGTCAAGACAAAATTATTATTACAAAAGTGAATATATTATAAGTCGCCCGTATGGTCATTTCGAGTGCTCCAACGCGTCCATAAGGGTCGAGATAGTCAAAAAAGTGTACCCAGAGGTTTAGTTTGGGTCCCGGGGCATTTTTAGGCCTAATCGGCATCCCGGGAGGGCATTTTGGTAATTTCTATTTTTGGGATTTAATTACCTACGAAAATTAGAGAAGTATATCAGGTGTTATAGGTTGTCTGTTAGGGTTATCAATCACAGAAACATATAACGTCCATTAGAGAACAAAGGAAGAGATCTCTTAAAGACTAGATCACAATCTGTAACAAATTTTACAAGAATAACACCACCGGGGCATGGATTGTAAGACGAGAAAAGCAGTAATACCTTTGTCACCAAAAGATCAGACCTTCGATTCCCAGGCAAGTATCTATCTTATTGATTTCTAGTTGTTATCCCTTCCATGTTAGCCTAGGAATGAAAATCACATGTTTTATTTAAAGAATTATATGTTTAGGAAGAAAATTTATATGTTGTAGGGAGAATCCATGTAGTCTGAAATCTTGATCATATGTAGAGGATTGCCCACGAACTTATTATGATATTTGGGAAGGAAATATGGATTAAAATAGAGATTCTTGATTATTCATGCAAAATTAGTTTTTATAAAGAAATCTGGAATTAAACCCCTTTTGATTGATTCGTTGAGGATTTATTGATGTCGTTGCATTAGAACTTCTTTATATATATTTCTTATACATTTTGATTACTTAGTTGGGAGTTTGGGATTAAATTATAGAGGTTTTAAGGATTTATAAGGATTGAACCCGTAGCTGTCGTAAAGAAATCTGGACTGAGACCTGAAGTGTCGATCGATCGACCGACCTATGAATGTCGATCGATCGACTCTTGCTGATTTTTGGAATTTTTCCTCTTCTTTAATGATGATGTAACACCGTTTCGAGGGGACTTTGCATGATGAGATTATTATAATAGGACTTATGAGGGATCAGTAGGGTTATGATTTAGGTCCGGATAATATGGATTAATACGAGACTTAACCGTAGTGTCACGAGGGCCTTAGAATAATAAAATATGTTTGTATGTGCGATACGTTTGGTTGAGTGATCATGATTGATGACTTAGTCTAGTAGGATAGAGAGTGTTAACCTACTGACATTATGGTTATAGAAATGATACGCTTCGGGGGTTGAGAAGTAATTGGGAATGTGTGGTAAAAGGGAAAAGTACAAGCTAATAATACGTAGATTTTGAGAGTGAGAACCACGTATGGTTAAAATATAAATATTATGGGTCGTGAGGGTACTTATATGAATTATGGAAATACATAATTGTGGGTATATATGCTTGTCATATTATTATGTTTAGTTAATCATACCCGCGCTACTTGCTATCACAGAGGTTTTTGCGTCGGGACAGTCTTATCTCGATGTGATCTTTATGGAGGATATTTACTGGTACCCTAGAACATAGGATCCTTGGTACAGGTTATCTGAGAATGATAGTGAGACGGTCCTAAGAGACGTGAGGGTATGTGCGGACCTCTTAGTGACTTGAAACTATGTTTCGCCTCCACTATGTGTTTTTTGTGTTAATACAGTTTAAGAGTGAGTCCGAACTAGTATTTCCTCATTTGTACGAGAGGTACAGTGACTTGATAGCAGAGTATTCCATAACCATAGATTTTTATGTGGGGTGCCAATTAGTATATATATTGTATGAGTGATTAATATATATACACATACCTGGAAATCTTCTACTGTGTGTGTTAGTAGATAAATATTCAATAAACGTTCCTAATCATAGTAAATGCTTGAGATTTCATAGCAGTATTGAGATATATATAATTGACTTAAATGGTCCTTAATAAGATGTTATTTTAATAAATCATAGACATATGGTCTCACGAATCAATAACTATAGGAGGAGAATTTGGTTAGACTTATGAGTCATTTTAGTAGTACCATAGGCGTGCACGCTAGATGAGATGTGATAATCCTCAAGAGAGTGTCGAGTACTAACGTGTATGTAATATCAACCGGTGAGCATTTTAAATACTTGCTAAACTATTTTAAAGTTGTTTAACATTCGGGCTCTGACTCGTTTCCTCTCTCTCTTGTGTGTGTGTGTGTGTGTGTGTGTGTATATATATATATATATGACAGGTGCCCAGCCATAGGGGCGTCAGGCTGGGATCTGTGGACTGGTAACGTGCTGCAGCTAGTGTGGGAGTTGCAGGTCTTTGCAGTAGACGACTTCATGCTTGTCTTCTCAGTTTTTCATTTAGTTCTCATTTGATATGGCATGTGTCGCCCATTTCCACTTTTTACCTAGTCCAGAGATTTGTACTCTTTATTTATGTCAGTATTCAGTTTAGTTGGGATTATTTTAGTTTATTACATTGTCCTGCGATTTGGGATATTTTATTTGGATTGAGTTATTTAGCATGTTCTTTCATTTGGATGGTTCGGTTTTAATACTATCATTTGTATTCGTGAGAATGGTTTCATAGTTAATAATAACAATCGAATTTAATTTATACAATTAAATATTTTGACTTTTAGCTTAATTATTTATTAGGTGATTAACTAAGAAAATGGTTTTTCGATAGTGATGCTAAGAATGAACCAACCGGACACTATGAGTTAATTTAATAAAGGACTATTCACTCGGTATTTAATTAGGCGGGGTGTTACATATTATTTGCGGATAATATGGTTTTCATAAACAGTTCAAATGAGGTCTTAACGATGAGAGTCGATACGTGGAGAAAAGCCTTAGAATCCAAGGGATTAAAAATCAGTAGTAATAAAATGAATTTATGGATTGTAAATTTAATAATGAGGCGTCGGATAGCATAATGTTAAAGATTGAAGAAAAAGTGATAAACCAAACTAATAAATTTCGCTATTTAGGATGAGTGTTACAAAGTAATGGGGATATTTCTGGTTAGATGAAATGGAGACAAGCAAGTGGGGTATTATGCAATAAGAGGTTAATTAATAAATTAAAAGATTTTTTTTATAGAATAGTTGTTAGGCCAGCGACCCAATATGGAGCGAAGTGTTGGGATTTAAAGAAAAAACATGAATAAAGTCTCTATGTTAGTAAGATGATGATGCTCTGATGGATGATAGAAATTACTAGAAATGACAAAATTAAAAATTAGTAAGTGAGAGAAAAGTTAGGAGTTGCTCCCATTAGCGATAAATTAAGAGAATGTAGACTTAGGCGGTACGAATATGTGTTGCGTAGACTGGTAGATGCACCTATAACAAGAATATGATTATTGTAAATAGAGGGTAAAAGAGAAAAGGGTGACCCTAAGCAATCGTTAGAGGAAATTATTAGGAGAGATCTTAAGAAATTAAACTTGAATGATAATGTTGCATATAATATACTAGAATGGAAAAGGAAAATCTATGTGGCCGACCCCATATGATGGGATAAAGTCAAGGATGATGATGATGACTGCGACATATGTATGATACATACTTACAAATTTACATAATATAAACACAAACATTGGAAGCTGTTTTTATGTATTTATTCATTTTATCATAAAAAAAATCATTTACTTTGAAATTTTGTATTTCATATGTTGAAATTTTTTAGTTAAAAATGAGAAAGAGTTATGTATGTAATGAGAAAGTCATTTGAAAAAGAAAATATAATTAATACTTCGATAAATTATAGGTTTTTTTTACTTAACCCCCAGTTTTTAATGTGTTATTAGACTTACCCCGCGTCAGCTTCCACAGTTTGGCGATTATAGATTCTAGGAGGTTGGTTGTATTTGTTTGATTTTAGGATGATGGTGAGTGGATCTCTCTGATAACCCATGTCAAAGAGGCCCTTAAGGTTAAACATGTTTTTCATCTAGTTATGAATGTTTTTCAACATTTTTTCATCTATTCTCCCTACAAGGAGTAGTGTCAAATGCAGTTCATATTTGTTGGGTTGCCCACATTCACCCATTACGGTCTCAATCCGGGCAATGTTTATTTTTACGCAAGCTAAAAATGAATTATGTTTGATCAATCACACACACACACACACCATTGTTCTCTTGAATTCAAAACTATATCTTTTTTTAAAAGATGTATTGACCTATCCTATAGTCGAATTCCATCTTATGTTTGAAAGTATATTCGTCCATTTTAGGCATATCTTCTTCTTCAAACTCTCTAAGGATGCAATGTTTGAAACATAGAAATGTGTTGACTATTATTGATTTCACCCGACCAGCACAACAACCACCATTTAAGTCGAACACTAAAACTAGATTCCTTAAAATAATTATATTCCTCCCACAAAATACAAATCATCATCACGTCCAACTCTCATATCTTTGAAATGCCTCAAAAACCTAAGTTTGGTTATGGAGTGAAGTTAATATTTCATGACCTAAGTTTCCCACCACTCGCCCACACAAAACTCCCTTCGAAATAAAAATAATTCTCGTAAGCCAATTCAGAATTTTCGGTATCTTAAAATTCTCTTCAGTCTTAATCAGCAATCTCCAAAAAATTAAACCTAAAAGTCTTCTATTTTGTAAATAATGTATCGGGCACCACAAATTTCTCAAATCATTTGATCAGACATGCCAACAAATCAATCAATTTTTTACGATGGTATTGTAGGTCTTATTTGTTTGTCTTGTTCTTTAGGTTCAAGTTTCTCTCTCTCTCTCTCTCTCTCTCTCTCTCTCTATATATATATATATATATATATATATATATATATATATATATATATATATGTATATATATACTTACTTCTATTTAGAATAAAATACCCCCACGACCTTTAAACTATCACAACTTAACCAATTTAGTCCTTAAACTTATAATTGGTCAATTTAGCCCTTCCTTTAAATTTTTTATTACACTCAACTGCCCAATAGTTATGTACTGTAGGGGAGAAAAAAAATTAAAAATTAAAAGAAATCTATTTTTTTGTTAATTAATTTTAAAACTTTTTTTTCAAAGTTGAAAAATTCCTTATTTGTTCTAAATAAAAGTTAAAACCTATGAAACTAACCCCAAATAGTTAAAAACTTGATTTTTTTTTTAAAACTAGGAGAAAACATCTATTTTTTTCTCAAATTTATAACACACAAATTTGTTGACATTATATATATGTGTGTGTGTGGTGTCAGAAAGTGTTTGAAGGTGCATATTTGAATAACAATGAGTATTAGCTGGGGTGACAATTTTAGAAACGACATGAATTGACACGAAAATGACACGCTATATCATGTTCGTGTCGTTTCATTTTTTTACACGCAGTATTGTCGCATCCCGTCATTTTAAAAACACGATTAACACAATAAGACGACTCATAATTTTGACACCAGCACAACACGACCCAAGTTTACCTACAAGCTATTTGTCAATATACAACACCTCATATGCATAAAATTGCCTCAAATATTTGCAAGCTTTGCTTTGCTATTTATGAGAGAAATATTTGCCAACTATTTGTTTTATAAAACTGTTTTAAATTGAAAAACTGTCTTATAAAAAAAATTAATTGTTTTAAAACTGTTAAAAACATTGTTCTCAAACTGTTTTAAAACTATTAAAAAACTGTTTTAAAAATGTTTTAAAAGCTGTTTTATAAAAAAAAAACGTTTTAAAACTGTTGAAAACACTGTTTTTAATAATTAAAAAATTGTTTTATAAAAATGTTGTAGAAAACTGTTTTAATAATGTTTTATAAAAACTGTTTTAAAACTGTTTTTGAAATGTTTTAAAAACGGTTTTTTTTAAATGACTTTAAAAATGTTTATTTTTTTTAAATAATCTAATTGGATTTACTTTAATTTTGCCTAATTGGTTGTTTGATAACTCCATGTGAGAAAATTAGGTAAAATTTGTCATGGAAAATCTGTCCATCCTTACTTTTGTCCACTTTTGAATCAGACGGACCCTAATAGAAAGCTGTAAATAAGATAATAAAAAATTATTTTGAAAAATGTTTATAGTTTGTTTATTATTAAAAATAAATAAATAAATAGAAAAAATGTAAGTAGAGGAAAATTTTTTTTGGAGATTTTACGATGCCCACTTGATTGTTTGTTAATAAACAAAATGAAAGGAAAGTTTTTCCCAATTTCATCCTAGTTTTATCCCAATAAATTGGGTGTTGTAAATTTGAGAAAAAATAAATGTTTTATTCTAGTTTAAAAAAAAATCAAGTTTTTTACTATTTGGGTTTGTTTAATAGGTTTTACCTTTTATTTAGAACAAATAAAGAATTTTTTAACTTTGGAAAAAAGCTTTAAAACAGTTTTAAAATTAATTAATAAAAAAATAGATTTTTTTGTTTACCCCTTTAGCACCTAAACCATTGAGTAGTTAAGTTTAACGGAAAACTTAACTAAAAGGCTAAATTGGCCAAATTATAAATTTAAGGACTAAATTAGTTAAGTTGTGATAGTTTAAGGACCATGGGGTATTTTACTCTTCTATTTATACAGGACAATTAGGTTGTTAATCGGGCTCTATGAGCCGAGCATAAGGTTGATCAAGCTCGGCCCAATTTTGATTTACTTGGCTCAAGCTCAAGCTCAATCCGAACGAGCTTGAGAGTGCTTGGCTCAGGCTTCGCTCACAAAGTAAATCAGGCTTCGGGCCAATTTGTGCATGCCCGAATTGAATATTTCAATACATATTTATTTATTTTAATAATAAATATTGATATTTCAGCAATAAATTTTTTATTTCAGCAATAAAAAAAAATACATTTTAGCAATAAAAATAATAGAATTCAGCATTAATATTGACATTTCAGGATTAGTAAAACACATTTCACCACTAAAAACATACATTTCAATACTAAAAAACACATTTTAGCACTAAAAACAAATTTCAGCACTAATATTGACATTTCAGCATTAAAAAATCACATTTCAGCACAAAAAAAAAAACAGATTTCAACACTAAAAAAACACATTTTATCACTAAAAAAAACATATTTCAGCACTAATATTTAATATTTCAGTATTAAAAAACCACATTTCAACACTAATATTGACATTTAAGCATTACAAAACCACATTCAGCACTAAAAAAAATATTTCAGCACTAAAAAAAACAGAATTCAGCACTAATACTGACATTTCAGCACCATAAAGTTGTTTACACACTAATAAAATCCAAATTCACACCAAAAAAAGCTGTTTAGACAGGAAAAAAAACTGTTCAGACAAAAGTACAAATTTCCTCCATAATTTCCAACAATAAAAAATCTCCTTGTAATGCAATGCCCCGCGTAATAAAACAAGTCCCGTAAGATTAAGTAAAGTAAATTAATAAATGACCCACCTTATTTTTGTTTCTTTAATATTAAGTGCAATAGTTTATTTGCATAAGGATAAAATTATAAAAATTATGTTATTTTAAAATATTTTTTACATATTATAGAAAATAAAATAATTTTGTATATATATATATATATATATATATATATATATATATATATATAAATATATATTTAGATATATTATTTGGGGCGAGCCTAATTCCAGCTTGAAAGCGCTTCGCTCGCGCTCGACTCAAATTAAATCCGGGCTTATATCTCGACTCAAACTCCACCTCGATCAAACTTAATAAAAGCTCGATCCAAATTCAACGGTCCGAGCAAGGGCAAGGGTGTTTTAGTGTTCCATCTTATAAAAGTAATCTGACGGCCTATATCCATCCATCTAAAGGAAAAACAAACGGTGTCAATCAAGCTCCTACCCATCACTTCACTCTTTTCTGACACACCGCTTCACTCTTTTATTACACACCACTTCATCTTCTCCACCAAATATCTCACTTTTAAATTTCAAATAACTTTTTCAATACATTTCAGATTCGATTCACTGAGGTTCACTCTTCTTTATTTTTTCTATTTCTATTTTAATGAAGTGTTCTACATTGTTTAAATTTTAGGGCTTCTAAACTCTATCTGGATTTTGAGGGCTTCTGATCTCTTATGGGTTTTATAAGGTTTACAGAGACCACCACAACCACATCGACGTCAATATTTATGTTTTGCGATGTTTTCACTCATACAGTTTTTTTATTCATTACGAATTTCCTTAATTTAGCTTTGTTTCGTTGGTTATTGCTTTATTTTCATGCTAATTGCTCTGTGCGTCGTCGTACTGTTTATATTTGTGCTCTCTTCTCTGATAGCATTTATACTTTAGATTTACCTCTAATACTCCGTATAGAGCTTGTACAAATACAAAATGCCTGCTCTTAATTGTTGGTTGAATGTAAATATCATCTTCAACTTGATATTTCTTATTGGTTGTTCATTTGTGTACCATCTGTCTTAGGGCTTATTTAAGAAATTGTTGTAGTGTGTTTTATTATGTTGTGCCCAATTTCTTTAGTGAAGATTTAATGGAGTTGACTACTTTTGTATAAACTGATTTTATTGTTGTTCTTTGTTTGTGCTAATTGTAGGTGCTTTACTATTGACTCAGTTTTACCACCGGAGCCATGTAGATTTGGGAAGACATTAGGTATCAAATCTAACATTCTAGATGTCATATGGTTTATTTTCACACTTTTTGTTAGCTAGGTTAAGAAGTGGATATAAATTTAGAAGTAATTTGTCATACTCCTATAAAAATTTAGAAGTATTTCAGTATCCTACTCCCTACTCATTATGCCTCATTAACTTTATGTATCTTACTCTCTACTCATTATTCCTCTTTAGTACAATGTGATGCCTTCAATGTCCCTAGTTTGTTTATTGAATCTTCAAGTTTATCTGCTTTTGCATCTCTGTTATTTTTGTATTTGTAAGTCTGGTATCTCACTATTTTATTTTTTTACTTTCTTTGTTCACATGCAATTTCTACAATATTGACTAGGTGTGATTGAGTTGGCTATCCAAGATTCCACTATGTGTTCTCTTATTTAGAACGTGTGATCTAATTGTGTTGTTTTAATTTGTCTATTTTGTAGTAATGTATTAGTCTCAGGTTTTCGGATTTGATACTTTTAGTTTGCTTCTGCTTCAATTGATTAATGAGAAAATGGAGGAAACTTTAAAGAAATAAATGATTATAACATGAATTTCTTGATCTTTCAAACATTGTAGTTTTCTTCTGTGTTTTATTTTATCTTATTTCTCACATTTTTTAAAGTTCCTCTATGTTACCTTTTTTTTTGTTTTAGGAATTGGATCCGGAGGAAAATAAAATGGATTTTGTTAGCTGTGTAGGTGACTAAATGTCATTATGCTTTGGTCTTTGCAAACAAAAACTTTTTTTGGAGTAGTGAAAAAATCGAACCTTGATATGCCTTATGATAAAACTTGATGAAGTGATGATTTAACTACAAAAACCAGTTAGTATGATATTTGTCTACTTTAAAATTGGTACATAGAAGATAAGCAATCCTTTAAGGACCAAGCGTAATAGACGTAATTGCGTGACTAATAGGGGAAGATGACGAGGTTAAATCTGTGTCATGTATACTCTACATGCCCATTTGTTTATATAAATTACCATTATGTTTGATAAATAACATAAAAACATTTTGACCTACCAGTTCATATTTTATTAATCCCTTTCTCATTCTAATGCAAAGTCTTATCATTTTCAGTTGTTATGTGGTTGTTACTAATGTGCACTAAGCCCGAAATTTATTTGTATTTTTTGTTTATATTATTTTTCATGTTTTTGTTAGGCTATTTTCCCATTTTAGTTGTTATTTTAGGTTAGAGGGTGGAATTGTATTTTAATGTCTTTAAAGTGCACTTTTTAATCTTTTTACTTTTTTAGGCTTGGGTTGACTAGTAAGCTAAGATTTTCTTATAAATAAGGTCCTTGGCCATACGTTATACTCACTTTACTTTTTGAGAGATGAATTAGAGATATTTCTTGGGCCATTGGCCTCTAAACATTATGTGGTTGTGGTTGTATAGTTAGTAATTTACGTTTCTGGCTTTTAATTTCACATGTGCTTGCCGATCTGGTTGTTGTAAGGCCATGGATAAGGCTCGGGGTTACTGACAAGCCACTTCTCCAAAATGCACTCCGGCCACCAGCGGTCAAGCAGCACCGCCATTTCCTTTACTACTATACCCACCAAACCCTTGATTTTAGTCCCAAAATCTCAGATCTAAGTCCACCCACCCCAAAAAACCCACCAAACAACAGATCAACCCCTTGTTCACCCTCACCAGAGATGACCGACGGTTGCTTGACCCTAGAACCCCAATTGGGGGTCATCTTCATACATTCACCACCATTACGAGAGTGAAACAATCGGGGGTGAAAAAAAGTAGATATGGATATGAAATACCTGGTTCGAAGTCGGATGGTTCCTCCGATCACCATTCTAACATTGCTCCGACATCTTTTGCCTTCGACGAGCTTAGCCGACCACTAACGGCAGCGTTAAGGACCTCGACTTCTATTACCAAACCCCCCATCTCCTATTGTAGCCATACTTCAAGCCACAACCACAAGAGGGAGGAACGAAGCGTTTTACAGGATTCGGCCTCCCACTAACCTCGATGGAGGTAGGCAACCATTGCCGGACGAACTCAAATGAATCTCACCGGAGTTTCGGCAGGCAGAGGGAAAGTGATGGCAACAACCCCTTATGGTAATACACAAACCCTAGCTAGGGTTTCTAAAGTTAGAGCCAAATATGAAGGTAATACCGACTTTGTCCCTTCCTTTTTTACCCAAATTATGACGTTCCAAACGTGCAAACCTACCCTCTCTTAGTTTAGTAAGTTTTTCACAACCCCTCCTTTTTTCCAAAAGTGAAATTTCATCCCCCGTATTTTTCAAAATTTCAAAATTAACCCTTGAATTTTTTTAAAAATTGAACCTCCAACCCCTAACATTCCAAAACAATTATTTGGAGCCTGACTTTTGAAATTTAGATTTCAGCCTTTAATTTTCCTGAAATTTTAAATCTTCCCCCAAACCTTCGAACTTTCTAGAAATTCAATTTCATCCCCTACTTTTCCCAACGCCCTAATTGTCTCAACACATCATTCCATGAGGATGACTATTCCCGTTTTGATATTTTGGGGAATGAAGGTGGTGGTGTTGATTATGAAAAGGATATGGGGATTTGTGTCGAGTTCAAGTAATTGAGTCATATCATCATCATATAATTTACAGTTCGCCTCAGTGACTTAGAATAGTGTGGAGAAATTCTAGATCGAGAGCTTCAGTGCTTTTAATTTAGTGCCTACTCCATCGCGGAGTACGAGGAATACATTACCTCCTCATTCAATGTTGCACGGAGTATATTGTGTTAGAGGCGGTGCGTGAGCATTGGGTACATGAGCGGGCGAGGCATTTGGCCCATTAATTTGAGTATTTGTCCACCTGTACGGCTTTTTCTCCTGCCGACGTTGTTCCTGATTCAAGATCTGGGTGATTCGCCCCATGTAACAAGTATCGAAATCGGTCAGGAATCCGAAATGACGGTATAATATAAGCCGGCATACCTCTAGAGGCTCCTACCACAGATCTACTCTGGTTTTGTTCCGAACCTCCCCTGGACCCATCCTCTTTGATTCTGGTTGTGGGGCATTTAATTCACGTAAACCAGAAAGAAGAGTATTTCCTATGGGCTGTGTTGGGAAAGTAGCTGTTTATTCACTATCCTTCAATCGATTCAGATACTGAATCGTATCCCTTGGAGAGAGGTGCAGAAGCTCTCCCTTTGACTCGAGGGGGATTCCATCAATTCGACTAATGTGGACGCGGTTCTCTTGTCATGAAAGAAGTAAAGATGAATGAGAAACAAATGTGGGTCTCCTCATTCCCGAAAGAACGAACATGAGAATTCTCAAAGGAACATGAGATCGGTAAGCGATTACACACACTTCTTCCCCAGCCCTTATGCCAAAGGTCTTTAGATGAGGACAAGACAGGGTGTCGGCCGGTGATCTTTATCAGCACGAGTTAGATTGCGTGCGCAGGCCTTGGAAGTAGACGAGGCTCGGGGATGGTGTCCACTACTGGCCCCCCGAAAGTCCTTTTCTCAAAACAAGTACGCATCATGTACACATAAGATCCCTCCAATCTAACTGCATGTAAGAAAATAGATTCCGAAAGACGATGTCCCACACGTTCTCTAAATGAACCATACTTTGAGTAGGAGGCTTAGGCTGATAATGTACATTGAGTAATAACATAAATAGGATGGACGTGGTTCCCACTTCATAAGTAGGACGTCCTCGAGGAAGTTGATGCCCCGTCGGCGGATGGTATGAACCCTGAGTTCTTCCCATGTGATTTCATTTGTATTTTTTAGGAGGCTAATTGACTCACTCGCACCCCGTTCCGTGATTCAAAGGTTTTCAAGATCGGGGATTTCTTTCACATCTTTGAGGAAGAAGAGTTAGGGTTTATTATCAGGAATTTCTTCGACATTTTTGTTGAGGACGGTTGGGTGACTCGTAGGCACTTTCGCAAGGTGAGGTTGTATCATATGCCTAACTTCTTCCCACTCTTTGGGGACGAAGAAGATTTTTATGAGGCTAGTTTGGTTCCATATACCCTCGATCAATCTCACCCACCCAAAGCGATGGATGGTCGAGTTGGAACACCTAGCCTCATGAGCGCTAATAACTAGAGACTCGGACCATATTTGGTTCCATTGGTCCTCCGGGGCGGGGGGGCGTGATTATTATTTTGTTGGCAATCCCCAGGGTCGAGTTCTCATTCGTCTGTTGTGATTAGGTTTTGTGTATATTCTTCCAGGACTTTTTGCGAGGGCGTTTCCAAGGACAACTTCCCTTTCAATTTGGGGAGTCCATTGACTGGTCCTTCGCTCCTTTTCCACCCACCTCCTACGCCCAGGACAAGCTTTTTCAAGTGGGGGACAGTGATGTGTATGGGGTCCCAGATTTGTTTGTATTTTTTGTTTATATTATTTTTCATATTTTATTATATAGGCTATTTTCCTATTTTAGTTGTTATTATAGATTAGAGGGTTGCATTGTCTTTATTTTCTTAAAGTGCCTTTTTTTTTATTCTTTTTACCTTTTTAGGCTTAGCTTGACTAGCAAGCTAAACTTTTCCTATAAATAAGGCATCTATTGTACTCATTTTATCTTTTGAGAGATGAATTAGAGATATTTCTTGGCCATTGACCTCTAAACATTATGATGTTATTTTTGTTGTTGTATAGATAGTAATTTATGCTTCCGTCTTTTAACTTGAAATCAGTTACATTAGCATTTATTGTTTTGTAATAGTTTATTATTATGGGTATATATATTGTTTGTACCAGGGATGCTTTAATGATAATGGATGTAGTTGAGAAGGTATGAAATTTTGCACTCGATGGAAGTTATACCCTGTTTTTCCTTTGTTAAAAATTATAGTTATTTTAAAAATGTGTTATAATCTTAACATTTAGTTACTAATTTAACAAGTGTTACATTTAGCTATTATTTGACATTAGCAATATTATTATTATTTGACATTTGCAATATTATTCATATTGTTTTGGGTAGTATTTCATTGTTATTAAGATTTGGTGCTCTTTATGTGCATAGGTCTTTGTGCAATTGGGGGCAAGATTTCAGTAGTGCCTTTGGCACGGATGAGATGAGATGAATCCAACGGATGAGAGTAAGAACTCTTTATGGGTTCTTTCAGAAGATGGGTATGGCACAATTGTAATTACTATATTATAATAAGGGTATTTGTTAAAGTAACTAACCTATCTGTATTCCACTTGCGCATGTGTAAAGGGTATTTGCTTCTCCATTTCAAATTTCAAACATTTAAGAGCTCTACATTTCTTCTTTCCCTTCGTGACCTCTCCACCTCCACCCAACATTATCAACCTTTCTCTCCTACCCCCACCATTTTCAAAGACCTCGGAGAAATAAGAAAATATTTTTGTGCGTATCAAATCCCCTTTTTATTTAACCACTGCAATTTGTATCGCAAGTGTTGTTGCAGTTACGTACTCTTATTTTGATATTTATTATTTAATACCTATAGTTCTATACATACGGTCAGTATTTTAGTTTCATGTGAGTTTTGGTTGAGTTCCATTTTTTAGTGTAGTGGAAACTTGAGAAAATAAACTTGTACTATAAAACACCTCCATGTTTTCAATAGTTGGATTGTATGTGTGGTTTTGAGTTTTGTTTTCATGTTCTTTTATTGCCTTGGTGAGTTTGAGACATGTTTATTAAATATCAGTAGAGTTTTGCAGATCCGAGAGGTTTTCGTTAATGGCTTTGTCATTTTTTATTTATTTTTGTTTAGTTTGCAAAGTAATTTCATGGATTTACAAATTACACGAAGGTAAAGTTTTAAGATTTGAGTTTTGAACTATTATTGACCCTTCAATGTTTGTGTGTTTACATCATTTGATTTCAGTTTCTTTCTAGCTAATTTTGTTATTCTCTCACAGACTCACTATAACTATAATTGTTTTTTCACTCGTACCAGTTTCTATGTAGCGATTTTTTGTAGTGGTGATCTATATTTTTCTAGTTGTTGATGTGTAGAAACATTTGTGTCGTATTTTGGAAACAATGAAGACAAACACCACTCAGTTATCATAAAAATCGTCATAAAAGTCAGCCTAGGTCCTTCGGCTTTATCACCCACGCGGATCCATCTTCTTAAGAGCTTTGTTATTTAGAACACTAGATTTTTGCCCATGCAATGTGCGGCCTTTTTGTTAAGCTTGTTGTACCCTCTATATAATATGATTAATTAGAGTTCAACTTGCAAGCAAATGAGCAAGCTTATTGGATACAATGCATACTTATCCTGATTTGTAGTTATGAAACGTATCATGATTAAGGGTAAAAAATTACTGTCCAAGAAACATTCATGATAAATAAACGTTATACACTTGTGCATTTGAAAAGTTCATTGAAAAATTTGAAATTCAATCTCATTGATGAAGTCAATACAGATAAAACAGTAAAATGTAGAGGAAATGAATAGAAAGATGATGTAGAAATTAGATAATTTCAATCATCCATAAAAACATTTTTTAAGACTAATTTTATTAAAGCTTGATTCTTTCTTTCTATTTATTAAGATATAAGGTTTATAATGCTAAAATTCCCCACATTAATACCAAAAAATAAGATTAAACATATTTCATTTGCGTACAAACCCCTAATTCTGAAACCCTTGGCACAAATCTAACTCACAAATGTGGAAAATATAATTACTTCTACGAAAACGTTAGGATATATGATACATATGTACAAACTTAAAAAAAATCTAAAACTCTTTTTTGAAACTGATGTGAATCAGGGGCGTAATCGTCATTTTTCATTTTTTTTAGTTCTTTTTAGCATTTCTTCTATTTTTTAGCACTTATTGTATTTTTCCTTTTCTTTTGTATTTAGAGGTAGGAAGGTTATTTGGCCTTAGGGGCACAATTTTAATTAGACACTATCTTAGTCGCCAAGCAACCTTCCCCCTATAAATACTCCTTTTGTAGACTCATTTCAGTCATTCTTCCATATTTTGAGGTTTGATTAGAGAGAGTTTGAGAGAGAATTATCTTTTCTTCTTCCCATTGACATCATTTACGTCAATTGGTATCAGAGCCTCGTCGCTCCACCTAGTTGTTGTTGTGTAGACAAAAACTCGTAAACGTCACATGGGTTGAAGAAACGATGGACTCCTCCGACTCAAACCCTTTCAATCAAATTCTTGAAGCCCTCAACCGATTGACGACTCGAGTTGATGCGATGGATGCCCGTAGTTCTTCGCCGACAACCACCACGGACCTCCCTCACACCGCACCGGTATCATCTCTAAACCCTAAGCCTAGTCCTCCAAGATCAAGGCATTCTACACCCCTACCCCAAAAAAAGCCTAGTTCATCAAACCTTAACCCTATACTCATTCCAACAAACACCACCACACTGGGCCAAAGTACCAGCTGCCGAAAAATCAAAAAAGCAAAAAAAAAATACCCAACCGGACCCGAAAACCCATCCCCTGCCCCAGAGCAGCACCGCCGCTGCCCCAGGCCCCGCCCCTTTTTAACCCGACCCTAACCCCTTCCCTCTACCAGCCTCGACCACCCCTCTGCAACCCTCCGCCTTACCCTAAACTTATTCCGACAATCGCCCAGCCCTAACCGACCCAATTCCGACCCAAATTCCACCCCTACCCTCGGAATCACACCCCCACACCAACAGTTATGCCCTCTGGAATTCGAACAGTACCCTACACAACCCCTTCGAACCTCTTTCAACCCCTGGATACCTCCGGCCAACCTTTTTCCTTCTACCGATAGCACCACCAATCAACCAGCCTCCCTGAAGGTTGTCCAACACATTCAGGCCCTGCCGGAGACTTTCTGGTACACACCTACCCCTTTGTGTATCCAAAAGGTAGCATCTATGATTGGGACATACTCTCCCACCATTGCCGAAATGATTCCTGACAGTCGGCACACAAAAAAATTAAATCCGCCTCCAATCCATCCCAATGGCACAAACCCTATGCCATTTAATCCCAATCTTACACCCCAAACCCTCGAATTTTCATCTTCCCACATTCCCTAAAATTTTACCCCCCAAATTCACCATCTCCCCCTATACCTCCACCTCCACCGCCAAATATATCCATACACCACCAATTACTCTCACCCCATTTTCCCCCAACCCGTATTCTCATCCCATCCCAATCCCCGCCACCACTTCCACCACCATATTCATCTCTACCCCAACATGACCCCTCCTTACGGCCATTTACCCTCGCCATCACCCACAAAAACATCTTGAACACCCCCATATGCCACCAATACCCCCCACTCCTACTCTTCCCCCACACCCTCACCCACACCATTCCACGTTCCCCACGCTTTCGCCCCCACCTCTTCTACATACTTTTCCCCCACCCGGACACCCTATTCCTACCCCACATCAGCCACCCCCATGGGATACTCGTTCCTTTCACTCTTCACCCGTTGACTCCCATGAGCGGGTTCGGGAGTGGCTTACCCTACCTCCCCATGCTGACCCTCCTCCCCCCCCCCCCCCCCGCCCACACTTAACTCCTGAGTGGCGCACGGATGTTTGCCCATTAGATTCCCTCCACCCCAAGGTGACCCCTATGTCACCATCTTCGAGCGCCACTGCTTTGTTTGCCACCCAAAAGGCCACCAAATGAATCAATGCCCCTACCGCCAGCCATTGGTTCCCCCACATCCTCCTTCCCCACCTCGTGAGCCTCTACCACCTCACACTACTCCTCCTACCACCTCAGTTCACCCACCTGATACTGACCCTCCTCATCCCCCGCCTTGGGAGCACCCATAGCGCGCTTTACTTACCGAGCCTCTGCTAGGCGATGATATTGATGAGGATAACCTATCCCTCCAGGGTGGTGATGTCATCACACAGTTAGCCCTACCGTTACTTTCACGGAGTATGCAGGGTGATATTCGAGTTGATGTTCCCATGTTTGACGGCCACCCGCAACATGATGCCGTTATTGATTGGCTTGCCGCCATGGAGCGGGTTTTTGAGTACAAACGGCTGAAAGGTCATAGATGTGTTCTTTTAGCGGCGACCAAGTTTCAAGATTATGCTAGTGTATGGTGGAATGACTTAGAGCTGCGACGTGCTAGTGAGGGACTTACTCCTATACAGTCCTGGACCGAGATCCGAGCACAGTTGATGATCACTTTTGTTCTCGCTACATATGAGCCCGACTTATTTTTTCGGGTTCAGTCTCTTTGCCAAGATTCCTCTGTCTTGGACTACACAGAGCGGTTTTAGCTTCTATGTACTAGAGCCCACCTCAGCGAGAGCGAGGAGCAGCGCATTAGCCGTCATATTCATGGCCTCCAGGGCTACATCTAGCGTGACCTTGCTTTGCGGGAGGTCACATCTTTTGCCAAAGCAGTGGAGTATGCCACCAAGGTGGAGCCCTTCCACCAGACTGCCCCTCCACCATGTAGCCGCTCCACGCCTACTCCTCCAGCACCACCGACTTCTGCACCTACTGGGACTCCTTCCACCACTGTGCCTCCTGCTGTCATGGTTCCTGCTCCTGCTACTGCTCATCTGATCACCTTTAAATGCTACAAATGTGGGGTGATGGCTTCAGGGGACCCTGACTATAGTGAGGCACTGAATATACCACCATAGCCAGTTCTCATCACGATCCTTGATGGTGACACGGAAGGCGTTCCCCTATGTGTTCGAGATGAACTCTTTTCGCGGGGGGGGGGGGGGGGGGGGGGGGGGGAGAGTGATGTACATCAGGGACATATTCATCATTTTTTAGTTCTTTTTAGCATTTCTTCTATTTTTGAGAACTTATTGTATTTTTCCTTTTCATTTGTATTTAGAGGTAGGAAGGTTATTTGGCCTTATTGTAATTAGACACTAGCTTAGTGGCCAAGCAATCTTCCCCCTATAAATACTCCTTTTGTAGACTCATTTGAGTCATTCTTCTATATTTTGAGATTAGATTAGAGAGAGTTTGAGAGAGAATTATCTTTTCTTCTTCCCATTGACGTCATTTACGTCAGAAACCTTTAACCCATCATAACCATAATATTGGAATCCTTAAAACCCAAATACACTATTAAGCAAATCAAAGTCTACTTAAAATCTATCTCCACTTTTCACGGAACTACCTGCTATTTGAATTTCAAATATATGCACATGCTTCCAAAAATATACGCACCTGCTTTCGGTTGAATAGCTCCATCAGTGTAACTACATTCCTTGTATACAACAACTATATAAGTCTATATAAGTCTCACGAGTAAATTAATAAAATCCTTAGAGAAATACATCTCCATAAACTCTCACTATTTAAACCTCCAACTCAATCACAGTGCTGCATAAACATAACAGTGTTGCGCAAACATTAACCAAAAATGCTGCATAAATAATTCTGGTCCAGCACATATATTTACTAAGTTTGTCATGACAAGAATGGGGGTGAAAACTTTTTGAAGAACCTTATACTCTTGACTCACTTGAGTCTACATTGTATAAGTGTTCATCTAGATTGGAAACTGTGACAAAATTATTTCTAACCTAGAATCCAAAGAACCTCAGAGCTTGCACTACTATTTCATCTTTGATTGAAGTGATCTAGACCTCATTACCAACACTCACACACAGTAGAATTTATTATATACATGTCATATTGCATATAAGTGTGTGTACATGTGTTGAGTGTGTTTAAATCCCAAATATTGATTTTTATATATTTTTTGGGATTTTATAAACTTTTTAAAATTAAGGTTTTATTAATAAAACTTGGTTTTAAAAGTTTGTGGGGTAAATATGTAATTTTACATTGTTGGTTTAATTGACTTAAAGTTGCCTTGGGTATAATCCGAAAGCGGCAGAGACTTCAGGATGTTCATTGTAATTACTTTCGGACGCACGTTTATCCCGTCTTATTGTCCAACACATGTTGCCCTATGACTGGTTGTAATTGTGTTTCTTCACCGAGTGTAAACCAGTGCCTATTTTCAACCCTTGGATCGTTTTTATCAACGATCTGCATGCGCCCCTTCATAATCCCTGTGAACCCCATCTGGACCAATCAGGAGATTCTTAACCACCACATATCGTAAGCCCTTGGAAAAAATTAAATCCATCTTGACTCAATCTGGTCCCTTGATTTCAATCCTCATTCTCGAATCTTCTCAGCCTCCTATAAAAGGACCCTTCGTCTCAGCCTTAGAAGACTTTTGCCATTTCGTACTTTGAGGGAAAAAAAGAGAGTAGAGAGAGAAGAGATAAAAGAGAGAGAAAGAGAGAAACAAGAAGAGAGAGAAAGACTTAGAAATCCTAACCCTAACCCTAAATTGTCTAAACAGTTCAAACCAAATATAAACCTTTAAACCCCTATATTTTCCCAAACACAACTTTGAGTGTTTTGAGAGGTGATTTGAGAGTTGGTTTGTTTCTGTAACCTCTTATTCTTTAGATCTTAGTCCCAACTTAATCATTTTCTTAGATCTATTTTTCTGGTATATAGAAATTTCAGATCTGAGTTTTTCATGATATATTACACTTAGTTTGCATTTTTGTTTCTCAGCTTGAGAAATATATTGTTGATTCTTTTTCTGTAAATGTTTTTAACTTAAAAATCAACAATAATGTTTTATGTTTCTAGTTCTCTTGAAACAAGACCTTTGACCTAGTTTGGAATCGCACTTGGTGATTTTCAATCTCAAAATAATTTTCAAAACAGAGATTGATTAAGATCTTGATACGTCTTCTGAGCAAGATAGCCGTGGATTCTGGGATTATTTTAAAGGTCAAAAAGGTTAAGTTTTGTGAGAAGAGAGAAAAAGAAAACTCACAGCATATAGTCTTATATGTAATTTGTTAGGACTGTTTGTACATAATAAGTGTGTGTGTGTGCATGCATGTGTTAGAAAGAACCTCCACAATCACTTTCACCCTACCACACGAAAAGTGTTGGTTATAAGATCTTGAGAAAAAGAGTCGACGTAAAGAGCTTGAACAAATCAGGAGTTAACAAACTGAGAGGACAACATCAACAATCAGAATTGCAGAGAAGTTATAAGGACACCAGAGGGTACATTCCTAAACTTATATAGGTCTGAGTTGTATGCATGTTTGTTATATAGTTTGTAACTGTTAAATTTGTTTATAGTGGAATTTTTGTTTTACTCCGTAGAGGGAGTCGTGGATGCTTCCTCAGTTGGGTGAGGTTTTACCACATAAAAATCTTGTTCTTAGTCTTCCTACATCTTCTCATCTCATACTTGGTTGTGCTGGGTTTAAAAGTTTGTTTAAAACTATTTAATAAACCTGTTGGTAAACTCTTGAATAGATCTCGTACATACTTTTATAAAACACATCTTGTGTTCAAATAGTTTTGGTTTTTAAGAAAAGAGTTTCTTTAAAAAACTGTTCGGAGTTACTTAAATAGTTTAATTTTATTAAACGGCTTTAGTAACAGAATTTTAATTGGTATCAGAGCTTTGTAAACTTCTTTTAAATAGATCCTATGTTTCTGAAATTGTTTTCTGAAAATCAAATATGACGAGAAAAATGAAAGATTTGGTAACTTGACCAGACCTCCTATCTTTGATGGAACCAATTTTGCTTACTAGAAAATAAGGATGATTGCTTTCATTCAAGGAACTCTGGGAGATGATGTCTGGGACATTGTTGAAAATGGTTACATTTTTCCCACAAAACCAGCCACTGAAGGAAGTAATGAGAGGGTTAAGAAAGTATTAAGTGAGTTCACACAAGAAGATAAACAAGTTTCTCGCAACAATAACAAAGGAAAGAATGCCATATTTATGTCTATAAATGAGAATGAGTTCAAAAGAATCTCATCTTGCACCACTTCTAAGGAAGCTTGGGACACTTTGGTTACTGCTCATGAAGGTGACACTCAAGTTAAGGCTGCTAAAACTCAAATGCTCATTCAACAGTAGAATTATTTAATTATGTCTGAGACTGAGTCATTTGATGACTTCTATATGAACCTGACTGATATTATGACAAAACTGCATGCTAATGGGATAACATATGACAGACAAGAAATTGTATCTAAAATTCTGAGATCATTACCACAGAAATTTGATAACAAAAGATATTATATTGAGGAAATGTGTGATATTAATTGATATACCCATATATACCCTCGGCCAGGCCGAGGGCACCATCCAACCAGACGACCCTTTGAGGGTCCGACCCTTCATCATGCTCCGAACGACCCCTCAGGGGGCCGACCCTTCATCAGGCTCCAGACGACCCCTCAAGGGGCCGAACCTTCATCAGGCTCCAGACGACCCCCTCAGGGGGCCGACCCTTCAACATGCTCCGGACGACCCCTCAGGGGGCCGACCCTTCATCAGGCTTCAGACGACCCTCCGAGGGTACGACAGTATGAGGCCTAATTTGGGCCTGATTCACCATCAGAAGGAATTTTGCCCTCGGCCTCATCTCATAGGCCGTGGGTGACATCATCACAGCGCGTGGTTTGGGAGACGCGTGGAACAGTGCGCGTGGGGCTCACACAGCACGTGGGAGACCGTTATAACAAAATCACACCCTCACGTGAGGGAATATTATGTCATCATTTGGCATCTACAGGTGTCAACAGGGGATTGGCTAGATCATCATTCACATGCACCATGCATACTTGGGGGGTAAACTACACCCCCCAAGACCTATATATACTTGTCACCTACAACCCTAAAGGGGGATCGATCAATTTATGGTAACGCTAGCTAAAACTCTGCTTGTACACACAATAGAGAGAAAAAGTGAGCTTATGTGCATTGTATCTAGGGCCATTAGTGCCCATACTTAGTGGATCACACACTCACAGTGGATGTAGGCCAAATTGGTTGAACCACTATACATCATTGTCTTATTTCCTCTTACACTCATCCCCTTCTACATACTTATACACTTACATCTCTATGATTGCCATGGTTACTACTGTTTGAGATCATTATCACTTATCCGGTGGTGCTAAATCTTAGCATCATCATTAATCTCACTCCTGAACTACTCAGTAGTAAATTAAGAATTGTGGAAATGGAACTGGAATTTAAGAAACAATTGACCCAGTCCCATAAGAAATAGACTAGTTCCAATCTAAGCTTCTCTTCTAAATTGATTAAGCCTGAGTTTAATACTTCCAATGATGACTCTGATGTGGAATGCGATATAGAGAGTTTGGACAATCAGATTGACTTAATGTCAAAACAGTTTAAGAAAATCATTAAGTTTAGCAACAACATGGAAAATAAACAAGGCAAGTCAAATTATCCAACTCCCTTTAAACACAGACCTCATGAGAAAAGCCATGACAAAAATCACAAGGGCTCTCACACTAGACCTAACAGAGACCTTAAGAAGACTGAATGCTATAGATGTGGTAAACTAGGACACATTGCACAAGACTGTAGAGTTAACTTGAACACTCAAAACAAACACACTAGAGACAATATTTGCAAAACATGGGATGATTCAAGTGACTCTAAAAATGAGGAACCTGAGTGATCTGATGTTTTTAACCCTTGCATGTCTTTCTTTGCCAAGATTATCTATAATGATGATATGCCTGTGTTTGTTAGTGAGGATGAATCTAGTAATTCTATGTCTGATGTTTCGAATATTGTTGTTACTGGTTTAGATGCTTTGATTACTGAGAATATTGCTATCTGTTCCTCGGGGTGTGTGAGTCAAAGGGAAAGCGATAATGACGATGTCAATGGGTGTGTGAGTAGAAAGAATGAAGCCCTAGGGGTCACTTCACACACTACACTCAGTGACTCGGACAATGAAGACCTCCCAGATATTCACACTCTCTATGCTAAAACTTTCAAGAAAAGCACTAGACTAGAAAAGATTGTGAAATATCTCACTAAGAAGTTAGAAGATCTAAGCCTAATGGTTAAACTGAATGCTGAAGAGTATACTACCCAATGTCTGACTCATGAAAGTGAAATCAAAATGTTTGATCAAAAACTCAGAAATTTAAATGAAACAAATGAAACTCTAGAGAAAAAATACAAACGGACATTATTAGAATTGGAACAAACTAAAGAAAAGACACCGACTGTTTTTAAAAAATTTACAAAATTTGAAAACAACTCAAATTGTTTTGATGAATTTGTTGCTGAATCAAAAACCAATTCTGATGATCGAACTGGAATAGGATTTTGCCCCAATTTTAAGACACAAACTAAATCTTTTGAAACTAATAAGTTTGTGTCAGGAGGTAAAAGACCTATTGAAATTTGCCCAGACTTTCATTCTCTGAAAATTGAGTTTGAATCAAAACATCAAAATTTTAACATTGGGGAATCAAGTTTTTCTAAACATGAAAGTTCACCTAAGGCTAAATATGTCTGCCCCTCTATTAGAAAGAGTGAGTCCGCATTCAAGACAGCACACCTAGGAATAGAGTTCAACCTCAAAACTTCTCAAAACCTTTGTTTAGAGACTTTCCTAAGGAGACCCCAATCTTGAGCAATCTTTATTGCTCTTACTGTGATATATACGGTCACTCTTTTGATAGTTGTTATGATAGGAGACTAGTTAAACCTGTCTATTATCCTCCTACCTATCAGAACTTTAACTATTCTAGGAGGAGCCACAACAATTATATACTTCCTAGACAACTAGATAAAAACTCTAATTATAGGAAGAGAAAGACCAAACCTAAAAGAACATTTCCTAGAAGGATTCCTAAGCACTTTCCTAAACCAAATGTTCATGTTTTTCATAAAACTCAAAATCATGCGCAAAACATTTTTCAACAAAAATCGAATGCTCGCAGATTTTATCAATTGAGAGCTAATAAGCACAAAATGAAAACTAGAGCAATTTGGGTTAGAAAAGAAGATCTATTACCTCAGATGAAGTGTAATATATTTATTACTACCTTAAAAGATGAGAACACATCATCTGGTTGGTATTTAGACTCTGGATGTTCTAAGCACATGATTGGGGATGATATTAAACTTTTGAACAAAACTAGCTTTGCTGGTGGAAAAGTTATTTTTGGTGATGGAGTATCATCTCAAATCATAGGCAAAGGAACTCTCCAAGAAGATGGACTCCCAGTTCTTGAAAATGTCCTTCTAGTTAAAGGTCTTAAGGCCAATCTACTTAGTATCTCACAATTTTGTGAATCAGATCATACTGTTACCTTTTCAAAGATCAATTATAAGATTTTAAATGAAAAAGGTGAATGCATAATTACAGGATTCAGGACTCCTGACAATTGTTATACTATCATGAACAATTCTGAAATCTGTAATGTTTCCAGAATGGATGACAACGAGATATGGCATAACAGAATGGGTCATATAAATTACGATAATCTTAGTAAACTGACCTCCCAGGAAATAGTTAGAGGAGTTCCTAAAATTAAACCCATTCCTAACATTGTCTGTGGTTCCTGTCAGGAAGGTAAAATTGTTAAGGCACCTCATAAGAAAGTAATGATATTCTTACCTCTAATCCCTTGGAGCTCATCCATATGGACCTAATGGGTCTCTCCCAAACTGTTAGTCTCTGTGGACACAGTTATATTCTAGTTATGGTTGATGACTTCACTATATTTACTTGGGTAGCCTTTTTAAAACAAAAGTCTGACACGTTTCAAACTTTCCTAAAAATACTTCTTCGGATTGAAAATGAAAAGGACACTCAAGTAAATAGAATCCGTAGTGACAGAGGTGGATAATTCAAAGATACTGGTATAATAGAGTATTGTGACTATAATTGTTACAAACACGAGTTTAGTGCTCCTAAGACTCCTCAACAAAATGGAATTGCCGAGAGAAAGAATCGTGCACTTCAAAAGATGGCACGTGTTATGTTACAAGCCAAGAATTTGCCTAAATATTTTTTGGTAGAATCTATTTGTACTGCGTGTCACATCATAAATAGGGTCTATCTTATAAAGAATTCCAAACAAACCCCTTACGAAATTTGGTATAAGAAAAAGCCCAATATTAAGTACCTTAGAACTTTGGTAGTACCTGTTATGTATGCAAAGATAGGGAACACTTGTCCAAATTTGGGAGCCGGGGAGATAAAGCTATATTTCTAGGATACTCGCCTAACAGTAGAGCCTATCGAGTGTATAATCTTCGCACTAAAACCTTGATGGAATCCATAAATGTAAGTGTGAGTGACACTACTGTAGAGAATAAGACTGGTGAATCAACTATTGAGGAAGAGCCTACAAACACTTTAGAAAATGACTTTTCTGAAATAGATAATTCATTACCAATTGAGATACCTGAAGTACCTAACTGGGTTTCTAAAGATCATCCCATAAATAACGTAGTTGGTAACCCTAGTGAGCCAGTGTGTACAAGATCCTAACTAAGAAATTATGCACATTATGCATGTTTTGTTTCCCTAGTGGAACAAAAGAATGTAAATGAGGCATTGAATGACTCTCACTGGATTATGCAGGAAGAACTTCTTCAATTTGTCATTCATGATGTTTGGTATCTTGTTCCTCGTCCTGATCACAAAAAGGTTATTGGCACATGTTGGATTTTTAAAAATAAGTCTGATGAAAGTGGGATAATAATTAGAAATAAAGCTAGATTAGTTGCTCAAGGATACTCTCAAATTGAAGGAATAGATTTTAACGAGACTTTTACTCCTGTTACTCGTTTAGAATTTGTTCGTCTGCTCTTTGTTATAGCTTGCCACATGCATTTTACACTTTACCAAATGGATGTCAAATCTGCATTCCTTAATGGAATATTGACTGAAGAGACCTATGTAGAACAACCTAAAGGGTTCATTGACCCTCAATATCCAAATCATGTATTTCGTCTTAAAAAGGCTTTGTATGGCCTTAAACAAGCACCTAGAGCTTGGTATGAGCGTCTTTCCAGTTTCCTCTTAGATAAAGGTTTCAAAAGAGGTGGAAATGATCAAACCCTTTTTGTCAAACATTTTGACAAACACATCATTATTGCTCAAATTTATGTTGACGATATTATCTTTGGATCAACTTCTCCCTCAGAAGTAAAATCCTTCTCTGAAATTATGCATTAGGAGTTTCAAATGTCTCTTATGGGGGAGTTGCAATTTTTCTTAGGTCTTCAAGTCAATCAAAATTCAGAAGGATTATTTGTCTCGCAATCTAAGTACGCTTTAGAGATAGTAAAGAAATTTGGCCTTGAGAGTGCTAAAGATGCTAAAACACCCATGAGTACTACGATAAAACTTTCTAAAGACAAAACTGGAAAATCCATAGATCCTACTCTATATCGTAGTATGATAGGAACCTTACTATATCTTACTGCCTCGCGTCCTGATATTATGTATGATGTGTGTGTATGTGCTCGTTATCAAAATAACCTTAAAGAGAGCCATCTGAATTATGTTAAACGTATCATTAAATATGTAAAAGGCACTCTGAATCTAGGACTTTGGTACACTAATGACACACCAAGCACTATAATTGGGTACACTGATGTTGACTGGGTTGGGTGTACTGATGATAGTAAAAGCACATCAGGAGCATGTTATTATATAGGTAGTAACTTGGTAGGATGGAGTAGTAAGAAACAAAACTGCACATCACTCTCAACAGCTAAATCTGAATATATAGCCACTGGCAGCTGTTGTGCTCAATTACTATGGCTTAAACAAATGCTAAGTGATTATGGTATTCAAGAAAACCAATTGCATCTCTATTGTGATAATCAAAGTGCGATTAATATTTCTAAAAACCCTGTTCAACACTCGCGAACAAAGCACATAAAAATAAGACATCACTTTATACGCGAATTGGTTGAAACTAAGGAATTAGAAATCAATTATCTTCCTACTAATTTGCAACTTGTAGATATGTTTACCAAACCGTTAGATTACAATCGATTTATTTCTTTGGGTAAATCTATTGGTATGGTGTGTGCTGATTAATCTCTTTGATCTCTTTATTTTTTCCCTTTGTCCATTTGAGACAAAATGGGGGAGAAATTTGAGTCTCTATTTATTGCTTACATATGCTAAACAGCTTGATCTTAGTGATTCATTGCAGGTTTTTGTACAGTTACTCTCAACTGATGTAATAGGGTATTCAATTGTAAATAGTTGAGTTATGTACTTTTGCTTTCTAGGATTTGGGTAGATAGATTTTTATAGGAATAGGTTTCCTTTCTTTTGTTGCCCTACGAGTTCTAGATAACTCAAAGGAGAATTTGTCTCATATTTCCAAAGGGGGAGATTGAAGAACCTTATACTCTTGACTCACTTGAGTCTACATTGTATAAGTGTTCATCTAGTTTGGAAATTGTGACAAAATTATGTCTAACCTAGAATCCAAAGAACCTCAGAGCTTGCACTACTATTTCATCCTTGATTGAAGTGATCTAGACCTCATTACCAACACTCACACACAGTAGAATTTATTATATACATGTCATATTGCATATAAGTGTGTGTACATGTGTTGAGTGTGTTTAAATCCCTAATATTGATTTTTATATATTTTTTGGGATTTATAAACTTTTTAAAATTAAGGTTTTATTAATAAAACTTGGTTTCAAAAGTTTGTGGGGTAAATCTGCAATTTTACATTGTAGGTTTAATTGACTTAAAGTTGCCTTGGGTAGAATCCGAAAGCGGGAGAGACTTCAGGGTGTTCATTGTAATTACTTTCGGACGCGCGTTTTATCCCGTCTTATTGTCCAACACCTGTTGCCCTCTGATTGGTTGTAATTTTGTTTCTTCACAGAGTGTAAACCAGTGCCTATTTTCAACCCTTGGATCGTTTTTATCAACGATCTGCATGCGCCCCTTCATAATCCCTGTGAACCCCGTCTGGACCAATAAGGAGATTCTTAACCACCGCATATCGTGACCCCTTGGATTAAAGTCAATCCATCTTGACTCAATCTGGTCCCTTCATTCCAATCCTCATTCTCGAATCTTCTCAGCCTCCTATAAAAGGACCCTTCGTCTCAGCCTTAGAAGACTTTTGCCATTTCGTCCTTTGAGAGAAAAAAAGAGAGTAAAGAGAGAAGAGAGAAAAGATAAAGAAAGAGAGAAACCAGAAGAGAGAGAAAGAGTTAAAAACCCTAACCCTAACCCTAAATCGTCTAAACAGTTCAAACCAAATATAAACCTTTAAACCCCTATATTTTCCCAAACACAACTTTGAGTGTTTGAGTGTTTTGAGAGGTGATTTGAGAGTTGGTTTGTTGCTGTAACCTCTTATTCTTTAGATCTTAGTCCCAACTTAATCATTTTCTTAGATCTATTTTTCTGGTATATAGAAATTTCAGATCTGAGTTTTTCATGATATATTACACTTATTTTGCATTTTTGTTTCTCAGCTTGAGAAATATATTGTTGATTCTTTTTCTGTAAATGTTTTTAACTTCAAAATCAACAATAATGTTTTATGTTTCTAGTTCTCTTGAAACAAGACCTTTGACCTAGTTCGGAATCGCACTTGGTGATTTTCAATCTCAAAAATATTTTCAAAACAGAGATTGATTAAGATCTTGATACGTCTTCTGAGCAAGATAGCCGTGGATTCTGGGATTGTTTTAAAGGTTAAAAAGGTTAAGTTTTGTGAGAAGATAGAAAAAGAAAACTCACAGCATATAGTCTTATATGTAATTTGTTAGGACTGTTTGTACATAATAAGTGCGTGTGTGTGTGCATGCTTGTGTTAGAAAGAACCTCCACAAACACTTTCACCCTACCACACGAAAAGTGTTGGTAATAAGATCTTGAGAAAAAGAGTCGACGTAAAGAGCTTGAACAAATCAGGAGTTAACAAACTGAGAGGACAACATCAACAATCAGAACTGCAGAGAAGTTATAAGGACACTCGAGGGTACATTCCTAAACTTATATAGGTATGAGTTGTATGCATGTTTGTTATATAGTTTGTAACTGTTAAATTTGTTTATAGTGGAATTTTTGTTTTACTCCGTAGAGGGAGTCGTGGATGTTTCCTCAGTTGGGTGAGGTTTTACCACATAAAAATCTTGTTCTTAATCTTCCTACATCTTCTCATCTCATTCTTGCTTGTGCTGGGTTTAAAAGTTTGTTTAAAACTGTTTAATAAACCTGTTGGTAAAATCTTGAATAGATCTCGTGTATACTTTTATAAAACACATCTTGTGTTCAAATATTTTTGGTTTTTAAGAAAAGAGTTTCTTCAAAAAACTATTCGGAGTTACTTAAATAGTTTAATTTTATTAAACGGCTTTAGTAACAGAATTTCACTTTTTTGTCACGGACTTGTTACGGTCATTTGACCGTGAGCCACGGACTTGTCACGGTCAATGATCGTGACAATTCTGGGTAGAATTAAAAAAAAATCTGCTGGGCAGTAGAGTCACTGCACTGCCACTGCCCAGCAATATATTTGTACCTGTTATAGCAAAATTGTACCTGGTCAAACAACATATATCTAAATAAAATAGAAAGAATGCACCAAATCATTGCAGAGATAATTCCATATCCAAATAAAATATAAATAAAATCCATATCCAAATGAAAATGTAACAAATCAAAATAATACAAATATAATCCAAGTGTCCAAATAAAATAGATACAAATACTATCACTGCTCAGAGTCTGGGCTAGGTCGGAGGAGGAATGTAGGCCAAATGATATATGCATGGAGACACCCCGCAATATTTGTCATGCCGCATTGTTAACGCAACCACATTGCGGAGTTCTCCTTTTTGGTAATTACATGCATGACGATCACCCTGGACTTGATGTCTTGAAGGGCACGTCCATGAACCACTATACCCATGACATACCTCGGGTCCCTCAACCCACTCGCTATCGGCTATCCATCATATATGTCGAGTAAGAACATGCTCGGCCAATCGAGTGTTGACATAGGCGGTTCGACGGGAGTCAAGATGGGAACTGGATCATCATCATGCGGCGATTCTGCGCGTATCGGCGATGAAGCAGTGACGTCCATGTCCTCATCCTCATTCACCTCCTCCACCGCCTTCTCCTTCCACTTCCCCTTCCCCATGCCATTGCCTAACGAATGCTTCATGATGGCTTACATATCTAGGACCATCGCCTTCAACCTTGATAGCTTCTCGTCATGCGTGGCTACCTGATGATCCAATCCGGTGTTGCTCATCTCCATTCCAATGATCCTAGTCTTCCCCCCACCCGCGAGCTCACCCCTTAGTCCTCCCCTTGCGATTAGCATCGAGCACTTGGCTTAGTGAGTCTGTAGACAAAGATGCCTTGTCGGCATCAGATTGCGATTCATGCACTTCCTTCAGCTTTGCCTGAAACAACAAAAAAGCACACAATTAGTTAATTAAGTAAATAGAAAAATTTACTTTGTAATTAAAACAAATTAAGCATTTATAACTTACAATCGTGTTCGCGACGCTCGGGAGCACCTCCTTGTCCTTGCCCTTCTTCGTTTGAATTGCCACATAGGCATTAAGCCTATGTGGCCTACCTTCAGGGCCACTCCGTGTCTCCTGAAATAAAATAATGCAAAATAAAATAATGCAGAATAACATAAAATTATAATTAAATAAAAATTAAAACTTAACATTATGTGCTCCACCTCGGCGTAAGACGTCCGGTCGGAGTAGTGCACATCCGTCTTTTTCACCCGATTTTTCCTCCCCGATTGGCGAGATGCCAATTGTCGATCCTCGATCTCTTTGTTGATGAATTTTTGCCACTGTGCCAATGCGGTCGGCTCCTTCAGTGGGACGTTCTCACGCAGTCTAAGAATGGTGTCCCAAGTCTTCCCATAACGGGCCCACAAATTTTTCTTCCACGTCTTATGTTGTTCCCTCAACTGCTCTAAAATGGAATCGTGGAGATGTGGGGGCAGGCTGAATTGTTCCTGTCAAACAAATACAAAACAAAAAGAAAGTGAGTGTTATTTGTTAATAAATATAAATATAAATATAAATTGAAATTGAAATTTAAATTTAAATTGAAATTGAAATTGAAATTGAAATACATTACCTGTAGTGCCGCCCAAATAGCCAACTTGAGCTCATATGGCACCTCCCTCCAACTAGTGTACCCCGGGCCGATAATTGTCTTCACCAACTCGAGGGATCTAGCCAATAGGCCCATCTTATTCACAACCACCGCTCCTAATTTGCCCCATTTTTGGGAGCCTAGGGGCCGAGGAGCCCTCGTCACCTCCGCTGCCACCAAGCCCCTAGAGAAGACATTTTTTGTAAAAATTTATTGCTATTGGTACAAATTCAAATGAATTAGAAGAATACAAAGCACTAACCATATTATAACAAAACACTGGAAACTTTCAATTAATGCACTAAACTGATCAAGTACAAATAAATTAAAAGCATTAAACTGATGTCTGATAATAAGAATACTTCTAGAATAATACACCCACTGGACATGGACTTTGGATTAGTGCTTAAGAATTAAATATAAATATTATAATGCAGTAAACTGATCAAGTACAAATGAATAAAAGCATTAAACTAATGTCTGATAATTGGAATACTTATTACAAATCTAAAAATTATTTCAAATTCGGGTTATCATAAAAAATGGATTGATATTTGGTAGGAGAAACCAAGTCATCCACATTACTGTTCAGACGCTTTAATGCATGTAGGACGATTGACCACGGCTCGTTGATATACTCCGAGTAAAACACTTGCTTGACCTTTTGAAATGCGCAAACAAGCTGCTCATCGCTCACGTGTTCGTTGCTCTTCAACTTGGACAAGTCAACCATGATGAAATTGGTGCCAGGATCAACTTTGCAAGCATTTTTATCCTCAACTCTTACCCAATCATAGTAAAATACAACCTTTTTGAAGCTTACATAGTCCAATTCAAATATATTTCAAATTACACCATAATAAGTCATTTAAGCTTCAACAAGGTTTTTATCTTTCGCGCTTGCTCGAAAAAAAGTAAGAGCCTTGTATGAAATGCCCGAGTTCTGTGCATTTGTACTTTCCTCGTACACTTATGCACCGAATATGTAACCATTCAATCGATACTTTTTGTACTGTTGTGCCATGAACAATGGTCCAGTGGCTAGACGAGCAAGCCTTGATAAATTAATTACCCATCTTTAAGAGCTGTCTTTAAGAGCTGATAAATTAATTAAGTTACTTGTAAAGTTTTATTGTAATGTAACATTATATAACAACCATTTTCATTATAATTACCTCGTGTGACAACCACGGTCTAAATTTGTTGTCTGATTGTGACATTGTTTTTCGTCTTTTATTGTTCTCACAGGCTTCATATTTTCTGCATAAAGTTAATGTGACGAATGAATTAAAAAATTAATCATGTATAAAATTAGGGCTGTGTTTTGGCCGAATCGGATCGGAAAATGACCCTTCGGAAAAAAAAAATCCGATTTTTTCGGAAATAAACTATTTGTTTCGATTTCCGTTCCAACTTTTTCAGAAAATCAAAAAAGTTTCCGAATTCGGAAAAATCGGAAAATTGGAAAAAAATCGAAAATTCAAAAAATATACTAAAAATTCCAAAATTTCAAAAAAATTAATATAGGATTTTTGATTACTCGAAATTCTCATTTTAAAGAAATCGAAAAAAAGATTGAACCCAACATGTAAATATATAAGGATTTAAGCATTTTTTTCATTTGTGTAGAGGATAGAGGGATTCTCCTTTTATAGAGGACTTTTTTGGGCCTCTCTTCCTCTCCTAGACTACGTGGGACACATGAGAATGTTTAAAAAAATTAAAAATCAAAAAATATTTCGGAAATAATTCTGAAAAATTGGATCGAAAAAATCAGAAAATCGGAAATTCAGAATTATTTCCAATTTTCGATTCGATTTTTTTCGAAAAAATCAAAAATCGAAAAATCGGAAATTGGAAACCTTATATACGTTCCAACATAGGAAAATATTGGATCGGAATGTTCGAAAAAAAAACATAGCCCTATATAAAATAATCTAAAATAATGTAAAACTTAAAATAATTTAAACTTACTTTTTCCATTCTTCGACATCTTCATGTGTGTCAAATAGATAACGAGCTACTTGTTCATGTTGTAAATTCGTTAATTTCACTCGTTTGCCCATCACATGATCACCCTCATCGACGACTCATCAATGTCATCAATGATGGTCGAGTCAGGCATATATTCCCGAGTATAGATTGATGACTCCACGGTTATGTATTCCTCTGCAATTGATCCTACTATGTATCGTGTATTCTTGACGTAATCCTTGACGTAATCTTTGAAAACTGTCATCAATCTCACAAACGGATACATCCATCGATATCTAGCTGGACCGCAAAGAAGTGCCTTGTCGCATAGGTGTACCAACAAGTGAACACTTATGTCAAAGAATGATGGGGGAAATTATTTCTCCAACACACAAATCGCTTCGGTAACCGCCAATTTTGTGGCCACTATGTGTTCTCGATTGACTACCTTCTCCTATAATAGTGAGAAGCAAATACTAATTTGCATAATAGCCCTCTTCAAATCCTTGTGTTTGGAGAAATAGTGCTTAAACAATATAGGAACCAATGGCATGATCACATGCCAATCGTGGGACTTACACTTAAGTAAATCATGGGTAGCATAATTCACAATCCTTTGCAAGTTGGACGAAAAATTTGATGGAACCTTCAAATTATATATTGTGTCTAAGAGCACCTTTCTTTCCTCACTCGTCAAAGCAAACGCACCCGGGGGAATTATTTCCCTTACCCTACTATCTTCTTTCAACTATAGTTATGGCTTAAGTTTCAACGATTTAAGGTCTTTTTGTGAATTTTCTCCATCCTTCGAACGACTTCTGCTACGGCATGTGTCCATAATGTGTTCAACGATGTTCTTCGCTGCGTGCATTACATCCAATACATAGCGTGCCGGGTTATTCTTCCAATAAGGCAAGTCATATAAAATTGACCTCCTAGACCCTGCCTTTCTTGTCTCAGTTTTATTTCCAGTTGGGGTCTTCTTATGCTTGACATTCTTAAATTTAGGATTGTTACCTAGCATATTAGGACCACAATCAAAAGATTTACTTTCAATTTCTAAACCTGAATGTTTTCTCGATGGTAGCCTATGTTCAACCTCGCCCAATAAAAAATTGGAACCTTTCTCAAATCTAAAACTATGATCGGGGGGTAAAAACCTCCTATGGCAATGGTGTACATTTTTTGAGCTAGCGGGGAGACGAAGAGATTCATTATCCTCTCCATAAATAGGACACCCCAAATAACCATGTACTACACAATCGGATAATGTCCCATAGGCTGGAAAATCATGAATTGCCCACATCAACGTAGCTTTCAGCGTAAACTCTTCTTTTCTAAAAGAGTCAAATGCTTGCACACCCTCTTCCCACAACTTAGTTAATTCTTCTACCAAAGGAGCTAGGTAGGCATCTATGTCCTCACCTGGTGCCTTTGGCCCAGGTATCAACAAAGATAACATAAAAAATTCAGGTCTCATACACTGTGAAGGAGGGAGGTTGAGTGGGGCTATCTTCACTGGTCATACACTCTGATTAGTGCTTAGATTTCCAAATTGATTGAAACCATCTGTTGATATTGTCAAACGAATGTTACACTGTTCTCGATCAAAATCGGGATACTCAAAACTCATCCTCCTCCAAGTTGTAGAATCAATAGGATGACACATGAGATTATCCCCTACTTATGCCCTAGCATCCCAAGTCATTTCCTCCGCTATCCATGGTACTGTGAAAAACCGCTTTAATCTAGGGATAACGGGAAAATATTTCAACACTTTTTTAGGCATTTTTGAGCTTGTGCCTTCCTTGCCAGTAGATTGGACATATCTAGGTTCATCGCATACAAGACACCGATCGAGATTTTCATACTCCTTTAGGTATAGTATGCATTCATACACACAAGCATGAATCGATTTATATGTCATTCCCAAACCTTTCAAACTATTCTTCATAACAAGATAGCTATTTGGAAGCGTATTCTCCTTGGGTAGCAAGACCTTCACCGAATTCAGAGTGTCTATCTCTCTATTGTCAGACAAACCGTATTAGGTCTTCAAACTATGCAAACCAACCATGAAATGTAAATTTGTTTGATCTTTCTCACATCCAGAGTATAACGGTTGGGTCGCCATAAATTTTAAACTTTGCTAGTCATCGTCCATGTTTATCCTTATATCTTCATGAGCACATTGTACATCGTCAGTGATCTCATTCTCTTCCACTTCATGAACTCTGTATGCATCATCAACTAAATCCTCTAACATATTATGATCTACGTCGTCCCCTTGTACATCTATCCTACTTGTCGAAGGTTGTTATGAAGGTTTCTCAGGGACAAAAGGAATTTTCGATTCCCCATGAAAACTCCAAAATAGATAACTTTCTTACATACCCTGATATTAACAAATGTAGTTCAACTGTTTTCCACACAAACACTTTGCCATTCTTATACTTAGCACACAGACACGGGAACTCTTCATTATTATGACATCTCTTTGCGTATTTCACAAATTCATTAGCACCTCTATGAAACACATCCCCTAATCTATGTGTCTCACCCATCCACTCTTTGTATTTAGGATATCCCATTACAGCTACTCCAAACAATCCTATTATAGGTAAGAAGCGTATATTCGTGGATTAGTATAAACACATCACATATTACTTGTTGTATAAAAATTCTCCCTATGTTTCATTTAATTATGTCGTATTTATATTCAATTTTTAAATTTCAAATGTCTTATTAGTTCCTATTTCCTCCATCTCCTCTAAAGGGTGAGTGGTCCTATCCCATTCAAGATCACATATTTCTGTAATATACTTAACAGCTCATGCACATTGTTCCAATTTGAGGAAAATTCGGCAATATATCCCCATAGTTCTCCAAGTACACGGCGTAGATTTGCAAGTGTGAGTGTTATTTCAATTTATAATTGAAATAACACTTAACATCGCATCATCTAGTATGTACCCAGAGAACTTTAAGATACGACTGCAGAATTTCCTCCAAAAGTAACAAGTTCAAGCCACTAAGAATATTATTATACAAAAATTATGCAGTCCCAAACTATCCAAGCGGGACAATTCGAGAGATCTCATTACAGGGGTAATGACTCCCAGGTCCCGAATGGGTCTAAGGGCTATTGAATGCGTATGCATAACAACTAGAAGGCTAGTATCTATGCGCACTATATGTACTTTCAAGTATGTTTCATTTAATTATCATATTATATATATATTGTTCGTGATACAAAGTAATTTTAGAAAAAAGTTGAAAAATTCCATCCCCATATGGACAATAATTCAGTGGTCAATAATTCAGTGGTCATGCCACTTCTAAAATTAACCAACCCAATATCGATCCACTATAATCCAATGGCAACAGCAACAACAAATATGTATCCCGTAATCCTTCTAATTCATCTACTCAATTAATTCATTTCATCACATCTTACAAGTATATCATCATTAAAGCTATCCTACTTGCATATGAAAAGGGCACTAATTATTAATTTACTAATTTAAAACCAACTATTAATTTACTAATTTATTAAAAAAAATTAACAATCAATAAAAATACCCCCTCTTTCTGCCATCACACACGCACACACACCACCCTCATTCCCCCTACCCCCCAACACACACACAAAGCCCCCGCCCCCATTTCCCGTTGCCCCACGCCCACCCCCACCCCCACCCCCAGCCCTGCCCCCTCCCCCCACCACACACACATGCACAGACACATGCACATGCACATACACACACACACACACACGCATATATACACACACACACGCATATACACTCCCTCCCATACCCCACCTCTGCCCCCTCCCCCCACCCCCTCCCATACCCCACCCCTAACCCTGCCCCCTCTGCCCACCACACGCACATTTACACACACATATATACACACACACACATACAAAGGGACTGGAAAGAGAGAGAGAGAGAGAGAGCAATCACTTAGAGAGAGAGGGAAACCAAAACGGTGGGAAAAAAGGAGGGGGAGGTTTTTTTTACTGACAAAGTTGTCACGGACATGTCACGATCCTTGACCGTGATAACCTTATAAGATTGTAGGTCCGTGACAACAGTACTTGTCACGAATGACCGTGACAAAAAAACGCGTATTTTTTTGTCACGGTTAATGACCGTGACAAGGCTAGCCGACTGAAGGGTGCCAACTTGGCGTGTTTAGTGTAGTGTTAAAAACGGACAAAACAAAACACAAGCAAGTGGGGCGTTCCCCACGCAGTTTCACCATTGCACGGACCATACCAAGTGGTGCCACATGGATCCAGCATCAACACATATCACTTAAAAGTGGCGCTGTCACGTAGTACCTAAAATATGACCTAACACTACGCCTTTCCCACCTGTGTCGACTTGCGCTTCGGTCCCGAATGCACGTACCCCAACCGATAGGATGATGGTTCACGAACCGAGGTATGTAACACACAATATAAATACATATTACCATATGTAAATGTAACTATCCTAATAATTACCTCATAAATTAACCCTAGCTGCCACCTAGGCACCTCCCATAATAATCGTCGTATAATAGTTGATCCCTATTTAATTTATTAAATGACCATTAATTAAATAGCACCATTGACCAACCAGTTAATTGAATTTGCTCCCTTTATTAGCATCACCACCTTTCCACTTTTAATCAATTCTACGATTGTTCAAACATGGTTCTACCAACTCGTATGAACTCTTAAAAATCACATGTACCCAACGGCAGACCCCACGCCTGAACCCCTATAAGACGAACAGGTTCGATCCAGGATGCGAACCGGTTCGCCCCTGAACGAACCAACAATTCGCCCAGAATTCTTTTACACGGAATTTGTCCTCTTTCCTTCAATTCAATTTTTAAGACTTTACACCATGTGATAATTGTTAATACCAATCACAATGACTTAGTCCATCCCATTATGAGGGTTTATTACGTGTTATCTAACCCGGATTAATTTTCCTAAATCCTAGAAAGCAATGTCCTGGAGGGATTCATATCTACTAAATTTTTATCCAACAATTCTCAACCTCAACCATATATAAAGATTTAATTCAAATCCAAATCTTAGATTTTAATTAAGATTACATCCCTCTACATTTGAATCGTTAGAATCATTATACTAAGAGTTCTAAACATGAATTCTATCAATATAACCCTTAAGTTTCACCCCCCCTAAATTCTGGAATTTCTACTTAATCACAAACATCGATTTCATCACGATTATAATTTGATTATCACAATCAAATCACCATATTTCCTAAATCTAGAATATTTACAGGGGAATTTAACAAACAATGAATAAATAAGTAATTTGAACCAATGAAATTAAGCATGAAAATTCTCGCCTTAGATCTTGGATGTTTCTTGGTTGATTCTTGAATCTACCCTTAGTCTTCCTCTCCACTTCTTTCTTCCTGTGGTTTCTTGCCTCCTCCTTCTAAGTGGTTCTTAGATGTATCTCCCAAGGAGTTATTTAGTCTCTTAATATAGATGATTAACTCACCAATCCCGAGTTGGGCCTGAGTCCACAACTCTAGACCCCCAAATGGGCCCAAATATCTTATCCACTTTGCCCAATAACCTCCCAACTCATATATATATAACTTGGGACCATTTCTAAGGCTCTAAAATGTCCTAATGAGTTCGTATAACCTCCTAAAGTGTGTCCCGAACATTTTTATTTAACATACCCATATGTATCATGTTTAAGCCAACACCTCACTATATGTTCTCACTTTATGATTTATTGCTCACGAGCGAACCCATCATTCCCAGTTGAGTCTTATAATTATGAAATTATGAATAAGTATTTATTCTCACTTTAAATTTAAATCCCTCAGATTTAATTCATTCTCAAATTTAAAATCCAAAATTTTAAATTATGTTTTCGTCATAATATTTTATTTCGAAAATACGGGGTATTTTATTCTTACCCCCTAATAAAAGAATTTCGTCCTTGGAATTCACTATAGCATGAAGTCACATTTTAATTTGTACCATTATCTTAAGTTTATACCTAATTAGTCCATGCTCATCCCCCATGAGATAAGAAAATAATTTTAAAAAAATGACAAATTTAAGAAGAAAATTGGTTTGCCTGAACTAAAAATATCTGTAAACATGAGTATGATGTAATATTTTCCGTAGCAACACATGTTTCAGATGTGATGATTTTTGTACCTTTTTCTAACTATCTTATGTGGCAATGATAAAAGAACCACGTTTTGACATCTTGGCCTTTCTCTCTTCTCTATCTCAACTTCCTTCTTCCATGATTCACTCCTTTTTTTATATTACTCATCAAATATCACACAAATAATAACCATCAAATTTCCTATTTCCATTACCACTATATCATTATAGTTGTAAAAAGCCAACACACTTCCTCCCTATATATTGAGCTTGGCTTTCCTTATGGTGAATAACAAAGATGGGAAGTCGAGTGTGGTTTTACCCATTCATCTTTTTCAATTTTATAATCATTTTGCCACTTCGATATGCTTATTCTTCACCATCTCTCTCTCACTCTTCCAACAATTCCTACCCTTATGAGCAGGGCCTTGCATTGCTTCACTTTAAGCAAACTTTTACCATTAATACTACTACTTCTGAAGAGTGTGCTTTTTATGATCAAACTTCACAATCTAAGACCAAGTATTGGAAGAGGGGTACATATTGCTTCACGTGGGCTGACATCACATGCGATTGGGTGATGGGCCACGTGATTGGGATGGTCTTATGTTGTAGCTAGCTAAATGGAATCATGCCTTACAAAATCTCACCTTAAGACCCTCAACCTTGCTCATAATGATTTCTATCCCTCTCAGATTTTACATTAATTTGGTGGATTTTCTCCTAATTTGACTCATCTAAACCTCTCTTACTCTGCGTTTACAGGCAATGTTTCATAAAAAATATCCCATCTTTCTGAACTAATTTCACTTGATATCTCTTATAATTTTGAAATGGAAATTGAAAGTTAGAATTTCAAATTGCTAATTCAAAACTTAACCCATTCAATCGGCCATTTGCAGTCTTTAAATATTCTGAATCTATGATCATGCAAATTATTCGGGTTCATTCTTTAATCGCTCGAAAACCTTACACAGATCAATCATTTGAACATCTTCGGTAACAATTTTACCGGAGAGATTCCATATACACTTTTAAATCTCAATCACCTCACTTTCGTAGATTTTATAAATAATCATCTTGGTGGACAAATTCCTTATTTTTTTTTTCTAACATCACATCCTAGAGATATATCTGTCTTGGAAATAAAAAATTCACTATCCCATTCCCGTCCCCAATTGCAAACCTCTCACAGCTTGTTAGTTTAGACATCTCGAGTAATTCATTGACGGTCCCCATTCCCTCCACCATAGTTGGGCTTCACAACCTAACCAATCTCAACATATCAAATAACTCCTTCAACGGGATTTTACCTTCTTAGTTGATCTCTCTTCTATCTTCAAAGTACATAAATATCAACTTGAATCGGTTGACTAGACAAATCCACGAGTTCAGATCAACCTCACAGAGGTCTATTTTTTAAGACAACAATGATCTGCATGGCCCCATTTCAAATTTGATTTTTAAACTCATGAACCTAGCTCAACTCGATTTCTCATTTCAGTGGTTCTATGTACCTAGACTTGTTTTCAAATCTAAAAAACCTTCAGATTCTTCTTCTTTTTAGAAATAATCTGTGACCACCAATATCAATGCAGGCTTCCCCAGCCTCCATAAATTGAATTTGGCCTATTGCAACATAAAGAAGCTCCCATATTTATTAAAAGGTAGTCTGATGCTTCGACATTTAGACCTATCCTACAGCCAAATTCATGGCTAACTCCCCCCTATTTTTTCACTATCAGATCAATTATATTCTCTTAACTTTCAATCCAATTTTCTTTAAGGGCCACTACCTTCATCCATCTGCAGTTTCAGCTGTCTTGAAATATTTGATTTTTCCAATAACAAGTTTGTTAGTACAGTTCCGTAGTGTTTGGGAGACATCAACAATGTTCTTTCGGTGTGAAATTTATGAATGAATATATTTCACGGGTCCATTCCAACAACATTTGGTGCATAAGGAACCATTTGGAAAGTCTCAATTTTCATGGAAATAAACTAGAAGGAACGTTACCGTGATCGTTGCCCAACTGCACAAACTTATAAGTTCTTGACATCGAAAATAATCTAATAAATGATACATTCCCGAATTGGCTTAGAACTCTTCCCGAACTCCAATTTCTTGTCTTGAGTCATAGTAAGTTCCATGGTCCCATAAGTATCACTTCTAAGATTAATAAGTTTCTATTTGGTAAGGTTCGAATAATTGACCTTACTCACAATCAGTTTATTGGCTTTCTTCTATCACAATGTTGTATGAATTTCAAAGTCATGACGAATGGAAGAAAATGAAATTAAAGAGAAGTACATGTCGCATAGGACTTACTGTGACAAAATAAATCTAGTAGTGAAAGGAGTGGAGACTAAGCTAGTGAGAATTCTGACTGTCTTCACAACCATTGATTTTTCAAGTAACGAATTTGAAGGTGAAATTCCAAACTCCATCGGAAATCTAGACTGACTCAGATTTCTTAACTTATCCCATAACAGACTAATAGATCATATCCCTTCTGCACTGCGAAGTCTTTCCAAGCTTGAATCATTGGACCTCTCCTCTAACCAATTTCTGGGACAAATTCCTCAACAATTAACAACTTTAACATTTCTTGTGGTATTGAATCTCTCGCAAAATCATCTAGTGGGACGCATACCTCAAGGAAATCAATTTTATAAATTTCAAAATGATTCGTATAGTGGGAACTCGGGCTTGTGTGACTTTTCACTATCAAAGAAATTTAGAGATGACGAGACACTACACCCACCGCTAATCTAACAAGAAGAAGATTTGGATTTCACAAGTGGTTTTACATGGAAGGTTATGTTGATGGGGTATAATTGTGGGACAATGTTTGGATTGGTTAAGGGTTACCTCATGTTCTTTATAGGAAGACTAAGATGTCTTACTCAAACTTTTGAAAAAAGACATCACAAGAATTTAAGGAGAGGTCCTCGACATCCACGAAGAAGAAATTCATAGATCTAACTAGTAAATGATACATAAGTTTTTAGATTGTTGTGTTATAAGCTCTAGTGTAGAACTTTATGCGTAATTTTTATTTATTTATAGAATTTATTAATTTACATGTTGTTCTAATAGTAAGTTACACCTTTGTCTAATAGTAAGTTACATCTTGCAATTTATAGGACGCGACACTTGTGGATGTGTAACTGAAACTCACATTGTAATGATTTTGAAATCCCTACTAATTTCTCATGCTTCTAGTAGGGAGCGATTAAAAAAAGTGGTTTCAGGAAAACTGTAAATATCAAAGGGAAAAACAAGGAATATGTAGCAGCCCCATGAATTTTGTTTTACCAATTTTGGATGAGAACCAACTAGCTTAGGTAGTTGGTAAGAACATTGTTTATGGTGCTTGAAAAATTTGTGATCCTTAATCATGGATACTTTAGCAAGGTAATACACATTTTAGATTGATAACCTCAAAAGGAGGATAGGCGATTAAGAATCATAAATTAAAATTAGATTTTCCTTTTCAAAATTATTGTCAGGTATCTTTTAGGATCAAATACCCAAAAGTCCCTCAAATATTTTTTAATACACATTTAGTCCAAGCCTTTTATTTTGTACCAAAAAGTTCCTTATTCTCGTATTTTTAAAGGTCCGCGCCAGTGATATGGTAAATCCCTTTTGGCATGGTGAAGGACTTTTTGGTGCAAAATAAAAAGGATTGGACTAAACGTGTATTAAAAAAAGCTCGAGGGACTATTTAGTATATGCCCCTATCTTGTAACCCTTTAGATGTTCTTTATGCCCTTTTATAGCATGCTGGGGAAGTTAAAGTTTATGAATAAATGGATTTTAGTTGTATTCTTTTTTAGTTCTTTATAAAGTTGTTTTTATTTGGATCTGAAAAAATTTGAGTGACAATCATTTTTAACTTTAAGTTCACTGTTCAACCTCGCACTACACGTTGTGTTTGAGACTTGGACATAACCCGTCAAATATTGGTACTCAATAGTATTGAAACTTACCTCTTTATATATATGCATAACAAGTTGATTTACCAAAATGAATACCTACCAAAGGTTTGATGGCCCCAAAATCAGAGATAATTCTTAAAATTCTAGTTTTTCTATATATTTATGCTTAACAAATATCTGGCCTGTGGATAACATCATGTTCTTTGCAGAAGGTAGAGGCAAAGAAGTCCTTAGAGGAAAAACTTGCCATTATTTGGGTGCATACGTATTTAAAAAAGAGAAACTAAATAAAGTTTAAAAAAATTAGAGTTGCAAACTAATTTTTACAAACAAAAATTTTAGTAAGCTGGTCAAGGTTTTTGTGACTTGGCATATAATTTTATCGTTCTACGTAGTTAAAATAATTTTTTCTTTTAAATGATATTTTACTCATATATAATGAATCTATTTTATATGGATATAGGAAATGTTGCATCATATGGATTAGTTATATTAATTCCAGAAAGTTATAAGGAAAAGGACTTATTGAATGGGGGGCCACCCTCTTGAGAAGTTAAGCAGAACCCCAGAAGAAAGGCCTTACATACAGGTAGATAGTGTTTGAGAGTTGAGGATAATTGAGGAAGAAATTGTAAGACATAGTTTTATATTTTATTTGGTTTTGTTAAACACTTGCATGTAAATAAAAATAAAAATAAAATTGGAGCGGAACACTTTCAGCCTTTCAACTTCTTACATACATTGTGGAGGAACAAAACTAATTAATATAGCATTAAAAAATAGATCAAAGTTTACGTTTCATAAATTAAAATTTACTTTACAGGAGTATAAGGAATAAAACACAAAATTAACAAAACTAAAAAAAAGTATATTAATGATGATCAAAAAATTAAGTTAAGGCTTCCATTTTTCATAAAGATCATCCTATTGAATGTATACATGCAAACTAAACTGGGCTCCAATTTGAATGATAGATAAATCCCTTAATATTGAGTTCTTCCGAATCAAAAGATAGATAATTAAGAGATATCATCTCAAGTTGATTGTTAGTGATACACTTGCAAAAGTTGAGTATATCAGACTTAAATTGCACAAACAAAACAATTGCAATTTGAACTATGTACAAAACTAATGTTAATTGTTAATCCTTCCACGGATGAATAAAAAGGATCACCAGTTCACAATGTAAAGTTTCTAATCAAGAGATATGCACTCGTTTTTCTTCCCATCTTCATAATAATTCAATTCTCAAATGAAATCTTTACAAAGGAAATAAATAAATATGTATATATATACATACACAAACATACATACATATAATGTACATCTTGATACAAAATTTCCATATGATACAATAATATACAGAGTAGAATGTGAGGTTACAGTCTTTACAGGATGCGAGGTATTCAAGGACGACACTAACTCACCCGATATACTTGTCGTCCTTTAAGTACCGAGAAATATGAATGAGCTGGAATAGAAGATGGGTAACTTTAAGAGAACCCAATGTTGTTGCCGAAGTAGAATCTCAAAATATTGCATTGCAAAAAATTTTAGAATCCGTGACTAGGCTTCCGACTAATCAACAACACTAAACTCAAATCTATATGAAGCAAAAATCACTAAACAATTATCATATATTTTTTTTGCTTCAAACAATAGGACTTTAATAAATAAGATTTATCCTATGGTTGCCTTGTGCTAGTAAGATATGATCATCAATCGGTGATGAGCCATGTGTCCCTTTCCACCCTGCTCCTATCACTCCCTGTAATTAATTTGCCTCTCTCCAAACATGGTGTATTTTTGTTTACCTAAAATTGACCTTGACATCTTTTTCTGCAATTTAATTCACATTCGAGCAACCAAACATCACTCCTCTTGTGATATTAGGCCTTGAGAGGGTTGATTTTATAAGGTAAGTTGATAGGGTTGATTTTCAAGGGTAAGTTCACATGTTTTCAAGTCTTAATGCCTCTATTGGTAAAAGAAATTGTACAAAAATACTCTGATAAATTGACCAACTTGGAGCAGAATTTTCAAATCTCAATTCTCTTGAATTGGTCCTCTTTTCTTTGTATATATGTATTGATTTTCATTGACAATTCAAAGGTAACACTAATCTTTAGTTTGGTTCTAAAAAATTCTTTAAAATGAATAAAATCCTTTAATCTTTTTCCATTGAGGATGCTTTCAAAAATAGTTAAGATAGCGGATACCCGACGTGTTCCATGTGGTATCGCTAAAGAAATATCGGAGGAGCGAGGGGGCCTTCTAGCATGTCCCACTCGAGGAAATTGACTTATATCCAGACATCTCATATGAGGAGAGATCGATAGCTATTTTGAATTGTAGTAAGCGCAAGCTGCGATCCAAGTTTGTTCCATTAGTGAGAGTACAGTGGGGTCATCACAGCATTTAGTAGTATGCCTGGGAGCGGGAGGAGGATATGTGGGAGCGATATCCAGAGTTATTCACCGCAAATATGACCTATTTTGGGGGACGAAATTCCTTTGTAAGGGAAGAGTATGTAACACCCCGTATTTTTATGCATTTAAAAAAATAATTAATTCGAGTAAACAAATTTAAATTACTTGTGTGTCATAATTTAATGGAAATTATGGAAATCTGTATATAAATATTAATCGGGAGAATAAATGGTAAATATTTATGGAAATTAAATTACTAAGTAAATAGTAATAATTATTTATGTCATAAGTGTATTAGTGACGTGAGATTCACTTATCTCAGTCGGGAGTCGGTTATAGACTAAGTTAGGTGTGAGATAAGAAATTTTGTAAATTAATTCGAATGCAAATTCTGAGTGCACGGTTGAGTCCGGGTGGGCCAAAATAGTCGAAAAAGAGAACTCGAGGGTAGTAAATGGGTCTCGGGGAATTTTTATGCATAGTCGGGCCCACACTGGGGGTTTTTGGGTCACTCCGACTTGGCTCATTAGGCTAAAAATGGGATTTAGCTTTAATACCTAATTGGGAGAAAAGGGAAATGGAAGAAAACACAAATCTAGATCCTAAGTTTGGAGAGAATACCCTAAGGTGTAGTTGGAGTGCACTGGGAACCCTCTTTGGAGACAAGGTTAAGAACGAGTGGGGGAGTCACCATCAATCTTGCAATTTACAACCTCGGATCAGACCCTACTGACCATAAGGCAAGTGGTTAACTTGTTATGACATTTATTCATGTATTCAATTCATGTCTTTGTGATGTGGGAATCAAATTCATTTTGGGCAAAGTGGGTACAAAAACGGGTTTTTTGTAAATAAATTTCTTGAATGGAATTTAATGTAGAAATTAATTGTATTATCTGATACTGGTATGAAAATTGGCTTAGATGTGAAAAACTCACTGAACATTATGAACGAATTTGGTGTAATGTTTGAGGGTCATTTTGGTAAATGATCATTTTGGTGTAATGTTTATAAAGTCAAAATAATTAATTTAACATGTTAATCCAATTTTATTTCATATCCCCCAATCTATATAATTATCAAAATATTCGGGGTATTACATTCCTCCCACTAATAATAGAATTCCATCCTCAAAATTCAACACATACTCGCATTAAAAAGTTCGAGACATTTCATCCGCATCTAACTCTCCCTCATTGTGGTGACTCTACTAGACACACAATAATGTTATAACCTTCGAGCGAAGAACATGATCTCTACAATCTAGAATACTGAAAGTCCTCTCCTTATAACTCAATTTATCTCTTCTAAATCTATATGTTGATAAGCCAATGCACTTGTAGAAAACTCATAAGATTTGATACTTAGAACACATCGTGAACCATCTTAAAACGGTCGGATAAATCAAGACGATATGTCACGGGTCCAATCCAATCAATAATCGTAAACGACCCAACATATGATATGGTTGAAAAAGAGAATGAATATACATTTAATTAGTTTTTGAACTTTTTGGGTAATGCTATTGGCATTGAGGATAGACAACTGATTATTAGGCATAAATTCTTCACATTTATCCCCTTAATTTCGGTATTTTTATGTTCCCGTGCATTGTAATTTATATTAATTTATGTCATATTTATGATACTAACCCTTTTTGGCAAGTATTTCGTGTTTTGTGTATCTCTTATGTGTTTTACATGTATGTCACACAAGAAAGTGCGAAAGAGAACTCGAAGCTGTGAAAGAAACCAAGAAATAGGGAGTTCAAGGGCATTTTCGTAAATTTTCAGCCATATTCCAGAGGTAAGGACAAATAGAAAGTTGAACATCTCAAAATTACAAGAACATTAGAAAAAGCGGCACCCCAATCCGAGCTATGGTGAAGAAGTTATGCCCATTTGAAATTGAGAAAGAAATCCAAGGCAAAACTATTAAGGCCGAACTGAACCGATGGACCAGAACATAACCGGTCTGCCTCTTGTCATGCTTGAGATCTGTTACAAAATTAGCGACGTGTGAAAAAATTTCAGAAGCGGGATTTTTATTTTGGCCCTATTTTTAGCCAATAGAGTTTTAGCGTTTGGGGACTCTTCTAAATGACCCAAGACTTATATATACTCATATTAGGATTCTTTTAAGGGAGATTTCATTCATGTAAATGATCCTAATCAAGGAGGAACATCTAGGAGAATAATTAACATATTTTGCATCTTTAATTCAAGAGCTTTTTCGATTTTTCTTCAAGCTTTGATTTCTTCTTGCATGTTCTTATTCTTCAATCTTGGTAAATTTATTTCCAGCACTTTTATTATCTCATGCTCAATCTCACTTTTCACACAATTATGATTTCATGCAACATAGATTCCTTGTTTATTCTTAGTTTCATAATGTCTGGCTAGATTTCTGTGGGCTGGGATGCATGAACCCAACCCGATGTCATTTGCATGACTATAAAACTAGTTTCCTGAATTAAATAAATGATTCAATCGTGTTGTGTAGTAGTCACAACCGTCGTAGGACTTTTTACCTCGTTTTCCCTAAGTAACCGAGGTGTTTAAGAGTGCGACGCGCATGTTAGTTATTTCGACACCACTTTATTCTTACTCTTGATTAGGTATGATGCGGGTTAGTACCCTCATAAATGTAATGCTTGAGATTAATAAAGACTAGAATTAATCAATTATCTAATCACAATTAGTTTTATATCAGGTAAATTACTAGGGTTCGGGGGATTGTATTCCAACCTATTTTTCTCATTCGTATTTAGTTAATCACAATTAGTTCACTTTTTCTTAGTAGTTTAATCTAGATTGCATTTAGTTAGTAAAAATCACATTCCACAAATTCATCACCTTTTTCCTTTTCTTTTCTTGTGTCAGTTTATGATTAGTCATCTTACATATCGTTGTCACGAGCATTCATCCTATTTCCCTGAGGATTCAACCCTGTCTTACCGAGTTTATTATTTACACGGTCGATTTCCACTTAAACCATAATTAGCAGGCACTAGAGACACATTTTCGATCGCGTCAAGTTTTTGGCGCTGTTACCGGGGACTTAGGTACACTGTTAGGTTAGGTCGATTTAATCTAAAATTTGACTCCAAATCTAAAAAAGTCGGAAAAAAATCAAATATCCAAAAAAATCAGAAAAGAAGAAAAGCAAAAAAAAATTAGCATCTCTCAAGGTCCGTTCATGCAAAATCCGCAACAAACCCATTGAGTATCTCCCACGTGCATTCATGAAAATCTAATAGTTGAGTACGATCCTTATATAGCCCACACACTCCTAACGCACCTCAGTTTTGGGTTCCACCTCTTACACCTCCAATTTCCATTACAAGTCACACTTCTAGGACACCGAGTGAGGATTTCGAGTCTTTGGGTGGGAGGGAGATAGAGAGAGAACGCTAGTTTGGGTACGGGTGAGGGAGATCTACCATATCGTCCCATGAAAAAACTTTTATATCTCGAGCGAACTGTCACCCCTGGGTGCATTCTACTTCCATACAATGCAGGATAGTTCCACTTTCGTAATGCAAAGATACAAATTCTCCCCACATTTCAGGGCATGGATTCAGAGAAATCATACGTCAACATCCGTGAGTTCGAAGACGCATGCGGCGCGTTTAATGATCAAGCTTGCACGCAAGACGTCGTTCACCTAAAAAATTTTCCTTTTTCCTTAAAGGATAAAGTTAAGACCTTGCTTTGGTCTTTATCGTCGAACTTAATTACATTGTGGAAGAATATGCAATCAAAGTTACTTTTGAAATTCTTTCCCCAATATAGAACCAACTCCGTCAAGGCTCAGATTCAAGCATTCCGGCAACAAGATAATGAGTCGTTTGATCGGTGTTGGGAACGCTTCCAAGAGTTAGTTTACGCTTGCTCTCATCATGGACTTGAGAAGCATCACCTTATCTCTTTCTTCCATCAAGGGATAACTATAGCGCCTAAACAACTTGTTCAAACTATGTGTGAAAGACCGTTTTGGGAGTTAGATGCAAAGGATGCCGATGCTCACCTTAAGTATGTCGCCGAGACTACTCAATCATAGGATACATCCAATCCCAATGCCATATACCGGGTCCGACAGACGTCCACTGCTCCTTTCGCGTTCGAAATCAACAATTTGGACAAGGATGCCGAGTGGAACTATAAGTTCAATCAACTTGCCAAACAAGTAGAGGATGTTCACGGATGCCGATCAAGAGAAACTACCGGATCCACCTAAGTCGTGAAAGAGAAGGCGTGTGCCATTTGTGAGGTGGTCCATTCAATAAAGGAATGTCCGACGATACCCGCCTATAAATTCATACTTAATGAGAAGTGTAAGTGATAGGGGGATTTAAGGGAAACTTCAATACCCCGCATGGGAACTCTTATAACCCTTCATGGAGAAACCATCTTGGTTTTAGTTATGGGCAACAACAAGCTGCGTGGAATCCTAATTCACACAATGGCCACCACCTCATACACCATAGATCACCCCACTACGGAGAAATCTCGAGGATAATTTAAATCAATTCATCCAAGATCAAAATGCAACCAATGCTAAGTATGATCGCATGTTCACAAAGATAAATGCGAGTATCACTAGGTTGCAATCATCTTTAACTATCCAAGAGAAGGGCAGGTTTCCGGCTCAAGTCCAAAGACCTCCTCAAGGTCAATCCAATGTTAACTCTACCTCCCATAATGATCAAGAGCAATGTCAAGCCATCACCATGGCTATGTAGTGGGCGAGTTATTGATTCGTCACCTCCCCGACACGACACACCTAAATACAAAAAGGTTTCCTCCGAAATGAAAGAGGCCTAAGATGCCCCCTGAAAGAGAGTGAAAATAACGACACTAGTGAGCCTGAAGTCGTAGTGAAACCTCCCACCGCCGCACCATTCCCTCAACCGCCGCAGCAAGTAAAGATCAGTTTACCTTTTCTCGAGACCACCAACCAAATTCCCGCGCACGCTAAGTTTCTTAAGGACTTACTCACGGTGAAACGTAGGCTAAAGGTAAAGAAAATGTGTTTTTGACACAGAACGCCAGTTCGATATTATTGAGTGACCATTTCGTGCATTATGGGGAAGAACCGAATCAAAAGAGCGCTAATAAATTTAGGTGTGAGTGTTAACATTCTCCCCCATCCCATCTATAAGAAACTAGACTTAGGGGCCCTTAAACTCACGAATACGACTCTCCAACTCGTAGATCGCTTTGTGAAGATGCCTCGGGGAATTGTTGAGGATGTGATCGTCCAAATTGACACTTTTTACTTCACGGTGGATTTATCATTTGGGACGAGGAGCTATCCATTCTCTCGAGCAATCATGTTCCCGTCATCATTGGCTGCCCATTCTTAGCTACGGCTAATGCACTCAATAATACTCGAGGGTGATGGGAGTGAATTACGAGAGACGGGTCTTATGGAAGATATAGTACACGAGCCTGAGAGGAATCACACGAGGGATCCGATAGAGGTATGCCTTGTTACATCAAGTGAGAACGATAATCCTGACATTGATCAAGAGGTGGGGGAGGTGTGTTTAGTAACCACTATTGAGAGTGAGTGAGTGGGTGAGAGCGCATAGGCGAGAGTGATAAGCACCCAAAAATGTCTCTTTTGTACCCCGAATAGTGGCATTTTAGTCTCTCATTTTAATTAAAATTGGCCTTAAGTTTGTATTTGTTTATTTCTCAGGTCAATACGCAGTTGAGATGTTAAATCCAGTCAATTGTGACACAGAAGTGGTTAAAGCAGTGAAATGAAGAATTCAAAGCGGCCGTGAAGTCAGAAGTCCCATTGAGCTTGCCCAGATGAGTCATGATGTACCCTATCCTACCCTAAACGTACCTAAACTTGTCCCAAACCGTGTGTATTTAGTTTGTCCCATTTTATTTTATTTGTGTCATTTTATTTTTAGAGTTTATTTTTGTTGATGTAAAAAATTAGATTATCTCTAATTATTTAATCACAGATAAAAATAAATAAGGCAAAGAATTTTAAAATGGTTCATCCTTGAAAAGAATGGCCTACGTCCATTGTTTTTGTTATTGCTAACTATTTGGAATTCTTGATAACAAATTTTTACCAAAAAATTCTGAATCCCCTGCTAATGAGAAGGTTACAATGTATTTATAGCCTTGAGGCTGTACAAATGAAAGGACATTGCTCTGTTCTCTAGTAGACATGTATATCTGTATGATAATAATAAGCATTTAATGCGCAGTCATTTTCTTAATTATCCGGATATAAATGCTCTGTACGAGATGCAGCTCGGACTGCCTAAGCTGCTCGGACCGCCTAAGTAGCTCGGTATACATGAGTTTCTCGGTAGGATAAAGTTCCTCGCAAATCACTTGCTGCTCGGAGCACTAGAGTTGGTCGGGGAGGTTGAGTTCTTCAGAGGTAAGGTGTTGTTATAAAAATGTTTGCAAGCGCCATGTAGATTGACGCGTGTCTCCACATAATAAGTCCATGTCAGCAGACTAAATTTGGTATCAACAAAAGCCCCCAATGTTTCATAGTTTGATGTTGAAGAGAAGTATGGAACATTCTGCTGCTTAGATTTTTGGTTTGTATGGTTTTTAGGAAAGCATTCGTTGTATGTAGATTCTTTTTAAATGCTCAGTATCAGACCTCTTAAATATTTTGAGTTTCCATAACCGCTTCATTTTTTGTGCCCCTTTCTTCTTTTTAGCCGTCGGATACGCAATCGTCCATCCTAGTAATCATTGTTTTTCTCCCTTCCTGAGGTAAAGTATTTAAACGCTACAGAAAATTCGATCGTCTTTTACTTTTTCAAATCTGCATCTTAGAACCTCTTCACTTCTTCTCTATCTTGTGCGTTTATTTCTTCCATTATTCGTTGTCAACTGATTCACCCTTTTCCTGTAAGATCTTCTTCCCTTTCTTTTATTTTCTTTGTTCATCATGGTTTTCCTTATTGAGTCGCTTGATAAATTTTGCTCTGATTTTTCTATTCCTTCATGGGTCATGTTGGAGGAACTTTTTGAACCTTCTGACTATTTTCGTTTGGCTGAGGGACATTGGTTCCCCAGTCTCTTTGTGGTCGAATGTGGCTTTTCTTTTCCTCCAAATCCTTTATGTTTGGAGTTCTGTCATTTTTTTGATGTTGTACCTGCAAAAATAGCTCCCAATACCTAGAGAATAGTTAACGGAGTCCATAGGTTAAATCAGATTCATGGAAACCGTTTAGGAATTCCAGAAATTATGTTTTTCTATAGATGGGTTATCAGCGATAGTACTTTTTACTTAAAAACTAGGTTTTTAAATAGGACTTTAGTTGTCAATCTCCAAGATGCTAACAGGGATTACTTCGAGCATGGGGTTGTTATGAAAAATTGGCAACATGCTCCATTAAATGGAAATGATGTATATCAGGGTCCTAGATGCCCTCCCTATGGCAATGGAATAGGTTGTTTTTATTTTATTTTTGAAATGATGTTTTCTTTATGTTTGATAAAATGCGTCATTGACATTTTAGTTTTTATTTATTTGCAGTTGACAGCAAAAGAAAATCCCCCAAAGAAACTGATGTCAATTTGAGACACTTGAAACTTATCTGGAGTTTGCACCAAACTGTTGCTGACGAACACATCAGATAAACTTCTTATTTATTGTAGTAAAAAAGCTATACTTCATCCTTTACTACTCGTCTACTAATAAGTGACATCGAACCAGTACCAACTTCTGAAGGTTCCTCCGTTGAATCGAATATTCCCCTCAGTATTAGAATGAAGAGATAAAAAGCTCCTGCCTACTTTGACAAGTTGGACTCCACTAATGTGGAGGCCAAGAGAAATAAGCAGGATGTCCCAGAGGAAGGGTCAAGAAAAATTGATGCACCCCCTCCAGCTGCTGCTAAGAAAGTTGCCAAGAAGCCCCTTGTGGCTCCGAGCAAGGTTGTAGCTGTTTCTCCTCCAAGTGAGGCTATTGTTATATCACCGACCAAGACAACATCCTTGGTTGAGAATGTTCCTACTCTTACGAGGAGGTTAAAGAAAAGTTATATGGAGAGACCAGTAGAAGAAGTCTCTCAGTCTTTAAATATTGAAGGTGGTATTCCCACTTTTGTCCCTCCGAGCTCTGCTATGAGCTCGGTGAAGTCTTGGATTATCCTCGAGATCCAAGGTTTTGAAGACAGTCTTTCTCGGGATAGGGTTACCACCTTGGAAGCTCAACATATTACCTCGGTAAGTATTACTAATCTAAGTTTTCATTTTTCAATGCTATGTCCTTGCACTGACTTACAATTATTCTCTTTTTCCAGCTGGTAACCTGTTACAACACTATTCTGAAAAACGATGAGGCCGTCAAGGCCTCGAGCTCCTCGGGAGGTGGAGAGGAAGCTTTTATGGGTCTGACACAGTCCTAAAAGGATTCCCGTCAGAAATATGACGAAGATAAAGTTGCTTGGGAGAAGCAACTAAAATCCATCGAGCAAGAGAGAGAGAAAGCTATGGAGGCCTCTCAGGAGTTGGAGAGGAAAATAAAAGAATTTGAGAAGAAGAATAATGAGATTGAGGAAAAGCTCAAAAATTCTGGAGAGCTTGAGACCAAGATCAAAACTGCTGAAGAGGAACTTGGCAGACTCCGTGAAGCTGATCGTCAGAAGGAAGAGGCAGATGGGAAATTGAAAGCTACCGAGGAACTTCTTACTAAGAGGATTTCCTCGGAGAAGGTAAAGAGGAAACGTGCTGTTAAAAAGTCCTTTAGTGATAGCTGGGACAAGGGATGGAACAAAGGCCTAGCTGATATGTCTACACAGATGGAATTTGCATGCCTCAAATACTTTAGAGATGGATTGGTTACTGCTCTACAGGAGTTAAAGGTCTCTGAGAGTTTTGAACTTTTTTAGTGCCATGTTCATGGTCCTCCTCCCTCTCCTAGAGAAGAAGAAGAGGATGAAGCTGCCTCTGAAGAGTCTTCAATGATGATTGGGGATCAGGTCCCTACTGTTGATCTTCACTACGAGTAGCCCCAGCCAGCCAACATGTTTACCGATCATCTTTCTCTGCCCTCCGAGCAACCTACTTTTTTGTCCAAGACTCCCGAGGAAGTCTTAGGAAGCAAGGAGAAGGTGTAGAGTTGTTCAGACCTTTTTCTTTGCTTTTTATTGAATGTAATTTTGGTCCATGTACTTCTTTTTGTGATGTAATAAAATTTGAAGTTTTGGTCATTCACACTGACTCTCTTTTTCTTGCTCTGTCCTTATTATTGATCCATTTTCTTCTTGCTTTGCCTTTGTCTTTGTTGATTCTGTTTATGGTTTCCCTTTGCTAGTTTATGGCTAGAATGGGCTCTTGTCATCCCACGATACTGAACTGATGAAAAAATGCAATGACTACTTCAATGCTGGCCATGCTGACCTGAATGAAGCTCAAATCATCGACATCCTTGGTCCAAACACTTCTGAACGAGTAGTCGAAGCCTATCAATATTTGAAGTGCTTGCTCGACCGTGTAGTTTCCAATAATGTGGCATACTATAAGATGATTGAAGATCTTCAGGGTACTATCGTGGAACTTTAATAACAATATAAGGAATCTTGCACCCTTTTGCATTAGGGGTATGAGAAAAAGTATCAGCAACTAAATGCCGACAAAGGATATGATAAATTTATCGCAGCTTATGAGAAGAAAGAGAGCATTCTGAAACTTGAGGTCGAAGAGCACAGGAAGATTGCTCAACTACTGGAGCAGAAGAATAATGTTTTACAAGACGAAATATCTCAGCTAAAGTCGGCAGCATCTTCCTCGGGAGCCATTATCCCTGTTAATGATGAAGGTTTCTCTTTCTTAGAGGTGGAGAATGCCAATTTGAGGGATGAATTAAAAACCTTAAAGAGGATTGGACCCTCTACTTCTGATCGCAGACGAGAAAGAGCTCCTCGGGGACTAGCAAGGGCTGCTCGGGTTACTATTGAAGAAGCTAGAATGCAAGAAGCCTTGGAGAATCAATCATTCCAGTTGATGGTGAAGAATCAGGCTTTGTAAGACATGTCCAAGAAGATTCTGAACCTCAACGAGTATCTTTCCTCACAAAATTCTGCCTTGGAGAATAAAGAACTTGTAGCGAAGAATCTCCATGAGCAACTGGAGAGGTTAACCTACCAGTTTCACAAACAACCCTGAGAGTTTTGGATGGCTGGTTATAATAAAGCCCTCTACCATCTCGATGATCAGATCCAGAATTCAAATAATGAGGGTTACAAGCAAGGATGGCTGAATGCACTGGGGGTGTTACAGTTGGAGCAGGGCCATTATCTCTGGGATTACTATGACCCTGGGTTTCTCGAGTTGTCAGTGCCACCTTTCAAACTTGATATGAGATGGATTCCTGCTCGGGCAATTCCTCGATGCTTAATATCCAAGTATCTCGGTGATTACAGTCTTCATTCTAGTTTTGAGATATCTCGCCCGGAGAACTTGCTTGATCGGCCATCCGTGATGAATTTCAGGATGCTTAGAGACCTGAACTTCATAAACTCTCCTTATGCCTTGAATGATCCTCCTGCTGGAGTAGAACCTGTTTCAAAGGCAGAAGGGAAAGGGCCAATAGAATAGGATCTTTCATGTAATATTTCCTCATGTGATATGTAATTTGTTCTCTATGTAATTTGTTTTGATTTTAATGAAGAAATTTTTAGTTTTCCATGCAATATTGATTGTCATTACTTTATAAAACATCTATTTTATTCATTGATGAATGTGTATGTATATCTATAAAAAGACAAAAATGTCTTGTGTTATTTTAAATTGTCGACCAATTGGAGTTGGTGAAAATTTATTGTTAACTATCCTGAGTTGGTAATAATTATTTGACGACCAACTTTTGGTATATCACAAGTAAAGAAATTATGTTTTATTTTTTATTATAGTGACTTATCACTTTTTAATTCTAAGCCATGAAACGACTTTCATCCCATGATCCTGCTTTGTCTAACCAAATGTTCCCGACCAACCAGAGTTGGTGGATTTTTATTTCCGACCAACCGTAGTTGGTGGATTTTTATTCTCAACCAACCGTAGTTGGTGGATTTTCATTCCCGACCAATCGTAGTTAGTGGATTTTTATTCCTGACCAACCGTAGTTGGTGGATTTTTATTCCCGACCAACCATAGTTGGTGGATTTTCATTCCCGACCAACCGTAGTTGGTGGATTTTTATTCTGGACTTGAAGCATAGTGTGTAGCACTAATATTCCGAAAAAATTTCAATAAAAGGAGAGAATTGGGTCAAACATCCAAAACTTTATTCATATTGAAGAACTGTATTACATAGGGATTGAACTACTGATAATATTTGCGCAGATGTTCTACGTTCCATGCATTCTTAAATTCCTCTCCTTCTAAGGTTTCAATCCTATATGTCCCTGGTCGAACAACTTATGTTACTTTGTAGGGTCCATGCCAGTTAGCTTCCAGTTTGTTGTGTTTTTGAATTAATTTCTTTAGCACATAGTCCCCTTACCTCAAATCACATTTCTTTACTCTCTTGTTGTAGAACAGAGTTGTTCGTTGTTGGTATGAAGCGTTCTTGATTGCTGCTTCTTCTCTAACTTCCTCGAGCATATCCAAATATAATCTTCTCATCAAGTCACTGATAGGAGAATTAAAATTCAGCAACCTGTGTGTGGGGAGTCCCAGCTCGGCAGGTATAACAACTTCACTTCCAAATGCCAACATGTATGGAGATTTTCCTGTTGCTGCTCGTGGTGTAGTACGATAAGCCCACAGTACAGAATGTAGCTCGTTGATCCAATTTTCCTTTGCATTGTCCAGTTAGTTTTTCAAACCATTCAGCAGCTTTCTGTTTGTCACCACAGTTTGTCCATTGCTCTGGGGATGTCCTTGTGCAGAGTGGGTTTTTAATATGTTTGACTGATGACAATATGCAGCGAACTCCTCATTATCAAATTGGGTTTCATGGTCTGTGATGAATGCATGAGGAAGACCATATCTACAAATAATGTTCTTCCAAATAATTTGGTACACCCTGTCATATGTCATACCAATAAGAGGCTCAGCTTCCACCCACTTAGTGAAGTAATCCACCACGACCACGAGATACTTAAATCTTCCCCTGGTCGTTGGAAGTGGCCCGACCAGATCAATTCCCCATATGGAAAATGGCCAAGGGGAAGTAATGGGTCTTAACAATGCTTGTGGAGTTCTTCGAATAGATGAGAAGCGTTGACATTTGTCACATTTTTTGGCATAGGCTATACAATCATCCCTCATCGTTGGCCAATAATATTCTTGCGTCATTATTCTTTGCAAAAGCGTCTGACCTGCTACAAGGCTCTACAGGACCCTTCATGGACCTCTTTAATCAAGTCTTTCACCTCATAGGGATGCACACATCTTTGCAAACCGACTATAATTCCTCATCTATATAGAATACCATTATTCAATACATAACGAGCAGCTTTAAACTTCAGTTTCTTGGCTGTGAGTTTATCAGTTGGCAAAGCCCCTTTTTCAATATATGCCCTGATGGGATCCATCCAAGATGGTCCTAAATCAAGGGTAATAAAGTTCATCATCAGATCTTCATCGATGCTCCTGCTAGCCAAAATTTCTATTGGGATTTTTCTTCGTAGCTCGGTGCGTTTGGCTGAGGCTAACCGAGCTAAAGCATCTGCTCTTGCATTCTCCAATCTTGATGTTCTAATTAACTGCACTGCGTTAAAACTCGATACAATCTCCATTACTTTCGCATAATATTTGATCATCAATTCTCCCTTTATTGTGTACACTCCCTGCATTTGATTTACGATCAACTGTGAGTCACTGAATACAACGACTTGCTCTGCCCCCATGGTTTTTGCTAAACTAAGACCTGCAATCATAGATTCATATTAAGCCTCATTATTAGAAGCCTTGAATTGAAAGCGCAGAGCATACTCCACATCGATTTCATCCGGGCTGCTTAAAACAATCCCTGCCCCACAGCCTGTACTACAAGATGAGCCATCCATATAGAGATTCCATATAGGTACTTTATCCTCAAATTTTTGATCGGAAAAAGTTCCTCAGTGGAATATTTGTTGCTTCTTTATATCCTCCCCTAACACTTCTTGCTACTCGTCGACCATCTCCTCTTGCTCGTCAACCGACTTAAGTTTGTCGGAGTTTAAATTTGATGATCCTGTAACATCCACAGGTTGGTCGGTATTCAGCTTTTGTTCCTTGGAGGTGTTAGGATAAGTGAATTATGCGATAAAATCTGCTACTGCTTGCCCTTTAAGCGATGATCTAGGCTCATAAACTATGTCGTATTCACCAAGTTCTACTGCCCAATTATGCTTTATGAAGAGCTTGCCTCAATGGCATATCAGTATACACAACTATGGTATGAGCTTGGAAGTACGACCTCATTCTTCTACTTGCTTCGATCAACGCTAGTTCTAATTTTTCCAGTCTTGGATATATGATCTCTGCTCCTTGGAAGGCCTTGCTAGTGTAATAAATTGGTTTTTAAACTCTATCCTCCATTCTTATCAATGCCGAGCTAATTGCATTCTCCAAAACTTCCAGATACAAGTACAATCTTTCTCCCATCACTGGTCTAGACAACAGTGGAGGTGCCCCCAGGTATTTCTTCAACTCTTGAAAGGCCTTCTCGCATTCATCATTCCATTCAAACATTTTTCAGAGTGTTTTGAATAATGGGAGGCATCTATCAATTGCTCGCGATATAAATCTATTAAGTGCTGCCACTCGCCCTGTGAGACTTTGTACTTCCTTCTTCGTCGTTGGAGATCATAGTCCCAATAAAGCCTTGATCTTTTCAGGGTTTGCTTCAATACCTCGTTGGTTGATAATATACCTGAGGAACATGCCTTCTCGTACTCCGAATATGCACTTGGTAGGGTTCAACTTCATTTGATATTTCTCTATTTGATCAAAGGTCTGGCCTAAGTCAATTAGATGATCAGCAACTTTCTTGCTCTTCGTCAGCATATCGTCAACATAAACTTCCATATTATAACTTATTTGCTCTGCAAACAACCTGTTCATCAGCCGTTGATATGTTGCACCTGCATTTTTCAATCCAAAAGGTATAACATTATAATAATATGTTCCCCTTGGGGTAGTAAAATAGGTACTCTCCCTGTCTTCAGGAAGCTCAATAACTCGTGTCCCGAGGTAGCATCCACTAATTGATCAATTCGGGGTAAGGGAAAATGATCCTTTGGGCATGCCTTGTTGAGGTCGGTGAAGTCTACACACATCCTCCACTTGTTGTTCTTCTTCTTCACCATCACCACATTAGCTAGCCAATCAGGATATTTGACATCTTCAATAAAGCAGGATTTCTGAAGCTTCTAGACCTCCTCTTGTATAGCTTGGTTCTTTTCGGGGCTAAACACTCTTCTTCTCTACTTCACTGGCTTCATTTTCTTGTTCACATTGAGCTCGTGACATAAGAAATTTGGGTCTATCCCTGGCATGCCCTCATGGCTCCATGCGAAAGTTTGTTTTCTTCTTTTTAGGAAGACTATCAATTCCTATTTTATTGAGGCATCCAATGATGAACCGATTTGAGTTGTTCGTTCTGGATGTTCATCGTCCAGAATGACAATTTTCAGTAGCTTCCACCACCTGACCTTTTACGAGCTGTGACTCATCTCTAGGATCTAATGTTTCAATTTCTGCACCTTCATCCACTTGATAGTTAGTAGAATTTTTCCTAGATTCTTCTAGTTCTACCTGCTCGGCAGATGAATAGTAGCATTCCCGAGCTACTTTTTGGTCACCTTTCACTATTCCTACTCCAAAATTGGTTTAAAATTTTAGGCATTGATGTACAGTAGATGTTACTACTTCGAGCTTTTTCAAACCTACTCTTCCCATGATGATATTGTAAGTTTATTGGACATTCTTATCCATCACGAAGAAGCGCACTCTTTCTGTTAGACAAGCGGTCCATGTACCGATGAACATATCCAATTTGATCGTCCCCAGTGGAAAACGTTTCTCGCCAGCAAAACCGAGGAGGGGCCTATGATAAGGCTCCAACTGAGACAACTTTAGATTTAAACTGTCAAAGCATGAGTAGAATATGATACCGTCGAGCTACCATTATCCACCAGTACTCTTGAGATCCTTACTTCCTTCATCCTCATTTTGATCACCAATGGATCATCATGAGGATATAGCTCACCTGCGAAGTCGTTCTTGGAGAAACCGATGACCAGTTTTTCTTTGTTTACCTTCCTTGGGCGATCATCCTCAGCTAGATTTATTCGTTCAATGTATGAACAAGCTTGAGCCTCATTGAGGTAAGCTTTCCTTTTCGTAGTAAGGTCTCCTCCTCCTGCATCTCCACCTGTAATAACATTACAATCAAATGATCCAAAATGAATTGAAAATACCTCACGTTCTGGATGTCTTGGTTTTTTGGGGAGATCAGGGTCGTCTTCTGGATCATCTTCATGATCTCTTTTCTTATCTTCTTTTGCTCGATGAGGAGATTTAGATCTCTGTCTCGCTCGGTCGTTGTTCTTTCCTTCATTTCTATGATCAACATACTTGGCCAGCTTTCCTCGTCTGATGAGTGCTTCAATTTCATTCTGAAGAGCTATGCAATTTTTAGTCGTGTGACCATGGTCTTTATGGAACTCACAATATTTGGGCTTATTCCTCTTGTCAGGATCTGTCATCATTTTTTCTGGCCAGTTTAGCTCCTCGTTGTTCTTGATTTCTTCCAAAATGTGGTTTATGTCTACTTTCAAAGGAGTATAATTTCCAAATTTCTTCAACATTTCCCATGATGTCTTTGCTTTTTATTGCTTGTTACCACCATTGTTCTTCTGATCCTTCTTCTCAACCTTCTCGGCCTCAACTTTGGTCTCCTCAGCATCCATGTTCTTCTTCGCAGCCATAGCTTCCTCAGTATTCATGATTTTGGTTACTTTTGCCATTAGTTCTGACATGGTCCTAGGCGGATCTTTGGCCAAAGTGTAGTACAATTTATTTGGCAATAGTCCACTCATCAAAGCAGTAATTGCTGTCTTTTTCTCGTAATCAATAACTTCGAGTTTCTCGTTATTGAAACGAGTTATATAATCCCTGGTGCTCTCACCCGCCTTTTGTCTAACACTTAACAAGTGTGCTACTCGTTTAACTAGTTTTGCTCCAAAACATAAATTTCCAAGAAAGAGCTCAGCCAGTTGAAAGAAAGTTGAAATCTTCCCCCAAGGAAGATTATTGTACCATATTTGAGCAGATTCGGTAAGAGTTCCTGAAAATACCCTGCATCTCATCTCATCTGGAACGGCATAGATATCGACAGCAGCTTGGTATTGTTCTATATAAAGGACATGGTCAGTTTTTCCATCATATTTAGGAGTCACAACAGGGGCCTTAAACTTTGATGGTGTGGGAAACTCCACAATTGCCTAGATAAAAGGTGTCCCTTGGACAAAAGTTCTTTGTAGAGGATTCTTGGCCTTGGCCATTTCCCCTAGTCTATCCTCCAACCTTTGAATAGATCCTTTCCATGCATCATTTCCCACCTCGATCTTGTTGGTTCGAGCAACTGATCGTGTTGAATTTGCCTCCTGGGATCTTTCATTAAAAGCAGTTGGTCATGACTGGGCAGAACCCTCCCTTAGATCAGATGGTCATCGAAAGTTCCTCGACACAGCCTTAGGAGGACTTCTATTCCTCCTAGGTCCCAAACGATCAAAAGGAGAGACCCTACTTAATCTCTCTAATGAACTAGTCCTTTCTAGAGAGAGAGTGATGTTTTGTTCAGTATCTGTAGCTCGTACTGATGAAGTGCGACCAGGTTGATAAGAAAAATCAACAGATCTCTTAGTGCGATATGAATCGGTACGTCTAGATCGAGATTCCTCTGGGAATAACGTTCGCCTAGTACGCGAAGAAGGTAAACGGATGTTTCTTTGAACGCTTCGTTGTCCTGATTGGGTAGATACTCCACCCTGGATAGTTTGTATGAGTTGTCGCATAGTTTCCTGCATGGCTATTTGGCCTTGGGCTAGATTAGCCATTATTCCGTCCAGATCTTGGACGTTCGGAGGAGCAGATGGATTCGGGGCGTTTTCAGCGTTTCGATTATTGGATTCAGGATTATCAGCCATTGATGATGAATTGTTTTGGTGAAAAATGATAATTACAGTCGTTTCCCACAAACGGCGCCAATCTGTTGATGTAAAAAATTAGATTATCTCTAATTATTTAATCACAGATAAAAATAAATAAGACAAAGAATTTTAAAGTGGTTCAGCCTTGAAAAGAATGGCCTACGTCCACTATTTTTATTATTGCTCACTGTTTGGAATTCTCGATAACAGGTTTTTACGAAGAAATTCTAAGTCCCCTGCTAATGAGGAGGTTACAATGTATTTATAGCCTTGAGGCTGTACAAATGAAAGGACAATGCGCTGTTCTCTAGTAGACATGTACATCTGTATGATAATAATAAGCATTTAATGCGCATTTATCCTCTTAATTATCCGGATATAAATGCTCTGTACGAGATGCAGCTCGGACTGCCTAAGCTGCTCGGACCGCTTAAGTAGCTCTGCATACATGAGTTTCTCGGTAGGATAAAGTTCCTCGGAGAACACTTGTTGCTCGGAGCACTAATCATACCACAACCCGTAAACCCATTTCCCAACAAAATCAGACAACCCCCAACCTTTATACCCGACACCAACCCGTCCCCAACCAAAAAAATGGCCGCCTACCTGCTATCTGAACCAAACCGCCTCCTGCAACCCGATCTGTCCAAACTTGGACTCTACCCGAGCTCAAACCCGATGACCCTCCTGGTCCAACCCGCGTCAGATACCCACGCAACCACCTGCCCCGACGCCCGACCCGCCACCGAACTCAAGGCAGCCCTGTTCAAAACCTAACATACACATAAACCCGAGCTTCGGCAATACCCGCCATAACCCATTTCGCAAATCCAAGCAACCCAATACCTGGAACCATCTCAAGCTAAACAAATCTCTTCCCAAAAAAATCGGAGCCAAACAAACTACTTGCATAAGTTACCTTTGAGATTTGGCCAAAATGGAATCCCTAAAATATCTCTCCACAACAAAAAAATATCGTGGGTCTACAAATGAGAAGGGGCATCTCATTTAAAAGAGAGAATATCATTAGAAAAAAAAGTACACAGAGAGAGAACGTGAGAGACAGAAAAAGAAAAAAAAGATAGAAAAACAGTAAAAAAAATGAAAAAAAATATAGTTTTAGGTTTAGAAAAACTTGTAGGTTCACTTTTTACATTCAGTTTTGTAATCTAGTCAGATTTTGTGACGAGTTTGGGATGCGTGTTCATGCACACAGTTGACACATGAAATGAGTGTGTATCGTATTTCTTTCTCTTTCTCTTTAGTTTCTTGTTTGTTAATTGTGCTTGTGCTGAAATTTTAATCATGTTTGGCTAAACACCCCATTCAAGGGGCGGGATAAAACGCGTGTGCTAAGTTATTTTATTTGAATAATTATTCGTTGATGTGTTATAGGATAATTAAATTGGGGAAAATCACACATTAATTTATATAACGAGAGTTAATAAATTAATGGTGAAAATTAATATTTGATTTTTGGATTTCACTTAGAGATAAGTATTATTCTTAAATTTAAATATTAACTATGTGTATGCAATTCAAAGATTCATACAAATTTTAATAAATGAATCTTACCGAATATTTTGTTGAAATGAGTATGAATCTTAATTTATTTATGTTATGACGATTCCCGATTTAATTGCTGAAAAAGATGAAATTGAATTTAGGATTTTAACGAGAGTTAAGTTTTAAATTCAATATTATTTTGAACTATTCAATTGAATAATTAGGACATTAAATTAATTTGACTACACGGTGTAATCCCACCTCTTTTCTCTTCTCATAAAGTCTAAACTAGATTATTTTTTAAATTTTCATAGTCATTTTAGTTGCATAAATTTTCGTTTCCTCCCTTGAAAATTCTTTTTAAATATATATAAAAAAAATTTAAATTTAAAAACACAAAAAGATTTTTAATAAAAATTGAAATTGCAAGTTTTCACGATAACCGTTTTAACGCTAGAAATTGGATTGATACCCAAATTTACCACGATACTGAATTTTCAACAAGTTTTGTAGGTAATTCTAGGAATTGTACTCGAAGTTTGACCGCAGCGACATTCCAATTCCATATCCGAAGGAATACAAATAAAGAGTTATCAGAGAGCGAGTGAGAGAGAGTTTAGAAGAGAATGGGAAAGAGTATTCCGAGGATGAGCGAGAGGGGGAGTTAGGAGATATAAGCCTAGAGAATTTTGAGAAAGAATTCGGGTTGATGGATGAGAGCCTCACTAGTGAATTCCACTATCTATTGGACTCATGTAGTCACCAAAAAGAGAGCGAATGGAAAGATGGGATAAATGAATTCCTTATCCATGAACATCCACCCGTGCCACTTGAGTCATCAAATGAGATTAAGGAGAGGATTCGAGTCCCGTCCCATGTAGAGCCCGACCTATGTATTCCCGGAGTTAAGAGAGATCTAGGTTTAGTGTGTCCCTCTAATTTCGATCGAGATGTGCGCTCCAAGCCTAGAAAAATAAGTTGTAATTCGATAGGGCACCATGTGGATCCCATTCATGATAGATATCACGAATTACAAGGTGACTCCTTTACCTTTGGGAAGGATCCCAACTTTTTCCGATTATTGGTATACGATGTTAGGACGGGAGAGACGAGGAGAGCATCGGTCCCCGTTCATGGGGTCGGGTGAGTTTTAGGAGAGAGAGATAGGTTGTCATACTCGCGACGTGTATGGGGTGATTTTTGTTGTATTTTTGAGTCATGTGTTAGAGTTATATAATGTCTTATTGCATTTTAATATTTGTTCGTTTTATTTTAGATTTTAGTCCTTATGATTGAGGACAATGCAAAAGTCTAAGTTAGGGGGGGTGACAAGAGCGTCTTTCAAAAACTTCACAGATTTTTAAAATGCCCCCCCAAAAAATTAAAAAATTTCCAAAAAGCCATAATTATTTTTCTTCAAAATAAGTAAAATTTAGAATTTAAATTTTTTCAAAATATCACGAAATTTTGTTTAAAGTCTCAATTTTGTAAAAAACTAAATGTAGAAAACCGAAATTGAGTGAAAATTGACGACTTAACGAATAAGTGTGGAAATTAATTAATCCGATGAGATTTCGAGCCTATCACTTTTTGAGAGTTTTAAAAGCAACCCGAGTTAATGGTTAACTCAAAAATCATTTCAATGTTTAAAAAAGTTCGTTGAGGATCTCAATACCTTTGTTTTGATCGGTTACGGAAAATGTGTGTGATGTTGGCTCAAAAAGTGCGCTAAAACATCTCTAAACTAAATTATTCTCGAGACGCATATGGTAAAATAATGAGCAGTTTGAACAATGAAGTAGGCCATCGTTTGTTCCCAAAAATGTTAGCCATAAAAAGTTGTGAATGTTTTTCCCCTTTTTCTATCCCAATTGAGCTGAATAAAATGTCTCTTTTCGTTTGATAACCCGAAAAAAAAATAGCCCGAAATTTCAAAAAATGAAAAATTCAGAAATTAAGTCTAAATGGTGCAATGAAAAGCGGGAAGAAAATAAAATAATGCTCAACAAAAATAGCAAGAAAAGAAAAGTGTGAAAAATTAAAAAAAAAAGGAAAAATAAGTGAAAAATGAGCAAAAGCACTGAAGGACATCATAAGAATATTTTTCAATTCCGAAATTCCCAACCATTTTTCTTTTTACCCAACGCACCTTATAACCCGAAAAAAGTCTTATCCGAGTTCGAATTGTAAAATTAATTATCACGTGAAGAGCTTAAGAAGCGAAAAGATAATGAGAGAGATCAATTGGTGTGAGTAAGAGGCAATGTTTTCCTTTTTCCAATGACCGTATTCCTACGAAGAGATCTTTTCAACATAAAAACATAGTCTTTCAAAATTATGTGCGTGAAATCGTGTTCCATTATTATTTACTCTTTTATATCACGCACACCGAGCGATATAGACACATGCCGAGTGATTCGATTGTGAGAGCATCCCGTGAGATTTTGAAATCAAAAATAATTTTTGAAAAAGTAATGTAATGATCAATCGGTGAAAATTGACGAGTTAATTATCAGCTTCGCACACACAGATGACAAATTGAGACTATTGAATATAAAATTATAGTGATTATTTTTATAAAGGTTTAAATTGTCCAATTTTTAAGTATTTTGATTTTTCTTTGAGTCGAAATGAATTTTGTGGGTATATTCACTGCAAACCCTGACGAGACACCACTCGACCTAATAGGGTAATCTAGGGGTTTAAAGTCTTGTTGTTTATGCTAAATGAATTCGCTTGACCGAGAAAAAGATATTCTATCCCAATAAATTTTTGAAGGGTCCTTAACTTATACTCTCATTCTTTTACATTGCTCGGAACATGCAAAGTTCTAAGTTAGGGGGCTTTGATTAGGCATAAATTCTTCACATTTATCCCCTTAATTTTAGTATTTTTATGTTCCCGTACATTGTAATTTATATGAATTTATCTCATATCTATGATACTAACCATTTTTGGCAAGTATTTCATGTTTTATGTATCTCTTATGTGTTTAGAAGGTATGTTATGCAAGAAAGTGCGAAAGAGAGTTCGAAACAGTGAAATAAACCAAGAAATAGGGAGTTCAAGGGCATTTTCATAATTTTACGGTCATATTCCGGAGGTGGGGACAAATAGAAAGTTAAAGAGCTTGAAATTATAAGAACACTAGAAAAAATGGCACCCCAATTCAACCTACGGTGAAGAAGTTAAGCCCATTTAAAGTTGAGAAAGAAATTCGAGGCAAAACGGTTAACGCCAAAATGAACCGATGGACCAGAACCGAACCGATACGCCTTTTGTCGCACTCCAAATGTGTTACAAAATCAGTTCTTTTAAAGAGTTTTGGCCCTATTTTGTAGCCAAAAGAGTTTTAGCATTTTAGGACTCTTCTAAACGATCCAAGACTTATATATACTCATATTAGGATTCTTTTAAGGGAGATTTCATTCATGTAAATGCTCCTAATCAAGGAGGAACTTCTAGGAGAAGAATTTACATATTTTGCACTTTTAATTCAAGATCTTTTCCTATTTTTCTTCAAGTTTTGATTTTTTCTTGCATGTTCTTGTACTTTAATCTTGGTAACCTTTATTTCCAGCACTTTTTTTTATTATTTCTCTTTTTTAATCTTACTTTTCACATAATTAGGATTTCATGCAACATAAATTCCTTGTTTATTCATAGTTTCATAATTTCTGGCTAGATTTCTAAGGGTTGGGATGCAAAAACCCAACCCGATGTGGCATGCATGACTATAAAATTAGTTTCCTGAATTAAATAAATGATTGAATCGTGTTGTGTAATAGTCACAACCGTCATAGGACTTTTTACCTAGTTTTCCCTATGTAACCGGGGTGTTTAAGAATGCGACGCGCGTGTTAGCTATTTTGACACCGCTTTATTATTACTCTTGATTAGGTATGATGCGGGCTAGTACCCTCATATGTGTAATGCTTGAGGTTAATAAAGACTGGATTTAATAAATTATTTAATTCACTACTAGTTTTATATCGGGTAAATTACTATGGTTTGGGCGATTGTATTCCAACATTTTTTCCTCATTAATTTTTAATTTATCACAATTATTTCACTTCTGCTAAGTAGTTTAATTTAATTTGCATTTAGTTAGTAGAAATCACATTCCACAAATTCATCACCTTTTTCCTTTTCTTTTCTCGAGTCAGTTTAGGGTTAGTCATCTTACCTATCGTCGTCACAAGCATTCGTCCTATTTTCCTGAGGATTCGACCCCATCTTATCGGGTTTTTTACTTACGCGCCCCAGTTTCACTTGAACCGTAATTAACAGGCACTAGAGACACATTTTCAGTCGCGTCAATAACCCCTCGATATTTGTTTCATGGTTCAGCAAGAAAAGGTAACTTCATACATTATATGTTTCATTTTGGCATTAATGTATATATTATTTCATTAAGTAACTAGCCCATTGATTTATATGTTTACTCAAACCTTGGTTCCAACTTTAAGTGAAATAGTTCCACAATGCGAGCAAAGATATTATGTGAGACGTCATCACGACAACTTAAAAAAAGAGTTTAGAGGTAAGTTATTTAAGGATATGTTTTGGAATTGTGCTGGCCCATGAAACGTTGTATATCTTAATAAGGAAGTGGAAGACCTAAAAATAATTGATAATAAGGGTTTTAGGCCGTTAGATGATGGGATACTCCCTAAGCATCAGTCTAGGTCATGCTTTGCCATTAATTAAGGTGTAATATTCTCATTAACAACCATTTTGAGGTATTTAATGGGTTCATAATTGATCTCGGGGATAAGCCCATCATTCCAATGATGAAGTCCAATAGGAACATGATAATGGCTATAATAAGAAAGAATATCGACAAGATGAGAAATCACTTTAGCCCCACCAAAATGTCATGTACTCCTCACACGTCAATATTATAAGGGTAAAATCGTATTTACCCCTTCATTTTAAACGTTTGGCATTCTTCCTCATACTTTATGAAAAAACGCTAACTCTCCTGTTCAACCTAAATTTTCATGCAATCTTGGACAAATGTAGTGGAAGTTGCGACATATTGACGCTGAATAATTAATATTTGACCCTGATACATTATATGGTATGTGAATTTTTCATGTGTTTAACTTGGAATTAATTTTAGTTTCATATTTTTTTATTTCTTGTTGAACTTGACATTGATATTGGTCATTGGTTTATACAAAAAAAACCCTAGTTTTTTTTATATTTTTTAACCTATGGAATCTATTATCTCCACATTCTTGTTGATTATTAGGATATTCAATAATAACCCCTTTTTTCTCATGTTGAATATGTTGTATGTATCAAAACTTCGTATCTTTATCCTTTTTTCCATTATGCATGCGTTATTACAAATGAAAATGAACCTTATTTCAATGCTGAGTTGCACCGTGGTGCCTATTTTCAAGATAAATTAGAAAAATCATATGTAGGTGGACTTGAAAACCCCTTTGATTTTTGTAATCCAGATAGATTGTCCCTCCACGACTTATTTGAAACGCTTAGAGAAAATGAGTTATTTGAAAAAATCTTATCGTATCGTGTTGTGTCGGTCCAAAATACGACCCGTTGACTCGAATTGTAACCCCTAAAAAATATGTTAGTGCACTAATAAAGGTGCGAAACCATGATAGAAATAGAATTTGACGTGTGGAATGTTTTTTTGTGGAATAAGTGAAATAAGTGAGGGACTAACATGAGTTAAACATAAGAAAATGAAGTGTTAGAAAAGTTTGGAGTCCCCTTCGTTTCACATTCCCCATTTCCTTTTACCCTTCCGGTTCCGCAGGTGCAATAGAGTGAAGGTTTGTATTTAAAAACCCTAGCGAGTTCCGCCACCACCACTGTGTGTCTGTGGGGGGTAGTAAGTGGAGCGATGGATGATGTATGCGAAGGAAAGGAGTTATCATTCCCAAAAGAAGAGGAAACGATCATGCAATGGTGGAGTGACGTCAAAGCCTTCGAGACACAGTTGGAGCGCACCAAACACCTCCCCGAATACATCTTCTACGAAGGCCCCCCCTTTGCCACGGGTCTCCCTCACTACGGGCACATATTAGCTGGCACCATCAAAGACATCGTGACCAGGTACTAGACACCAAGTCACCCGCCGATTCGGTTGGGACTGCCACGGCCTCCCCGTCGAGCACGAGATCGACCTCAAGCTTGGGATTAAGACCAGGGAGGATGTTATTCAAATGGGAATTGGGAATTACAATGAAGAGTGTAGGAGTATTGTTACCAGGTATGTTTACCAGTGGGAGACCAGGACGGGGAGGTGTATTGATTTTACCAATGATTATAAGACTATGGATTTGGAATTTATGGAGTCTGTTTGGTAGGTCTTCTCCCAGCTATTTGCCAAGGGCCTCGTCTATAGAGGCTTCAAGGTTTGTTAATCAAAATTCACTCTTATTTACCCTCATCAATCCTATATCTATTAGACCTCAATTCAAATTTGTTATACCTACTAATGGAGAACACTTCATTTTAGGGATTGGAATTGATTTGTTTTCCATTCATTTTTTACTTTTCGTTCGGTACTTCATTTCAACTACATCCTTTGTAAATATTAGTTATAAATATGAAAATTGTTGACTTGGACTACTCTCATCTCATTTTCCAACTTCAACTATTTTACAATCACTATCCAACTTTGTAATCAAACTCACTCTTACCTCATTTTTACTCTTGATTTCAAATAAATTTTATGAAAATCATAGTTATGGATAAGAAAAGTGCTCTGTACTGGAAAACATATCTCACACAACCCAAAGAGATGGTTTTCATGCGAAACTCCAAAAGTACTTTTTCCAATAATATTTGAACTTGTTATAAAAATGAAATATATTTAAATCATTTTCCAACATTATAATAAAAAATGCCCTAAATGAAATAAAAGATCTTGTTTCGATAAATTTTTATGAAACACTTCTACTTCAACATGGTATACCGCTAAACGGTGGGGGAACTGATCGAGCACTGCAAAAACTACAAAACCATTCAATAATACACGTAAAAGATTATTATATCATGCACATTGAAAAAAAGTTGTGCCTATGATTGCAAAATTAAGAGAATATCGCAATCTTGTTGTTACCCCTTCCTACTAATCCTTTATGTTATTACATTGCCATTGTAAACGAACTTAAAGTTGAGTACCGCTATGACTATTTTTTTACAACATTTATCAATCCACGTGAAAATGGTACACATATGTGAAAGTTATTTCAATATATTTTAGTAGACTCTAATAGATCTTTTTCAACCAAATTAGATAGGTCACGATACAATGCAAACCAATGTGTAAATTCAAAGAAATTAAGCCTTCTTATAATATATGCACTTTGTAAATAAAATGAATTTACTCCTCTTACTGCCTTTTATGTCACAACATTAGAAAGACAACTGATTTACATGATATGTCCATGAATAAACTTACTCAAATAATGTGATTGTGGATTCTATCAAAACATGAGGGGTGGATGGGAAGTTGAGGTCAACATTCATAATCATGTATAAAATTATACTATCCATTTCTTGTGAACTAAACACATTACATATCTTGGCATTGATGAGTAAAAGAACAAATGAGAAGTAAATGTAGAAAAATATGACAAATTTAAAAACAAACAAACCTTTGTTACTTGGGTCATCAATTAAAAAAACACCCCACAATATTTGAACTTCAAATCAATCACCAGTCATGAAAATATGATAATGATGATTCCATGATATAATTCAATCACCTTGTTTTACAACTTTAAACTTATAACATTAGATTGAAAATATTACAAAAAAATGCAATGTAAGACTATCACATACGTGAAAAAAAGCTCCAGTTATAAAAATTGGGGGGGGGGGGGGGGAGCATAGAGAGAAGAGAATGGTTCAGGAGATTTGAGGAAAAGGAGAGGAAGCACCAGAAGACGGAGAAGTTAAGAGGATAAGATATGCGTGGTAGGAGAAGATGAGTAAGAGTTTTATGTAGACTCAAGCCAAACAGACAAAGTGATGTTTGGGAATCACAATGAAAACATTCTTTCGGTATGTTTATAAGAAAATGATGAGTAGATGCTTTAGCAATAATGTGTATCTCAAAATAAATTGAGCCCTAGAAAATGTGGCAACAAGTACGTAACTCCAAATTGAATCATAGGAGTGAGTAACTAGTATATTGGGATCGGTGGGACCAACAATGGAGGAGTGGGTTAGACCTACGGTGAAGGAGAAAGGAGCCGATGAGATAAAAGAGAATGGAGGGGCGGTAGTGAGGAAAAGATATGGAGAGCAGTGAGGAGGATATGAGGAGCAAAGTGGAGAGTGAAAATGAGGGATTTTGACTACAAGACGGACGGGCGGACAAGTTAAATTTTTGTCACTGGTGGAGAAAACTTCCTTTGTTGGTTGATAAAAATTATATAATAGTAACAATTCTGGTTTCAATCCTATTTTTCTAGATTTCTATTTGCCCTTGTCCAATTAGAAAATTGAGGAAAACAAAGGAATTTTTATTTTTAAATTGTATTGTACAAGTTGTTTTTGTCCTAATATGTTCACTTGCAATAACATTGTTTGGGTGTTTTGCTGATGATTTTACTTTCTTTTGCTTTTTTGCGGGTTATGCCTTATAGTACTGACTGCAAAACTCCATTGTCCAATTTTGAAGCAAATTCAAACTATAAGGTTTACAGTCATAACCTTCTATTTTATTCTTTACTTGTCTGTTCAACCGTTTGTTCTTTTATCTAATGGTTATGAAACGACACCTATGGGTTGAACCTTTCTAACATCCTTGAAATTGGTTAACTCTCTAAAACAAATAATGATTTTGGCTTTAGCACTAGAAGCATCAGAAAAAAAATGAGCCATTACCATCACTATCAAACCTGCTTGAGTCTGTCAAATCATTTTTTAACTTAAATTTTTTTCACTCAAGCAAAGAATTAGACTCTTCCAATTTAAGGGACACGTTTTTCAAATTTTCAACAATTCCTAATAGGGTATCTCTCTCTCCCTCAATCAAAGCAAACTTTTCCCTAAGAGTCTCTTCATGTGCCACAAACTCATTGACTAAAATATTTTTGTACACTTTAGCGCAAACAGAAACCGTCGAATTTTTAAGGTCTTCCAATTCTTTTTCTGAAAATAGGACCCTATTAGAACTTTCCTTCTTGGACAATTTTAAAGCAAAAAAGTCGTGGTCCAAGGAAAAAAAATTTCACGATAAAAATCTCTTTGATTTTGAACCGTTTGCAAAAGATCCAATGCGGATTTAAAAGGAGAATTTTCTTTTTCCAAAAAGTCAATTATTTTAGCAAACGCCAAATTCAAACGGTTTATATCATCAAAACTCTGACTCGTGTCATCAAAGGGGCCATCAGATTAGATAAGTATTCCATCGAAAAAATTATGATTTTTCACGAAACTGTTTTTTCAGAAAAAGTCAATATCACACAAATTTTTGCGAAATATCGTATTACGCGATAAATTAGCGTAACCCGCTCTGATACCAATTTGAAAACGTGAGTATGTGATATCGATTTGAAATTGTTTGCAAGTTTCCAAGTAAGACTTATGTAATTAGAGTCCATTTTTAAACCAACACAATTCAGCCCCTACACATGCATCTATGTGTGTGCGTATGTAAACCTATAAATAGATAAAGCATGTGACACAAATATTAAGGAAAAATCACCCAAGGGAAAAACCTTTTATTTCTAGAACTTTGAAGAATTCACAAGACCATTGACTTACATACAACCTGATAATTGCCCACAAGTGTAAAGCACGGTGTCTTCGTCAAACTTCCAAAGCAACGGGTAGAAATAATGTCGGCTGGAATCTCCTGCAAGAAATCTAGGTGCTCAGCAATGAAGAAGAAAACGACTTATCCACAAAAGCAAAATTTATAAGGAATCCCTCCACAATAGCATGTAGCTCTCCAGTTGTAGGGTTCTCCCCACATAGTTGAACAACAACAATGGTGTGTTCTTTAACACAAAAATAATTCACTAAAGCATAGTGGGATTTTTGTGAATTGTAAACAAAAAGGGATTAAACTCGAAAAGAAGAAGTAAAAAAAGATTCTGCTTTCACAGTTTTTATGTTCTATAAAACGCTGGGACTTCTTGAGAAAAACGTTACTATTTAATGAGTATTTATAATAAAAATGCACTGCCTCGAAATAAGAGCTCGTTCGAACATGTCGCTCGAACGAAGTTCTCGTGTCGCTCGAATGACTTCTCACGAGATGTCTATGTCGTTTGAAGGAGAAAAGCAGGTCCTTCGAATGAGCTATCAAACGAGATTCCACTAGAGCTTGTAGATAATTTCGATACGAATGCATGGCCGCCAGTTTCGTATTTTTTTATTTTTTTATGAATTAGTTATGATTTTTCTGCGGAAAGGTGTCCGAGAACGAAATCTTTAGAAAAATATTTGATAAAAATATTCCAACACTTTAAGTGAGGCGCTAAGGAATTAAAACTCAACCTTATTAAAGTAAACTTTGCGGAGTCTTTTTGCAGAAGAACTTGATATTCGGATCCGTCTTTTATGCTTGAATGTTCTTGAATGCTCTTCAACGGTGTAGCGGTAAAAGACATAATAAATTGATTATCGACTTATAAAAATATGTCCTTGCAAATCTCCCCCTATGTCTATGTCGGTACATACATAAAAATACGAATTATCAAAAACCAAAATGTCTATACAAATCTACCCTCCCATGAATAAATCTGCAAGTTCTCAAACTGTTCTTTAAAAATCTTCGTCAAATCTTCTCAAAGCTTTTCCCATCAGGGTGTGCAACATCATGATCTTCAATCTTTGTACTTACACACATGAGATAAAGCAAATACCGATCGTGAAGCATCGAGTTTGAAATGAAAAAAGAATAATCATTAATAAATCAGATCTCTCCCATAATGCAAAAACTCCCCCATAACATGATAATTCTTTCTCCCCCTTTTTATGATGTTCCCAAATAGACAGATAAGAAGAAACAATCAAAACATGGAGTGTCACGACAAAATGCATAGAAAACAAAGATCAAGCTACGCTCATGCAAAGGTATGTCTAAAAAATTTCACAAACTATTTGTGATTTTTAAATTTTTTATACAAAAATAGGATACTAAAAATCACACCATGAATTTAAACTCAAGCGAGCAAGTCATGAAAACGGAATGTATGGGTGTGAACACATTCGATAGGTAAATAAACTCAATCAATCATATGTACACGATGAATACATTTATTCCAAATGAATGAACATCAAAAGTATCCTTCGGTGTAAAAATTTGTTGAATTTAGATGACATCGTCTTATGCAAATCAACAAATTAAAGTCAAAATGACTTCCACACTCATAACCTCGAAAACTACGTAGCACTTTTTCAAGAATTTCAAGGTCGTGAAAACCCGTTTAAATTCTCCATCCAAACACCCTCATATATATGTTGTTTTAGAGGAAATGTAAATTCTCAAACATTGGAGAATTGGTACAAAAACCTAAAAGGCCCATATTTGGCAGGGATTTTTTTTATTGCCTTTAAATTTTTTCAGGTTCTTTTAAACCTCCTTGGACCCCGAATAATAAAATTCCTCAATTTTTAGGTCCAATTTAAACGTCATCTTAATCGCAAAGGATAAAAAATAATCTTTCGTAGCCCTTCACCATTTCTAAACAAAGCACACAAACTCACAAACGGCTCTTACATGCACAACTTTCTTATCATGTTTTATCGCGCTTGGTTCGTTTTAAGGATAGGATTGAAGTGAAAACACCCAACAAACATGTGATAAGACAAGCACAATAATCAAACAAATCCATGCATGTGTGCAATAAATGAAATCATGAGTCAAACATGTAGGAAATAACACTTAATTACATTTTAATGACTCCAAACATTATAAAGCACATGGATGAATTGACCTATTGTCTCAAAACACTCTCAAATAGTCACATAAAAAATGGAATGATGTTGTGACTTGTTCATCCTAAGTGTCCATCCATAAAAGGTTATAACAAAATACAAAAAGCTTTTTGGATTTTTCAAAAATTTTATCAAAATAAAATCTCTTTGTATTTTTCAAAACAAAAATCTTATACAAAAAGTACATGTCACAACGCTAGAAAACATGCATATCATGAAATAAAAAACTAGCGTATGACAAACATACGAACACAATCATCTATATGATATGGAAAGAGAAGAATCATGTGCAAGCAAACGAGAATCAACATGTCTAAAATCTAATGCCTTTAAAAGTGATTTTCTAACCCAAATAGATGTGAAACGTCGTGTGGGGGATTTAGGAACTAAGGGAACACCAGACATAAACTTCCTAGGATATTTTCCTGGATCAAAATAAAAATGCCTAAGGTGACCTTTTCTACGATAATATGAACATGTGTAAACGGTTGGAACGACACCTATGGGTTGACCTTTTCTAACATCCTTGAAATTGCTTAACCCTCTAAAACAAATAATGGTTTTGACTTTAGCACTAGAAGCATGAGAACAAAATGATCTATTACCATCACTATCAAACCTACGTGAGTCTGTCAAATTATTTTTAACTTCAATTCTTTTGACTCAAACAAAGAATTAGACTCTTCCAATTTAAGGGATTTTTTTTTCAAATTTTCAATAATTCGTAAAAGGGTATCTCTCTCTCCCTCAATCAAAGAAAACTTTTCCCTAAGAGTCTCTTCACGTGCCACAAATTTGTTGACTAAAATATTTTTGTCCTCTTTGGCACAAACACAAACCATCGAATTTTTAAGGTCCTCTAATTCTTTTTCTAAAAATAGGACCCTATCAGCACTTTTCTTCTTGGACAATTTTAAAGAAACAAAGTCATGGTCCAAGGAAACAAATTTTTCACGATAAAAATCTCTTTGATTTTGGAGCATTTGCAAAATATCCAACGCGGATTTGAAACGAGAATTTTCTTTTTCCAAAAAATCAATTCTTTAAGCAAACGTCAAATTCAAACGATTTATATCATCAAAACACTGACTCGTGTCATCAAAGGGGGGCATTCGATTAGATAAGTGCTCCAGCGGAAAAATTACGATTTTTCACAAAATTATTTTTGCAAAAAAATCAATATCACACAAATTTTTGCGAAAAATAGGAATACGTGATAAATTAGCGTAACCCACTCTGATACCATCGGAATGGAGACAAGTAACACTGGGTTGGCTCATCAAGTGGACACGCATGATGAGAACCTATCAAGGTTGGAGGAGACGGTCCTAGATATGTACGCTTTCATGAAGCATAAGTTGGGCAAGGTCAAGGGGAAGGAGAAGACGGTGGAGGTGGACGAGGATGAGGACGTCCCTGCTTCATCGCTGATATGCGCAGACTCGCCACTATATGATCCAGTTCCCATCTTGACTCCCTTCGAGCGGCCTATGTCAATAATCGATTGAATAGGAGTGTTTTTACTCGACATATATGATGACCAACCGATAGTGAGGGGCTTAAGGGACCAGAGAACCCTCCCGGGTATGCCGGTTCATAGACGTTTCCTTCAAGACATTGAGGCCAAGGTGCTCATTATGCATGTGATGCCCAAAAAGGAGAACTTCGCATTGTGGTTGTGCGAACAATGCAGCGTGACACATACTGAAGGGTGTCTCAATGCGTATATTATTTGGCCTTCCTCCTTCGACCTACTGATGACTCTATTCATTGACATTATTTGTATCTATTTTAGTTGGACACTTGGATTATATTTGTATTATTATGATTTGTTACATTTTGGTTTGGATATGGATTGTATTTCAATTTTATTTGGATATAGAATTATATATGCAATGATTTGGTGCATTCTTTCTACTTTATTTGGATATATGTTGAACATGTACAATTTTGATATAACAGGTACAAATATACTGTTGGGCAGTGGCAGTGGCCATACTGCCCAATAATTTTTTTTTAAATTCTACCCAGAATTGTCATGGTCATTAACCGTGACAAGTTTCTTTATCACGAGCTTATCACGGTCATTAACCGTGACAAGTCCATGATAAAAAATATTGCCAGCCCCATACTTGTCACGGTCATTGACCGTGAAAATCCGACAATTTTGGTATAGTGTTGATTAAATAAATTTGTGAATAAATTACTTAGTTGTAATTGCATGTTTATTGGATTCATTTATGCATGTTTTTCTTACTCGTAGAAATAAATTTGCATGTTAATTAAATAATTACTATGTGGTGTGTCATCATAATCAAAATGAATAATTTGAGTAGACATAGTTTGAGCACATTTCGGGATGATTTGGGGAGTCGTTTAGATGTTTTAAATATCTAAAATTAGGCTGGGCTATAGGTATACCATTTCTGGAGTTATTGGTCCAATCCGGTTATGGTTTCGGGCTCATTTGGGGGGGTCCAAATGTGGGGTTCATAAGATAACTCGAGATTAGTGGTTATATTAAGTTAATAACTATTAAGAAAATATTTTATATCCACCACAACTAAACTCTAGCATCCCCACACCCAATTGGAGAGGTTATCAAGGTTAGAGAAGGGAGGAAGATCAAGATAAGGGAGGAAAACTAAGATCCAAGAGAAAGAGATCCTAAATAATCAAACTAAGGCAAGAATTCTCTTGCTAAATTAATTTCTGATATATTTCTTAATTCATTTATGTATTATCTTATATAAATTACTAGGTTAAAATTGAAAAATTGATGATGATATGATGAGAATAAACATTATGCATGTTGAAGAACAAATCTGAATTTTTGAAGTTTAACTTTTTGGTGTCAAGCCCAAAAATTGGAATCATTTTAATCTTGAATTGGATCTTAGAAACCATATTGTAAGATTTTCATTTGGTGATTCTCATTCATGTATAGAACCTTAAATCTGAGAATAATTGATTAGGTATATGGACTCAAAATGGGGTTAAATGAACTCTAAAGTTGGTTAATTTATGGGATTTGGGGTATAATCTGTATTTATTTGTGTAATTGATCATCTAAATAGTGTTAGTTAATCGTGGGTGGATTTGAGACTATGAATCCCGTTTTGAAAAGTAGGCCAAAATCTGGGTTCCGCACTATTTTTCGTTAATCTCATTAGAACCACATTGAAGGTCATTCGAACGAGAATTGACATTCGTTAGAATAGATGTAATGTCGTTCGAACGAAACAGTAGATTTCGTTCGAACGATTTGTTGTTTCGTTCAAACGAACATTTTAGGTTTGGGTCAAGTTAGGACAGGGGAAACGTCTGAATGATTTTTCTAGACTCAGGCAAGTATGTGGGAGGTTATCCAAGTGAACATATGTTTTATTAAAAATGAATTTATGTCACTATTTTCTTAATTAGAAATTTGACAATTAACTAGATGGTTAAGTCTTAAAGTGGGAATATTAATAGGAGATTAAATGGGAGAACATCCTATCGATTGGGGTTACGTGTGTCTCGGGACTATATCATGCGTCGGTATAGGTGGGTAGGTATTATGTAGGTCATTATTTTAGGTACTACTTGGCAGCACCACTTACGAGAGGTAGGTATAGATGCTGGGATCCATTGACATTGTCGGGATATGGACCGTGCAATAGTGTAATGCGTAGGGACCACCCCACTTGTATGTGTTTTGTGGTGTCCATTTGGATGAGAGTCTCCTCCAGACTTACCGATAGATCACGAATGGGACACTAAGGGTAGATGCCTTTATGTGTCATATATATGTAAGGACATATATAATTATATAAATTAATTGAGAACTAATATTTTGTCTAATGATGTAGACAGTTGATAATGAGCCTAATACTACATAAAATGCATAATGAATGTTATGTTATTTTGTGGATAGTACAGTCAGGGTACTCTATAAAGTAGAAGCACACGTGTAGACTATTAGCTTCCGTACATGAAATATGCTAGATGCATTGAACGTTTTATTATTATAGTTATCAGACTTTCATATCTGGGACTTGGGTTAATATGCGTATAATATTGCACTTATGTGAGGAATGAGATACTTAATGCATGCGAGTGCCGATGGGAGGTAGCTTTGATTTAACTACATTATTGCATTTTGAATTTATAAGATAATTCTTACAAATCTAGGGTGCAAATTATAAAATATTTTTCTCCTGGTTTTGTCTAGACAGGGACAGCAGGGTTGACTAGATAATAGACTTGAGGTCATACATTGCCCAACACTCATCAGCTCGTTTGATTCTAGTTTAAGTTATTATTTCTCTTTCAATTATTTAGTATTTCGAATATTGTATGGGCATAAGCCAAAAAATTATTATTAAATCTTTTAAGGCTAGTCGTACTTATGTTGGAGTTTCATTACTATCTGGATATTGGATTTATTAATTGGTATCATTTATTAATCAAATCAGTTTTATCGTGCATATTATTTTAAAAATACAAATGTTTTATTATGGTTTGATGCTGAGAATGATATAGATTAATAGACAAACCCCATCTTCCATGTAATCATAAAGCCTTTAGCCAGGGCTTTTAGGTTCTCCCACAGTTGGCCCTGGAAATGTGGGTCAGGATTGTCATAAATATAAAAGAAGTCTTAATTGTCATTTTTGGAGATGATGAGATGGACCACTTATGTAATCACACCTACATGTCTAACAGTCACCGAGTTCGAAATCCACACCACAATGTCCACATGCCCAATTTTTTTCTTACTGGGTTTGCATATACAAAGCTTCAATGAAACCAATATCACATAATCTCCCAAATAGCGGTGGGATATTTGAGTCTTCAACATGACTAAGACATCCCGGGCATAAATACTATAAACTTCTTATGGTGGGCTCGGACAAAGATTTGTTGGATCCCCTACAGTTCCATAAAGGAAATAATTGAACTTATATGTAAAGCTTCCCCTTCATATCACGGGTGTTTCCTCGACTCAGTTGTGCTTTTTGGCAGTTTTGTTTCAAGTTAGACAAGTTTTTTGACATACTCCAACTTGAGGGGAGTGTTAGAAAAGATAAAACCCACTTAAAGAATGGATTATAATGAAGTAATCATTATAATTTCTCTTAAAGAATAGTGATGTAGCTTCTCATAAGAGTATACACTACTTATTATTGGCATAAATGTATGACTATATGCGAGTGGTTAAATGTGTAATAATATATGAGCTAAAAGAAATTAACCTAGAGTTGGAACCTCCTTACTTTGGTATTTCCCATGTTTTGTTTACTCTTATCTCTTCTATTTCACCATTTTTAATGGTCAACCACACTAATATGCAATTCCGGCCTTTTGGAACTATGAAATGGGTCATGCTAATGGCACCAGATTTTTTTTTCGGCACCACACAATGCTTAAAAGTATCGCTTAAAAATCTCTAATACCAATTTGTAAAAATGGTGTCATACTGATTTGAATAAATTCGCAAATTCCAATTAAATACTTATTTAATCACTTGTCAATTTTTAAACCAAATTAAATAAGCCTAACACATGCAACTATGTGGGTAAAATCAAACCATCATAAAAATTGCTGACACACAAATATCAGGAAAAAACCCAAAAAGAAAAACCTTTTTATTTCACTATGTAAAATAAATTGCAACTTACATACACAATGAAATCTGGAAAAAATATCATGCAAATACTCACATATATACGCAGCCTAGAGTCAGCAATAGAACACCCGCAGCAGCCCACACGAACACCCAGTATCAATTTAGCAAGGAATACTCACGAACACTCCCAAATGGCACACAGTCGTCAGCCGTAGAGATAGCACTCCACAAAGAGAAACTTCACCAAAGTTGAATCTCAGGTTCCATAACAATTCACTAAACTATTAGGATTTTGTGAATTGAAAAACAAAAGATTATAACCTTAAAAGAAGAAGACAAAAGTGTTATGATGTTTTGAAGTTTGTGTATAATGAAAATCATCAGAGCTTCTTCACGAAATAAGACTCGTCTAACACTCTTTATATAAAAAAAATTGACCCGACAACTCGCTTGAACGAGGACAGATGTCGTGTGAACGACATCACGCGAAACTGCTATATCGTTTGAACGAAATTAATAGGTCGCTCGAATGACCTTAATAAAACAATTATTTAAAAACTTTGACTCTACACTTAAAAAAAATATTTTAACGAAAAACAAAGCCTCAAGTGTTTAAAAGCAGTTTAGAAAAATTATCCGACACTTAGAAAAATATCATAACACTCTAAATGAACCGTTAATGGACTAAAATACAACCTTACCAAAATTCATCTTGCAGAGGCTTAAATGATGAAGAATGTTGATATTCGGATCCGTCTTGATGCATGATTGACCTTGAATAATTCTTCGACAATTTTAGCGGTATACGACATACACTAATGTAAACTGGGACTTATAAAATATGTCCTTACAAATCTTCTCCTATGTCTATGCCGGTACAAACTAAAAAACATATGAATTATCAAATAAAAATGCCTATACTAATACCCTCCCATGATCCCAAAACTGAAAAGGTGACTAAAATGCAAGTCTAAAACTTTTCTTCAAAAATCTTCAACATCAATTCTGTAAATCTCTAAGTTTTTCTCATTAGGGAGTGCAAAATATGATCATCAATCTTTATATCTACACACATGAGACAAAGCAAATATCTTTGGTACGTATCGAGTTTAAAATGAGATAAATGTAAATCAAAACACATATCGAATCTCAATTCTCCCCCATACTGTAAAACACCCCCATAATTCAATCTCCCCTGTTTTATTTTTCTGAAATAAATAAGGAAAAGAATAAACACAATAAAATTGGAGTATCACGACAAGCAAAACAAAGAACAACGATCATCAAGGATATACTCAAAAGCATCCCACAAACTATTTTTGATTTTTCAATTTTTTAAACAAAATACAAAAATAATTTTACAAAAATCACACACCATGAATTTATACTAAGACAACCAAATCATGAAAATGGAATGAATGGGTGTGAACAAATTCGATAGGAAAATCAATGCAATCAAACAAAACATATGTGGGCGATGAATACGGATACTCCTAACGAATGATCTCAAAATTATCCTTAGATGTCAAACTATGTGAATTCATGTCATATCAACTCTATTTAATCAACACATCAAAGTCTAAAATGATTTCTACACCAATAACTTTCAAAACTATATAACGTTTTTTCAAGACTTTGTGAGGACGTGCAAACCCGTTGATTATTTTCATCCAATACCCCTCATAAATAATAATGCATTTATTTTTCTTTTGAGATGGTCTAAACTAAATGGCCGTTTTTTTGGCATATTTATCTCTTTTTTTTTTAAAAAAAAATTGGGGTCTTTTCAAATGGTGGCTTTCAACAAATTCCTCACGAGCAACGGTTCTTACATGAACTACTTTCATTGTCGAGTTTTATCGCACTTGGTTCATTTTAAAGACAGGATTGAGATGGAAACACTTCGACCAACATGTGATAGACAAGTACAATAATCAAATAAATTTGTGCAAGTGGGTATTAAAGGAGACTAAGAGTCAAATATGGAGGTAGTAATCTCCAATAACATCTTAATGACTCCAAACATTATAACGCACAAAAATGAAACGATGACGCATATCAAAACACTATCAAATAGTCACATGGATATGGAATGACGTTGTGACTCGGTCATCTTAAATGTCCATCCATAAATAGTGTAAACAAAATATAAAACTCTTTTGTCTTTTTCCAAAAATTTATCAAAAAAAAATCTTCTCGGCTTTTTCAATTTTTTCAAAAAAATGAAAATCTTTTTGTATTTTTCCAAAAAAATTCAAAAATAAAAATCTTTTTGGTTTTTCAAAAAATATATCAATAATGGAAAACATAGATAAAAAAATGGTACATACTAGCAATAGGCATAAATATCATCATAAAAATCATCCTATGCTAGGAGACAAGTCTAAACCTCAACCAGTAGGTGACGTGGAGTTTCCAAAGGTGGTGACATCCTATGAAAAACATCCATCAAGTCATGTGAAGTCTTGACTAAAAACTTTACTTGCTCCCTAATATGTGCAAAATCTCTCACGTAATCCTCCGGAGCATCATGTGTGAGTGCGTGTGTGTAAACACGTGTAGTAGCAAAACGTAACATATTACCCAACTTAAAACAAAGCACTCTAAGGTGTCCTCAGGTGCAAACATACACCGGCCTAGGAACACCTCTCTCAAAACATCTATGGCGTACTCTCCTATCCTGAACAGGATGCCTAGGTTAGTTAGGTTGATAGCCATATAAATCAATCACAAACTCAGGAACTGGCTCGGGTGCAACATGTGAAGTGGACGTACCATCATAACCTATTACTAGTCTCTGAACATTACCTTAAGCGGGACCGAGGAACATCTTTCCTACCTTCCTAGATGTATCCTTTATAGTGACCTTTATTTTCCGAGCACGTTCAAGATCTCTCTCTAATTGTGACACACGGGCTATAAGTTCACTCTTCTCCCGATTTACGACGATCAATTGCTAACTTAAATTAATCTTCACCTTCTCTAGATAACTCGTAGACATCTCAAATCTTCTCAGACACTCAATCTCTCTCTCCAAATCAATCACCCTAAGACTAACTCCTTATTCAATTTCTTAGTCTTTAAGGTCTCGACATATAAATCTCTAAACACAATCTCAAATTGAGTAGTTAAGTTTTGAAGTTTAGACTCTTTGAACGCGTTTGTGCCTTCATGGGTAAGATGTAAAACATCTCACGCTTCTTTAGATGTGGTGCACGTCATAATACGTCGGAACTCCTCAGGAGGGACGACACCAGAAATTGCACTCATCGCACGTGAATTAAAAGTGCTCCACCTAAACTCATCATCAGTCCACTCAGTCACGGCTTTGAGATAAGATACGTTTTCTAGGGTGACGGTGAGAGGAGTCCAGCCTCTTTCACAAACAACCCAAACTCTTTCATCGATTGCTTTTAAATGCGATTTCAAACGGGCTTTTCAATAAGCACAATTAGACCCGTCAAAAATTGGCAACCGATTATAAAAGTTTTCATTCGGAAGCATTGCGACAATTTTTCAAAAACACCGATTTAAAAAAAAAATCAGTATCACAAAATTTTGTGGAAAAAAGGAATTCACAATTAGTGAAACCTGCTCTAATACCAATTTATAAGTGTGGTGATGGCTTAAAAAAGCTCTGATACCAATTTGTAAAAGCGGTGTGATACTGATTTGAATAAATTCGCAAATTCCAATTACATACTTATTTAATCACTTGTCAATATTTAAAGTAAATTAAATAAGCCTAACGCATACAACTATGTGGGTAAAATCAATCCATCATAAAAGTTGACACACAAATTTCAGGAAAAAAACTAAAAGGGAAAATATTTTTATTTCACCATGTAAAATAAATCGCAACTTACACACACAATGAAATTTTCAATGAATATCATGCAAATACTCACATAGACACGAAGCCTATAGTCAGCAATGGAACAACCGCAACAGCGCACACGAACACCCATTTTTAAAAACCCACGAGCACTCTCAAATGACACACAGTCGTCAGCCGTAAAGATAGCACTCCACAAAGAGAAACTTCATCAAAGTTGAATATCGGGTTCCAAAACAATTCACTAGTCTATTGGGATTTTTGTGAATTGAAAAATAAAATATTTGAACCCAAAAAGAAGAAGACAAAAGTGTTCTGCTGTTTTGCAGTTTGTGCAAAATGAAAATCGTCAGGTCTTCTTCACGAAACAGGACTCATTTAACACGCTTTATATAAAAAAAATGAGTCGGCAACTTGCTCAAATGAAGTCCCAGTGTCGCTTGAACGAAAATATAGTGGTAGTTGATGCAGGCATCACATTGGTTTTAGTGATTGCTCACCATGGTTACTTGATAGTGCGTTTAACAATAATTCTACTGAGATGGATTCCTTGTAGAGTTCATCTTGCACATAGATCAACAAATGTGAATTCTATAACTACAAAATACTACCCATTCTTTTTTATCAAATAACAACTGCAACCGCATATTATTACCAGAATGTATCTAAGTTTATTAACCATTTAACTACAAAAACAATATCTGACGAGGAATGTCACAATTTCATTTCATTCCACTCATAGTTGGTACAAAGAACAATTTTTTGCTGTATTGCCTGTCGTCATGCTGTTAAGTCATCCATGTCGTCCCCTAATCTAGTAAGTCATAGTGCTCGAAACCAAATAAAAACAAGAGGGTATTGAAAGATAACAAATAAAAGCGTGTATAAAAACTGCTCAAAACTAAAATGTGGTAGTTGATAGAAGAGACTGAGCCGAATCAGGTTAGATGGGGTTTCTTTCCTCTGGTGAGATTTCCACAATTAGGCTTTAGGAGTCCATGACCACAGCTTCTGGGAGGGGAATGAGTTTAAGCGGTGAGATGTGAGAAGAGTCAGTCAACCTGCTGGTCTCCTTCGGTTTTCCCACACGCACAATTCCGAGTACTTTCCTCACTTCATTTGCCAGCTCTATCACCATATCATCTTCATGACCTGTCAATTCGTTTACACAACTCGTTAATATCTATATATCTATAGATATAAAGATAATGATACAAGCAGACTAGTTAAAACTTGTGCTTACAGCACTGCCCGTACCTATGGCCATGATTGCAGCAGGGCTGTGCCCAAAATATACTATAGGTCAAGTTTTTGGGGTGATTTTTGTAATTTCGAGACGTAATTGGGATGTGAATTAATTCCTAGAATTTTTTTTGGAAGGAAAGATCAAAAGGTAGGAGTAACTATTTTTTTTTTTTAAACTGATGGGCTCAAAATATAATTTTTAAAGGTGGTTTTTAGAGAAAAACAATTGTGATTACTTCACAAGGTTACTAGAAGCATGGGATGTGACAAGAAAGTTTGAATATAATTCCAATAGATTTTTGTGGAGTGGGAGGAAATATCAAAAGGTTTAAGCTTCTGTTTTTTGTGTGGGAAGGGCAGGGGTCACAATATAATTTTTGAAGTTAGATAGGGGTCAAAATATAAATTTTAAAGTTGAATAGGGGTTAAAATGTAGTTTCCAGATAGTTTTGGAGGGTTATTCTCTCAAATTCATGACGTTATTCATAGCATGGGACGTGAAGTGGAAGCTAAAATGTTATTCCTTCAAGTTTTCATAGGAGAGTGGAAATTTCTAGTACAGAAACGGTTACATTGATAACTAGATATTTTTAACTAAATATCTACTGAAAGCCGAATACTTGGATGCATCTCAGTATTTTATAAGCTTTCTCAAAATATATCGAGTTACTTGGACTCCATACAAGATATCAGGGGAAAAAATCAAGTTTTTCTTTTCTTTTGTACTTTTAGGTACTATCATAATAGTTTTTAGACTTTGGCACTTTTTTAAAATACATTTTTCTTCGTTGACTGTAAATTTTTCGTCACCGAAGTTGACATTTAGTTGCGAAAAAGTACCAAGGTCTAAAGAACCTTTATTGTAGTACCAAAGTATTTAGCAAGGTATCTAAAAGTTGAAATACTCAACATTACATTTAAAGGTAAGTTCACTACTTTGATAGGTTTATGTAGAAGGCATACCAATGTCAAACATGGCCTTCTCCAATGAGAAGAGATAGTCCCTGTTGTTCCCACATGGGCCATAAGCAGTTACAATTTGCCTGAAAAGATAATGAGAAATTAGGATATCAATGAATAAGGCTTTATAGAAGTTAAACATAATAAATTAAATAAAGAATAAGCAAGAGAGAGGCATTACCTTGCCATATCCTCGATTGGGGCAGGCCCAAGGTAATACTTGTTTGATACCTTGTCTGGAGTAGAAGTGAAACTGCAAAATGTAAAATTAGAATTAAAACAACACCACTGCAATTATTCACATAATCCCCCATACAGATGTGTTTTTTTTTTATGTGTGTGTGTGTGTGTGTGAGAGAGAGAGAGAGAGAGAGGAGAGAGATAAATTGGATATTTTCATACAGAGATGTGTGTGTGCGCATGATGTGTGTGCCCGTGCATGGGCACGCATGTGAGAAAGAGAGAGAGCATACACTATCACTCCGGTTATGGCAGGCTTTACACTATCTCCTTCCTGAATTATAAAAAACATAGAGAACAAGATGCGAACAAGCCAATCCAATCAAAATACTTGATAGAACTGTTTAATTATTAGGGCTATTAATTATCAAACTTAGCCTCCAATTCAAAAAAAGCAATAAAAATAAGTCAAAAGACAAAAAATAAATAATAAATAATGGAGGATGTTAAAAGATTCAATTTACATGTTCACCAAAAAAAACTTGTTTTTATAACCTAATAACAAATCCCACCATCCCCTCAATTCATAGAGGGTAGGTATCAATATAACAGGGAATAAATGGAAATGACGCCTGGCGAAAAGATATCCTGAAGAAAAAGAAAATCAGAAATACAAGCACAAAATTTCAATTATAACCAAAATCATAACTCACCTTGTAGAAGTCCACAAAAGTCTTGTGATCATACTCACATTCTCTCTGCTCCAAATACTACAAAAAAAATAATCATTAAAAAATTGTCACCAAAAGTATTCAACTTAGATACGAAAGTAAATTTACAAAATAAGAAAAGGGTAAAGGGAGAGAGACAGAAAAGAAAACCATCTTAAGGCAACATGGTTCTACATGCTATATCTAATTTTTGCCAAAAATCTCAAGACGGAGACCAAAAATGGAAAAACAAAATCAACACCATGAATTTTAGGGGAACATAGATTCTGGTCCACAATATGAAGATATATTACTGAAAATCACACATTTCATTTTTTTTTAGCACGAGGAAATATTAGGGTCCACACTGTTACAGCTCGTGCTAATATTTTACTCGCAAAGATATATTATCAACAACGGCGCACTAAAGTTATAAAAAAGGTAACCCGCACATTATAAATGTTTGAAAAACACAGAAATTATATCGAGTTGACCAAGTATTAACCTAAAACAAAATATCTATAGATTTTATTAACGATGGCATGTATGCTAGACATGTTCTAGATAGCATACTATGGAACATACCTCCATAACTGATTTATCCCTTTCCGAGTCTCCTCGAACGCAAAAAGCAGCACCCCACTGACAAAAATATGACAAATCAGAAACATAGAAACAAACATTGGCTCAAAGGATTATGAGTTTATGATATCATATTATAAGGGTAATTTGGGCTTTGGGCCCCAATTCATGCTTCATTTCACTTTCTGTTCTAAAGTTTTTCAATAATATACCTTTAAGGCTAAAAAAAAATTAATTACTTTGAACTTTGGCACCCATAATGAAATATGGAAAATCTAATGGGGGTTAAATCTGCACGAGTTTAAACGAAACGCAAGTGAAAATTCAGTTGGTATCGACTTACGCAAATTTCTCCCTCATTTTGTTCCAAAGTGCAAGTTCTTGCAGGGTGCTCAGGTGTACCTCTGTGATCAATGCATGCTGACACATACAAGGAAATGTAATAAAATCAGCTATCATATTTCATGTAAGAGCCAAAAACCTACGGGTGCACTTGTTCTTTTTTACGGTTTGTCCCCCATTAATTCTTTGTAATTCAGTTCAACCCCAGTAATTTTCAATTCTAAGGATTTGACCCCAAAAAGACTTTTCACCGACACACAAAGTGTTGCAAAAAGTTTTACCAAATGTTCTTTGCGAATCTTTTGTGTCGCAAAAAGTAATCTTGGGGTCATCCCCAAGAAATGGAAATTTTGGGGCCAAAATCAGTATCACATAATTGATGTGGACCAAAACCCCAAATATCTTTCCTTTTATATCTGAATCGGGCGTCTGAATCAAAAGGCCGAATTTTGTATATGGCTACTAATATACTAGTAAGTAACTTACCCAAATCAAAAACACGCCTATAATTCTTGATGTAGCCGATCACTTTCTCATCGTACTCAAATCCAGGGTTCCACACCAATGAACCATAGCCGAAAACCCAGAACACCATGATTGTAGAACTTAAAAGTTGATGATCTGTTTAAAAATAAATAAAAACATAAGACCAAGTATTCATAATTCAAAGAAAAAATCCTAAAAGATTTAAACTCAAGAAAGAAAGATGCAGAGACAGATTGTGATCTTGCACATTAAGATCTGTTTCAAACAAAAACAGTAAGAGCAACTATACTTAATTTTGATCACCCACTTTACACTTGCTCACAACTTGCCCAAAACCGTGCAAAGTCAGCAAAAGTCAACTGGTTTCGACGCGTAACGTTTTGAAACTGTTACTCGTACCAATATATTAGTGAAACGAATTAAACTCGACATGACTCGCTAAGTTTTGTACCATACCGGACCTGAAAAATTACTAATGATTCACCAAGTCGATACAGACAAGTAGACAAATCCTATTATTTATTAATTTTCAAAATTTTTTAAACCTCTACATAAAACGTTGGCCGAAACTATGACTTCCAACCATGCAAAACCCTTGAAGTTTGGCATATTACTTTGGGAACTTTTGGATACTTCTAAACAATGGCACAACCCAAAGCGATATGCCGAAGGTCAAATGACCCTTATTATTAATATTAATCTCAAAAGTCTTCTCTTAACCAACATTAGATATAAATATTTATATACAAATCAATTAGTTAATAGAGAGAAAGTGCCAAACAAATATCTGTCACTAGGAGACCATCCAATCATCTAATTGAATCGAAAGCACGAAATAAATGTGCCCACAACACTACAAACAAATTTAGTTTCAGAAAAGATTTTGTATTGAAGTAACAGCTCATACATGGACCACAATCAAACTATATGTCAGAATGGAGAAAAATGTTACTGTGATCCATTCCCTTACACAGATCTGATATCCATAACCTGAAAACTCAAATCCCCTTTTTGTTGCTGAGAAAATTTAGAAAAAAAAATAACTACGGCTTATTCTAAAATTTAGAATACCCACATTTTTTTTCAATATAGCAAAACAACAGTAAACATATACGAGACCCATCAATTTATTGACTTTTTCTTTTCCTACATTTTCTTGGTATTCAAACAGCATGAAAAGACAAAAGCAAGGTCAAAGTTCAATAGAAAATTTAATAAAATTAAAATAACTACAGCTAATACTAAAAAATTCTTTTCTTATTCCAATATATGCCACCCATCAATTAATTCCCTTTCCTACATTTTCTCAGGAAACAAACATCATGAAACGACGGTGATTAGGTAACGTAATAATTTAAAAAAAAAAATAATCAAAAATAAAAAAATTTACAGATTATTCTAAAATTTTCCATTTATTTTTAATACAACAAGAAATTATTGAAACCCTAATGCAGAATACCCTCCTTTTTGGGGGTGATTTAGAGTTGGGTCCCCATTAATTCTTTGATATTGACTTTAGCCCTCAACATTTTCATTTCATGGGTTTTTTCCCCAACCTGATTTTTAGCAGCAGGAGAAGTGTCACAAAAAGTTTACCAAAATAGTGTTTTCCAACACATTTTGCATCATTAAAAGTCATTTTAGGTGTCAAACCCCAAAAAATGAAATTTTGGGTGGCTAAAGTCAACATCAAAGAATGAATGCGGGTTAAACCCCAAATGACCATTTTTTCCCTAAACAGAAAACATATATGAGACCCATCAATTAATCGTCTTTTCCCTCTTCTTACACTTTCTCAGGAAACAAACAGCAAGAAAAGACAAGGGTCAAATACCCAAAGTCCCTCAAACATTTTTTAATACACATTTAGTCAAAGCCTTTTATTTTGTACCAAAAAGTCCCTCGAACACCTATTTAACTAATATTTTCTTGTTTTTAAAGGTTCGAACACCTATTTAACTAATATTCTCTTGTTTTTAAAGGTTCGCGCCAGCTGTATGGTGAAGAACTTTTTGGAGCAAAATAAAAAAGCTTGGATTAAACGTGTGTTAAAAAAATGTTCGAGGGACTATTTAATATATGCCCCAAAAGACAACCCCCAAAGTAAAATAGCAATTACATAAAAAATAATTAATAATATATATATATATATATATATATATATATATAGAGAGAGAGAGAGAGAGAGAGAGAGAGAGAGAGCTAGGTTCACCTACATCATGCTTTGTACATCACCCATGCATCACGCCTAATTCTAAGCCTTAAAATTTTTTTTTTTCAAATTTTATATGCATATTGGATGGTTAATTTTAAGGAAGAAATATAAAATTTGAAAAAAAAGATTTCTAAGACGTAGAATTAGGTGTAATGTATACGTGACCCTGCCTATATATATATATATATATATATATATATATATATATATATATATATAGAGAGAGAGAGAGAGAGAGAGAGAGAGAGAAGCTCAGGTGCTGCAGAACTTATCCCGCATAAATTACAGCTTATTCCAAACATTTCCTTTTTCTTAATTTTTACCCCAAAATATTGAAACCCTCATTCAACAGACCCTAAGGAAAAGTACCCACATTTTCTTTTCCAAAAACAATAGCAAAATTATGTCAGACTTTCAACATTTTCCCAGGAACCAAACAGCATAAAAATACCCACAAGGTAAAATAACTACAACACAAAAATACTAATCAAAATATAAAATAATTGCAGCTTATTCTAGAAATTTCCTTCATACCCACATTTTCTCTCAAAATCTCCAAAGCGTAGCATAGATGTACAGAACTTTCCCACATTTTCTCGAGAAACAAACAGCATGAAAATACCCCAAGGCAAAACAAACTAATACACAAACAAATTAATGAAAAAAAGGATATAAAAGATTAAAGCTCTAACAATAAATCCAAATTAATGGCAATGTATGTTGGATCACCAAACTTGAGGAGCAAAAAGATGAAATCTTTAAAGCTGAGAGAGAACTAGAGAGAGAAAATTTATGAGATTAGGGTTTACAAAGCCCTATGGAATTTTGTTGACCTTTTTTTTTCTCTCCCTATTTCTTTACTTGGGTTTTACGAGGGGACATTTGAGGGTGGAGAGAGATTCTATTTATAGGGGAAATCTGAGGACAATTTAGTGGGGGTTGAATCTCATACATGTATGTGTTTGAGTTATAACATGGCATGTATGTGGCTAACATGTGTGTCCTGGTTCATGACATCATTTATGAAGGTCTTTCTTAAAATAAGGACTCCCACTATTCCCACTCCTTAATAAGTTTCCCCCACTCCACTTTTGTATTAAAAGACTCTAATACCCTCAAAGCTCATTATCTATTTTTCATTCATCCAAAACTCACTTATAAAAATTAAAAATTATTTTTATTATATAAAAAAACTGTTTATTAACAAAAACTGTTTTTAAAAAATAAAAAATGTTTTAACTTTTTATAACTATTTAAAAAAACATTTCAACTGTTTTTAATATAAATAAATTTGACTGCAGATTTTAAAAATTGTTTATAAAAATTTGCCTTTTATATATAAAAAAAACTATACATTTTATTTCAAACTATTTTATAAAAAAAATTAACAGTGTTTTCTATAAATATAAATAGTTGTTTCTAAAAACAGTTTTTTGTTTAAAAATCAACATTGTTAGTTTATATTTATAGAAAACAGTTTTTCGAAAAACAATTATTACTGTTTTCTATAAATATAAATAAAACACTAGAAAATAGTTAAAACAGTTTCTTTTTACAAAATAGTTGTTTCTAAAAACAGTTTTTTGTATAAAAGTAAGCATTGTTAATAAATCGTTGTTTCTAAAAACAGTTTTTTGTATAAAAGTAAGCACTGTTAATTTTATATTTATAGAAAACAGTTTTTCCTAGTGTTTTATTTATATTTACAGAAAAACAGTGTTAATTTTTTTTTTAATAAAGCAGTTTTAAATCAAATCTACAGTTTTTTTAAAAAGTTTAAGTAAAATCTACAGATTTTTTAAATAAAATCTGCAAATTTTTTATAGAACAGTTTTAAATAAAATCTAAAGATTTTTTAAAATAAAATCTACATTTCAACTATTATTTTTTAAAAAACTTAGTAGTTGTTGTTTTTAAAAACTAAAACAATTTTCAATATAATATAAAAACTGTTATTTACAAAAAATAAACATTGTTAATTTTAGTTTTGTAAAGAACAATTTTTATATTATATTGAACATTGTTTTAGTTTTTAAAACAACAACTACAAAGTTTTTTTTTTAAAATAGTTGAAATGTAGATTTTATTTAAAAACTATAGGTTTTATTTAAAAAATCTGTAGATTTTATTTTAAACTGTTTTATAAAAAGTCTGTATATTTTATTTAAAAAATCTGTAGATTTTATTTTAAAAAATCTGTAGATTTTGTTTAAAGTTTTTAAAAAAACTGTAGATTTTATTTAAAACTGTTTTATTTAAAAAAATGAACAATTTTTTCTATAAATATAAATAAAACACAAGAAAAAACTGTTTTATATAAATATAAAATTAACAATGCTTACTTTTATACAAAAACTGTTTTTAGAAACAACTATTTTGTAAAGAAAAACTGTTTTAACTATTTTCTAGTGTTTTATTTATATTTATAGAAAACAATGTTAATTTTTTTTTATAAAATAGCTTTAAATAAAATGTATAGCTTTTTTTTATATAAAAGGCAAATTTTTATAAACAGTTTTCAAAAACTACATTCAAATTTATTTATTTTAAAAACAATTGAAACGTTTTTTCTAAATAGTTATAAAAAGTTAAAACATTTTTTATTTTTTAAAAACAATTTTTGTTAGTAAACATTTTTTTAATATAATAAAAATAATTTTTTATTTTTATAAGTGAGTTTTGAATGAATGAAAAAGAGATAGTTAGCTTTGAGGGTATTAGGGTCTTTTAATACAAAAGTGGAGTGGGGGAAACTTATTAAGGAGTGGGAATAGTGGGATCCAAAATAAGGGATGCCATTTATAAATTTGTAAAATGATAACACGTGATTGTACTATAGAGGTTTTAAATTTTAAAATAGTAAGTACGAAAATTTTATATTCCTATTTGTATTATATTATATGTATGTCGGAATTGTATTCCTGTTATTTTGAAATTTTTAGTGTATGTTCTTAAAACACATGTTATCAGGACTCGTTAAATTTTTAACCCATCTTGTCATCTTTATTATACCTCTAATAATTGGCGCTTTAATATTTATTATCATTTTCTCTCTCATCTTGAATATTGTGTTCTTTGAAACAAAAAAACTTGATAAATCAAAAATTTCTTTGAAAATAAAAAAATGAATAAATCAAAAATCTCTTGAAAATTAAAAAAAATGATTCATTCCAGATTTCATTAATTAATCTCTCAGTCCAACACAATCTAGATTCAATTAATCTAGTTTCATCATTCTACACTCAAATCACATTATACAATGCTACTAATACTATTATATCTATATAACATTTTTATTTATACAAAAAAAAAAAGTTTTAAAATTTTCAAAATTATTTTTTATATAAATAAAAAAACTTTATAGTTATAAAAATAATTTTAACGTTATATTTATAGAAAACTTTAAGTTTTTATTCAAAAATGACATAAATTTTTTTTAACTAAAATTAAATAAAAATATTTATAATTGTTTTATATAAAATACATACAGTTTTTTTGAAGTTTTTATTTATAAAAAATAGTTTTTAAGTTAAAAAAAAGTTTTCAAAATTTCAAAATTGTTTTTAATATAAATTAAAAACGTTTTTCGGTTATAAAAATATTTTTAACAATTTATTTATAGAATAACCTTTAAGTTTGTATCTATAAATGACTTACATTTTTAAATACTAAAAACAAATAAAAATATGTATATTTTTTTATATAAAATACGTACAGTTGTTTTGAAATTTTTATTTATAAAAAATAGTTTTTATATAATAAAAATATTTAGAAATAATTGACAAATTTTATTTATGGTTAAGACACCAATAAATGTGATTTAGAGAAAAAACATATTGTTCTTGCCTCGTGGCTGGTTTGAGGCGGTGAACGTGATACCTCAAGGTTGGCCACACGTTCCCTTTTCCTTTTCATTTTCATTTACTCGTTGCAAGCCTGCAACTACTTACTCAATACAGATATAGAAAGAAAGAATGTAAAGTATTGATCGTATATGATGAGCCTTGACAGAGAAAACAGAGACCATGTGTACCTGAAAATAAACAACTTTAAACTAAAAAAACAATATCAACATTCAAGTAGATTTTTAGTACTCTTGATGTTGACCTTTGGCCATGGTGGAGAAGACGCTGAGACCATTTTTGTAACCAAAGGAAGGCACAATACCTGAAATGTGGGAGTTCACAGATCATCATCATGTGTATTACAAATAGTTTCCCCTAAGACAATGGTATTAATACAAAACCGCCACCATCTTTTGTGAACCAAAAACTTATTCAGAAAACCGAGCATAATAATGGATACTATACTCAACCATAGTAAGGCTAAAACTACTACCATGACACAATGAGAAACAAAGGTGAGATTGTTACACAAATTAAAACAAGAGGTGTGACTAATCTTTTTTAATTGAACCTTATCTTTGATTTTATAATGGGAATGAGTAACCGATTAGAGATGAATATAAATCAAATTTTGGAAATCGGAATGAAAAAAATATCAACTTATGTACTCTTTCTTCAACTTACTGAAGAGTCAAACAAACACCTCAAACAGAAGGGAGGGTCCTCCACAAGGTACTGAAGAGATGGAGAAAATGAAGGTTGAGACTGAAATGAAGCAAAACACAAACCCTCCATATTATTGTACTTACATCCCCCACCCCCACCCCCATCCCCACCCACACCCCCCCCTTTAAATAAACAGTTTTAAGAAGTGGCCTCACGCAGAAAACGTAACATGTTTTGTGTTACGCGCATGCCAATAACGTGATGTGTAAACCATTTTGTGTACGCAAAACAAGCTCCCGCAAAGATCAGTACCTAACACGTCGGAATAGATCCACAACGTGGCATTGTGCGTATTGTGGACTAATTTCAAACACTAAGTTATATTAAGAACTCTCAGTTAGTATCGTTTCACACTTTATGTTTTCATTAAAGAACTGTGTGCTTAGCTATTTATAGAGCCGGTTTATGTGTTGATATGTAGTGAACAATGAATTCATCCATACTATCTGATATGTGCAATTCATCAAGCTGGAGACCTATTACTCTTACATCGTTCTCGTCAATGTGCAATTCTTCTTCACAATCACTATACATGCGGGGCAGAATCAATGGGCGATTAAGGCTCATTCGGAGTTTATTTAAGCTTTCACACACACTTAGTCCTCCAAACTTTTCATAGTTGCTTATGCCTGAGTTAAATACATTTGACTTTGCACTTATAAGTTCTTCCAGCAATCAACAAAATACACTTTTCATTGACTCAGTTCTTATAACTTCAGAAAACATGCCTCCCTCGGGACAAAAGTACCTTAAGTTGACGAATTTGATCACTCAAACCATTAACATCATTCTCTTATCTTTCATTAATCAATGGCTCATTTCGTATAAACTTTTCACGCTGTCCAAATTTAAGTGTGCTCATTGTTTCACCATTAGACCTAGATTTTCACATAAACGTCCGTTGTCAATTTAGAAAGAAGTAAATATTGAGAAGAAGAAAAAACATGTGTAGTTTCGAGGTATTGCTACATAAAAAATGATTAAATCAAATCAGCTTGTATAAACATATTGAAAAATGTTACGAAGTCAAATACTTGCTTTAAAATAATAAATGATGGAGTTTGCCACAAAAGACTTCTTGCTTTAAAATAATAAATGATGCTTCTATGATTTGCAACTACCCATTGTGCATATTCATCCTGGAGAATATAAGAAAAAATGTATACAAAGTACAACACGGGAACTAGTTTAATGTGAAAGATGTGAAATAAATCCAAATATTTGCAACAGAAAATGCAAGAAATCTCAATCGGTCAGCATCATTTGGATCAGAAGCATAAGGCGCTAGAAAATTTAAAGTAGACCGAAGAATAAATGCGTTTAAAAAAATTAAAAATTCAAAGTTCAAATGAATATTTTCATAAAGAATGAATTAACACATAAAAAAGGACCTATAATAAGATTTCATGAGTGGTTCAAGATAAACTTTCACCTCTAAAATATGACAAACATAAATAATTTGTAAATCTACCAAGATGACAGAAAGAAAACTTGAGAAATAATGAGGACCAAGCAAGTAACATTGAAAAGTGACAATAGAGAAAGAAAACCTCTCAAATCGATTGATTGATTAATGGCATATATCAAAATCCAGTTTTAATTTACCCACGATTAAAAAATAAAAAATCTCGTAGTGTTGTCTTGTTGCAATTACTAAATAATCATTACAAATTTGATCTAAACTAAACAAATCAACTTCTTTAAGTTACATCTATTTAATTCTAGATCACACACAAACACATATTTCAAAGGTTAAGAAAAAGTTAAGCTAATCCCTCTCAATCCCTTATAGTTCAGCAGAAAAAACTTTCAATTTTGAGATAATAACTTTAGTTCCAAAAAAGAACAACGGATTCGCTAAATAAGCCCTAAATTGTCGATTAACAAGTAGAAAACATTTAACATCTAGGGTTTTTCTTATCGCACCAATTCTACAACCACAAATCAAGCAAACATTAATAAAAAATCAAAAATATTTGACTTGAGTTAAAAGCATCATATTGAAATAGAAATAATAATTCATAAATTACACTCTAACTTACAGATCGAGACAATAATTTGGTGAAGAACCAAATACAAATAATTGCGAAAAACACATCTTTGTTTCTTCTCCGCCGGAGTATTCTGAACGACGGTGGTCTTCTTCTCAGCAGTTCTTCATATCCTTGGGTGAGCAAATTTAGAAAGAGATGCGGGTTTGGTATAAAGGATTTGGTAAAGAGAAATAGTACATATAACTCTTCGTTAAGAGAGAAAATTAGGTTTGATAGGGAAAAGGCGGGATACGATAGGTCAATGGCTCTAAAATGAAACATGAATTGATTTTTAATATTTTTTTTTAGGAATAAATTTTGGTACACTTTTGGGACAACTTTATAACGGTGCCAAATTTTGGCACGGTTTTAAACTGTGTCAATTATTAGTAAAATCGTGTCAGATTTTGGTATAGTTCTAAACCGTGCCAGATTCTCCTAATGCAAGCATGCCTGATTGGCAATTTTGGTGTAGTGTGCCTACAGCCGCCAGGCTACTTTCAGGGGTAATGCTCATTCTTTAAACTAAAGAATGAAGTATATGAGATGAAGAATAGTGGATAATAGTCGTTCCCACAGACGACGCAAATCTGTTGATGTCTAAAAATGGACTCAATCCATATTTATAATCATAAATAATAATATAGTAAGTAACTCAAACCACACACACAAGAGAATAGATTTTTAGAGTGGTTCAGCTGTAAAATAGCCTACGTCCATTGTTGGTATTATGCAGTAGGGTTTACAATAACTTAGTATGGTGGGCATGTGAGTGATTCGAGTTGTCCTTTGAGCTAAGAGAGTAGTTTATATTTATATGGGTGTTAAACCCTAGAGATGGAACACATTTATATTGTCGAGCATTTATATCTGTGTACAATAAATGAAACTCTTAGAATTTAGTACTGGTGACATCCCATCCGAGTAGCTATTGATATTCCTATTGGTTGGCCTTCTGGAGTTGGTCAGCCTTCTAGCCGACTAAGTATCTATGATGCCGATCAAGGAGGCTGGTCGGTCACGTAAGAAGACAAGTTTACATTCATCATTGGTCCACGTAGGAGAGTAATTTTTGTATACAACATGTCCATTAAGTGTTTTTCAGAGATCATAATATTATAAAAAGTCATGATAGTATAAATTCATTAAAAAGGTCCTAATCGACATTTATTTTTAGACATTTTCAATGTTTTTCGAAAAAATATAATTTTTTTACAACATCCATTAATGTTTTTCAAAGATCATAATAGTATAAAAAGTGAGAATCACATAAATTCATTAAAAAGTCCTAATCGGGTTTTAAAAATAAATGTTGATTAGAACTTTTTAATGAATTTATGCTATTCTGACTTTTTATACTATTATGATCTTTGAAACACACTTAATGAACATAAATGTAAGGACACAGATTTTTAATTGAGTCCTTTGTAGTTTTGGCTCAATTCCGGACAAAAACGTTTGAGTCATGGGGTAGAGTTAATTGATCATCCTTCAAGCCTATGACGTGTTTTGTTGAAGACGTAGCGGTCAAGAGTATAAAGCTTCCTCATATTGCCGAGTTTAAGTGCCTCGTTTCTACGTCATCAACATGGTTCCATTGCTCCTAAGGTATGAATGCATTTTCATATATATATATATAAGAGCTTGGAACATTTTACATTGGGTGTACGTTTATTTAAAACTGTTGTCTAATTTCAGAAAGATTTTATTAAAACTTTAAAATTAAGTTTATAAAGTTTTTGGGCTAAAAATTAAATTTTTCAAACTTTCTGAAAGTTCGTTCGATATGTCGTTCGAATGAGTTTTTCGTTCGAACCAAATGTCGTTCGAACGAGTTTGCCAACGAGTTCCCAGTTTGGCCTCTGTAACTTCGTTCGAAATGCCGTTCGAACGAGATTTACAACGAGATTTCTAACGAGTTCATTTTTAAAGATACTGGAACTTCGTTAGAATGTCGTTAGAAGGTCGTTCGAACGAGACTTCGTTCAAACAACAAATCTCGTTCGAACGAGATTTGGCGGGAATAGTTAAATGGCAATTTTTTGACAGTTTTCACCCACTTTTTCATTATCTTTCCTCACTAACTTTTGACTGAATATATAAGTGCAAGAACCAACTTTGGAAAGTTAACTTTTTCATACACATCTATCTCCAAGAGAGAGTTTAAGAGCAAAAGAAAAAATGTGACACCCCGACTAATTAAATACCGGGTAGCTACTCCTTTATTCAAATTAATACAAAATGTCAAGTTGGTTCAGTTCATAGCATCACTGTTGAAAACATTTATTTAAAATTACTAGCCACCTAATATTTAAAAAGTGAGTTGTCAAATTTTAATAAATTAAATTAACATGTAACCAATTAAAATTATTAGCTAAATGATACTACCATCACATCACAGTCACATCAAGATTATTGATACTAAATTTATTCTGCTGACGTGGACCAATTATGTGGAGACAAGTGTCAATCTACATGGCACCCGCGAACATTTTTTGACAACACCTTGACTCCGAGGAACTCAACCTCCCCGACCAACTCAAGCGCTCCGAGAAATAAGTGTTCTCCGAGGAACTTTATTGTACCGAGCAACTCATATATGCCGAGCTACTGAAGCGATCCGATCAGCTTAGGCGGTCCGAGCTACATCTCGTACACAGCAGTTATAATCGGATAATTAAGAGGATTGAATGCGCATTAGATGCTGATTATTATCATACAGATGTACACGCCTATTAGACAGCTATGTAATATTCTCTCGCATGAACAACCTCAAGGCTATAAATACATTGTAACCTCCTCATTAGCAGGGGACTCGGAATTTCTTAGTAAACCTTTTATCGAGAATTCTGCAAACAGTCAGCAATAACACAAACAGTGGGCGTAGGCCATTCTTTCAAGGCTGAACCACTTTAAAATCTTTTGTCTTGTTTAATTTTATCTGTGATTGAATAATTAGAGATAATCTAATTTTTGACATCAACAGATTGGCGTCGTCTGTGGGAAACGACTGGAACTACCATTTTTCACCAAAATAATTCATCTCCAATGGATGATAATCCAGAATCCAGTAATCGAAACGCTGGAAACCTCCTAAATCCATCTTCTCCTCCGAATGTTCAAGATTTGGCCAAAATAATGGCTAATCTAGCCCAAGGCCAGACAACCATGCAAGAAACTATGCGATAACTCATGCGAACTATCCAGGGCGAAGTGTCGACCCATTCAGGACAACGAAGCGTTCAAAGAAACACCCATTTACTTTCTTCGCATACTGGGAATACCGATTCATATCGCACTGAAAGATTTGGTGATATTTCTTATCAACCAGGTCGAACTTCGTCAGTATGAGCCACATATACTGAACAACACATCACCCTCTCTCCAGAAAGGACTAGTGCATTGGAGAGATTAAGTAAGGCCTCTCATTTTGATCGATTGGGCCTAAGGAGGAATAGGATTCCTCCTTAGGCTGTGTCGAGGAACTTTCGACGACCATCAGATCTAAGGGAGGGATCTGCCTAATCATGACCAGCTGCTCGTCATGATAGATCCCAGGAAGCAACTTCAACACGATCAATTGCTCGAACCAACAGGCCCGAGGAGGACAATGATGCATGGAAAGGCTCTATTCGAAGGTTGGAGGATAGATTAGGGGAGATGGTTAAGGCCAAGAATCCTCTACAAAGAACTTTTGTCCAAGGGACACCTTTGATCTAGACAATTATGGATTTTCCTACACCATTAAAGTTCAAAGCACCTGTTGTGACTCCTAAATATGATGGAAAAACTGACCCTGTCCTTCATATAGAACAATACCAAGCTGCTGTTGACATCTATGCCGTGCCTGATGAGATGAGATGCAGGGCATTTTTGAGAACTCTGACCAGATTTGCTCAAATATGGTACAATAAACTTCCTCGGGGGAAGATTTCAACTTTCTTTCAACTGGCCGAGCTCTTTATTGGAAATTTCTATTTTGGAGCTAAACCAGTTAAACGAGTAGCACACTTGTTAAGTGTTAGACAAAAAGCAGGTGAGAGCACCAGGGATTATATAACTCGTTTCAATTATGAGAAGCTCGAAGTTATTGATTACGAGGAAAAGACAATGATTACCGCTTTGATGAGTGGGCTATTGCCCAATAAATTGTACTACACTTTCGCCAAAGATCCACCCAGGACCATGTCAGAACTGATGGCAAAAACGGCCAAAATCATGAATGTTGAGGAGGCTATGGCTGCGAAGAAGAACATGGACACCAAAGAGATCAAGTTTGAAGCTGATAAAGCTAAAAAGAAAGAGCATAAGAAAAATGGTGGTGACAAGCAGTCAAAAGCAAAGCCTTCATGGAAATTGTTGAAGAAATTTGAAAATTACACTCCTTTGAAAGTAGACATAAACCATATTCTGGAAGAAATCAAGAACAACGAGGAGCTAAACTGGACAGAGAAAATGAAGACAGACCTTGATAAGAGGAATAAAGCCAAATATTGCGAGTTCCATAAAGACCATGGTCACACGACCAAAAATTTCATAGCTCTTCAGAATGAAATCGAAGCACTCATCAGACGAGGAAAGCTGACCAAGTATGTTGATCGGAGAAATGAAGGAAAAAGCAGCGACCGAGCAAGGAAGAGGTCTAGATCTCCTCATCGAGCAGAAGAAAATAAGAAAAGAGGTCATAAAGATGATCTAGAAGATGATCCCGATCTCCCCAAAAGACTAAGACAACCAGAGCATGAGTTATTTTCAATTCGTTTTGGATCGTTTGATTGTAATGTTATTACAGATGGAGATGCAGGAGGTGGAGACCTTACTGTAGAAAGGAAAGCATACCTCAATGAGGCTCAAGCTTGTTCATCATAGGCCCCTCCTTGGTTTTACTGGCGAGAACGTTTTTCCACTAGGGACAATCAAGTTGGATATGTTCATCGGTACATGGCCTACTTGTCGAACAGAAAGAGTGCCCTTTTTTGTGATGGATAAGAATGTTCAATCAGCTTATAATATCATCCTGGGAAGGGTAGGTTTGAAGAATTCGAAGCAATACCATTTACTGTACATCAATGCCTAAAATTTCCAACCAACTTTGGAGTAGGCGTTGTAAAGGGTGACCCAAAAGTAGTTCGTGAATGCTACTATTCATCTGCCGAGCAGGAAGAACTGGAGGAATCTAGAAAAAAGACTACTACCTATCAAGTGGATGACGGTGCAGAGATTGAAATAATAGATCCCAGGGACGAGTCGCAACTCGTGAAAGGTCAGGTGGTGGAAGCTACTGAAAATGTCATTTTGGACGATGAGCACCCGGAACGAACAACTCAAATAGGTTCGTCGTTGGATGCGTCACTAAAACTGGAATTGATAGTTTTTCTAAAAGGCAAAAAACAAACTTTTGCCTGGAATCATGAGGACATGCCAGGAATAGACCCAAATTTCTTATGTCACAAGATCAATGTAAGTAAGGAAATCAAGCCAGTAAAGTAGAGAAGAAGAGTGTTCAGCCCCGAGAAGAACCAAGCTATACACGAGGAGGTCAAGAAGCTCCAAAAAGATTGCTTTATTGAAGATGTCAAATATCCAGACTGGTTAGCTAATGTGGTGATGGTGAAGAAGAAGAACAACAAGTGGAGGATGTGTGTAGACTTCAGCGACCTCAATAAAGCTTGCCCAAAGGATCATTTTCCTTTGCCCCGAATTGATCAATTGGTGGATGCGACCTCGGGACACGAGTTGTTGAGCTTCATGGATGCTTATTTTGGTTACAACCAGATTAAAATGAAACCTGAAGACAGGGAGAGTACCTCTTTTATTACCCCTAGGGGAACTTATTGTTATAATGTTATGCTTTTTGGTTTGAAAAATGCAGGTGCAACATATCAGCGGCTGATGAACAAAGTGTTTGCAGAACAAATCAGTCACAATATGGAAGTTTATGTTGATGATATGCTGACAAAGAGTAAGAAGGTTGCTGACCATCTAATTGATCTAGGTCAAACCTTAGATCAATTAGAGAAATATCAAATGAAGTTGAACCCTACCAAGTGCATATTCGGAGTACGAGAAGGCATGTTCCTCGGGTATATTATCAACCAACGAGGTATTGAAGCAAATCCAAAAAAGATCAAAGCTTTATTGGGGCTACGATCTCCAACGACGAAGAAAGAAGTGCAAAGTCTCACAGGATGTGTTGCTGCCCTTAATAAATTTGTGTCACGAGCAACTGATAGATGCCTCCCATTCTTCAAAACACTCCGAAAGACTTTTGAATGGAACGATGAATGCGAGAAGGCCTTTCGAGAATTGAAGAAGTACCTGGGAGCACCTCCACTGTTGTCCAGTCCGGTGATGGGAGAAAGATTGTACCTGTATTTAGCAGTTTCAGAGAATGCAGTTAGCTCGGCATTAATAAGAATGGAGGATGGAGTGCAAAAGCTAATTTATTACACTAGCAAGGCCTTCCGAGGAGTAGAGATCAGATATCCAAAGCTAAAAAAGTTAGCATTGGCATTGATCGAAGCAAGTAGAAGAATGAGGCTTTACTTTCAAGCTCATACCATAGTAGTGTATACCGATATGCCATTAAGGCAAGCTTTGCACAAACCGGAGAAATCAGGAAGATTGATGTACTGGGTTGTAGAGCTGGGTGAATACGATATAATTTATGATCCCAGGTCGTCACTTAAAGGGCAAGAAGTAGCAGATTTTATCGCATAATTCACTTATCCTGATAATCTCGAGGAGCAAAAGTTGATTACCGACCAGCCTGTGGATGTTACAGGATCATCAAATTTAAACCCCGAGCAACCTGAGTGGTTGGTGAGCAAGATAAGATGGTCAACGATCAGCAACAAGTGCTAGAGGAGGATAATAGGAAGCAACAAATATTTTACCGAGGAACTCTGTCTGATAAAAAATTTGAGGATGAGGTACCTATATGGAGTCTATATGTGGATGGCTCATCCTGCACTACAGGCTGTGGAGCAGGGATTGTTTTGAACAGCCCGGATGAGGTCGATGTGGAGTATGATTTGCACTTCCAATTCAAGGATTCTAATAATGAGGCTGAATATGAAGCAATGATTGCAGGTCTTAGTTTATCAAAAACCATGGGGGCAAAGCAGGTTATTGTATTCAGTGACTCGCAATTGATTATAAATCAGATGCTGGGAGTATAATGAGCCAAAGGAGAATTAATGATCAAATATCATGCAAAAGCAATGGAGATTTTATCGAGCCTGATTATAGTACAGATAATTAGAATACCAAGGTTGGAGAATGCAAAAGCAGATGCCTTAGCTCGGTTAGCCTCAGTAACATGCACCGAGCTACGAAGAACAATCCCGATAGAAGTTTTGGCTAGCAAGAGCATTGACGAAGATATGATGAACTTCATTTCCCTTGATTTAGGACCATCTTGGATGGATAACATCAGGGCCTACATTGAAGAAGGGACATTACCAACTGATAAGCTCGCCGCCAAGAAGTTAAAATTTAAAGCTGCTCGTTATGTATTAAATAATGGTATCCTATATAGACGAGGAATTATAGCTGGCTTGCAGAGATGTGTACATCCCACCGAGGTGAAAGACTTGATCGAAGAAGTCCATGAAGGGTCTTGTGGAGCCCATGTAGCAGGTCGGACACTTTTGCAAAGGATAATAACACAAGGATACTATTGGCCGACGATGAGGGATGATTGCATAGCCTATGTAAAAAAATGTGACAAATGTCAACGCTTCTCCTATATCCAAAGAACTCCCCAAGAATTGTTGAGACCCATTACTTCCTCTTGGCCATTTGCCATGTGGGGAATTGACTTGGTCGGGCCACTTTCAACGACCAGGGGAAGATATAAATATCTCGTGGTCGCAGTGGATTATTTTACTAAGTGGGTGGAAGCTGATCCCCTTATTGATATAATGTATGAAAAGGTGTACCAATTTATTTGAAAGAATATCATCTGTAGATATGGTCTTCCCCATGCGTTCATCACCGACCATGGAACTCAATTTGACAACGAGGAGTTTGCTGCGTATTATCATCAGCCGGACATATTGAAAACCCACTCTGCACCAGGCCATCCCCAGAGTAACGGACAAACTGAGGTGACAAATAGAATGCTGCTGAATGGTTTGAAGAAAATACTGGATGATGCAAAGGCAAATTGGATCAACGAGCTGCACTCTGCACTATGGGCTTATCGTACTACTCCACGAGCAGCAACAGAAGAATCTCCATACATGCTGGCATTTGGAACTGAAGCTATTATACCTGCCGAGCTAGGCCTCCCCACACACAGGGTGCTGAATTTCAATTCTCCTGTCAGCGACTTGATAAGAAGATTAGACTTGGATATGCTCGAGGATGTTAGAGAAGAAGCAGCGATCATTAATGCTACATACCAGCAACGAACAGCTCTGTTCTACAACAAGAGAGTAAAGAAATATGACTTGAAAGAAGGGAACTATGTGCTAAAGAAAGTGATTCAAAAACACAACAAACTGGAGGCTAATTGGCATGGACCCTACAAAGTAACAAAGGTTGTTCGACCAGGGATGTATAGGATTGAAACCTTAGAAGGAGAAGAGTTTAAGAATGCATGGAATGCAGAGCATCTTCGCAAATATTATCAGTAGTTCAATCCCTATGTAATGCAGTTTTCTTCAATATGAATAAAGTTTTGGATGCTTTGCCCAATTCTCTCTTTTTTTGAAATTTTTCAGAGTACTAGTGCTATACACTACGCATCAAGACCGGATTAGCGTCAAGACTAGAAATCCACCAACTACGGTTTGTCGGGAATAAAAATCCACCAACTACGGTTGGTCGGGAATAGAAAATCCACCAACTACGGTTGGTCGGGAATAAAAATCCACCAACTACGGTTGGTCGGGAATAAAAATCCACCAACTATGATTGGTCGGGAATAAAAATCCACCAACTACGGTTGGTCGGGAATAAAAATCCACCAACTACGGTTGATCGGGAATAAAAAATCCACCAACTACGGTTGGTCGGGAACAGAAAATCCACCAACCACGGTTGGTCGGGAATAAAAAATTCATCAACTATGGTTGGTCGGGAATAAAAAATCCACCAACTACGGTTGGTCGGGAATAAAAATCCACCAACTATGGTTGGTCGGGAATAAAAAATCCACCAACTACGGTTGGTCGGGAATAGAAAATCCACCAACTATGGTTGGTCGAGAATAAAAAATCCACCAACTACGGTTGGTCGGGAATAGAAAATCCACCAACTACGGTTGGTCGGGAATAAAAATCTACCAACTACGGTTGGTCGGGAACATTTGTTTAAACAAAGCAGAATCATGTGATGAAAGTCGTCTAATGGCTTAGAACTAAAAAGTGATAACTCATTACAATCAAAAGTAAAACAGGATTTTTGATACTTATAACATTTTAAATTACCACCAAAGTTGGCCGGGAAACAAAATATCACCAACTCTGGTTGGTCGTCAGATAGTTATCACCAATTCATGATAGTCAGTAATAAATTTTCACCAACTCTAGTTGGTCGACAATTTAAAATAACACAAAATATCTTTATCTTGTTAACAGATATACATGCACATTCATTAGTGAATAAAAGAAAGGTTTTACAGAATATTTCCAAGACATTGACAATCAAGATTGCAATGAAAACCAGAAGTTTTTCATTAAAATGATAACAAATTACATAAAAAACAAATTACATAGAAAACAAATTACATAAAAAATCCTATTCTATTGGCTTTTTCCCTTCTGCCTTTGAAACAGGTTCTACTCCAGTAGGAGGATCGTCTAAGGAATAAGGAGTGTTTATGAAGTTTATGTCTCGAAGCATCCTAACATTCATTACCGAGGGTTGATCAAGTAACTGCTCCGGGCAAGATATCTCAAAATTAGAGTAAAGACTGTAGTCGCTGAGATACTTGGAAATTAAACACTGTGGAATAGCCCAAGCAGGAATCCAACTCATGTCCAATTTAAAAGGTGGCATAGGCAACTCGAGCAACCCAGGGTCATAGTAATCCCAGAGATAATGGCCCTGCTCCAACTGTAACACCCCCAACGCATTCAACCACCCTTGTTTGTAACCCTCGTTATTCGCATTCTGGATCCGGTCATCTAGATGGTAGAGGGCTTCATTATAACTAGCCATCCAGAACTCTCTGGGTTGTTTGTGAAACTAGTAGGTCAACCTCTCTAGTTGCTCGTGGAGGTTCTTCACTAAAAGTTCTTTATTCTCCAAGGCAGATTTTTGTGCAGAGAGTTGCTCGTCCATGTTCAGAATCTTCTTGGACGTCTCAGCTAATGCTTGATTCTTCGCCATCAACTGAAAGGCTTGATTCTCCAAAGTTGATTGAGTTCTTTGCTCTTTAATTAAAAGGCGAACAGCCCTTGCTCGTCCCCGAGAAGCCCTTGCTCGTCCGCGAGCAGAGGTAGAGGATCCAATCCTCTTTAAAGTTTCCAATTCGTCTCTCAAATTGGCATTTTTAACCTCCAAGAAAGAGAAACCCTCGTCGTTTACAGAGACCAAGGCTCCTGAGGTGGATGCTGCAGATTTCAACTGAGATATTTCTCCTCGCAAGTTATTATTTTACTGCTCCAACAGTTTAGCGATCTGCCTAGGCTCTTCAACCTAGGTCTTCAGATTCCTCTCCTTCATATCATAAGCGGCGACCAACTTATCATATCCTTTGTCAGTATTTAATTGTTGATATTTTTTCTCATACCCCTGATGCAAAAGGGAAGAAGACTCCTTGTATTATTGTTGAAGTTCCTCGATAGTACCCTGGAGGTCTTCAATCATCTCATAATATGCTACATTATTGGCAACTACACGGTCGAGCAAGCATTTCAGATACTGGTAGGCTTCTACTGCTCGCTCAGAAGTATCTGGACCGAGGATATCGGTGATTTGATCTTCATTCAGATCAGCATGGCTAGCCTTGAAGTATTCATTGCATTTTTTCATCAGTTCAGTATCATGGGCTGACAAGAACTCCATTCTAGCCATAAGCTAGTAAAGAAGAGATAAAATTAATTAATAAGAGCAGAGCGAGAAAAAAAAAGAGTTAAGAGGCACAACCAAAACTTCAAATTTTATTACATCATGAAAATAAGTACATGGCACACAGTTACATTCAACAAAAAAAAAGCAAAGAGCCCGAACAACTCTACACCTTCTCCTTGCTTCCTATGATTTCCTCGGGAGGCTTGGACGAGGAGGTAGGTTGCTCGATGGGAAGAGAAAGCTGCTCGGTAGACATATTCGTCAACTGGGGATGCTCGTAGCGAAGTTCGACAGTAGGTACTTGGTCCTCAACTATCATTGAAGATTCTTCAGAGGCAGCTTCATCCTCTTCTTCTTCGTCGGGAGAGGGAGAGGACCATGAGTATGATGCTGAAATAACTCTCAGAAATCTTTAGCTCTTGCAGAGCTGCAACCCAGCCATCTCGGAAGTATTTGAAGCTAGAAAACTCCATCTGAGAGGACATGGTAGCTAGGCCTTTGTCCCAACCCTTGTCCCAACCAGTACTAAAGGACTTCTTAATAATAAGTTTTCTCTTTGTCTTCTCAGAGGAAATCTTCTCAGAAAAAATTTCCATGATAGCCTTCATCTTTCCTTCTAGCCCCTGCTTCTGACGATCAACGTCACGAAGTCTGGCGAGCTCCTCTTCTGTAGTTTTGAGCTTGGACTCGAGCTCTCCAGCATTTTTGAGCTTTTCCTAGAGCTCATTGTTTTTTTTCTCACACTTTTTCATTTTTCTCTCTAACTCTTGAGAGGCCTCCACAAATTTATATCTCTCTTGCTCAATGGATTTTAATTGCTTCTCCCAAGAAGTTTTATCTTTGTCATACTTCTGACGAGAATCCTTTAATGACTGTGTCAGACTTACAAGAGCCTCCTCCACACCTGACGAGGAGCTCGAAGATTTAATAACTTCATCCTTCTTCAAAATGGTGTTGAAACAAGTTACCAACTGGAAAAAGAAAACTATTGTAAGTCAGTGTAAGGAGATTACATTGAAAAATGAAAGTTTAGATTAATAATACTTACTGAGGCAATATGTTGAGCTGCCAAGGTGGTAACCCTCTCCCGAGAAAGATTTTCTTCAATACCTTAGATCTCGGGGATAATCCAAGACTTCACCGAGCTCATGGCAGAGCTCGGAGCAACAAAAATGGGAACACCACTTCCAGCAATTAGAGGCTGAGAGATGGATTCAGCCAATTTATCCGAGGAGCTTTTCTTCAATTTCCTCATAGGAGCAGGAACATTTTCAACCAAGGATGTGGTCTTGGTCGGTGATATAACTATAACCTCGCTTGGAGGAGAGACAACAACAACCTTACCCGGAGTCACAGGGAGCTTCTCGGCAACCTTCTTAGTAGCAGCTGGAGGGGGTGCTTCAATATTTCTCGTCTCTTCTTCTGGGATATCCTGCTTGGTTTTATTTGCCTCTCCAGCAGTAGAGGCAGACTTATCAAAGAAGGCAGGATCTCTTCTTCTCTTCATTCTGTCACTGAGAGGAATATGCGATTCAGGAGAAGAACCTTCAGAAGCTGGTACTGTTTCCAACAAGTATGAGGCTTATCTGATATGTTCATTGGCAACAGTTTGGTGCAAACCCCAGATAAGTTTCAGATGCTTTAAATTAACATCTGTCTCTTTTGGAGATCTTCTTTTGCTATCAACTGCAAATAAATAAAAATTAAAATATCAGTGACAAATTTTATCAAACACAAAGAAAACATAATTTCAAAAATAAAATAAAAACAACCTATCCCATTGCCATAAGGAGGGCATCTAGGAACCTGATATACATCATTTCCATTTAAGGGGGCATGTTGCCAATTTTTCATAACAACCCCATGTTCGAAGTAATCCCTGTTGGCATCTGGGAGATTGACAATTAAGGCCATATTTAAAAACCTAGTTTTCAAATAAAAAGTGCTATCGCTGACAGCCCATCTATAGTAAAACATAATTTCTGGAATCCCTAAGCGTGTTCCATAGATCTAATTTAACCTATGAACTCCATTAACTATTCTCCAAGTGTTTGGTACTATTTTTGCAGGAACCACATCAAAATATTGACAGAAATCCAAACACAAGGGGGTTGGAGGAAAAAAAAGCCACATTCAGCAACAAAGAGACTGGGGAACCAATGTCCCTCAGCCAAACGAAAATAGTCAGAGGGTTCAGCAGGTTCCTCCAATATGACCCATGAAGGAATAGAAAAATCAGAACGAAATTTATCAAGAGACTCCACAAGGTAAACCATGATGAACGAAGAAAGAAAAAAATAAGGAAGAAGATCTTACAGGAAAAGGGTGGATCAGTTGACAATGAATAATGGAGGAAATGAACGCACACGATAGAGAAGAAGGGAAGAATTTCTGAGATGCAGATTTGAAAAAGTAAAAGGAAATCGAATTTTTTGAAGCGTTTAAATACTTTACCTCGGGAATAGAGAAGAACAATGATTACCAGGATGGACGATTGTGTCCCTGGCGGCTAAAAAGGAGAAAGTGACACAGAAAATGAAGCGATTATAGAAATTCAAAAAGCCTGATACTATGTACTCAAAAAAAGGAGTTATGTACAATGAATGATTGTCTAAAATCCATAAAGTTTTGGCGGCATAAATGTTCCATATTTTTCTTCAACATCAAACTACGAAACATTGGGGGCTTCTGTTGATACTAAATTTATTCTACTAACGTGGACCAATTATGTGGAGATACGTGTCAATCTACATGGCAACCGCGAACATTTTTTGACAACACCTTGACTCCGAGGAACTCAACCTCCCCGACCAACTCAAGCGCTCCAAGCAACAAGTGTTCTCCAAGAAACTTTATCGTACCGAGTAACTCATATATGCCGAGCTACTGAGGCGGTCCGAGAAGCTTAGGTGGTCCGAGCTGCATCTCGTACACAAAAGTTATAACCGGATAATTAAGAGGATTGAATGCGCATTAAATGCTGATTATTATCATACAGATGTACACGCCTATTGGACAGCTATGTAATATTCTCTTGCATGAACAGCCTCAAGGCTATAAATACATTGTAACCTCCTCATTAGTAGGGGACTCAGAATTTCTTGGTAAACCTTTTATCGAGAATTCTACAAACAGTCAGCAATAACACAAACAGTGGACGTAGGCCATTCTTTCAAGGCTGAACCACTTTAAAAACCTTTTGTCTTGTTTAATTTTATCTGTGATTGAATAATTAGAGATAATCTAATTTTTTACATCAACAAAGATAATAATGGAAAAATAAATGAGTCTGGAGTAACACTTCCCTGAATAATCCAAATACTGAATAAAACCAAATATAAAGTCTGAATAATTAATTAATTACAATCCAAAACTGAAATGCAACTGAGAATGGTAAAGCTGTCTATAAAAGGAAAGGGGCGACATGCCCTAACAGAGGAATAAATCTGAAATAGAGTCAAAGTAGAATGTGGAGGCGTCTACAATCGAGATCCTGTAACTTCCACAGCAGCTACAACACGTCATTGAAATGGAACTCCTAAGCTTGGCGTCCCTGTGGTTGGGCACCTAAAAGGTTTTAACAAGAAAATAGATTTGAAAACAAACGGGTCAGAGCCCGATGTGAAAACAGTTTAAAATATAGCAAGTGTTTAATAACATTAAACAGTGAATATAAAATACATGTTAGTTACGTGTACTCACATGAGTTCCTCACCTCTCAACTAATTGTGCACATTTAACATATTTGTAACTCGTCCTAGTTATGCCTCTAACTAACTAATCTAATTCACAACCTGACTTTACGTTATAATATGAGGGTCAAAACAAGACATTGGAATATAACCTGTCCGTGTCTTCCTCTTTATTTCTTAGATTTCCTTATAATAATTATTATGTGAATTTCCCTTTTTTAACTCTACTAAAATGTTACAAGTATTCACACTTACACTTAAAAATAAAGAGTCTATTTCAATTACAAGTATATTAATCTCATCATAAATATACAATTAGGGAACTCCTAGGCTAAGCTGCGGTGCACACATACTCTGCCATCGAATCCCGATACATCACTTACATAAGGACCACATGTTTGAATCTCTCGGGAACTGTCTCAATAAGCAAAAATCACACATAATGGAGGCGAACATAGTTCACATACCCATGGGTCACGCACATACCTACGCTCCCATGGTTTGCTGACTTATTAACTCACAAATAAGTCATTCACAACCCTATGTCCTTAAGGTACCAATCTAAATCCCCCCGTAGGCACACAAGGATTAGATGGCCCAGTTCGAAAGCCGATCTCCTGTGATAGAAAGTATGGTAGGTATATTATACACATAAGTCCATCTACTAAGCAATCACACAACTGAGATATCATAAAATATTAAATAAGGTATATTCTACATTCTTATACCGTTATTCCAATTTTTACAACTTTAAGTCTCTGATTAATATATAATATATACCGCCGACACATCTCACGTCGTAGTTTCAAGTACCTAAAGCCTAACCCACAAAGGTTACCCAGTCCTATTATTCCCACGTTTAAATCCACTATTCCTAAAGTTCTCATTTCTTCCACTAACCTTATATTATTCAACTATCTAACACTTACTCATCAACTCTCGATCTCAAATAGTATCACACTCATCGGGCCTTATTATGTTTAATATAATTTTTAATTTGACTTTTAATTATAATTCGAGTCTCACAAACATGCCTACTGCTCTTCCTTGAATCTAAGAGTATTCACAAAGTCCCCACTAATAATTCTCTAAGGTCGAAATTGTTAAAATCCAACAAAGGAAAAATATAATCGATTATGGGAAGGTCGATCGATCGACCTTGAATGTCGATCGATCGATGGTGGTCGATCGATCGACCTGGGAGTGTCGATCAATTGAACGCACCAGATAGGCTACGGCCTGCTTCGTTGTTTAATCCAAAATTCGTCCCAAAACTTCATTATAAGGTATGAAAATCTAATCTAATGTTATAGGATCATCATACAACTAAAATACATCATTGTTAACGTTCCAAAACCTTTTAATCATCAATCATTGGCCTTATATGGATCAAAACTTCAATAAAAACCCTAGTTTTCTATTTTCTTCAAGAACAATGATGAATCTCCTCTTTAATTCATTTTTAAATCATCAAAAGTTATGTTTGGGGTACTGAATTCGTACATAACAGATCTACATATAATTCATAACCAAAGTTTAGAGTTGTACATCAAATTCATTGGGTTTTTATCAAATCTTTCAAGACAATCATTAATTTCTATACTAAGCATGGAGGAAATATTCATTGAACTAATGAAACCAAATAACTTGCCTTAAGTTTGATGTTTTGATTCGTTGTTGGTGTTCAAGGGACGATTCTCTCTTCTTTTCGGTCACAATTTCCTTCCAAAATAGTGGTGGTGGGTGGTGGTTTTGGTTTGGAAACCCTTTGGCAACTTCCCTATAACTCACGTAGAGCACTATCTTATTTTTGGTTGATAATGACCCTAATGGCTTTTCTAATAACATATAAATAAACTCTGACATTCGTGGGTCTTAATTCCTTAATTTTTAAAATTACCAAAATACCCTTCCGGGTTGCCGGTTTGGCCTAAAAATGCCCCGGGACTCAAACTAAACTCCCGGCTAGTGTTTTCTGACTATTTCGACCCTTCTGGACACGTTGGCACACTCAAAATGACCATACAATTGATAAAAATTAAATTTAATTTTTAATCTAATTAAATTGATTCCTGACGCAACTAACACGCGCGTCTCAACTTAATTTTTTCAAATTGTCGTATTCATGACTCTCAGAAATTTAAATACTTTCAATACTCATATATTACCATACATTCTCAGTAATATTTAAAATTGTCATCATAATTAAATACCAACTCACGTCTCGCTACTATTTAAATCCGGATTAATTTTCAAATTAATTCTCATTTAATTTAATTAATCCATTAAATAAAAATCAACAAAATTACGGGGTATTACAAAAAAGTAAAAGTTCATATTTTAAAATGTCTATTTTTAAAGAAAAATTAATTTACACTTTAGTTTTCACCCATATTGTTTATCCAAACTTTCAATATATATACATCTTGCTTAGAGTGTTTGACACCGGTTTTTCATCTCTACCGTTTTGAAGAGACGTTTGGGTTTGCTTCTAAATTTCACAAAGAAGAAGAAGTTTGTGTTGATTTACCCACTTGGAGAAAGGCTCCTTGTTCGGGTGACGGTGACCATATAAAGTCCGATCGGTGGATTCCGAGATCACGGTGGAGCTCCGTGGTTATTCTCTAGGTGGAGGTGTCTACAAAAAGGAGCGTCGGGGCTTGAGAGGGATCGAGTCGAGTGTTGTAAGTCTACTGTCGTGTATTTATAAATTCCGTACTTAGTGGATTTGAGGCTAGGGCCCGTCCGAGATTTTTCCCCGTTGTGGGTTTTTCATCGTACATCGCGGCGTAGTGGTTTCATTGTTTATATTATCTTGTTATACTCACCTAGAACGCATGCTTAGGTAATTCAAGATAAAATTTATTTTAATCACTACATGTTTAATTTGGTGTTAATTAAATATTGGGTAATATTTAGTTAATCTAATTCAAGTCTTTAATTTAACTTGTTAAAATTGGTTTGGCCTAATTTGCTAATATTGAGAAATATGACTTAGGCAAATTTTTTAGGACTTGAGTTGATTAATTTGGTTTAAGTGAAATTCAAATTGTATGTGTGTTTTAATCTAATTTCACTTGGTGTAAATTTAATTTGAGAAAAATTAAATTTTGTTAAGTTGTTTTAATTTGAACCATCATTTTATGCTTCCGCATCTCATAAAAGGAAATTATCTTTTTGAAGTATAAAAGGTTTTTATTTAAAAATTTGGGCTTTTCAATAAATAATTTTTTTTAAAAAACATTGAAAAAGTCTTAAAAATAAATGTTGATTAAGACTTTTAAATAAATTATTTTTTTTTCGAAAATCATTGAAAAAGTCTTACAAATAAATGTCGATTAAGACTTTTTAGTAAATGTCGATTAGGACTTTTTCGTTTTTTTTAATTTTATTCCAAAATTTCTTATTTTTTGGGAATTTTTCATTTTTTTTGAAACTGTTGATACACAATTTAGTCAGATGATGTGGACCAATAATATGAAGACATGTACCATATTACGTGGCAAAATGTATATTCACCGAGCTACTCAGCGTACCGAGCTACTCAACACCCCGAGCTACTCAACGTGCAGAGCATCTAGTCAAGAAGATCAAGCAACGATAACAGATTCAATGAACACCGGATTCAAGTAACATTCTTAGTATGTACAAATGTATATGTCTATTAAATAATGACGAATTGTCTATTCACATGAACAGCCGTCGGGCCATAAATACATTGTAACCCCCACCATAATGGGAAGATGGAGAATTGATCATTTACTATCATCATTAAGATTAAGGCAAAGACCCAGCAATATAAAATAGTGGACGTAGGCCATTTTCGTAAGGCTGAACCACTTTAAAAACATGTTTTCTTATTTTTTTTAGTTATCTGTGATTAATTAATTAGATCAAGTCTAGTTTTTTACATCAACAGATTGGCGTCGTTTGTGGGAACGACTATACGTAACGTTTTTCACTAAAACATTCATCATACATGGCTGAGATCCCAAAATCCAGTAACAGGAACAATGACCGTGTCCCTCCCAATCCGTCTGCTCCCCCAACTATCCAAGATCTTACTGGCATAATGGCCAATTTAGCCTAAGGGCAAACAACTATGCAAGAGACCATGCGTCAACTCATGCAAACTGTTCGGAACGGGACGCCTGCTCAATCAGGTCAATGAAGCGTTCAGAGAAACACTCATTTGACGTCTTTAAGAACCATGTGTACTTTATTCCCAAATGTTTCTCAGTCTAGACACGCGGAATCGCATCGTACTGACAGGTCCAATGATCCCTCATATCAGCGTGGTCGGACATCTCCCATAAGGCTTGTGGACTCTCAAGCCAATGTTACTTTAACTCCGGAATGAACCAGCGCTATGGAGAGATTAAGTAGAGTCTCCCCCTTTGACCGTTTGGGCCCTAGGAGGAATAAAAATCCCCCTAGGATTACGTCAAGAAATTATCAATGACGAAACAATCTAAGGGAAGGTTATGCCTAATCACTTACGGCAGCTCGCATCAAAAGATCCCAAGAAGAGAATTCAGCACGATCTTTTATTCGGGAAAATAAATCTAAGGCTGCAAATGACGTCTGAAAGGGATCCATTCAAAGGTTAGAAGATAGGTTAGGGGAAATGGCTAAGGCCAGGAACCCTCTCCAAAGAACTTTTGTCAAGGGATCACCCTTTGTACAAATAATTGTGTATTTTCCCACACCATCAAAGTTTAAAGCTCCTGTAGTTACGCCGAAGTTTGACGAAAAAATTGATCCTGTCCTCCACATAGAGCAATATCAAGTTGTTACCGATATCAATGTAGTTCTTGATGAGATGAGATGCAGGGCATTCTCAGGAACCATTACTGGATCAACTCAGATATGGTACAACAATCTGTAACACCCCATATTTGTGTGCATATAATATTTAATTAATTCAGGAAATATTAAATTACTTGGGTGTCTTAATTTAATTGAATTAATTATAGTAATATTTATTTAAATATTAATCGAAGAGTGAATGGTTAATATTTAGGGAAATTTAAGTACTAAGTGAATAGTAATAACTTATTTACGTCATAACGTGTATTAGTGACGTGGTATTTATTTATCTCAGCCAAGAGTCGGTATAGACTAATGTGGATGTGAGATAAGAATTTTTATAAATTAATTCGGATGTTAATTTTTAGGGCATGGTTGAGTCCGGATGGGCCGAGATAGTCAAAATGAAGTACCCGGGGGTAATGTTTGAGTTTCGGGGGCTTTTTGGACTAGTAGAGACTCGTAAATGAGTACACGAATCATTTTACAATTGGGTATATACCCAATTTCGGGTTTAACAAGAGAAAAGCCCTCATTTCTTCCCCAAAATCAAACCTAAGAGAGAAAAAGAGAAGAGAGAAGTAAGAGAACAGAAAGAAGAGAAGAGAAGAAGGAAGAAAAGGGATTTCTAACCAAAACTTCATGGGATTCGACTCGGGGTCGTCGGACTTAATCCACGAGGCAAGTGTTTACTTGCTTTATTGATTTAGTGTGATTATTGCTCATATTATAGTTGGTGTGTAAAATTATAAATATTTTTGGGATTAGTTTTGTGAATCAAAAATGGGTTTTTTGGAAGATTAACGAATAAATCCTAGATAATATCAAATTTGAGAAATTTGGGAATTTATTGAAATTAATTGTTGGATTTGGGTTATAGGATGATTAGAGTCCTTTTTATGTGTGTAATTATGGTTGTTTAAGGTTGGATGATGATGGGTGGGAAAATAAAAACCTCGGAGGTGTATTAATGGAGGTCTGGGATTTTGGAGAAAATGATGAATAGTAATACAATGGCTTGCGGGGTCGATTCAGCCAGGAAGAGAACTGATTCAGCTCTCGATCAAAACATAAAAGTTGTATATCTTTTCGATACGGTTGCGTGGGCACCTACAGCGTATTTTTTTATTTTTTTCGATTTGATATGATTTTTCTAAGAAAGCAGTTCCGAGGTAGAAATCTTTAACTCGGAAATCAAATTGAAAATTGGAAAAATAAAGGCTAGAATTGTTTAGAGATAAATATTTGGGGTTCCTAAAAATAGTGTGGGGACTTATAAATAATTTTTTTGAGTAAGGCGTGTACCTTGGGTTAGTTGAACGTAAAATCAAGATTTACCCAAATAGGGGTGTTCGTGAGGAATAATACTTAAAGAGGCATTTAGGTGTGAAATTTGCCAAAAATTAAAGTTGTGAGACTTTATGATTTTTAAGAGTCTAATGGGATAAAGACTCTTGGGGATTCGAATGAGAATTTCGAATGTAATTGGGATACAAGCTAGTTGTGATAAGCTTAATATCCTGAGTTTAAAAGAAATGTTATATTCATATTATAAGTAAGTGAATACTTATGGAATTGGAATAAGTAAGTTAATACTTATGAAATGAAATCGAATATGTATATTCGGGATTACAAGCTAATGCTACGAGAGATAGGCATGGACAGCCAGATTTGATGATATTGTATTATGGACCAAAGAGGTGTCCGAATATTTTGGTTGAGTGATGCCTTGATAATAGATTAATTAATGGGGGATTAATTAATTAAAGCTTATAGCTGGAATAATTTATTATATGATGATATAATAAATTATTAAATATTATTTAATTAGGAGCGTTCCCTTTATAATGGAATTTTGAGGAGTACATTGTAAGAGATGGAAATTCGGGTCAGGTGAGAAAATCTGGGTACATTTGTTGTGTGATACCAGGGAGATATTAAATTAATTCATGAGTATATTAATTAAATTAGAGTCGGACCATAGACTCGGGGAGATAATAAATTAATTAATGAGTATATTAATTAATAATTAGAGTCGGACCATAGACTCGGGAATATGTTGGCTAGTGTTACGGACTCAGTACACGGTAAGGCCATAAGATTTATATATATATATATATATATATTGTGTGCTCATGAATACCGGTGTCTTGGTATTTATTTATAATTGAAGGCTAGTGCTACGGATTTTGTGCACGGTAATACCGGGAACTAATTATTATATATATACGGTAGTGTGATAGTATATATATATATATCGTGTGCTCGTAAATACCGGTGACTAGGTATTTATTTAATTTATATGTTCTAGTACTATCGGGGGAGGTTGCGCGATGTGGGTGAATCCCCTAGTTTGAGGAATAGGGTGAGTATATCCCAAGTCATAGCGTCTGTTATATGGGTGAGGGGCTTATCTCACTTTCAGGGAAGGAATATGACCGCCTCCAATGTTTATATTTTTGGACAAGTTAGTGAGCGATTCTGACTTGGGATAACTAGGTGATGTGAGTATACCTAGTGTGATAGCACTTTAGAGAATATATCCGGTGAGTTATTACTCGAGAGGATGGGTTATATTTATATTCAACATATGTGTGAATGTTGTAATATGGTTTTACGTATATAATGGAGTAAATAATTATATACGGGTAATTAAATACATGAAGAGAAAATTGTATTACTTATATAACTAGTGAATGTTATATGGCTTTTAAGAGCGGTTTTATTTATATTCAACATATGTGCGAATGTTGTAATATGGTTTTACGTATATAATGGGATAAATAATTATATACGGGAACTTTAAATACATGGAGAAAATTGTACTATTTATATAACTAGTTAATGTTATATGGATTTCAAGGAAAGGTGATATCATTGAGAGACTGCATCCATTGAGTTATAGCCCCGAGGGATAGTTATTATACTTATATAGTGTGTGATATATAAGTATGGATATACTTGATGTATATATATATGAGATGTGAAACATATATATACGGACATAATAAAGAATTGAATGTGAGATAAATTTTGAATCTTTCGGGAGTATAAAATCCGGAAGAAAAATAGGGATATATGTATATAAAGATGAGAATATTATATATGAGGTTAATAACACTAAAACGAATAGTGTAAATAACTAGTGAAAGTTATTAATGATGAAAGGATGAATCATAAGTGAGAGATTCTGATGTATAAGCTCAGGCGATAACTTAGAATATATTAAAGGATGAATAAGGTGATATTATCCTTCCGGTAGATTTATATCCGGATTTATATATATATGGATCATAGGTTCTAGTGAGAACTATTAACATATACGGGATGGTAAAAAAATGAGGATCTTTAGAAGATGGGTGAAATGAATTAGTTAGGCAGGGTAGCTTAAGTAAGTTGTTTTAAAAGGTATGCGATAGTTGTGCACTATTAGCAGAGGGGTGAGGGGTATCTCACGAGAGTGCAATACCAATTTAAATATAAGAAGTTGCATATTTTAAAATATGGCATTTATGCACTTGGAAAATATTTTCAAACTCGTGCTCTGACCCGTTTCTTCATTTTTCTCTCTTGCTATATCTATATATATTAGGTGTCCAGACACAGGGATGCCTGGATGATGATTCTTTCGAGTCAGACGTTCGCTTCAGCAGATGTGGATGCATACAGGTTCATTATAGACGCTTCTATCCTTGAGATCTAGATAGGAGGTATTATAGAAACATTCGGGTCGATGGCCTAATTGTTTTCATTTATTCTTTACCGCCTTTTAGTGCGACATTCAATTTGGTTATATTATTTTATATCGAGTGTTCGGTTATTTTATTTCATTTCAGTTGTTATATATAAACTTTTGTGATGGATTTATTTGAATGGTGTGATTATAAAGTTTAGTTGATTAAAAAAAATTGTCGTCACCCTAATAGGATATTAGTAATTAAATTGGTTTTTGACAGTGATGCTAAGAATGAACCATATGAGACTCCTGTTTTAATTTGTTATAGGAGTGATCGTCCGGTATTTTATTAGGCGGGGTGTCACACAATCTTTCTCGGGAGCAGATTGCTACTTTGCATCAACTGGTAGAGATCTTTATAGGAAATTTCTGTTTTGGTGCGAAACCAGTCAAGAGAGTAACGCATTTGTTGAGTGTAAGGAAGAAAGAAGGAGAGAGCACCGAGGACTACATCACTCGTTTTAATAAAGAGAAACTTGAGGTCATTGACTACAAAGAGAAAACAACAATCACAACTATGATGGGTGGTCTTTTACCAACCAAGCCGCATTATACTCTGGCTAAAGATCCCCCCAAATCCATGGAGAAATTAATGGCTAAGGCAGCCAAAATTATGACCACCGAAGAAGCTATTGCTGCAAAGAAGAATGGTGAGAGCAAAGCAAAGACTAAATCTGTGGAAAGGTCAGAAAAGAAATATCAAAAGCATAATGGGAAAAATAAGCAATCGAAAGGAAAAGAGACGATAGAGCACTTGAGGAAGTATGGGAATTATACTCCCTTAAAGGTGGATATAGACCATATTCTTGAGGAGATAAAGAACATCGGAGAACTGAATTGACTGGAGAAATTAAAGACAACCTCTATAAAGAGGGATAAGTCCAAGTATTGAAAGTTCCACAAAGACCATGGCCACATGACCAAGCGGTGTATAGCTCTCCAGAATAAAATTGAGGCACTCGTTCGACGAGGGAAATTGAGTAGGTTTATTGATCGCCAGAATGATGGGAAGACCAATGACAGAGTAAGGCAAAGGTCCAAATCTCCTTAGCGAACAAGAGACGATAAGAAGAGGGACCATGAAGATGATCCGGAGGATAACCCCGACCTCCCCAAAAAGCTAAGGCAACCATAACGTGAGGTATTTTCAATCCATTTTGGCTCATTCGAATGTAATGTGATTACAGGTGGAGATGCAGGAGGTGAGGATCATACTGCTGAAAGGAAAGCTTACCTCAACGAGGCCCAATATTGTTCCTATATACAACCGATATACCCATATATACCTTCGGCCAGGCCGAGGAAGTCCTCCACCTGGACAAGGCCAAGATGACCTCATCAACCACTATCAGACGACCCATAAAGGGGCCGACCCCTCATCATGGATCAGACGACCCTTCAAGGGGTCGACCCCTCAGCATGTCTCAAACGAACCTTCAAGGGGCCGACCCCTCATCAGTCCCAGATGATCCTTCAAGGGGCCGACCCCCTCATCAGTCCCAGACGACCCTTAAGGGGGCCGACCCCTCATCATGGTCTGGACGACCCTACGAGGGTACGATAGTACGAGGCCTATATTAGGCCAGGCTCACTGCTAACAGGAACTTTGCCCTCGACCTCATATCATAGGCCGAGGGTGATATCATCACAGCACGTGATTTGGGAGACATGTGGAATAGTGCGTGTGGGACTCACATGGCACGTGGAAGACCATTATAACAATACCACCCTCTCACGTGAGGGAATATTATGTCATCATTAATCACAGGTGGCATCTACAGGTGTCAACAGGGGATTGTCTAGATCATCGTTCACATGCACCATGCATGCTTAGGGCGTACACTACACCCCCAAGACCTATATATACTTGTCACCTATAACCCTTTAAAGGGATAGAGAATTGTAACCCTAGCTAAAACTCTGCTTGTACACACAGTAAAGAGAGAAAGTGAGCTTATGTGAATTGTATCCAAGGCCATTAGTGCCCATATTTAGTGGATCACACACTTACAGTGGATGTAGGCCTAATTGGCTGAGCCACTCTACATTATTGTCTTATTCCTCTTATACTCATCCCCTCCTACACACTTATATACATATATACATCTCTATGGCTGCCATTGTTATTAATATTTGAGCTCATCATCACTTATCTGGTGGTGCTGAATCTTAGCATCATCAATAATGAATAAATTTGGCAGAAGAGGATCACCTGAGGAAGGTGAACAAGGATAAACTGGTCATCTGTTTTTCCAAAAATGATCTGGAAGGTGTCTTGTATCCTCACGATGACCCCTTGGTGATCAAGATGAGGATGAAGGATGTGGTGATATGAAGAGTGTTGGTAGACAATGGTAGCTCTGGAGACATCATGTTCTACCCGTGCTTTGACAGTTTAAATCTGAAGCTAGCCCAGTTGGAGCCATATCACTGGCCCCTCCTTGGGGTTCACTGGCGAGAAAGTCTTTCCACTTGGGATGATCAAGTTGGTAATGCTTATTGGTACCTGGCCTACTTGTAGAACAGAAAAAGCACACTTTTTTATAATGGATAAAAATGTCCAATTAGCCCGCAATATAATCATGGGGATGGTAGGCCCAAAAACATTCGAGGCGGTGCCATCAATCGTACATTAATGCCTGAAGATTCCAACTAATTTTAGAGTTAGAATTATAAAGGGCGACTAGAAAGTGGCCCGAGAATGCTATTATTCATCTGCCGAACAGGAAGAGATAGAGGAAGTCGGGAAGAAGACCACCACCTACTAAGTAGATGAGTCTGAAGATGCAGAGATTGAGACATTGGACCCAAGAGATGAGTCAGATCTCGTGAAGGGGCAGGTCATGGAAGCCACGGAGAATGTTATTCTGGATAATGAACAACCAGAACAAACAACTCAAATTAGCGCTTCACTGGATCCGTCAATAAAGCAGGAGTTAGTGGCATTTTTAAGGCACCAAAAATAAGCTTTCGCATGGAGTTATGAAGATATGACGGGGATAGACCCATCCTTATTTTTCCCCGAACTCAATGTTAATAAGGAGGTCAAGTCGGTGAAATAACGAAGAAGGGTATTTAGCCCAGAGAAGAACCAAGCTATTCAGCAGGAAGTCGAGAAACTGTAAAAGGCCTCTTTTATTGAGGATGTCAAATATCTTAATTGGTTAGCTAATGTGGTGATGGTAAAAAAGAAGAATAATAAATGGAGGATGTGCATAGATTTTACCGATATCAACAGAGCTTGCCCAAAAGATCACTTCCCATTACCCCGAATAGACCAACTGGTAGATGCGACCTCGGGGCATGAGTTACTAAGTTTCATGAATGCTTATTCCAGCTACAACCAGATTAAGATAAAACCAGAAGATTGGGAGAGTACTTCTTTTATTACCCCAAGGGGTACATATTGCTACAATGTTATGCCATTTGGTCTCAAAAATGCAGGTGCAACGTACCAGCGATTGGTGAATAAGGTGTTCGCAGAACAAATCAGTAACAACATGGAGGTTTATGTCGATGATATACTGACGAAGAGCATGAAAGCTACAGAGCATATAGCTGATATGAGCCAAACATTTGATCAGCTGAAGAAATATTAGATAAAGCTGAACCCGACTAAGTGTGTTTTTGGCGTACGAGAATGAATGTTTCACGGGTATATTGTGAATCAGCGAGGCATTGAGGTAAATCCAAACAAGATTAAATCTCTGTTGGAACTACGGTCTCCAGCTACGAAGAAAGAGGTGCAGAGCCTCACGGGGCGTGTCGCAGCTCTCAACAGGTTTGTCTCACGAGCAATGGACCGATGTCTTTTGTTCTTTAAAACACTTAAAAAAACTTTCGAATGGAATGATGAATGTGATAATGCATTCCAAGAGTTAAAACGATATTTAGGGACACCCCCTTCGCTGCCCAGGCCGGTAACGGGAGAAAATTGATATTTATACTTGGCTGTTTCAGAAAGTGCAATCAGTTCAGCATTGATAAGAGTATAGGAGGAAGTGCAAAAACTGATGTATTATAGAAGAAAAGATTTTTGAGATGCATAGATTAGATATCCAATGTTGGAGAAGCTAGAATTAGCATTGGTCGAGGCAAGAAGGAGGATAAAACCATACTTCCAGGCCCATACCATAGTGGTATACACTGACATGCCACTCAGACAGGCTTTGCATAAGCCATAAAAGTTGGGGAGACTGATGTATTGGGCGATCGAACTGGGAGAGTATAATATTAGTTATAAACCAAGGTCCTCACTCAAAGGGTAGGCGGTAGAAGATTTCATTATAAAATTCACTTACCCAGATCATTTCAACCCTAAGGGTCTAATAGAGAATAACCTTTGGATGTTAGGGGATCATCAAAGACTACCCTCGATTAACTTCTATCAACAGATGTAACAAAGGGGACAAGCATCGAGCAATAAGAATCATCAGATAATATCCCAGTGTTAGGAGATGAGAAAAGGAAGTACCAAATATTCCATCAGGGAACTTTGTTAAACCAAGAGTTTGATAATTGTATCCCTATATGGAATTTGTATTTTGATGGCTCTTCGTATGCCACAAGCAGCGGAGCCGGTATAATCTTTCACAACCCAAATGGATTGGATATGAAAAATGTGTTGTGTTTCCAGTTTAAAGCTTCCAACAATGAAACTGAATATGAATTTATGATTGTGGGCCTCAGTTTAGCTAAAACACTAAATGCAGAGCAAGTTATCGTGTTTAGTGATTCATAGTTAATTATAAATCAGATTCTTGGGTTTTATATAGCGAAGGGAGACTTGATGTCAAGGTACCACAACAAAGCTATGATATTGTGTCCACTTTTGCAACGGTCCAATTGATCAGAATACCAAGATTAGAGAATGCGAGAGCTGATGCATTAGCTTGGTTAGCCTCAGTCACTCGCACCGAGCTACAAAGAATGATTCCTATTGAGATTCTGGCAGACCGAAGCATAGATGAAGATTTGATGGTGAGATTCATCACCTTGAATATGGGACTATCCTGAATGGACCCCATCAGGGCATATATCGAAGAAGGGGTGGTACCAACTGACCAACTTGTAGCCAAGAGATTAAATTTTAAAGCTGCTCGATATGTACTAAATAATGGTGTCTTGTATAGAAGGGATATCATAGCAGGTCTACAGAGATGTGTGCATCCTACAGAAGTTAAAGATTTGATAGAAGAAATTTACGAAGGCTCTTGCGGAGCTCACGTAATAGGACAGACTCTTCTATAAAGGATAACGATGCAAGGATACTATTGGCCAATGATGAGAGCTGACTGTGCAGCTTAGGCGAAGAATTGCGATAAGTGCCAACGTTTCTCTTCCATTCGAAGAACTTCCCAGGCATTGTTAACACCCATCACTTCCCCTTTTCCATTTACCATGTGGGGTATAGACTTAGTCGGGACTTTGTCGACTACCAAAGGGAGATTCAAATATTTAGTAGTCACTGTTGATTATTTCACTAAATGGGTGAAAGCTGAACCTCTCATTGACATATCGTATGAAAGAGTTTATCAGTTTATTTAGAAGAATATTATTTGCAGATATGGTTTGACGTATGCTTTCATCACTGACCATGGTACCCAATTTGATAATAAGGAGTTTGCTGTGTATTATCACCAGTCTAATGTCCAGAAGATCCATTATGCACCAGGTCATCCTCAAAGTATTGGGCAGACTGAAGTGACAAATAGGACACTGCTTAACGGGTTGAAGAAATGGTTGGATGATGCAAAAGGGAATTGGATTAACGAGCTATATTCTATATTATGGGCTTATTGAACAACTCCCCGAACAGCAACGGGAGAATCTCCTTACATGCTAGCTTTTGGAAGTGAAACAGTCATACCAGCTGAACTGGGCCTACCCACTCACAGGGTGTTCAATTTCAACTCTCCCATCCGTAATTTGATGAGACGTTTAGACTTGGACATGATCGAGGAAATGAGACAAGATGCAACAATCAGAAATGCAACTTACCAGCAAAGAACTGCAATGCTCTATAACAAAAGAGTCAAGAAATGTGATCTTAAGGATGGAAACTATGTGCTCAAGTAGGTGATTCAGAAGCATAAAAAGTTAGAGGGTAACTGGCATGGGCACTACCAGGTAACTACGGTTGTTCGACCTGGGACCTACAGAATAGAGACCTCGGAGAGTGAAGAATTCAAAAATATGTGGAATGCGGAGCACCTGCGTAAATATTATCAGTAATACAGATTTATATGTACCACATATTTTAATACGAATAAAAATGATATTTTCCCAATATTCTTTTTTGTTCAATTTTTTTCGGAGTACTCGTGCTACACACTACACCACCAACTATGGTTAGTCGGCATATCAATAACCATCAACTAAGGTTGGTCGGCATATTAACAACCACCAACTACGGTTGGTCGGCATATCAGCAACCACCAACTAAGGTTAGTCAGCACCAATAAACTGAACCAACAATGTTGGCATAACAATCATACAAGGTAAGGCCTGTTTGATTATGGGTGACCTTAAGGGGAATCCACAACTAGGCAAGAAGATGGGTGACCTCACAGGGCATCCACTGTCTAGGCACCAAGGTGATCTAGATAAGATTGCTATAACTAAGCAGAACAATGGGATGAAAACCATTCCATTGCTTAGGCACTTATGGGTGACAAGTCACTACAACTAGGCAGCAAATAGGGCAAAGTTCCATTGTATAGGTAATTAAATCATAACAGGATAATTTTTCCTCTGATACACACTCATCAAAAACTCATATGATAAGCCAAATATCTCATAAATTATTTCTAAGGAAAGAACACTGCACAAAGATGAATTTTTCTTCATTCAATACAATTATTTCGAAGGAAAGAAAATTACAAAAGATGAAGTTTTCTTCATTCAATACAAATTTCCTATTGTATTGGCCTTTTTCCTTCAGATTTTGGTACATGTTCCATTCCAGCTGGAGGATCATCTAAAGCATAAGGAGAATTGATGAAATTCATATCTCGTAGCATTCTGATATTGCTGGAACTCGGTCGATCAAGTAGATATTGAGGTCGAGATATCTTAAATTCTTCATAAAGCTGGTAATCACCAAGATACCTGGAAATCAAGCACCTAGGAATAGCATTAGCTAGAATCCAACTGACATCCAACTTAAAGGGAGGATTGGTAAGATCAAGTACTCTCGGCTCATATAAATCCCATAAGGAATTTCCTTCTTCAAGCTTCATCACAGTCAAGGTGTTCAGCTATCCTTATTTATATCCTTCATTATTCGCTTTTTTTCAGTCGAGCATCGAGATGGCATAGAGCTTCATTGTATCCCCCCATCCAAAACTCTCTAGGATGCTTCTGAAATTGATAAGTCAATCTCTCAAGATGCTCATGGAGTTTCTTCACCAAGTTTTCTTTACTTTCCCGTATAGAATTTCGGTTGGAGAGTTGGTCGGTAAGAGTTTGAATTTTCTGGGACATTTCATCCAAGGCTTGATTTTTTTCTTTCATCTAAGCAACCTCATTTGTTGAGGCTCACTGAGTCCTAGTTTCTTCAACACCTATTCGAACAAATTTATCTCTACCCCGCAAGGAGGATGTAGGTCTGGTTTGTTTCAAAGTTTCCAGTTCCTCCATCAAATTAGCATTTTTAGTTTCCAAAAATGAAAAGCCCTCATCATTGACTGGGACCAGACCTCCTGTAGAGGAAGAGGCAACAACATTAAGTTGTTTCACTTCTTCTTGCAGGGCAATATTCTCTTCCTCTAACAATTTGGCGATACTCCTATGTTCCTCACTTTCAAGTTTGAGAACACTCTCTCTCTTTTTATGGGCTGAAAGAAACTTATCATAACCCCGATCAGCATTCAACTGTTGATACTTCTTCTCATACCCTTCATGCATAAGTGAAGCAGTTTCTTTGTGTTGAAGCTGAAGCTCCTCGATCGCCCCTTCAATCATCTCATAGTAAGTAGCATTATTGGCTACAGCCCGATCAAGCAGGCACTTTATATATTGATAGTCCTCAATTGCTCGATCAGAGGCATCAAGTCCATGGATATTAACGATTTTAGCTTCAATAAAATTTATACGACTAGCTTTGAAGTAATCGTTATATTTCTTCATCAACTCCATATCATGAGCTGATAAAAGTTCCATCCTGATAACAAACTAGCAAGGCAAATAGGAATCAATCAACAACAGTGCCACTATGTATCGAGCAAGTAAAGTAAAACAAAACTTAAAATAAAAAACAAAGTCCATTTTATTAATCATAGGAGGAAGAAATACAACTGAGGTTCCAATGAAAGGGAAAAATAGAAGAATAACATAATTAAATAGCCGAACGACTCTACACTTTCTCCTTATTTCTTACAACATCTTCAGTCGATTTAGACGAAAGAGTTGGTTATTCGGATGGCAATGGAGGTTGCTCGATAGAAGTTGTCACTTGCTCAACTTGATCAGAAGATTGAGGAAGGGTAGCAGCAGTTGCTAGTTCTATTAATACCATAGAAGACTAATCAGATGTAATTTCATCTTCTTCTTCTTCTTTAACAGCAGGAGGAGGGCTATGGTTGTATTCCTGAAACAGTTCAGAATCCTCGATGATCTTCAACCTCTTTAAGGCTACTACCCATCCATCTCTGCAGTATTTCACACTTGCATACTCCATCTGGGAAATGATAGAAGTTAAGGCCTTGTTCTATCCTTTGTCCCAGCCAGAACTAAAGGAATTCTTCACAGCTGCTTTCCTCTTCGCTCTCTCTGAGGAGGTTTTCTCCTTGAGAAGCTCTTCGGCAGACTTCGCCTTCTCTTCAATGTCTTTCTTACGCCGTTCAGCCTCTTTAAGCTTGGTGTTAGCTTCCTTAAAGTCCTTCACAGCCTACTTTTGAGTTATATCAGCAAGTTAAAGAGATGACTCGGCTGATGTAATTTTCTTCTCCCAAGCATCCTTGTCCTCTTCATACTTTAGCTGGGATTCTCCTAAAGACTTTGACAACCCAGCAAGGTATTCCTCAATACCACTGGATGAGGTTGAAACTTTAATGGCTTCATCCTTCTCCACGATATTTTCGAAGCACACCAAAAACTGTAAGAATAAGAAACTGCAAATTAGAACATGAACACAACAATGAAAAATTAGAAGGATAAGTATAATGACCACTTACTGATGCAAGAAGTTGGGCTGCCACATCGACCACCATATCCCAAGGAGTTAAAGTTTCAGCAGCTCTGTTGTCGGGAAAAGTCCCTGACTTGATCAATTTTTGTCCAAGTCAGGGGTAAGGACAACTAGAAAACTAGCCCTTAGAGAAGAAATCCCAACTCCAGAAGGTTGGGCAACAGTATCTACAAGCCTCTCAGCACAATCCCTCTCAACCCCCTTAAATAAGCATCTTCAATCAAAGGTGCTATCTCTTTTGGGAAAATAACTCCAATCAAAGGTGCTGCCTCTTTAGGGGCAACATGGGGATCCTTGCTGATATTTTTGGTAGGAGGAATATCTTCCTTCTTCTTAGTTCCATCAGCCAGAACTTCACTTTAGCACTTCTTCGTTCCTTCAGTATCAGGAGCAGGCTTGGTAAAGAACTCGAGTAACCTCCTCTTCTTCTTCTTCATCAAATCAGCAAAGGAGGTACCCAAATCAGAAGAAGATTCCCCTATAATTGCTGGAGAAGCCGGTTCTTGATCAAGATCAACCACCACGGGAGGAACGAGAGGTCGGGGAATAAAAGATAAAGTGGTATTCTTATATCTCAGCAAATGAGAAGCAGACCTCACGTGCTCCCCATTGACGAATTGGTGCAAACCCCAGATAAGTGTCAAGTTCTTTAAATTTATGTCACTCTCTTTTGGAGGTTTCCTTTTGCTATCAACTACAATAAACAAAAATGAGTGTCAGTTACGCATTTCATCAAATATAAACAAAGCTAAATTGAAAAATTAAAAGCAACCTATCCCATTGCCATAAATTGGACATCTGGGACCTTGGTAAATATCATTTAGTTTTAATGGGGGGTGTTTCCAATTTTTCATTACAACCCCATGATCAAAATAGTCCCTATTAGCATCACGAAGATTGACCACTGAAGCTCTATTGGAAAACCTAGTTTTTAAATAAAATGTGGTGTCACTGGTAACCCATTTATAACAATACATAATTTCAGGAATTCCTAAGCGAGTTCCATATACTTGATTTAACCTATATACGCCATTAACTACCCTTCATGTATTTGGAGCTACTCTTACAGGAACAATATCAAAATATTGGTAAAACTCCAAACACAGGGGATTCAGTGGGAAAAAAAAACACACTCCGCTATAAAAAGGGAGGGAAACCAGTGTCCCTCAGCTAAAGAAAATAAATCAGAAGGGCAAGGAGGATCCTCTAGAATAACCCAAGAAGGAATCATAAAATCATCCCGGAACTTATCCAATGACATGATAAGATAAACCATGGTGGATAAAGCAAAGAAAGAAGAAGGAAGAAAATTCTTACAGAAAGATTAAGAAATTTGCTAAGGCGGGTGACAGAAAGAACGACAATACAAGGATAAAATGAGAAGACAAAGAGTTTATAAATCTGGAAGTAAAAAGTAGATGACGATCTATTTCTATCGCTTTTAAATGCCCTGCATCGGGAAACAAGAAAATAAATGATTACTAGAAAAGACGATTGCATTTTCGGCGATTAAATGAGGAAAAAAAAATGCAAATACCCAAGCCTTTGTCACAGATTCAAAATATTTACGCGTTTTCCATTTCGCACTCAAAGTCATTAAATGTCACAAGTGTTTGAAATATATAATCTAACAAGACTGGGTAAATGTGCCCGAGAAACTTCTGGGCATAATGTTCCACACTCTCATATTCAATCTCAATTATGAAACATTTGGGGCTTCTGTTGATACAAAAATATGAGCTGGCACCCTGCCTTCTGCTCCCCCAAAATTTTCAGATTTGGCTGGTACAATGGCTAATTTGGCCCACGGGTAAACGATCATGCAAGAAACCATGCGTCAACTTATACAAACCATTCGAGGCGGGGTGCCAGCCCAATCAGGACAGCAGAGTGTTTAAAGAAATATTCGTTTTCTCTCTTTACGAACTGGCGATTCATATCGCACTGAGAGATCTAATGATCCTTCGTATTAGCCCAGACGGACTTCTCAGTACGAGCTACAGGCACTCAATAAAACATCACTCTATCTCCGGAGAAGACAAGTGCTCTTGAGAGGTTAAGTAGAGTCTCTCATTTAGATCGTCTGGGTCCCAGGAGGAATAGAAGTCCCCCTAGGATGGTGTCGAGGAACTCTCAACGACCATTTGATTTAAAGGAAGGCTCTGCCCAATCACAACCAGCTGCTCGTCATGAAAGATCCCAAGAGGCTAATTCAACCCGATCGATTGCTCGAACCAATAGGATCGAGGAAGGAAATGATGCATAGAATGGCTCAATTCAAAGGTTGGAGGATAGATTAGGGGAGATGGATAAAACCAAAAATCCTCTACAGAGGACTTTTGTCCGAGGAACACCATTTGTACAAGAGATTGTGGACTTCCCCACACCGTCAAAATTCAAAGCCCCATTGGTAACACCAAAATACGATGGAAAAACTGATCCTGTTCTCCATATAGAACAATACCAAGCAGCTGTTGATTTCTATGCTGTTCCAGACGAGATGCGATGTAGACCATTTTCAGGAACTCTTACTGGATCTGATCAGATGTGGTACAATAACCTTTCTCGAGGGAAAATTGCAACCTTCTTTCAGCTAGCAGAACTCTTCATTGGAAATTTTTGTTTTGGAGCAAAGCCAGTCAAACGAGTAGCACATTTGCTAAGTGTTAGACAAAAGACAGGTGAACGCACTAGGGATTATATTACTCGTTTCAATAATGAGAAACTGAAAGTAATTGATTACGAGGAGAAAACTGCAATTACTGCTTTGATGAGTGGATTATTGCCCAATAAATTGTACTACACTTTAGCAAAAGACCCATCCAGGATTATGGCAGAACTGATGGCGAAAACAACGAAAATCATGTATGTCGAGGAAGCCATGGCTGCAAAGAAGAACACCGATACTAAGGAGATCAAGGTAGAAGATGGTAAAACTGAAAAGAAAGAGCAAAAGAACAACAGTGGTAACAGCCAATCAAAGGGTAAGCAAGCATTAGAACAGATGAAGAAATACGGAAATTATACTCCCTTGAAGGTGGATATAAATCACATTCTGAAAGAAATCAAGAATAGCGAGGAGCTGGCCTGGCCAACAAAAATGAAGGCAGATGCTGGTAAGAGAGACCAGTCCAAATATTGTGAATTCCATAAAGATCACGGTCACACGATCAAGCATTGAATAGCTCTTCAGAATGAAATTAAAGCACTCATTAGACGTGGAAAATTGGCCAAGTATGTTGATCATCAAAACGCTGGTCGAACCAAAGAATGAGGAAGGCAGAGGTCTAAATATGCTCTTCGAGCAAAAGAAGACAAGAAAAGAGATCATGAATATGATCTAGAAGACGACCCCGATCTCCCCAAAAGACCAAGATAGCCAGAACGTGAGGTGTTTTCAATTCGTTTTGGATCATTTGATTGCAATGTTATTACAGGTGGAGATGCAGGAGGTGGAGACTTACTGCAGAGAGGAAAGCTTACCTCAATGAGGCTCAAGCTTGTTCATACATTCAACGAATAAATCTAGCTAAAGATGATCGCCCGAGGAAGGTGAACAAAGATAAACTGGTCATTGGTTTCACTGAAAATGACCTCGCAGGTGTGCTATATCCTTATGATGACCCATTGGTGATCAAAATGAGAATGAAGGAAGTAGTGATTTTACGAGTATTAGTAGATAATGGTAGCTCAGCGGATATCATGTTCTACCCATGTTTTGATAGTTTGAATCTAAAGCTATCCCAGTTGGAGCCATATCATAGTCCCCTCCTTGATTTTACTGGTGAGGAAGTTTTTCCACTTGGGACGATCAAGTTGGATATGTTCATCGGTACATGGCCTGCTTATCGAACAGAAAGAGTGCGCTTTTTCGTAATGGATAAAAATGTCCAATTAGCTTACAATATCATCATGATAATGGTAGGTTTGAAAAAGTTCAAAGCAGTACCATCTACGGTACATCAATGTTTAAAATTCCTAACCAACTTTGGAGTAGGAGTGGTAAAGGGCGACCAAAAAGTAGTTCGGAAATGATACTATTCATCTGCCGAGCAAGAAGAGCGTGAAGAATCTAGGAATAAGACTACTAATTATCAGGTAGATGAGATAGAAGATGCATAGATTGAGATTTTAGACCCAAGAGATGAGTCTCAACTCGTTAAGGGTCAGGTCATGGAGGCTACCGAAAATATCATCCTAGACGACGAGCATCCCGAACGAACAACTCAAATCGGTGCATCACTAGATGTGTCAATAAAGCAAGAGCTGATAGCATTTCTAAGATACATAAAGCATACTTTTGCATGGTGTCACGAAGATATACCAGGGATAGACCCAAATTTCTTATGTCATGAGCTCACCAATTATGAATTAAAAGCATATATGGACTAGCAAGCAAGGCAAAGACTCAAAAAATAAAAAATAAATACCATATATATGTATACATAATGAATATCATTAACGCATATGCACATATATATAGGTATAAACACCACACATGACACAAAATACATTAAACTTTTCACACTCGTATGGAAAAAACGTGTCCAAATATATGAGGTAAACGGAAGTGTAGGGGTGTGAACTAATAACAATTAAATTTCGACCCAATCACTTAAAACATGTTCACGGAGTTCTCATTTGATTGAATTTTTTTATCACATTTAGATAAGCCTCATGTGACAATATAAATTGAACTCAATGAACAAACATACATAATGCATATATAAGCCTAGAATTTTGATGATTCTACAAACCAATAGAGTCATGACAAGAAAACCTTAACTAGGATTCAAGGTCATTGTGAAAACCCATTAATATATCCAACCAAACTCCTCATAATTTTTCTTTTCTTTTCTTTTGAACATATTAACTAAACTATTTTTCCCTTGGCAAATATTTTTAATGCCACTTTTTTTAAGGCCTAAAATTCAATGGTGGCTTTTCATGCAAAGAAATTGTCTTTCGCAACCCGATTCCATTGATAAACTATTACACCGGATAAACATATTTTTTTATTTTTTTTAAAATCCGGAAAACGATTATTACATGCACAAATCCTCCATAGTCATAGCAACATGTGGATGACTAAATTGATGGGAGAACATCTCACTTAGCTCAAAGATACACGTGACGATTAAATTTCAAGTGAGCTCGTGCATGTGTGAATTGAGGCATATAAAAATAGAATCTATTAAGAAACACAAAATCCAACTACTCCATGCATGCATGACAAAGAACATTTTAAGGATTGACAATCTTAACCAAAAGTTCTAGCCACGTGGAAGCGAAAAGTAAAAGATTCAAACACAAGTATATGCCATATAAAATGTGTCAAACTAAAATACACAACAAAATCTTTTTGAGTTTTTGAAATTTTTCACCAAACATACAAAAATATTTACTCAAAAGACAAACCAAATCTTTTTGTATTTTTTCATTTAATACAACCTAAAAAGAAAGAACTATAATACAAAAGACAAACACAAATCATATTTTTAGCATGTGATTCATCATGGAGCATAGACTAGAAAAATGATAGGCAAGCATACAATTATCATAATAATATAGCATGAAGTAAAAAAGCTGAAGTATGCAAATAACTAACACATTCAACCTTTAGATTTAGCAAGGGAGGTATTGTGTGAAAGTAAATGAGAATAAAAAATTTTGTTTTGTAAAGCTAGCAAGTCGGATCTCCTAACCCATACAAATGAATAATGGTTATATTAGGATTTAGGAATCTTTACTACCTTGGTTGCCTTACCTTTGGATTTCTTAGAAATTCTTTTAAGGTCAAAATAAAATTTCCTAAGATGACCTTTTCGACCACAATGTGAACAAGTAAAGACATGTCGATTGGTACCTAAGGATTGACCTCTAGAAGCTTTCCTAGATGATTCTCTCAAAACATTAGTTTTGTCTTTATTAGTGGAAACGTTACAAGAATCGAAGCCTAAACCACAAAAGCCATTTTTAATTTGGACCGTTCCTAAGATTTTATCTAATTTCTCCGAATGACTCTCCAAATCAAATTTGACTCTACTTGAGTCTCTCACTTTCTTCTCAAGCTCTACAATCCTAGACTCAAGCAAACCCTTTCTCTCTTCAAACTCAAGAAGCCCTTTTTTCATTGATTCCATTAAACCTCTAAGACTATCTCTCTCTCCTTCTACATATTCAAACTTCTCATGAAGAGCTCTCTCACGTGTACTAAGGTATTTCACTAAGGAATTCTAATCAATAACCTTCGCATGCTCTCTCAAACTATCTTCTAAATTCAAATTATCCCTCTTTAATTTAATGGATTCTTCATATAATTCTCTAAAAGCAAATTGAAGTTCACTCTCATCAACCTCTTCATCACTTTCACACTCTCTCTCTTCTTCACTCTCACAACCATAAAAAACAAGGCAATCATAAACTTTGGCCTTGGAAGTATCATGTATTTAGGGTCATCATTGGACGAGCTCTCACTACCACTCACATGACTTGCCATGAACGCGGTAAAATTACGCTCAATGGGGGAATTGGGTCCCTCTTCCTTATCACTATCACTAAGGGTGGCATTGTATGGAATAGGTTGATTACCCTCTCTCCTTAGTTTAGTGGGTCATTCAAAAGTCCTATGGCCATACCCTTCACAACCATAAAATCTATTTGACTCGTCCCTATTACAGTTTTCATTAATAGTTTTTGGGATCTTTTCAGCTTTATCATGCTTCGAATTTTCAAATTTCTTAAAATCATGTTTAAATTTATCTTTATTAAATCTAAGAAATTTTTGAAGTTTCCTAGTAAACATATCCATGTCCTCCGAGTCACTATCACTCTCATCAACCACAACTTGTTTCTCCTCCTTTAGGGATTTCAAAGAAATTCCCTTATCTATTTTCTTTTCAGTTTTGGAAGGAAACATATCTAGTTCATAGGTTTTCAAATCATATACTAATTCCTCAAGTTTGGTAGAGTGCAAGGTGGGTAAAGAATTTAAAATGGTCACTTTATGGATAAATCTCTCGGTTAGGGACCTTAAAATTTTCTTTACTACTCGGTCATTGAGTATTTTCTCACACAAATTAAAAGATGAATTTACTATATTGATAAGTCTAGCATAAAATTAATCAAATGCTTATTTTTCATTCATTTTGACGGTTTCAAATTGAGTGGTGAAGTTTTTGAGTTTTGAAGCCTTAACGACACTAGTTCCCTTGTGATTGAGCTGTAAAATATCCCAAGATTGTTTAGCGGTTTCACACATCATGATACGTCGAGAATCTTTAAAGAACTGCTTCAGATCACTGGGTTCCACATCAAGAGAACCAAATTCTTTTAGAATTAAAGTACAGGAGTTTCAATACCTCTAACATAAGCAAAATTATTAAGAGGTTAGTGGTCAAAACTAAATATAAGCTTGTGGAAATAAACACATCGAAGTAAAGGAACTTCAATACCTCGATCACAGCCTAATGTTTAGAAGGAGAATACGTATCACTTGAAAACCAATTCCCTGTTAAAAGTAAACAAAAACAAAAATTGTCAAGATAAAGTTATACCACACATTATAACATGTATTTATCGAAACTTGAAAGGAGAAACACAATAAGAGAATAAAGAGAAATACATTCGTTTCATTCATCAGTACCTCTTGGGAAACTATACCGAAAAAGGTCCAGGGAAACGTAGTACTCCTATTTAACCACTTCTCAATCCAGTGATGGTGAGAAATGTGCTAGCAGGCCATATGAGAAATGTGCGAGCAGGCCATCTGTGTATGTTATCAACATTGAACATCTGTGTATGTTATCAACATGATCAGTAAAAACTCAAAATAACAGTAAAATGACAGTAAAAATCAATATATAATTATGTGATTGTAATCACAAAACAATTATATGAACCTGATCCTTAAATTTAATTATCTGGAAAATAATACACACAGTTAAAAGTCGTGCGTACGAAAACTTATTAAACTATAAGTTCACAATGAATAACATACCTGGAATTTTTGTATTCTAAGGAAATACACCTTCTTCGAGCGTTAGTTTCTATGATTTGAGCTCCATAATTTCATTATGGTGAATGTGATGGCGAATTCCCAAACCGTAGTGCGATTCATCTATCTCTTCGAGCGATAAAAATCCTGCAAGTTTTCACTTCAAACGTCACTATAATACAATACCAACCTATAAATTGTGTTTCCAGATACTAAAATAACTACAACACAATTTATTTCTTAATACGTACTGAAAAGTAAATGAATCACAGTAAGTACCTGTGTGGAGCATTTTAGGATCATCTTATAAACCATTATTACCTCCTTGATTCGAAGTTGATATGGCCGCCTTCAACTTTTGCAAAAATTGTGCACTTCCTATAATGATTTATTAAATATTAAGAAGACATGAACTCCATTTTCCCAGGTTTCCTTACTTTTGTTATATAGTGACAGCATATAAAAAACATATCATATGTAAGGATGTATTAGGAGGTTTCATACATCATCCGATGCTAAAGTCAAAATCTCCATAAAATTGGAATTTAAAACACTGACAATTAACCTATATTTCCTAATTTCAAATCGGATCAGCATAAAGCATTACATATTCAACCATAATCTTATAAATGCGAACAACCTTAAATCGAGATAAAAGGGGAAAATAATTCATGCCAAAAAAATTGAACAACTAATCTTCTAAGCAAATTAAAAATTAAGAAAGAACTAATTAACTGCAAATAAGTTATGACTTTAGCTAGTAATACAATCCAAAATATGTAAATACACTCATTAGATACAACAACTCAAGTGCATGATCTTTCAAATCATAAAATAAGATCCAAATCAAATGAAGATAAAGCAGGAAAAAGCAAAACTTAAAAGCTTTTATAGTCCGAACCCTTTCTGTTAGCTTACCTTCATCAGAATCAGAACCAAGATAATTTATAATCAAAGGTAAATATAATATTTCACATGTGTGCGCGAGAAAAAAAAAGCGAACCATCAAAACTTCACAAATCGCACCATCATAAATCAAAAATCGCACCAATTTGATAAGGTGCAATTTTGTGTGTACCCAAAGCAAAATCTATTTAATGAGACCTAATTAACGCAAATAAAAAAACCTACTTAATGCAAATCAAAAGACCTAATTAATGCAAATCAAAATGCCCAATTAAAGGAGAGGGTACCCAAAGCAAACATAGATTCAAAGATGATATACCTATCAAGTTTGCTTCTTTATTCAGGTTGAGGTGTCTGCATTCCATATTAATTTCTAGTAACCACGATCTAACGGATCTGTTTCCTAAATAAGCATTAAAACCAATAAGCATATTAAGTTCTGGATCTGTGTCGCATATAATTTCTGGTAAATATGTACACGGGTCTTGAATGTGGGTCTAAGCGTGTGTGTGTGCGTGTGCGTGTGTGTGTGTGCACATGTGTGTAAGAGAGAGATCACCAGTAGCCGAGGGGGGAGGATGAGGGCGGCAGTAAGGGGATGAGGGAAGAAATGTGAGAGCATCGTGAGAGCATCTTGATAGAAGATGGCTAGGGTTACTCCAAATGAGTGTAAGGGAGATTAAGGGGAAACTGATCACAACCCTTCATTTGCGAGTGATGTGGAAAAATGTAAACCCTTTGATTACTTTGACAAGAGGAGATAAGATATTACTATTCATAACCCAACATACATGCACCTGAAGCTGGATGATTCAGACAGTGGCCATTTAGGACCGTCTTCAAACATTTTGAATGTGCCAGAAATTTCAAAGTAAAAATTTGGTGTGCCTTTTGCTTCATACACACATTATCAATGTATGATATAAAATCCTAAAAGCATGCATAGGTTTTGGGACCATCCCATCCAAGTCATGTCATACGTGTGTCCATATCCCTGGAGTGACGTACGTGTGTCCATGTCACTGTGATAACTACAGATTTGGACTAAACCAATTGACCGACACTGTTCATGACGCATTAACACAGAATCAACAATTCCAAATATGATCAGAACCATATGTACATGTAGGTTACCATATTTTCAAGCCTCGACTCCCCAAACAACACAATATCCTGAAAACATAAAGCCCAAACATTCAAATGATGTCCAATAACTGTAACATTCAAATACTCTCTCGAACCAGTATGAGATAACGGTATTAATGGGAGGACTGCCAAAAAAGGATGACAAAGATAGTATGAGATACAGGTAGTAATGTCGTGGTGATTTTATGGTCAAACTCATTGTTTGTGAGTTTGTGGTCAAACAAATTAGTACCTAAAAAATCAGATAGTTCTTCTAAATGACACATTACTACCTAAAAAATAGCATACAACCCCAAACAACCAACGAACACATTAGTACATAAAAAAACACAACGTAATAACAACCCATGCAGCAGATATCCGTTTAACAAATGGGATATAAGATATTTGCTCAGTTGTACATCAAATATATTTGCTCAGTGATTCAAACTAATGTGAATGTGAATGTGAATCAAACTAATGCAATTCAAACTAACATAATTCAATATACAACACATCAATCATAAGAAATCATAAAGCCGTTAATATGAAAATAAATATATAAGCTTAACAAAATAGGCAATCTCCATCTTAATAGATACCAACAAATTAATTTTATTCTGGCATGCATGTATCTTACGGTACAATCGCACAAAATCAGTGCATATTGTGTGGTTGTTTCTATATAAGTACACTATTTCAAAAAATTATTGATTTATAAACTTTTTATATAAATGTTCTTGTACCTATGACACCGACGACATAAAGTAGTGCATAAATGTAAACATCTTTAACCTTAGATCAGATCAAGAAGGTAATGCAAAGTTTTCCTTACTTATATGATCCTTCAACTTGAACACGACATGCGAGTACACTTTGTTTGAGGGCATTCATGCCTTGATCGGATCACTGTAACAGAAAATTCACACTTGCTTGAGACCATTCTTCAAGTACATCTCTAACTACAGTACAATTAGAATCAAAGCATCCAATAACTTAATTGTAGTTGCACTAAATTAAAATTATCCATCCAATTGAAGAGAATTAACGAAAAAACAATAACGGTTTCATTCAGGTCCCAAATACAAAAAAATGAATGGCATATGCAAAAGTATCAAGCATTAGAAATCATTTCTTGACTAATATGATTTTGTACAAAATCAAAGGATAAATTAGCGAGACTTTGAATAAAAAGAATGACTAACATGTGAAAAAAATGAGTAATGATTAAATAATGTCAAAACGTTACCAAGATGAATTAATGTCCATTAATGTGCACCGGTACAAACGAACAAACCCCTACACATTATCAAAAGAACAAAAAACAAAGTTAAATAGAGATAGATCAACCAATAAGTTAATACATCAAGTACTGTGTAAACTATATCTCTAGGGAGATTTAAGTTAGCTCGACTATATTACTATATAGGTAAAAATTGAAGAAAAAATCTTACCCGAACCAAATCCAGCAATGAAAAAACTTTCCCAGTGTTCAGCACCGACGAAATTGGAATGATGAAACAATACCCAAATAAATATTGCATCACCAATAATGAATATATAAATTAAAGACCTCTATAAAATCATATTTGGACATCAACAATAATGAAAAATCCTCGAATGCCCTAAGAAAGTAATAAAAAATTCAAAGTAATCTAACAATAACCAAAGTAATAAACCCTAACTTTAAAGATAAACCTTTGAAAATGCAAATATAATGGCTATGTATATACCCAAATCTAATGATAAAAAAATGCAAATCTAACAATACCCAAAATGCATCGTGACAATACCCAAATCTAACCATACCCAAATCTAACAATACCCAAATGCAAAGTAATCCATCGTAACTTTGAAGATAAACCAAAATGGGTATGTATCTACCCAAAATCCAAACCTTTGAAATTCCAAAACAAACACAATGATAAACCCTTGGACGATACAAAGATGCCAAAGATTGAGAGCTTTGTGGACGGCGGGCGAGTGAGAGAGAGAATGAGGGCGATGGGTGTGAGATATCGAAAAGGAAAGAGGGGATTGTGTTTGTAAAGTTGTATTGTGTTAGCAAATTACCCTCATTTTTAAATTAAAGTGTAATTTTGATGAGTAAAAAAGTGGGGAAACCAAATATTTGAGGGGTATATTTGTAAAAAAGGAAGAGATGCTATCTCAACCATTAAAATATGTAAGGAGGTGGCATCAATCTACACCGTTAAAAATGTGTATATTTTCAAAAACCAAGCTACTTTATTATATATATATATGTGTGTGTGTGTGTGTGTGTGTGTGTAAGGCTAGTTAATCACCTTGAAAATAAATAATCATTTTTCATTTAGATAAACACATGTTCTTATGTAGATAAGGGTTTGTTGTTTTATATTATGTATTGTTAGTACTAAATTTTATAAAAGAGTTGGTCCCCTTTAGGAATATTAGAGTAAGTGAAGGGCCTTTTGATCTTTTAATACTTTACTAGTTGAAATAGGATTACTATTAGCATAAATAGGAGATGAAGTAAAGAGATGATTCATTCTTTGGCTTTCTAATATAATTTTCAAATTTGTGCTTGGGTTTTGCCTTTTATTTGAATCCCTTTTTGGGTGTTTGCATCAAATTTCTAGCAGAGCTTGGCAACCATCTTATGTGGGTGTAAGGGTGTGTGGGTGTTTACCCTCCCGTTTCTCCCACTATTAATGGATCCTATGAAGGATACACAAGCTACTGATGGAGAATCGGGTGATATCCATTGAAGTTGCCTCGAGTCTTGTCAACCTCAAATGTCCAGCCAACCAGGTATTCCGATGGAGGATCCATCATTCAGACCCTACCTCCATTCCCATCTTTGAACTCGAAACCCCACAGAGTAAACATATTACTGCCCAAACAAACAAAACCCATCAAACTGAAGCGAAAGGGAACGCAATGCCAAAGGCTGCGATAAAGAACATTAAGAAGAAGAGACGAGTAAAAGCCCATAATTAGCAGCCTAATTCAGTCCTAGTGTTACGATCAAGGAGAGACAACAAGAACACGATGGAATCAACGAAATAATGAGTTCAATCGACCTCTCCCACTGCATATTCGGCTCCGGATGACCTCCATGTAGTACTGTGATCTGCTATGGTGTTCAAATGACTTGGTGATGGTGTACGGGAGATGAATTTAGAATTTATTTTTTACCCTGGTGGTAATGAACCTTGAGAAAATCCGTGACGGAGATTACTGACCGTGAGCAGGCCTCCTGTGGGGTGATCTAGTACATCGCAGATATGGAGCTGCTCTAGACCCTCGTGAGATTTTGTTAACAATAAAAGAAAAGGATTCTGGGTCGATTCTCATTCTCCTCAATGGACTTGTTTTGAAGTTATCAATGACATCTAAGATCACAAATAACCTAAGGCTCGCTATTGCCTATTTGAATAGGTGGGTAATTATGTTTTGGGCCGAGGATACATGAGACTGCCCCAATTATAGCCGGGAAGAATTTGTCAACTTGTGCGGGGCTCCAGATTTGTCTTGTGTCATGAAGAAAAAAAAAGCAGTTTCACAAGTCTCTGGTGTTGATAATTAGTAGTGAGCCTAATGATTTTGAGGTACGAATTTTACAAGTCTACCACTCAAATTTAGGTTGTTTGGGCCACAAAAATTTAAAGATATTCAAAGCAGCCCAGCGAAATCAAGATGCTCAAGAATTTTCCAGCTTGTTTGTGCACTCCATTCTTCTGCAAAAGTTTTCCTTTGAGTTTATGTAGACATAGGTTTATAGTTTTGTTTTATATATTGTTACTGTTAATTGTAATAAAAGAAGTTTAGTCCTCTTTAGGAAATATTAGAGTAGTGAAGGACCTTTTGGTTTTTAATATTTTCCTAGTTAAAATAGGATTTTACTTTTTAGTATAAAAAGGAGATGATTCAGTATTTGTTTTTCTGATATAATGTTCAGATTTGTGATTATCTTTTGTCTCTTCTTTGGATCCAATTTTTAGTGTTCACTCAATTTCAAGCTCTTCAATTGAAGAGTTGTCCATATACGACCCCAGGTTTGATAGTTTGTTATTCTAAATACGACTCTAGGTTTAATTGAATACAAACAAATTCAAATATATCATCCATTAATTCCAAAATAGCAACAATTATAAAATCTCTAATATTACTCACTGGTTCAATGATTTAAAATGAGAGTTTATAATCAAACCTATCGAGCTTCGAGATTTGAGACTGCCATTGCTCCTACATATGGGAGACTTTCAATCACTGCATCTTCCAAATCTGTAATGAAAGTGGGCTCACATCCTAAGGCAGGAACACGACCCCATTTCTCTATACCATATTTTAAAGCCAATTCCTTGTACTCAACGTCTATTTCCTCTAATGTTTCAATATGTTCACTGATGAAGCTGAATTAAGTGGCAAAACACAATCTTAAATTTAACAAAGTAAATGTAACTCTTAAGGAACAAATTTACAAGTCAAAATATTTAACATTTCACTAGTAGGGTAGAGACAGAATATATAAAGCATGATTTCAAATTTGGTTACTTGCCAATATTAATACCTGATTGGGACAGCTAGCAGGCTTTTAACTCATTTCTGCCCAAGTTCAACGAGTGTCTCATCCGTATAGGGTTTTAACCATTCCAAAGGTCCAACTCTACTCTGCATGAGGACCAGCAAAGTCACCATGAATCTCACATAACATGCATTATAACGTATCTGAGAATCACTTCAAAATTCTCAGTATTATAAAGATAAAACATTACATACATTCTTGGTAACATCATCTTTGTTACTGGAGAATATTTATAATTGAATTATACTAATTGTACCAAAGTAACACCAAGAACTCTGAAGTATAACTAAAAAATGCCATAACATCCCCCCCAAACCACTGCCAAGCACTGATGACAGAACGCCATAGTGAAACCTCTGGTTTTGTCTCTCCCTTCTCTTCCTCTCTCTTTCTCTCCCTCTTTCCCCACCATTCTCTTATTTCTCTTCTTCATTTCTATAGGTTTCCTTATATCAGTCCAGTTATTTTTATCTTGGAACCTGGACTCTAGTTTAGCGATAGAGGGTAAAATCTGTTGAACTATAAACTTGTTTTTACATTTATCAACCAATTTACTATAAGCTTCCTAAGTTAGGTAAGGTGTTAGGTAAGGTGTGTTTATTTATTCTTAGTGGTTCATAGTGGTTGAATTAGTGGAAGAAAATTGTGTGGTTTATGAATATTTGTATTAATTTAGGTTGAACCAAAATGAGTGCAAATGACTTTTCTTCTAGTATAAATACTCATCATCCTTGAGTTCTTAGAATTATCAAACAATAAGGAAGATTATAAGAAAATCTTATTAGTTGTAATAGAGAGAAGTTAAGTTGTAAGAATGTTTTCTTCTTTGTAATAATATTTCAGTGCTAAATACAAGATAGTTGTGTGAGTGTCTTTGAAAGCTTATTTCCAATAAAGTGGTATCAGAGCAATTGGAAATTTGTTTCAAAGTATACACTATAGCATATCAAATCGAACCTCTCGACGAGACGAATCCAACGCCGCCAGATTCATCCCAATCGGAGATCTGATGCTCCGCCACATGTCACCAGAACGTTGCTACCAAAAAGTGAGTTAACTCACCGAGTTTACCAAATCATCCGAGTTGGAGCCGAGTTGACCGAGCCGTGAAGCCTGTTTGATCTACTTGACCGAGTTTTCGAGACTTGACCTAAGGCTGACCGTTGACCAAAAGTTGACTTTGACTATTGACTTTATCCGTTGACTTTGATTGTTAACTTTGACCGAATTTTCATTTTTTTGGTCCACGTTCTTCCTAAGGTTTTTGGGCGTTACGGATCCATCCGCGCAATCAAAATTTCCAAATTCTCACTAGAATTATGCCAAATGGTGGTATGGCATCCTTTCAAGTCCCGATACTTAACAACAACAACTATGATAATTGGAGTATTAAGATGAAGGCACTTTTGGGTGCACACGATATTTTAAAAGTCGTGGAGAGAGATTACAGTGAGCCAGAAAATGAAGTTGTCTTAAACCAAACTCAGAAGGAGAGTTTGAAAGACTCAAGAAAGAGAGACAAGAAAGCTCTTTATTTCATCTATCAAGTATTAGATGATGATGATGGTTTCTAGAAGATTTCAAGTGCAATCTCCTCTAAGCAAGCGTGGGAGAAACTGAAAACCTCTTACAAAGGAGCCGAACAAGTGAAGAAAGTTCGTCATCAAACTTTAAGAGGTGATTTCGAATCTCTACATATGATATTGTCTGAGTCTATCTCCGATTACTTTTCAAGAGTCTTAGTTGTTTCAAATCAATTAAAAAGAAATGGCGAGAAGTTAGAAGATGTGACGATCATGGAGAAGATACTCCGCTCCTTAGATCCAAAATTCGAGTACATCGTTACGACGATTTAAGAAACCAAAGACTTGAATGAGTTAACAATCGAACAACTAATGGGGTCATTACAGGCATACGAAGAGAAGAAGAAGAAGAAGAAGAAGAAGAAGAAGAAGAAGAAGAAGAAGAAGAAGAAGAAGCAAGAGATTGTGGAAAAACTTCTTAAGACGGATCTCCATCCGACAAAGAAAGAAGAAAATTTCAACAATAATAGAAGCCAACGTGGAAGAGGTCATGGTCGAGGACGAGGTTACGGACATGGACGAGGTTGGAATTCTAACCACTATAATTCCAATAACTACAATTCCAATAACAACTACAAGAGGGGGGAAAGCTCAACACGAGGTCGTGGAAGAAGCAATCCGAACTCGAGGTATGATAAATCTCAAGCTCGATGTTATAATTGTCAGAAGTTTGGGCATTATGCTTCAGAATGCAGAGCACCCAACAATAGAGTTGAGGAGAAGGCCAATTATGAGGATGAGAAGACAAATGAGAAAGAAAATATTCTTCTTCTAGAACGGAAGGAAACTGATGGTAACCATAAAAATTCTTGGTTTCTTGACAGCGGTGCAAGCAATCATATGTGTGGAAGGAAATACATGTTCGTGGAGTTGGACGAGTCAGTAAGCGGAAATGTCTCATTTGGAGATGATTCCACAATATCAGTGAAAGGAAAAGGTAACATCCTTATTCGTGCAAAATATGGTAGTCACCAATTAATTTCAAGTGTCTACTATGTGCCTAATATGAAAAGCAACATCTTGAGTTTGGGTCAACTCTTAGAAAAAGGCTATGATATCCATATGAAAAATTGTAGTCTTTTCATAAGAGATGACAAAGGAGATTTAATTACCAAGGTACAAATGTCAAAGAATAGAATGTTCCCTTTGAATATTCAAAATGATGTTACAAAGTGTCTAGAGGTATGTTACAAAGACGCATCGTGGCTATGGCATCTTCGATTTGGGCATCTCAACTTTGGAGGATTGGAGCTATTGTCCAAGAAGGAAATGGTGAGAGGCTTAACTTGCATTAATTACCCTGACCAACTGTGCGAAGGATGTTTACTTGGGAAGCAATTCAGAAAAAAGCTTTCCAAAGGAGTCAAACTCAAGAGCTAAGAATCCACTCGAGTTAATCCATACCGATGTATGCGGTCCGATCAAGCCAAGCTCACATGGTAAGAGTAATTATTTCCTTCTCTTCATTGATGATTTTTCAAGAAAAACTTGGGTATATTTCTTGAAGCAGAAATCAGAAGCTTTTGAAATATTCAAGAAGTTCAAAGTTGCCGTGGAAAAGGAGAGTGGCCGTAAGATCAAGACAATGAGATCTGACCGAGGAGGAGAATTCACTTCGAGTGAATTTTAAGAATTATATAAAGCAAATGGAATTCGTCGACCAATGAAAGTTCCTCAATCCCCTCAGTAAAACGGAGTAGCGGAAAGAAAGAATCGAACTATCCTCAATATAGCTCGGAGTATGCTCAAAAGCAAGAAACTGCCCAAGGAATTTTGGGCAGAAGCAGTGGCATGTGCCGTCTAATTGTCCAACCGTTCTCCAATAAGAAGTTTCTGGGGAAAGACACCGCAAGAAGCATGGAGTGGAAGAAAACCGGGTATCTCCCACCTGAGAGTTTTTGGGAGCATAGCCCATGTACATGTACTAGACGAGAAAAGAACCAAACTCGATGACAAAAGTGAGAAGTTCATCTTCATTGGCTACGACAACAACTCCAAAGGTTATAAATTATACAATCCTAATAATGGAAAGATTGTAATTAGCCGAGATGTGATATTTGATGAAGAAGGAGAATTTGATTTCGGCTCAAGTATAGATGATTTCAACTTCTTTCCCGACTTTGAAGAAGAGAATGAAGAAACTATGATAGACCAAGAAGGAGAAGTTCAACAAAAGACCACTACTCCACCTACCTCACCAACATCAACCACTCATGGAGACTCATCACCACCGTCAAGTGAAAGTTTCAATAAAAGACTTGTTCCCCGCATAAGAATTCTACGGGATCTCTATGAGGTAACCGAAAGACATGATAATCTTACACTCTTCTATATTTTTACTGATTGTGAACCAGTAAACTTACAAGAAGCTGCACAAGACAAGAAGTGGAGAGATGCGATGAATGAAGAAATCAGGGCCACTGAGAAGAATGACACTTGGTAACTCGCTTCACTTCCAAAAGGTCAGAAGGCTATAGGTGTCAAATGGGTATACAAAATGAAGAGGAATGCTATGGGAGAAATAGAAACACACAAGGTGAGGCTAGTCGCAAAAGGATATAGCCAAAGAGCTGGCATTGACTATGATGAGGTATTTGCTCCTGTTGCGCCTTTAGAAACTGTGAGATTAATTATCTCCTTACCAGCTCAAAACAGGTGGAAGATTCATCAGTTGGATGTAAAGTCTGCATTTCTAAATGGAATACTTGAAGAAGAAGTCTACATCGAGCAACCTTTGGGATATGTATCAAAGGGACACGAAGACAAAGTTTTGAAGCTGAAGAAATCTCTCTACGGGTTAAAGCAAGCACCAAGGGCATGGAATAGTCGTAATGATAAGTACTTTCAAGAGACTGGTTTTAGCAAATGTCCATACGAGCACGCTTTATATATCAAGATCAAAGATGGAGATATTTTGATTGTGTGCTTATATGTGGATGATTTGATTTTTTTCGAAAACAACGTAAACATGTTCAATGACTTCAAGAAAGCAATGGCGAAAGAGTTCGAGATGACAGATATTGGGTTAATGGTGTACTATCTTGGCATCGAAGTTAAACAACAAGAAGATGGAATTTTCATCTCACAGGAAGGCTACACAAAGGAGATCCTCAAGAAGTTCAAGATGAATGACTGCAAAACAATTAACACACCAGTGGAGTGCGGAGCTAAGCTATCGAAGAATGACGAAGGCGAAAGCGTAGATCCAACTTTCTTTAAGAGTTTGGTTGGAAGTTTGCGCTACCTAACTTGTACAAGACCTGACATTCTCTATGCAATTGGACTTGTAAGTCGATACATGGAAACCCCAACAACCTCTCATTTTAAGGCTGCAAAAAGAAATCATCACTATCTCTGAGGTACAACTGACTTTGGTCTGTTATACTCTTTTTCTAATGATTACAAGCTTGTTGGTTATAGCGATAGCAATTGGGGTGGGGATACAGATGATAGAAAGAGCACCACAGGGTTCGTGTTCTTCATGGGAGATACCGTTTTCACATGGATGTCAAAGAAGCAACCAATTGTCACACTCTTTACATGTGAAGTTGAATATGTAGCCGCTACATCATGTGTTTGTCATGCAATTTGGCTCAAAAATCTGCTGAAGGAACTGGGTTTGTCACAAGAGGAGCCAAGAGAGATTTGTGTTGATAACAAGTCAGCGATAGCCCTAGCAAAGAATCCAGTTTTTCATGATCGAAGCAAGCATATCGATACTCGTTTCAATTACATAAGAGAATGTATTACAAGAAAAGATGTGAAACTGAGGTACGTAAAATCTCGAGACCAAATTGCAGATATCTTTACCAAACCACTGAAGTATGAGGACTTTCTCAGATTAAGAAATTCTCTTTGCATAACAAAACAAGTTTAAGAGGGGGTGTTGAACTATAAACTTGTTTTTACATTTATCAACCAATTTCCTAGAAGCTTCCTAAGTTAGGTAAGGTGTGTTTATTTATTCTTAGTGGTTCATAGTGGTTGAATTAGTGGAAGAAAATTGTGTGGTTTATGAATATTTGTATTAATTTAGGTTGAACCAAAATGAGTGAAAATGACTTTTCTTCTAGTATAAATACTCATCATCCTTGAGTTCTTATAATTATCAAATAACAAGGAAGATAATAAGCAAAGCTTATTAGTTGTAATAGATAGAAGTTAAGTTGTAAGAATGTTTTCTTCTTTGTAATAATATTTCAGTGCTAAATACAAGATAGTTGTGTGAGTGTCTTTGAAAGCTTATTTCCAAAAAAATCTTCTCCATTTTGAATTAAAAAAAATCCCGTGGCTCCTTATTTATGAATTAAAGACTGTAGCAAGTTAAGATGTTATTCTATTTCTATTGAATTTAGCTCAGGCCATCAGATCAATTCGGGTCTAAAAGAGGCATGCAAGGCAGCAAACAAAATGTCTCTTTTTAGAAAACTGAAGTCTAAAGATGCTTTGATATTGTTAGAAAATTGACTGAACAAGTGACAGTGTTCGGAAGGAAAGATTTTCCTCTAAGCTATTGAAAAAAAAATCAACTTGATTTATGACTACAAATGACTTATTTTTTAAGAGGGAAGAAGGAAAATGAGTTAAATCATAATCTAATTGGTTTTATGGACTATTTTTCTATTCATTAGAATTCTATACATAGAAAAAATTCCATGCCTTCCAGCTACTTTACTGGCTACGTTGATTTCACGTTTCTGTGAAGTATATACGCGAATCATTTCTGAATTTTAACTAGAACTCCCCTTTTTCTTTGGCTTCATCTCACATCAATAACCCTTACCCCTACCCCCTATAGGTAATTTTAGACAATTTTCGTTTGAAGCAGATGGAAGGAATGATTGGGGTTAGTCAATTTGGCATAAAAGACTGATCAAGTTCTTGGACTTCCATTCTACGGTGTTTCTCAGAGCATGTGGACAGAGTAGATCAAGAGTGACCAGAGGGTGGAGAACAGAAAATATGCTGATGTCTTTAAAACTAAGAAGATGATGAATAACACCTTTGGCCCTGCTACTTCTAAACAATGGGTATTGGCTATTGTATGTGTCAGAGAATCAACTTCTTTTATTCCTGGTAGAGAAACCTCCTTTTTTCATTTCATTCCAAAATCATATTATTTCCCTCCTGTGTCACAGAGCTATTTTTCGGACAATAAGAAAGAAAAAGAGTTATTTTATATTAGCAATCCATAATGTTGGAGAACGGAGTCACTATTTGATGTAAATCTAAGAATGCGGAAGCGTTATTATTACAACTACAAATCAACTACTAACTACACAACAACATCGCAAAAAAAAATAATAATAATAAATAAAATAAAAAATAAATTAAGAAAAAGGATTTCTCTCTCTATATATATTCTCTTTATCAATATTCAAGTTGTGATTACAAATGAAGATCAAGGGCCTATTTATATGAGAGGTTAGCTTGCTAGCCAAGCTAATACCCAAAAAGACAAAAAAGGGCAATTAATAACTAAAAATGACTAACTAGCACCAAACATGCTTGAAGACCAATTAAAAACTAAAAATAAAAAAAAAATGACAATATTACCCTAAACTAAAAATAGAAAATAAAACATAGTCTTCTCCCGAGAGCACAATCATGCGCCATGTGTCTCTATGGATCACCATACACATCATTCTTCCCGTCTTCGAAAAAGCTCGTCCTCGAGCTTGAAGGATGACTCATCAATGCCACATGATATGAACTAAGAAAATCTTTGGATCTCAATCAAACTCCATCAAAAGTGGGCAGCCCAACCGAAATTAGTCTCATGTGTATGAACCTCATCAATAATGGGTCAAATAAACCCAAATCCCGGCGATGTCCCCATACGAAATCCGAGCAACCAAAAACTGACGACCATATCTGCCTTCTAGACACCAAAAGTACATGGTTGCCACTTCGTGTGATGGACTCTTGAACCTGACCAGGCGGGAGCTCCAACAATCGTACCTTTGTGAGTACGATGTTGAAACAAGCGGACTGAAGATGACGACATTGAAATAGTAAAAAATGGGCCCCAAATGGGATGCATTTTTCATCAAGGTCAGATGTTGTGTTACGTATAGGCCCTAAGACCAATTTTGACTGGATTTAAGGTGAACTAGGGGTAAGGGTTTGAATCGGTGGAAAAAAGCCCATTTTTGTTGGGTTTGATTGTGGTTCGGCATATATGAGTAGGAGAAAGAGGGAAAATAGGGGTGGAAGGGTGCTAATGTTTTGGTCATAGGGAGTTTTGGATGGTTCTTGATGGTTCTTGGTTCTTATTTAGGTTTAGGGTTTAGTTTGGCACTTGGGGGTTTAGTTTGGGAGTTGTGGCAATAGGTGGAGGGAGGGAAGATGAGTTTCTAGGGTTAGGGTTTGGGGGAAGGTAAGAGACAGTATTTCATTTGACGAGGTGGTGGTAGGAGGTGGAGGTGGAGGGAGTTGATGGTGGAGGATGGAGGAGGTTAAAAGGGATGGTATCCCCCCTTTTAGCAGTGATGGAATTTAGGATTCCCATCCGCCCTATTCTCATTCGTTGTGTTTCTTTTCCTAAAGGGGTATCTTGCAATCTTTTTTCAGTGTAGAGTGATCATCAAAATGATAGGATGAACGTTTTACAAAATGGGGTGTTTTAAGAAGACCTCACGAGTCTTAAATTTTTGTTGCCAAGACTAAATCTTTCACCGGTGCATATATATATATATATAGGGAGAGGTTCACAAGTGAACATAAAAGAAGAACTTTTTAATGAACCTTAACAAAATAATACCTAACAACTCATTAATTTTCATTTTTATGTTGTAATTGGTCCACGCCAGTGGCAACGAACACGCATGTCGATTGATCCCCAACCCCCTGACCCGCTCCCGCTCCCGACCCCCACCCGAACCAACAACCACCACCACCGCCATGGAAGCCCTTATTATAGCAGTGCTGCCATGGGGGTGGGGGGCAGGTGGGGTGGTTGGGGATCGATCGACACACGTGTCCGTTGCTGCTGGCGCGGACCAATTACAACATAGGAATTAAAATTAATTGATTATTAAGTATTTTTTTTTATTAAGGTTCATTAAAAAGTTCATCTTTTAGGTTCACTTGTGAACCTCTCCCTATATATATATATATATATATATATATATATATATATATTTATTTATTTATTTAGGCTCATTTAGCAGAAACCATAAAATGTCTGCTCAAAATGGCTTAAGAGAGGTGTGTGTGTGGGGGGGGGGGGGGGGGGGGATAACTTAAAAATTAATGTTAAATATAATGAGGTGAGGGCTCAATATAGAACATTTTGGTATAGTTTCGCTAATCAATGAAGATAATCCGTTGGAATGTAAAGTGATTGGGGTCCAAGGATGGAAGAATTATGTGGTGAGAAATGTTGTCTAAGAAAGTGTTTTATTGCGGTACGATTTCCATCCGGATGAAAAAAGGCGGGGTAGAGGGGTAACTAGGGGTGTGAGGTACTTTGATGGAATCATTAGGGAGATGGGTCTTAGGGGTATAGAATTAAACAACACCAAATACATGTGGTGTAGAATGAGGGTGATCTTCGTCATGTTATAGACTGTATAGATATCTCTTCTCGGTGGGTTGGGAGGAGTTGTTTCCATGTGTTAGGCAGTTAGTCTATCTATATATCTCTAGGCTATTGGGACAGGGTCTCTGATTCGACTCTAGTTAGATTTGTATATGATCAGTGTCCAATCACCCTAGTTGACACTACACAGAGAAATGGGGTCTAAGTCCATTCCTCTCCGAGAATACGTGGTTAAATCATAAAAATTTTAATGGTGTGTTTACAAAATGGAGGGAGGAGATCTTTGAGCAGTGGGAGGATTACAAGTTCATGGTAAATTGGAGCATGTGAAGCAGGGTTAAGAAATGAAGCAAAAGGCCTTGGTCATTTAAGGATGGATAAAAGGGGGCATTTACAACAAAATTGAGATATTGGATGAAAATGAATATGCGGAGGGATTAGATATTTCCTTGATGAGGGAGAGAAGTTTCTTGAAAATTAAACTGGAGGAGTTGTTATATAGAAGCCTCTTGGAATAAAAAATTGGAGGTTAAAGGAATTATATGATGGAATATCAACACTATACTTGTTCATCGGATTGCTAGTGGGAAAAATTCTAACAAAATCTGGAATAAGTTTGAAATGATAGCAGGGCTAGAAGGTAAATCTCAAATTGTCAATGAAAGGTAAGTTTTTTAACGAATTGGTATAATGTGGAGCATAGTGAGCCGATGGGGCTGGATGCCCTAAATTAGCTCTCCATTAGTGGTTAAAAAGTTGGGTGGCTTGAAAGACCACTCAACGAAGAGGATACACTAAAAAGCATATTTGAATCTGAGGGGCGTAAAGCATCGGGGTCGGACGGTTTAGAGGGGGTAATTAATGCCACTCTCAATTGCCTTATTCCCCAAAGGCTTCTTCTATCTGCTTAAAGGATTACCTATTAGTCTTGTAACTTTTCTCTACATAATTTTGGCTCTCTCTTAGAATTAAGGAGGTTTGGAGGGATACGATTGGCCATTCTTTATAGCTCTCATTAACGATAGACAAATTTTGAATTTGTCTCTCATAGATATCAAGGTGGTAGAGGATTATAGAAGAAAAACAGGGAAGAGGTGGTTTTTAAGATTTACATTAAAACTGATTATGACCATGTTAATTGGTCATTTCTTGATCACATTTTAGCTAAAAAGGGTTTTGGCGATCAGTGCAGGTGTATTAATGGTTGACTGCATGGAGGTCCGCTATCCCTTATCCTCTTTAGCATTGTTTTGGAAACATTGAGTAGACCAGTTGATAGTGCTTGAAATAAGCATTTGATTAAAGGTTGGAGATTGGTAGGGATAAGGTGAGGGTTTCCATGTTGCAATTTGCAGATAATAATTTTTTTCTTATCGAGAAGGAAAAGAGCATTGCCATCTTGAGGGATATCTTAAATCTGTTTAGCATCTATTAGGGACTGAAAATCAACGTCCAAAAGTGTGATGGTGGCCATTAACATGGATAAAACAATAATTGGTGATCAAGTTAGATGTCTGGGGTGTGAGATGGGGTCGTAGCATTTTAATTAATTGGGACTGCCCTTGGGGGGATATCCAGGGTTTATTTTTTGGGGATACAGAGGTTGAGACTGTCTAGTAGGTTGGAAGGTTGTTGAGACTGTCTAGTAGGTTGTTTCAACAGGAGCTTGTGTAGAGGTGGGAATCTCATTTTAATTCAATCCATCTTCGATAATATTCCCATCTACTTTATGTCTCTTTTTAAAATACATGTACAAGTTGCTACTAAAATTAAAAAACTCATGACGAATTTTGTGAAAGGGTTTTTGGTAAAGGAGAAAAGGCCATCTTGTTAATTAAGAAGCGGGGAGTTGGGATTGGGTAAGCTTTTAAACAAATAAATTTTTCTTTATTAAGGAAATTTTTGTGGAGATTCCCTCTTCAACAAGAAACTTTTCGGTGCTTTATTATTAAGAGCAAGTATGGATTTCACGGAAAATGGGTGCGATTGAAAGGAGGAAAGAGGCATTTATAAATGTTCATGGAAATTTATTTTTTAAAATTTGGATCTCTTCCTTTATTATGTGTGCGGTGAAATGGGTTTACAATTAGATTTGGGGAAGATCATTGGTTTGGGTATTTTCCCTTCTAACATTCTCTTACCAAGACTTTATCACTTGTCTCTTAATCACGGCGCTTCTATTAAGTGACTTATTGGTCTTCTTCTCATATCTATTCTTCGAATCTCTCTTCCAGTAGGAATTTCAACGTCAGATAGTTTGAAAATTTTGTTGTAATCCGTGCTCTTATGGAAGGGTTTCTTTTTATCTCAGGGTTCTTCGTTTAAAAGAGTTTGGCTTCATAATTCATTGGGATAATTCTTACAAATCTTTCTTTGATGTTCTTGTGCATTCTCCTTTAATACCATATAGCGAACCATATAAGAAGCTGTTGAGAGTTGGCATACCCTTAAAAGTACACGTCTTTTCATGGTTATGCCAAAGGTAAAGTGAACATTTGTGATTTTATTACAAAGGAATAGGCATAAAACCATGATCTCTCCATCTTTTTGCATTGTCTAAAGATAGTCACGAGTTTACTACCCATTGCTATTTTGTTAGATTTTGTTTGAAGAGATTATTTAAGATTTTGGGGATACGAAGTGAGCTACCCTATAAATGGTACGAATTTGTTGAGATGGATTGGTGTTTCTGATGTGAGAGGAAGAAAACATCTAGTCGTATTATTAGGTTTGGCCTAGTTAAAGATAAATTCGAGTATTTGAGCCTTTGATGATAAAGAGAGCTCGAAAGAAGAGGTGTAGGAAAGGATTGAATTTTTCGTTACACTTTGGGCTTCACATCCAAGCACTTCTAGAGAGGTGGATGGATTTTACTTCTTAATTGTTGAATGGGTCTTGGTTTACGGTGGACGTGCTTTGAAGATCAGAATTTTGGTTGTCAAACTCTTGTTCGGACATGGGCCCTTCGGGCATGACTATCAAGGCCCCTCGAGCAAATAGTATGTTGCTTTGGGCACTTTTATAGACGTGCGCAATTTTTACCAAATTTGTTTGTCTATTTAAAATGTTACCATCTTTTTGGCGAGGGGCGACAATTTCTTTTCATGTTTCTCTCTTCTTTTCTTAGTAGTGTAATTTTCTTTCCTTTGCGTGGGTGGACTACTGGGCCTCTATGTGTTATTTAGTGGTTTTTTATCAATAATGATACTTTGTTTCTGATTTAAAAAAATAACATATCTCCATCCACGTTGCATACCCATACTCGAATAAGAATATGGAATACGGATACGCTGGTAAAACTTATTCAAAGAAAGTAGTGTATGGATACGCCGATGCAAACAAGAAATGTTCATAACTCATACCACGAATCCATTAAATAAAACAGGGACATAAGCTAACTCAAAGCCTCTATGCCCACCAGAATAAACAAAAAATGAGAGATAGATGGCGTAACCCACTAAAACTCTAAGGAAAAACCCTTTGGCGTGTCGTTCCTTAAAACACAATCTTAGATGATACGACCCATGCAGAGCTCGATACACATAATTGTCCTCATTAGAGATGCTATCAAACTCCAACCCATAAAGGCTTCCACTCGTCCTCCTCATATCCAATTCCATATATAACTATTTAATTGCCTCGCTTATGTGACTCTCCTCGGTATACGCTGGCTCCAAAACCACACTTTTTCTTAGTGAATGAACTTGCGATGAGAATTAGCTACTTTATAAAATAATAAAATAATATAATGATCTCATATCGCCTTCCTATAGCCATAGTTAATGCAACTTTTGCCTCCATCTTATCTCCTCCAACAACAACTTCCTCCCTACCTCCCCTTTCCTCTCCTCCCCCCTTTCCTATCTAACCCAACTCATACTTACTCCTTTATCACCTTCAACCTTTTAAAGGTGAAAAGCCTGAGACTGCCAAAGAAGCCATTATTCCATCTCTAAGATCTTGTTTGATCGAGGAGAGTTTCTTAGCAAGCGCGTACCCTGCACATCCACAATCTCATATCCATATCACCATTAGTTTTCACTCTGTCTGCCAAATCTCGCTTCTTCAGCTAAATTTTCTCCCATCTTAAGGGAATATGCCCCCACATCACCCCATCACACTCTAATGAGATCAATAAGTGGATTTATCAACAAGTTGTCAACAATTTAATGATTGAAAGGTTACATGAATCATCATATATGGACACATTTTTTACTTTCATGTTGTTTATTGGGTATATTTTCTTATATGTCTCAACATAACTATGTATAATTATATTTTATACACCAAATTTCAAATTTTAGATCATAAAATAATTTTATTATTACAAATATTAATATACAATCAAGCAAACAAAAATTGTAGGTTTGGTCAACGCGATTAGGGGGCGCCTCGCCTTGTCTGAGAAGACGTTGGTGCCTTGCAACATTGAATCATAGAACTCATTTTTTACTCCGTTGGACATGGGTATTGATATTAAAATTAACTTTTAATCAATGATATTAATTTCTTTAACAACCCTAAAAGATATAAAGTCTAAAACAAATGTAAAGTTGTCCAAGAGATGTCGAATTTCATTATTCCACATTATTCCCATATCCTATGCCTTTCAACGCCTAAATTTTAGTTGATATTAATGAAGAATTATTTTTGTTCAGAATACAAACATATGAGCATGAAATAAGGCCCATGTACAAGTACCTGATAACCTAGAGTATTTGGATTATTTAACTTCCTCTTTTCTAACTCTTCCATCATCAAATCAACACATTCCTCCATTTCAGCATGTATGGATCACCAGCTTCCTCCACATAAACAAGTGGCACTCCATGAGCGCTAAAAAATATCATCACCTGTAAAGCTTATTCTCAATTAATCATTTAAACTTATATTGAAATTAAAAAATGGGACACTTAGAGAGAAAAATTTGAAGCATTCCCAGAGATACGCAACTCATAAAGACTTCTAAGGAAACATATAAGGGGGAAATGGCAACCAATTTATCAAAAAACTGTCCAGGAAAAAAGCTAGGATGAGTTCTAAAGAGGGACACTTTTAATACTTAGAAGTGTTTTTTGCTTTTTCTAGACAAAACATCAAGTATACTTTTGGCGTAATATTCATAAATAAAATATTGCTAACATTAAGACAAAATAGATATGTTCCAGACTGAAATTTTTTTTGTGCAATTAATATTGAATTCCTAAACCAAAAAACATAATATTACATACAAAAAAATATTTTGCTATTATATATAATAAAACAGTATAACATTCATAAATATTACACCAAAAAGTGCAGAGCAACATTCATACATGTGATATATATGCATAACTGAAATTAATAGATGATATATATATATATATATATATATATATATATATATATATATATATATATATCAAATACAAATTCATACGTATATTTTTTCATATATTTCTATCCTATCGTAGTACAGTGCACTTTCTATGTGCTACTAGGCAAATTGTTTCTAATCGGTGATTTTTTTCACTTGGTCTGCTTTTTTCTTAGCTTAGCCCCTAGGCAAGGCGCCTACCTCGCACCTAACACCGCCTAGGCCGCTTTTTAGAACATTGAATCTTTTTTATTCAATTTTTTATATATGCAATGAGTCTGGATAAATTTGTTCATCTGATTTTCATTTTGTTTGACTCGATTGAGTATGAAAGAGGGTGGTGATGAGAAAAGGTAAAGATGATGGTTGAAGGTTGTGGTGGCAGATGATGCCAGTGTGGGCGATAGAGGTGATAGAGGAGGGTTTGATGGTGGAAGTTAGCGTTTCTTTTTTAAATTAGGTGGTGGTAAGTAGGTAAGGGTGACGATGGTGGTAATGGAGGGGATGGTGATGGTGATGGTGAGAAATGAGGGTTCCATTTTTTAAGAGCATATTCTAACCTAAATGGGCTAGGACTCGCTAGGCTTGGGATCCATGGCATTGACTCGCCTCTTGTTTTAGGGAAAAAATTGTGTCTTTACTAACATGTATAGCTTTTGGTACAACGGTGAGGGCTTGAGCCATCATTTGGTACACGAGTGGGATCATGGGTTCGAGTCACAGAAGTGACAATCTATTCAACCAAGGAGAATGATGCAGGATCATATTCTAACCTATATGGGCCGAGGATCTCTGGCTTGGTCTACATGGGCACAGATTCACCTCTTGTTTAAGGGAATAAAGTTGTGTTTTTACTAACAATTATAAATTTTTGTACAATGATAAGCGCTTGACCCGTTATAAATGACTCACTTATTGTTAGGTGTCTAAAAGCATACTTCCTAATGGACTTTTATAAGTTCCTTTGTTGATGAGGCTTGGGATCCATGGGGCAGAATCACCTCTTGCTTAAGGAAATAAAGTTTCATCTTTACTAAAAACTACAACTTTTGGTACAACTACAAGCGTTTGACTCATCAATTTGTATCAAAGAGGGGTCATGAGTTCGAGTCGTAAGAATGACAATGAAAGAGCATATTGATGGACTGAGGTTCACTGGGCTTGGGCTCCATGGGGAACAGACTCACCTTATTTTTAAGAAATTAAAGTTGCATCTCTACTAACAGTTATAACTTTTGGTACAACTATAAGCGCTTGACCGATAAAAAAAAACTTTGTTATTGTTGGGTCTTCAAAATCACACCTCTTAAAGGATTTATATAAGTTCTTTTGTCGATAAGTGGTGAAATTCCCTTTGTTAATTGGTGCTAAACACCTCTTGATGGGCCAATTTGTGGACCTATTGTTGATGGATGATGAAATACATCTTGTTGTTTGGTGTTTAAAAGTACACTTATTGGTCGCATTTGTTGATGGGCGTAGATGACATTCAATTATAATTGGCTCAATAAATTTGGTGCTCCATTTTTTAGTTTGCATTACCTTTGACTTTTTTTGTTACAAGTTGAGCATGCTTGTTCAACATGCTCCAACTTGGGGGGGGGGGGGGGGGGGGGAGTGTTATAGAATATAGTGTTTACTATTATTATTGAGTGTTTATGCCGTGAGGTCATTAATGTATAGTTTGAAGGTACTGATGTCATTTGCTATATGATGTAAACCCTACTCCAATTCTATAACTATGAGATTATGTGACCCTAGAATAATCTCTCACTCTTCGTTTCTCTATTGTGTTTATCTCCATTTCTTCTCTCTATTACCATCTTAAATTCTAACTATTTTTTTATTTTTTTCTGATTTAACTATGAATTTGTTTTAAATGGAATTTACTATGGGTTTAATAAAAAAAGTACAAGAGATTGGAATTTATTCATTTATGAAAAATTACTTGACGTGTGCAAGACACATGCTCAATTTCTATTAATATTCGACGGACACCAACCTTATTTTAAATAGAAGTGTCAAAGAGGGCGTACTTTATATAAAAAACCTCAGGCTCCCACGGATAAGCACTGATAAGCACCCAAAACTGTACATTTTATACCCCGAATAGTTGTATTTTAGTTGCTATTTCCCGACAATATGGGTCTTATGCGCTTAAATGTTTAATATGCAGGCTTAATGCACGTTGCAGTTTTCAAACGCATATTTCAAGGCAATTGTGCATTTTACGGAGCTATATACCAAATTCCCTGACCCCGTAACCTTACCCGAGCCTAAAACCTGGCCTAAAACTATCCCAAACTGTGTGTGTGTTGAGTTTGGGTCATTTTATTATTTTTTAGATTTTTAGTTTAAATCTTTTCTATTTTTAGGTTTATTTTAGAATTTTTAGATTTTAGATTTTATTTTCTAATTTTCTATTTTATTTTTATAATTTTATTTTATTTTGATTTTTATTAGTTTTTAGTTTTAGTTTTATTCTATTTTATCTTATTTTATTAGGATTAGATTTTTTATGATGTATGTATTTTTAGTTTGATTTGATTTTGCATTTTCTTTTTAGGATTTTTATTTTAAGTTTTATTAGATTTTATTTTAAGTTTTATTTTTATTTAGTCTTTATTTTATTTTGAGAGTAGGAGTTTAATTTTAGGATTTTTAGTTATTGTAGTTTTATTTTTATTGTTATTATATTTTTTTAGGTGTCCTTAGTAAACACACACACATACCCACTTATCCTACACCTAATCCTACACCCTCATCCTCACCATACACCTTACACCCTCACCACACCACATTACCCCATCATCATCTTCATCCTCAGTACAACCCCATTTCTCTCTCCTAATCCTCATAACCAAATTCCACCACCATCACCACCCTGTAATCTCCATAGCAAACCAAGCAACAACCACATCAAACCTTCTCTCTCTCTCCACTCTCCTTGCCACCCGAAAACCCAGACCGCCCGTGTCGCCTGCCCACGCTGTGTCCCACAAACTCCGGCGGCGCCCTAATGTCCTTAACCCCCACCCGCTGTAACCACCATCACCAACCGCCGGAGCTTCTCCAAACCAGCGGTGACCCCCTCGCTCAACATCTCCGGCGCTGCCCCACCTCATCAACCTTATCTGCCGGCGACAGCTCGCAGGACCTGTCAAACCTTCTCACCCCGACACCCTTCGAACCCTGGCCCTGCTTCCCCAACCTCGCAACTGCCTCCCTACCACAACCCTCTACCGCCCAAACCGCAACCCATTCCCGCGGCCCGATCCAAAACCCGATTCCGGGCAGTCACACCCATCCATGCCTACCACAACCCGGACCCATTTTCGGGTCAGCCCCATCCACAACTCCAACCCATTTCTCTCTCTCTCATCCTACCTCACTCCATTAAACCATATCAAATCCATTCAACCCAAACCCATTTTTGAAAACCCACTTCCACCATCTTTCAACCCAACCACAAACCAATACCCACGATTTTAAACCACCTGCCTAAACAAAGTTAAGCCAAAATCCAAATAAACTCAATTACCCCCATGTGCCATTTAACCCATGTGACTTAAACCACCTTTTAACCATTATACCTATTCTACCCCCTAACCAACCACTTTAAGCCATTTTCCTAAAATACCCCATATACCAAAACAGATTTTTTTCAAATAACCTCACACCCCCATGCACATGTGACCTCACCCATTTCCACATGCACTCCCTACCAATTTCCAATTGTACCCCTTTGCTCCATTGCATATTTAATGAAGAAGAAGACCCATTTGTTGGGAGTCTAGAAGGAGAAAAAAAAGAGAGAAGGAACTATCTAGAGAGAGTTTTTAGTTAGAATTTTTGGAGAGAAAAATAGAGAGAGAATTAGATAGGAAAATTCATTTTAATTTTTCTAGTGGGTTGGTTTCTTTTGTTCTACATTTTGAGTGTTGTAATTAAGTGAGGTGAAGGATGAATAGAAGAATTTAAGCATTTGAAGGCTATTTGGTTTGATTACTCCTCTCTAATTTTCATTATATGCTCTTATCTGATTTTAATTTCTATTGGATGATGATTATGGAGGGCTAGTCACCTCATTCAAGGGGTGATTGAAACCCTCATGAATCCAAGTCCATTTAGTTTGTAATTTTAATTTTGATAATTCCCTTTGAGTTGTATATTTGATTCCCACTTTATTTTCACATTGAGAAATGGAAAATAAACCTTGAAAAAGGTATGAAAATTTAATTAATATTTGATTAAGTGGTTTAAGCAAGAGATAGACCTACCATTTGATTTTAATATCAATCTAATTTTCATCTACTCTTGATTTGATTTACTTCTTTCAATTTAAAATTAGTTGGACAAATCCTTCTTAGTAGATGATTTGTTTGGTTAATTTTAATTCAATTAGAGTAGTGTTTGTGGGAATTAAATTTGCTTTTCTAAAAGAATATTCAATTAATTCACTAGTTTAATGAGAATTAGATTTTGAATTAATTAAATGTTTTGGGAATTAATGAAATTAAAATAATACAAGCTTAGTTGATTTGGGGAATTGAGGGTGGATTTCTCTTCCCTTGAATATTTTCTCTCATTTAGTTACACTCTCACTAATTTATATTACTCACTATTATTTTTGTCACACTTTAATTTAGTTTGATTACTCTTACTTTTGTTATTAGCCTTAGTCATAATTACTCATCCTCAAAACTTGTTTTAATATTGAAAAAGCATAAAAAAAATAGAAAAATATAAAACAAAAAAAAAGTAATTAAAAAAAGTGACTTGCACAAATTTTTCTCTTATGTGCTTCATCCTTGAAGTTGGTTCGATTATCCCTTACTTACCTCTATATTGTTAGTATTTTATATTTGTTGTAGGTGTTTGAGGATTTTGATTAGCTTGGTTCCATCAACGACACATACAAATATCAAGTTATCAAATGGCGTCGTTGCCGCTTTGAGGAGTTTGAGGCACTCGAGAAGGAATTATGCTTGCCATCCATTTAGTTCATATTTTTCATTTTTTTTAGTACTACTTTTTATTTTCCTAGAAGTTGTGTATTAGGACCTTATTATATATTGGCTTGTATTGCGGTGCTTAGAGACACCATTTATTTTCCAATTAAAATTGTAATAAAAGAAGATAAGCGTGATAGGGAAACCGGACAAGGTAGAGAGAGGGCGTCCATTGGTGAGGATTTAGAAGCCTCTCTACCTTGGGTCGGTAGGACTCCCGGGGCCGACTGAGATTGGTGTATTCTCCCCCCGGTCGACTCAACATATTCGGCACCCCACGGCCTAAAAACCGTGGGAGGTAAATTTCTTCAACCTTCGCGCCATCTTGTTAGCGAGTTCATATTTTGTGTGCTCCTCCGTGCTCTTGTGTGAATTTAATTCTTGCACTTAATTTTGAATGGAATGATGAATTAAATTGACTAATACCTACACCCGGTCACTAACGAGAAGGGATTTCATCACCCAACTCAATCACTTATCCTTTGTGTGCTACCCTAGCCATCATTAATTTAAAATCAATCAACTAGATAGCCCCATAGGATACGGTGTTCGTAGGACCCTTTTTGATCATTTTGACTTGTAGGATAACCCGTAGAGTCCTCTCCACCGGGCAAAACCTCGAACGGTTCGCTTTGCGGCACGGAAGTGTCCAGGGAAACTGGGTTTTAAGTGCGGCCGCCCAGTAAAACGGGTTGGTGCTGTCCCCAGCGTTGTACCGGCCGATCGTTTCGTCGTAGTAGCTTTGTGGAGAATCTCTGTGGCAAGCCTCTTGGCATCTTGTGATTAAAGTAGGAACACACATTTTGCAAAAGGCGATCACTCATATAAATTCCGTGATTTTTATCACCCACGGATTTCATTAAAATTTTGACTACCCCTCTCATTAATTTTCAAGATAAATAATTGGTTATGTGCTAGTAGGGATTTTTCCTTTACTTGTGTGTGTCCAAATCCCTTTTCGGTAGTCCATTTTAGTGAATTCGTCCAAATTCTTCGAGTCCAAAATTTTCCCCACCTTGTTTCTTACACAAAAATCCAAAAATATTTTATTTTCTTATTTTTATAAAAAAAAAAAAAAAAAACACTCAAAAATATTTTCTTCTTCCTTTCGTTCTATAAACAAAACTAATAAAAAAAAATTTCTTTCTTTCCAAAACAAAAGCAAAAATCCAAAAATATTTTTCCTTTTTTTCAAAAAAAATCCAAAAAACCAAAAAGAATCCATCTTTGCATGCCCACGTGGAACCGAGTTAATCGTCGATTAATTCGTTCACGTAGTCTCTCTCCCGTCTCCTCCACCTTAGGAGAACTAAGTGTTCCCCTTACTTCTTCCATTCCACCGATCACTTTGAGTTGTCCCCGAGTCGACATCTCTAAACCCATCATTCATCCATCCACCATGGCTGAAGAGCATGCCTTAAGGGACTATTTTTCCTTGATAACGGCCATCCCACCATCTTGCATAGTTCTTCCACCCACCCCGACGGATCAATTCGAAATACGCCCGACAACCATATCCATGCTACCGAATTTCCATGGTCTTGAGCGTGAATCTCCATACACTCACTTACGGAAATTTCTCACGGTTTGCGCCACTTTCAAAAATCAAAACTTAGATGAAGAAAATGTTCGTCTTCGCTTGTTTCCATTTTCTCTCCATGATAAAGCATCCATGTGGCTACATTCCTTGTCACCGGATTCTATCCATACATGGGAACGACTTGTGAAGAAGTTCATGCCTAAGTTTTATCCCATAAGTAAAACCAATGAGGTTCGCCAAGCCATTCAAGATTTTCGCCAAAAGCCCACCGAGCAATTTTGTGAAGCATGGGGCCGTTTTCAAGATTATATCAATAGTTGCCCACATCATGGTCTCGAGAAGAGTCGCCTTGTCCATAGTTTTTACAATGGTCTCATTCCGTCCACTCGCACCATGATTGAGTCCATGCACAAAGGCAAATTCATGCACTTAACTCCCACTGCCGCCTACAATTTTCTCCTTGAATTAGGCGATGACTCCCAAGATTGGGAGGGCACCAATGAATTTTCGAGATCCGAGCCACCACGAGTAGGTGGCACTTATGAGGTTAAAAATGATCCCAATTTTTAATCCTTGCTCCATGGCTTGAACACTTTGACTAAGACTGTTGATGCTCTCAGTTGCTCTCTTTCTAAACAAGTGATGAATATCAACGAGTCTAGTCCTTCTTGCCATGTCTGTTTAAGTCATGATCATTTATCTCATTTGTGCCCCCTTATTCACAATGATCCCGAACCCACTCTTGCCCAAGCATGTGCCTTTGATACCACTCGAAAACCTGCACCACCTTCGTTTACTTATAATCCGAATAATAGGAACCATCCCTATTTTTCTTATAAGTACGACAATCACCTTACTCCATCACAACCACAACAACATGTTGGTGGTCCACCCGGGTTTCATCAAAACCCACAAAGGCAACATCGCCCTCCTATCTAGAATCACCATGCTCCTTACCACCAACAGAACCATCCATCATCCTTTGTCCCCCAAGGAGGACCATCCCACCCCAATCATCAAATTGTCCCTGTCCCACCTCCGTCTTATGAGTACTCTCAACCGCTTAGTTCTAACCGAGAGTTGGTACCCCAACCCCCTTATGCCCCTCCACCTCCATCATCCACCTCCTCTATTGAGAATCTCCTCACTCAATTCATCACGACTCAACAACAAACCACCCAAGTGCAGACTCAAGCCATCCAACGGCTTGAGCAACGTCTTAATCAGTTTGAGTCTGAGCGAGAGAAAGGTCGTTTTCCGAGTCAACCCATTCCTAACCCTAAGGGGAATGGAAAGGAGTCGGCTTATGAGGTTGGATCCCCTTCCACTCCACCCACATACCAAGCGGACATGAAAGCGGTGAGTACTCTACGATCCGGTAAACAGGTTGACAATGGTGTTGATGCTTCCTGTGATGTTCCCATCCCACCCACCCAGATTTCCCCATTAGAACCACTCCCTAATATCCCACCGTCCCATAAAGACACCGACAAGAATGCTTCCACACCTACTGAGGCCACCACTACTTTTGTCCCTCGAGCCTCTTTCCCTCATAGGTTGGCCCCAACGAAGAAAGCTCAACAATTTGTTGAAATCAAGAAAGTTTTTAAGAATGTTCACATAAACATTCCATTTCTCACCTCCATCCAACAAGTTCCTTCTTACGCAAAATTCTTAAAGGACTTGTGCACTGTCAAGCGACGGACGAATGTGCCCCGTGATGCTTTTGTCACTGAGCAAGCCACGTCCCTCATCCATGAGAATGGTGTTGTGAAATATAAAGACCCTGGTCATCCCACTGTCTCGGTAATGTTAGGAGATCAATTCTCTACTAGGGCCTTGCTTGATCTTGGAGCGAGTGTAAATTTGCTACCTTACTCTCTCTACCTCGAGTTAGGTTTACAAAACATGAAACCTACACGGGTAACTCTTCAACTTGTGGACCGATCTGTGAAAGTACCTAAAGGAATTGTTGAAGATGTTTTGGTGAAAGTGTCTGACTTTTACTACCCTGTGGATTTCATCATCTTAGACACTCCTGCTCCCGACCCAACCAATATTCCTATCATTTTGGGTCGCCCATTTTTGGCAACTGCCAATGCCATCATCAATTGTCGAGATGGGTCAATGAATCTTTCTTTCGGTAATATGACCGTCGAAGTCAATATTTTCCACCTCATGCAACAACCGGTCGATGTTGATTCCATTGATGAGGGATGCATGATTGACTCCTTAGTCCAAGAAATGTTGGATACCACCTACTCAGAAGATCCTATCCACCAATGTTTGGCTCACTTTGGGTCCGACTTTGATATTGATTCTTCCATCTCCGAGGTCAATGCCTTGTTAGACTCTACACCACTGTTGGACACTTCCACTTGGGTTCCTCCATTTGAGCCTCTTCTTCTCGATACTCTTCTTTCAGTGGATAACCAAATCAACTCATGTCCCGATATTCTCCCGGACTCTGTTTCTGCGTCTGAGTCCGATGCCTCTCCTGAGCCACCACCTAGTTTGGAGCTTAAGCCACTACCTACTGAGCTGAAGTATACCTTCTTAGGCCCCAACCAACATCACCCCGTCATTATTGCTTCTGACTTGACACCGGATCAAGAAGAGCAATTGGTCCACACTCTCACTCAACATAGCACTGCTTTCGGGTGGACCATTTCTGACATTCAAGGTGTCAGTCCCAATGTCTGTAGCCACCGCATTCATTTAAAAGAAAATGCCAAGACCTCTCATGAGCCACAACGCCGACTCAATCCGGCAATGAAAGAGGTCGTTCGAGCTGAAATTCTAAAGTTGCTTGATGCTGGTATTATCTACCCCATTTCAGATAGCCAATGGGTCAGTCCCATGGTGCCTAAAAAATCTGGCGTCACCGTTGTCAAAAATAGTGACAATGAGCTTGTGCCTACCCGCATACAAACCGGCTAGCGTGTTTGTATTGATTATAGAAAGCTCAATGCTGTCACTCGCAAAGACCACTTCCCTCTCCCATACATTGACCAGATGCTTGAACGCTTAGCTGGCCATGCTTACTACTGCTTCCTTGATGGATATTCAGGGTACAACCAAATACCTATTGCCCCTGAAGATCAAGAAAAAACTACCTTTACCTGTCCATTTGGCACATTTGCGTACTCTCGTATGCCCTTTGGCCTTTGTAATGCACCTGCGACTTTTCAAAGGTGTATGACTAGTATTTTCAGTGACATGGTAGAGCATTTTCTCGAAGTCTTTATGGATGATTTTTCTGTGTTTGGTTCATCCTTTGAACAATGCCTATCCCATCTCACTATGGTCCTTCAGCGTTGTCAAGAAAAGAAGTTGGTTCTCAATTGGGAGAAATGCCATTTCATGGTAAAAAAGGGTATTATTTTAGGTCATGTTGTCTCCAACTCCGGTATTGAGGTCGATAAAGCAAAAGTCGACTTGATTTCCTCACTTCCCATTCCTAAGTCTGTTAAGGACATTCGTTCCTTCTTAGGACATGCGGGCTTCTACCGGCGCTTCATTAAGGACTTTTCTAAAATCGCGCGACCTTTGACAACCCTTTTATCCAAGGATATCCCTTTTGTCTTTGATGAAGCATGTGTTGCTTCTTTTGAGCGCCTAAAAGCTGACCTCACTTCCGCTCCTATCATGCAACCTCCCAATTCGTCTCTCCCCTTTGAGCTCATGTGTGATGCTTCTGATTTTTCACTTGGTGCCGTTCTTGGCCAGAAAGTTGACAAGCGCCCACATGTCATCTCTTATGCTAGAAAAACCTTGCATGATGCTCAACTTAATTACACAACCACCGAAAATGAGTTGTTAGCAGTTGTGTTTGCTCTTGATAAATTCCGCTCATATTTCATAGGTTCCCCTATCATCGTGTATACTGATCATGCTGCTCTTAAGCACCTTCTTCATAAGAAGGATTCCAAACCACGATTGATACGGTGGATTCTCTTACTCCAAGAGTTTAACCTTGAAATTCGTGACAAGAAAGGTTGTGAAAATGTTGTTGCTGACCACCTCTCTCGCATTACTGTCACGTCTGCCTGTGATCATATCCCCATTTCTGAGTCATTTCTCGATGAACAACTATTTTCCATCTCCACTTCGCCTTGGTATGCTGATATTGTCAATTTTCTTGTTACCGATCAACTTCCTAGTCATTGGTCAAAACAGGATCGCTCCAAATTCATGGAGAATGTGAAGTTCTACTCTTGGGATGACCCGTTTCTCTACAAGTATTGCCCCGATCAAGTCATTCGTCGATGTGTTCCCGAATGTGAACAACTCAGTATTATGTCCTTTTGCCACAATAGTGCTTGTGGAGGCCACTTTGGCTCAAAGAAAACTGCTGCCAAAATTTTGCAAAGTGGTTTTTATTGGCCTACTCTTTTTCCCGATGCCCATCAATATTGCCAGGCTTGTTCCAATTGCCAACACTCTGGGCGTCTCTCTCGTCGTCATATGATGCCTCTCACACCCATCCTTATTATTGAAATTTTTGATGTGTGGGGTATCGATTTCATGGGACCATTTCCCTCCTCTCATGGTTTTCAGTATATACTTGTTGCTGTTGACTATGTTTCCAAATGGATCGAAGCCATTGCCTGCCGCACCAATGACCATAGAGTTGTGGTCCAATTTCTTAAAGAGCATGTCTTCACGTATTTTGGAACCCCCAAAGCTATCATTAGTGATGGGGGTAAACATTTTTGTAATCGAGTCTTTGAACACCTTGTCAAAAAGTATGGTGTTACCCACAAGGTCGGTCTCTCTTACCACCCGCAGACTAGTGGTCAAGTTGAGGTTTCTAACCGTGAGATCAAGCAAATTCTTGAAAAAACCGTCAATCCTAATAGGAAAGATTGGTCCTTACGCTTGAACGACGCATTGTGGGCATACCGTACTGCTTACAAGACTCCAATTGGCATGTCTCCTTATCGTTTGGTCTTTGGTACGCCTTGTCACCTTCCTGTCGAGCTTGAACATCATGCTTATTGGGCCGTCAAAAGCCTTAATTTCGACATTGATGAGGCGGGTGTACATCGAAAGCTGCAACTTAATGAATTGGAGGAAATAAGAAATGATGCCTATGATTTGTCCAAAAAGTATAAGGACAAGATGAAGTGGATCCATGACCAAAGTATCATGCGTAAAGAATTCCATCCTGGTCAAAAAGTTCTGTTGTATAATTCTCAGTTGCATCTCTTTCCCGAAAAATTGAAAACCAGGTGGTCTGGACCCTTCATTGTTGAGTCAGTTACCCCTTATGGTGCCATCACCGTGCAAAATCCCAAGGATGGTAGCCTCTTTCAGGTCAATGGTCAACGTTTAAAGCCTTTCTTGGAGCTAGGCCCCACTCACATAGAATCTATTGACCTTGTTGACCCCATTTATGAAGACTGACCGTTCAGTCTTGTTTGGGGGTGATTCTTATCCCCCGAATTTTCTGCCACCCTGTTCTATCCTCGGTTATCATTTTTTTGGTGAGATCCCATCGGTCTGGCTGAAGACATTAAACTTAGCGCTACCGGGAGGCAACCCGCGATTCTTGTACTTGTCTCATCTTATTTGGGGGTGGTGTTTCACATCACCCTATGCTTTCTCATGCTTATAGACTTGTACATCTTTTACTCAGGTTTTTTCTTGGCTTCACATGTCTACTTCATTAGCGGTTGATTTCCGGTAATCTCTTTCCTACCTTATGCTCTCAATTTTAAAAATCATTTTACCTAACATCGAGGACGATGTTCCTTTTTGTTTGGGGGTGGGGAATTTTATCAAAATCGTGCCTCTTTTGGAAAATTTTGAGTTTTAAACCTGATTTTTTTTAAAAATTTCGTGCAGTTTCTTTCATCTCACTCATTGATGTGAATTTTCAATCATCCATCTTTCAAAAGTCTAGGAATCAAGCTAGAGAATATTTTTTCTAATAGCTTATGTAATACGTAGCAAGGCATTTTGCACCATGAATTTCTAGACTCAACAAAATTAGCGCACTTATCACGTCACTACGGTTAGAGTTGAGGAGTACTACAATTCTAAAGAGAACCTTAAGGATCACTAGTAGAGACTTTAGCTTGTGAGATTTGTGCCTTTCACCCTTTTTGAGTGTCTTACGCAATCTCCGAGTCACAAGTTGATTCAACTTCGTTTGGGTCCGCACTTTAAATTGTTGTATGATCTCACTATCTTTCATAAAATTTTGGTTGATCACTGAGAACGACATCACTTTCGAGTTGTAAGAAACGCGTGTCTTGAAATTTGTTCCGATCACTAGGTTTCCATCCATACACCTACCACTTTCCCCCATATCACATTTCCATTCACTTCACCCATTATATTTCCCCTCACTACCCATACATTCCCCACACCATCCATTTATCATTCCATCCATATCATCTTCCATCATTTTCAAATAAAAGAGTGTGATTTCAAATGTAAATGTCTTCAGTGCTGGTTTGAAAAATGAGAGAAAAACAAAAAAAAAAAAAAGAAAAAAAAGTAAGAAAAAAAAAAGAAAATCGAAAAAAAAGAGAAAAACAGAAAAATAGCAAAAAAATAGAAAAAAAAAAAAAAAGAAAAGAAAAATCGAAAAAAAGAGAGAAAAGAAAAAAAAGAGAGTTGTAGTTAATTTTTGTTAAAATAAAGACATTTGTGCCTAATGTGAACACTCTTCTATCATATCCATTCATATATCATCATTCATATCACCATTATATCCTACATACCACATCCATCATACCACACCTTATATCATCCTTCCCATTTCATTTCCCCCTCACCCATATACATCCACATTTCCCCTAGGTGTTCGGGCAAATGAAAGTCGACGTGGTGAATAACTCGACGTTCTCACTATAGTGATTAGCATTTTTTTTCATGAGATCACTTTTCTTTCAAATTGTTCGTTCTTTCTTATATGTGTGTGAGACGTTTGAACTTTCTTACATTTACTCACCTCCTCACACACAAGAGCGATACACTGACCCATATCTCGAGAATTCGTTTGAGAGAGATATATCCGTGAGATTTGAAGTTGAAGCGTTGATTCCGACAAGGCAATCTAGGAATTACTCTTGTGATACTCGACCCGTTTTGACTGATTCACACTACACACGTTGAGTTCTAGGAAGGATGTGCCTTGAGTATTTACTTAGCTTAAACTTTTTACACATTCTAGCTTGTATTTCTCAAAATATTTCTCATGTCATGGATTGTGCGATTATTCTACATCTAATAAGAGATTGACTGCCGTTTGCAAATAAGAATTTTATAGGTGTATTCCCTGCAAACCCTCACGAGACACAACTCGTCCTGTAGGGCAACCTATAGGTTTAAAGGCTTGTTGCACATGCTAAGTGCAATCGCAAGTGCCCGCGAAAGTGGTACACTTTTGGTTACTTATCTTTCTCTTTCTCTCTATCTTATTGCTCGAGGACTAGCAACGCTCTGTTTGGGGGTGGTGTGATAAGCACCCAAAACTGTACATTTTATACCCCGAATAGTTGTATTTTAGTTGCTATTTCTCGACAATATGGGTCTTATGCGCTTAAATGTTTAATATGCAGGCTTAATGCACGTTGTAGTTTTCAAACGCGTATTTCAAGGCAATTGTGCATTTTACGGAGCTATATACCAAATTCCCTGACCCCGTAACCTTACCCGAGCCTAAAACCTGGCCTAAAACTATCCCAAACTGTGTGTGTGTTGAGTTTGGGTCATTTTATTATTTTTTAGATTTTTAGTTTAAATCTTTTCTATTTTTAGGTTTATTTTAGAATTTTTAGATTTTAGATTTTATTTTCTAATTTTCTATTTTATTTTTATAATTTTATTTTATTTTGATTTTTATTAGTTTTTAGTTTTAGTTTTATTCTATTTTATCTTATTTTATTAGGATTAGATTTTTTATGATGTATGTATTTTTAGTTTGATTTGATTTTGCATTTTCTTTTTAGGATTTTTATTTTAAGTTTTATTAGATTTTATTTTAAGTTTTATTTTTATTTAGTCTTTATTTTATTTTGAGAGTAGGAGTTTAATTTTAGGATTTTTAGTTATTGTAGTTTTATTTTTATTGTTATTATATTTTTTTAGGTGTCCTTAGTAAACACACACACATACCCACTTATCCTACACCTAATCCTACACCCTCATCCTCACCATACACCTTACACCCTCACCACACCACATTACCCCATCATCATCTTCATCCTCACTACAACCCCATTTCTCTCTCCTAATCCTCATAACCAAATTCCACCACCATCACCACCCTCTAATCTCCATAGCAAACCAAGCAACAACCACATCAAACCTTCTCTCTCTCTCCACTCTCCTTGCCACCCGAAAACCCAGACCGCCGGTGTCGCCTCCCCACGCTGTGACCCACAAACTCCGGCGGCGCCCTAATGTCCTTAACCCCCACCCGCTGTAACCACCATCACCAACCGCCGGAGCTTCTCCAAACCAGCGGTGACCCCCTCGCTCAACATCTCCGGCGCTGCCCCACCTCATCAACCTTATCTGCCGGCGACAGCTCGCAGGACCTGTCAAACCTGCTCACCCCGACACCCTTCGAACCCTGGCCCTGCTTCCCCAACCTCGCGACTGCCTCCCTACCACAACCCTCTACCGCCCAAACCGCAACCCATTCCCGCGGCCCGATCCAAAACCCGATTCCGGGCAGTCACACCCATCCATGCCTACCACAACCCGGACCCATTTTTGGGTCAGCCCCATCCACAACTCCAACCCATTTCTCTCTCTCTCATCCTACCTCACTCCATTAAACCATATCAAATCATTTCAAACCAAACCCATTTTTGAAAACCCACTTCCACCATCTTTCAACCCAACCACAAACCAATACCCACGATTTTAAACCACCTGCCAAAACAAAGTTAAGCCAAAAACCAAATAAACTCAATTACCCCCATGTGCCATTTAACCCATGTGACTTAAACCACCTTTTAACCATTATACCTATTATACCCCCTAGCCAACCACTTTAAGCCATTTTCCTAAAATACCCCATAAACCAAAACAGATTTTTTTTCAAATAACCTCACACCCCCATGCACATGTGACCTCACCCATTTCCACATGCACTCCCTACCAATTTCCAATTGTACCCCTTTGCTCGATTGCATATTTAATGAAGAAGAAGACCCATTTGTTGGGAGGCTAGAAGGAGAAAAAAGAGAGAGAAGGAACTATCTAGAGAGAGTTTTTAGTTAGAATTTTTGGAGAGAAAAATAGAGAGAGAATTAGATAGGAAAATTCATTTTAATTTTTCTAGTGGGTTGGTTTCTTTTGTTCTACATTTTGAGTGTTGTAATTAAGTGAGGTGAAGGATGAATAGAAGAATTTAAGCATTTGAAGGCTATTTGGTTTGATTACTCCTCTCTAATTTTCATTATATGCTCTTATTTGATTTTAATTTCTATTGGATGATGATTATGGAGGGCTAATCACCTCATTCAAGGGGTGATTGAAACCCTCATGAATCCAAGTCCATTTAGTTTGTAATTTTAATTTTGATAATTCCCTTTGAGTTGTATATTTGATTCCCACTTTATTTTCACATTGAGAAATGGAAAATCAACCTTGAAAAAGGTATGAAAATTTAATTAATATTTGATTAAGTGGTTTAAGCTAGAGATAGACCTACCATTTGATTTTAATATCAATCTAATTTTAATCTACTCTTGATTTGATTTACTTCTTTCAATTTAAAATTAGTTGGACAAATCCTTCTTAGTAGATGATTTGTTTGGTTAATTTTAATTCAATTAGAGTAGTGTTTGTGGGAATTAAATTTGCTTTTCTAAAAGAATATTCAATTAATTCACTAGTTTAATGAGAATTAGCTTTTGAATTAATTAAATGTTTTGGGAATTAATGAAATTAAAATAATACAAGCTTAGTTGATTTGGGGAATTGAGGGTGGATTTCTCTTCCCTTGAATATTTTCTCTCATTTAGTTACACTCTCACTAATTTCTATTACTCACTAGTATTTTTGTCACACTTTAATTTAGTTTGATTACTCTTACTTTTGTTATTATCCTTAGTCATAATTACTCATCCTCAAAACTTGTTTTAATATTGAAAAAGCATAAAAAAAATAGAAAAGTATAAAACAAAAAAAAAGTAATTAGAAAAAGTGACTTGCACAAATTTTTCTCTTATGTGCTTCATCCTTGAAGTTGGTTCGATTATCCCTTACTTACCTCTATATTGTTAGTATTTTATATTTGTTGTATGTGTTTGAGGATTTTGATTAGCTTGGTTCCATCAACGACACATACAAATATCAAGTTATCAAGCACAAATCTTAGAAGGAAATTAGTCGAAATGGCAATTGAGGTTAAAACTAATTTGGGTAGAATATTCAGTTAGGTTTTAAGATCAAATGCATGTTCAAGGTATAAATTAGAACAAGAAAAAATGATCCTTCATAAGCCTGGGTAGCCTGCATGTGTTTTTCAGCATCTAATGTAACTATATACGCATTAAAAAAGTATCTATTTGGAATAGCAAATAATCACAAGGAAGATGATATAATTTTATAAAAGAATGTAATAATTTTATAAAAGAATGTAATACCTTGTTGGGAAAGGCGAAGCATGCCAACTCCTTTTGGATCAAATCTGCCATGGCTTTTATATATCCCTCACGCTGGTACCAAGAAGGTATCACAGTGTTTTGCATGTTAACCAGATACTCATTCTCCCTAGGAATTCATTTAAACATATTGCCACATGTATTAGTTTCTTTCTGGGTAGTATTTAAAAATATGAAATTAACATTATGTAGTTCATTCATCAACGGAATATACTCTCCAATAAACGGAGGCTTGAACCGCTAGTAGAAATCGAGAATTTTGGATAAAGAGGAAGCACAACAAGCTTTGCAATTCCGTCTTTTTTTTTTATCTACAAAGATGAACAGTCAGAAGGAAATTGCATAAAACAATTAGTAAATTCAAGGAGGAGACACAAAGCAACATAAATATACAAAAAAATAAATAGCTTTGGGGGAAAGAGTCCTACTTCATACTTTTTCCACGACCCCAATCCATCTTTTTTCTCTGTAATTAGTCCTGTTGGTATAAAGGTCTTTCTGAATATACTTCGTTAAACTGACTGAGTTTTTCGGGGATTATATTTTTTCTTCTGTCAACCCTTATTTACATCTCTAACCCCTTTTTAATTGAAGAAGATATTTAACATTTTTTTTTTTGTAATAGAAGAGTTGTTGACTCTGTCAACTGTAAACCGGTTATCAACATAAAAAAAATGTATGTTCTCCCTCAAGGATTTCTTCAGATAATGACTATTGGGGAAGTCAGAAAACTGATGCAATTTAAACAAGCATTTATAGGTAATGAAAGAACTCAAATGGTTACCGATAAGCATAAACAAAGTAACTCTTGTAAACTACCTAAGACAGCCAAAGTTCAATGGGTTTGTATGGGGGACGTGGCTTATATAATCGAGGGTAATTTTGTCTCAATGACATTGAACCAAGTTCCACATGTTGTCTAACCAGCCTAAATAAGACCTACAACTAAAACAAAAACATTAGGGATAGGGTGCTAATAACTCTTGGATTTTAGGACTAAATGTCCCCGGCCCCTAAAATAAAATCAATATGTTATATGTACATAACAATGAAATCAACACCGTGTAAAAGTTAAAAGCAAGAAAAGACAAGGGTACCTGTTCAATGGCTTCTTCAGTGAATGGATGCCAATAACCCATACCGACATAACATTTGCTGGGGCATTCTTTGCGCAGAGTGCCTTTCTCAATGCTTCAGCCTGAAGAAACAAAATAATAGCCAACGAAAGGATATTGACATACATAAGTCCGTGAGAAGAAAAAGGAAAAAAAACATATTTAGAAGGGAAAAATCAAAATGTAAAGTGCCTTCTACTAAAATACAGACACTAGCCAAAGGAAATTGACATACATAATGCCCGTGAAAAGAAAAAAATAAAAACTCAAACGGGGTAAAATCAAAATGTAAAATGTCTTCTAATATACAAATGACGCCACATGATTTTGGCAAATCATTAATCTATAATTAGATTCGCCACTACTCTTCTTCTTTGCCTTCATACACTATCATTCCTTTCATTTCACAAGGCACAAAATATATCTAAAAGTAAGCATCTACAAAGACACTAACTTGACCAAGGGAGTAATTTCATTGGTCAAAACAAACTGAATTTACCCTCATCTTTGGTTATTAAAATCTTTCTTGAATTTTGATTAGCCTAACTCCACTGAACTTAAAACAAAACTTGACGAAAAATCAATGCACGACAGAATGACAAAGATCTAGAAGAATTTTTTTTCATAAATAAGTTACCTTTAACAATTCATACCTGTGCATCAGTTATCTGTGGAAGAGGAGAGCTGCCACCAATTGAAGCGTATCCTTGCCCTTAGGCGCTCTGGCAGTAGATATGAATTATGCCAGAGGCTTTTGACGAAAATGGAATAATCTTGGCAGTCAAATGATATCCTGTACCATTTCAAAAAGTAGGGCATCGACATAGAAAACAACACTGTAAGGAAGTAAATCTCAACAAAAGTTTAGAAAAAAGAAAAAAACACTGATTCTGTCTTGACATAGAGTATGAACTGCAAATAACATAATGAAGAGATTGATATGATAAAAGCATTCTCACAATATATGCCACAAAGAAAATAAGACAGCATAGCATTTCCCAAATAAATGAACTTGTGTTGACGATGTGGTATTTGATCTAATAAGGGTAATAGGTAAAAGAAGAATCATCCATACTGTAGGTATCATATAAATCTGGACTCATGAGGATCGAATGGAGGGAACCTTGGGATTGACTAAGGGGCATTCAAGTGCATAGGCACAAGACCCAGAGCACATGATCCACAAAAGGCTTGCCCCTTTCGAACCGCTTATCTATAAGTAACTAAATCAAATAATTAATTATTTAATAACTAATCCTAATCCTTCTAATACTACGGAAATAAATAGGTAAATAATACAACAAAATAATAATGGCAGTGGGCCCCAATTATTTGCCTACATCATTCCCGCCATCTTTGAAAGAGCTTGTCATCGAGCTCGACTATGGTGGCATCCATGCTAGCAAAATAAATATTTCAAATAATTATGTGCCTCAAAGTCAGCTCAAAATATCTTCTAATTTTAGTAACCAAATTAATTTAGCACATACCAATTAAATATTCAGAGTAACTCTAAAATCTTCCACCTTGCTCCTTAAATTAATTTTATTTGTAGACTTGGGGTGACATAAACTACATATCGAAAGGCTCCTAAAAATATCTAGCACACACTTTTAGAGAGATAAACACTCTTTTCTCTTTCAAAATTGAAGTCTACATCAAACGAGGCTTACATGGGGTATATAAAGGAGAGGAGTAGCTTACGCTCTAAGATAAGGCCCTAATTACAAAAATGTCATTTCTACTCTCTAAATACTAAAGTAAAACAAAAGAAAATACAATAACAAAATAAAAGAAAATTAACAAAAGAAAATAAAATGCAATAAAATCCTAAAATGGGGGCTATTTCCATCATTGGGACCTTGGAAAGTAATTCAACCATCAAATTTTTCTATAATATACTCCTATATGTGTTGTACCGTATCTTTACATGGGGCTGATATATACCAAGTCTTACTTAAGTCAATGGTGTACCATATATCATAAGGGGCTAAGATTATTGAATCTAAAATTGGGTGGAAACCCCACATCCTTAATTCCCTACCTTTGTCGCAAACTTTATCAAAAAAGAATCCTCAAAACATGGAGCTCATTTTTCATCCAGTTTTTACTCCACATTTTTCTCAATGTCTTCTCCTTTTGTCTACCTCAAACATGTATATAAGGGGAGGCATGAAGGATAGTATCAACAAACCAAATGTGAGAGAAACATTGAAGAGTAAGAAGAAGAAGAGAATTAGAGTGAGAAAGAGAGTTCATTTGTAGTTTTGAGTATACACATTTGTGTAGAAAAATAAACTTTGTATTTTTTATTTGGAGTGTATTTGTGAGAGTCCCTTTTGTAACTCATTTGCAATAGTGAATTGATCTGAGTGTCAGTGGACGTAGTCAAATTAGTGAACCACTTAAAACATTGTGTCTTCTCCTCTATGTGTGTTTCTTTCTACTCATTATACTTTTATTTTGAGTGTGCGATATTAGTATTTGGGATCACAATCAATATCATTTGTTGACACGTTTCCGCACAACAAATTGGTATCAGAGCCAAGGTCCTCTGATCTAAGAATTTGGAATTTTTTCGTGGAAAAATTACCATACATATAGTACTATTCACCCGGTACTATTCACACGATTACTATTCACAGCCCGGAAACATTTCTAAATTTGGAATTTTTTGATCTACATTTTTTTGTGACTCTGATCGTTTGAAAAATGAGAACCGTAAAATTTGACGTAGAAAAATTCGATGGGCAAAGAAACTTCAGCATGTGGCTATGTAAAGTTACAGATGTCTTAGTCCAACAAGAGATGGAGATTGCTCTTGGATATATGGCAAAAGACATGAAAGAAGATGACTGAAAAATAATCAACCGCAAGGCTTGTGGTCATATTAAAAAATATCCTTATATGCGTGAGACCGTGGCACATAAATTATGGAAACAACTGAAGGACAAGTACATGATAAAGAGCATTGAAAATCGACTCTATTTGAAGAAGAAGCTCTTCCGGTTCCAGTACTCAAAAGGTATTTCTATGTCTGAGCATTTGGACAAATTTAACAAGATTATTGTTGATTTGAAAAATTATAATGTTGAAATTGACGATAAGGATAAAGCACTTTTAGTGTTAAATTCTCTTACTAAATTCGTATGAACATCTCATCACCACGCTATTATATGGAAAGGAGGAAATAAAATATGTTGACGTCTCAAATACCTTAGAGAATAATGAGGTTCATAAAAAGGATAAGGAGATTTATAGAGACTCAACATCTGAAGCACTTACAGTTTGTGGAAGAACAAATGATAGGAGGAATGGTAGCCGTGGAAGATCTCGATCTAAATCGAGAGTTGGAGCATCAACTTCGCGTAGGAGAATTTCTGCCAAAGATGAGTGTGCCTTCTTTTATCACCAGAAAGTGCATTGGAAAAAAGATTGTCTTAAGTAAAAGAAGGACAGGAAGAACCCTACTACAAACATTGCAACCAGTGACAATGAAGATTTTGAATTTTTATGTCTATTTCACCATTTGGATCCAGTTCTCAGAAATGGATTTTACACTCGGGTTGTTCCTATCATATGTGTCCCAACATGGAATGGTTTTCTAGCTTTAAGGAGCTATTAGGTGGATTTGTTTTGATGGGAAATGATCATGCTTGTCAAACAAAAAGGATAGGAAAAATCCAATTGAAGTTGCATAGTGGAATAGTCAAAGTGCTGAAAGACATTCGGTATGTACCGGACCTGAAGAAAAATCTTATCTCACTTGGCTCTTTGGCAGCTAAGGGTCATGAGATCACACTGAAAAGCGATATTCTGAAGGTCTCACATGGATCCCTAGTTGTGATGAAGGGTACAAAGAAGATTAACTTGTATTTTCTCCTTGGAAATACAGTTACATGAGCGGTAGCCTCTCAAAAAGTTCAGAGAAGGCTGCATCTGATGCTACCAGATTATGACATGTGAGGGATTAGTGAAGCAAGGACTATTGAAATGTGCTAAGACATGCAAGCTTGTATTTTATAAACATTGTGTTCTGGGCAGGCACACAAGAGTAAAGTTTGGCACAACAGTACATCGTACGAAGGGGACTCTTGATTATGTTCACATAGATGTTTGGGGACCTACCAAAGTTTAATCTTTGGAAGATAAGCATTATTTTGTGTCTTTTGTGAATGACTTATCCAGGTGTACACCATGCTATATAAGGATGAAGTTTCAAGATTTGCTTGAAGTGGAAGAAGATGATAGAGACCCAGACTGGATGAAAAATTTGAAGACTAAGGTCAGACAATAGCGGGGAGTAAAAGTCAAATCCATTCTTGCAAGTATGCCAGGATGAAGGGATAGTCCGATAGTGCGACACTTCACAGTCAGATACACACCGTAATAAAATGGGGTGGCCGAATGTATGAAATACACTTTCCTAGAAAAGGTGCGATGTGTGTTGTCCAATGCTGGTTTGGGCAAGGCATTTTGGGCTGAAGATGTTACATATGCATATCACCTCATTAATAGGTTGCCTACAGCTGCGAATGAGGGTTAATCACCCATGGAGGTATGGTCGGGAAACCTGCTACAAAGTATGATTATTTACGTCTTTTTGGCTCCCCTGCATATTTCCATGTTAGAGAAAGCAAGTTAGATCCTAGAGCTAAGAAAGCCACATTCCTAGACTTTAGTAATGGAGTGAAGGGGTATAGACTTTGGTGCCCCAAAACAAAAAAGATCATAATATAAGGGATGTTACATTCGATGAATCTTTAATGTTGAAGATTTTTCCTAGGGAGAGAAAAACCAAAGAAGTTTCACAACAGGTGGAGCGCGAGGCTCCAATTGTTCCAGCCAGGCTTGTCACAAATTCAGCAGATGATGGGACAAGTACAAATGAGAAATAGACTAGAAAAGGAAGCCTGGATGCCTTACTACTGACATGGTGGCATATGCACTACCAATGGTTGAAGATGACATCCCATCTACTTACAGAGAAGCCAAAAGAAGCTCAAAAGGTGTAGATTGGAAGAAGGTGATGGACGAGGAGATGCAATATGTTCATACTAACCAGACTTGGGAGGTAGTCCAACTTCCAAAAGAGAAGAAATCCATTGGGTGCAAATGGGTATACGCCGTGAAGGAAGGCTCCTCAAAGAAAGATAGTGTGAGATTCAAGGCCCGATTGGTGGCGAAAAGTTACGCGCAGAAAGAAGGAATCGATTATAATGAGGTATTTTCTGCGATTGTGAAGCACGATTCCATTTATATTTTGCTAGCAGTGGTTGCACAGTTTGATCTCAAGTTGGCACAACTTGACGTGAAAACTGCATTCTTACATGGAGATTTGGAAGAGGAAATTTATATGACTCTGCCAGAGGGTAAAAGATTGCTGGTAAAGATAATTGGGCTTGCAAACTGAGAAAGTCGCTATATGAGTTGAAGCAAAGTCAAAGACAGTGGTACAAGCGATTTGATCGGTTTATGTTTGGGTAACAGTAAACAAGGAGTCACTATGATCATTTTGTGTATTTTTGTAAACTTCATGATGGATCTTTTATTTATTTGCTCTTATACATTGACGATATGTTGATTGCTTCTAAGATAAAGTTGGAGATCAAAAAATTAAAAATTCAGTTAAGTCGTGAATTGGAGATGAAGGATCTTGGCGAGGCGAGAAAAATACTTGGCATGGAGATTAGCAGAGATCGTTCCAGAGGCATTGTTTGTTTATCACAAAAAATAGTATTTGAAGAAGGTACTACAACGTTTTGGTATGGATTCTAAAATAAAACTTGTAAGTACTTTATTGGCCCCTCACTTTAAGCTAAGTTCCATGGAATCTCCATAGACAGATGAGGAACATTTAGAGATGGCTCATGTTCCCTATGCTAATGCAGTGGGAAGTTTGATGTATGCAATGGTGTATTACGAGGTCTGATATTTCACAAGCTATTAGTATGGTGAGCAGGTAAATGCATGATCCAGGAAAAATGCACTGGCAAGCTGTGAACTGGATTTTACGGTACATCCATAATACTGTTCATGTTGGTTTAAAATTTGAGAAGGATTCACGTGCTCGTCAGCATGTGTTTAGATATGTGATTTCAAATTACGTCAGTGATTTGGATAAACATCGGTCCACCATTGGTTATATGTTTACACTTGCTGGAGGATCGGTCTATTGAAGGTCTATGCTACAGTCTACGGTTGTTGTGTCTACTATAAAGGTAGAGTACATGGAAGCAACAGAGGCCGTTAAGGAGGCTATTTGGCTTCATGGGTTAATTGGAGACTTAAGAATCGTTCAAGATCACGTGGATGTCTTTTGTGATAGTCAGAGCGCCATCCACTTAGCGAAGAACCAAGTTCATCATTCATGACAAAGCATATCGACGTTCGTTTTCACTTCGTTAGGTAAATTTTAGATGAGGGGACTATTCTCCTCAAGAAGATTGGAACTGCGGATAATTTGACAGATATGTCGACGAAGGTTGTTACTGGGATCAAGTTTGAAAACTATTTAAACTTGATCAATATACTTCGGATTTGAACACCTTCGGGTGTATGGCGCTTTCGAGCGCATTTGGAGGCAACTCAAATCATTCACTTATTTGGACAGTATGGGGTTAATTTTTGGATATCTGACCAGGGTGGAGATTGTTACTATTTCGATGCTTATTGAAGCGGTCAGATTCTTGTTGGCAAAAAATTTCATATTTGCCAAAGGTGGAGTTTGTTGAACCTGGAAGTGGGTGGAAAACCCACATCCTTAATTCCATACCTTTGTCTTATACTTTATCAAAAAAGAATCCTCAAAATATGGAGCTCATTTTTCATCCAGTTTTTACTCCACCTTTTGCTCCATGTCTTCTCCTTTTGTCTATCTAAAACATGTCTATAAGGGGAGGCATGGAGGATGGTATCAACACGCCAAATGTGAGAGAAACATTGAAGAGTAAGAAGAAGAAGAAGAAGCAGAAGAAGAGAATTATAGTGAGAAAGAGAGTTCATTTGGAGTGTATTTGTGAGAGTCCCTTTTGTAACTCATTTTCAATAGTGAATTGATTTGAGTTTCGGTGGACGTAGCCAAATTGGTGAACCACTTAAAGCACTGTGTCTTCTCCTCTCTGTGTGTGTCTTTCTACTCATTATACAGAGGTGTCTTCTAACTCATTATACTTTTATTATGGGTGTGTCATATTATTATTTGGGATCACAGTTAATATCATTTGTTGACACGTTTCAGCACAACATATGAACCATACCATACATCTCTTAAGATTAATATTCAAAGTAACCTTCGGTCCCCCAGCCTTCCAAAATAACTTCAGGCCCAGTTATGATGTGATTCACCAAATTTTCACATTAGATGAGAAGCACTTGATTAATTTTCTCGTAGTTACGAGTCATAACCCAACATAACCCTTCTATTCTTTTTCCAGACACTAACTTCTTCACGATTGTCAACAACATTTAACACTTTTGAATGATTCAGAACTCCTTGCTCATCTGATACAACCCAAGCAATGTGACATACATTTTTCTGCAAAGTTCTTGGTCAGCCGTGGCATAACTGTTCTGCCATAAAGACTCGCTAATGATTCAAATCATCTTCACCCTTCACCCTCTGCCCTAGCATCTCGATGATCACCATCATCTCGCTAGCATCCATAGAGATCGCGATCATCACCTTGCTCTGTGTTTTCTTTAACAAGGATTCTTACTCATTCATTTAACATTGGTCACTGGCGCTCATCGCGTCGTGTCTGCATTGTGTCCTCGCCTTGTTCTGCTATGAAAACTTATCCTTAATTGCAAAATCTACTCCAAGTAAAATCATCATTCGCAAGCCCATTGTGGATTTGATCTGTTTTTCGTTGCATCCAGCATCTTCTAGGTTTTAATTGTCTTAATGATCATGAAATCACCTATCGTTCCTTATGCAAACTGCTCGGCCATATATCTTCTGCTAAAAAATCAGCATCCTTGTAGTGGTAGCTCCAGCCAGGACTTCCTTTGCGGTGACCTCTTCTTCCTCAGTTGTGATTGTCTTTTCGATCATTGAGACGATAATTGAACAGGTTATAGGAATCTTTCTATAGCTGGTGATGGTTCCTTTTTGAAGGGGCTAGAGGTGATGTTGAGTTGCTGTCGCTAGTAGTAATTTCTAGTACATCCTGGTGATAGGCTCGGCGGGGCTGTAACAATGTTTAAAAAGGCGAAAGGCGAGGCGAGGCGAGGCGTAAGCCTCGAGGCGCTTGAGCCGTAAGCCTCACCAAAAAGAAAAAAAGAGAAAAAAATATAAAAAGTCTAATAAATTCACAAAAAAATAATCCAACACATTAAATGATGCAAAAGGTTCCATCATCATTCAATCCATCAACCGATCAAACTTAAAGTTCACAAAAAAAGTTATTAGAAAGAAAACAACAATTTTGTTGAATAAAAACTAAAAAAAACAGAATGAAAAAAAACTAAAACAGTATAAAAAAAATAAAACTAAAACAACAATTTTTTGCAAAACCGTATAAGATTTTTTACAAAAAATTAAAAATAAAACAGTTTTTTACAAAACATATTTTTTACAAAGAAAACAAAAATTTTATTGAATAAAAACTAAAGAAAAAACTTTATTAAAAAAAACAAAAACAGTATAAAAATAACTAAAACTAAAACAGCAGTTTTTTACAAAACCGTATATGATTTTTTACAAAAAATTAAAAATAAAATAGTTATTTTACAAAAAAACAGAAAAAAACAAAGTTTTAACAAAAAAAAATAAAAAAAATAAAACAAACTAAAAAACAGGTTTCGTATAAAGACTATAACTAAAATCTAAACTAAAACACTAAATAAAAACTAAAAAAAAAAATAGGTTTCGTATAAGACCGTATAAGACCGAAGGCCTGACTTCAAGAAAAGAAGGAGATCGGAGTAGATTGAAGGCTAAAATAGTGGATTGAAGGCCTGAATAGGAGATCGAAGCAGGTTTCTAACCAGAACGAAGGCCGGACACATTTTTTTTAACCTAGGGCTTAATGTTTTCTAACTTCGGTTTCGTATAGGATAAGTTTTTAACCAACGTTTTTTTTAAGTATCCTGGATTTTTTATTTTTTTCGGACCAGTAGAATAGGCGTACGCCTCACCGCTGGCGGAATGCCTTGAGGCGTTGCGCCTTATACATAAAATGCATAAGCCTCTATTTTTGGTCATGAGGCTTAAGCCTTGAGGCTGTTTTCCTTCGCCTCGGGTGCCTTTTTAAACATTGCTCCCACATCATAGCCAAAATGAAGTGAACAGATGTAAGAATAAAGGTTCCATATTTTCAACCTTTTGTTTGCGCGCGTGTGTGTGAGGAGGAATACACCAAAAACTCGCTCTCTTTTAAAATCAACACTCAAATACTTGAACTTTCGAGGGAATGCTCATTTCCTAATCGTATTAAAAACCTAAAAAAGGGATTGAAGGAGAATCACACAATGACTCAAAGAAGGATTGGCAAAGAAGACCAAAATCATTTGTCAAATTTTTTGTTTATAAGGACTAGGTTGACACCATCGATTGAAGAAAATAAACAATTTACTCTAATTCTCCATCATTCAAATTTCTTCTAAAGAAAATATTTTAATAACACCTACGAGAAAGACACAGAGTATGAAACGGTTCGTTCCGAAACCAAGAATCTTCCAATAACATAATGGACTTACCCCATCCCAACACCATTTATAAATGACCAAGGAAAGAAGATATATTACAAGAAATATATTTCGATAAATTTAGATGACCCCTTCATTACACCTTTAAATCCCGTGGTTTGGACCTTAAATTTACCTCTAATAACCAAGAACCAAGGGGAGCCTTTTGTTCAAAAGGAAACCTCCACAATTTACAACCAATAGCACCTGTGAGAAAGATAAGAAGTACACATCTTTACATGACCAAGGAAAGAAGATATAACCTAAGAAATATATTTCTATGAATTTTAAGAAGATTCTGTCATTACACCTGGAAGTCCCATACTTTCGGGAAATCTCCTAAGCCATTTACCTATGAGGCCTTATTTCTTCATTGCCTTCGACATAATTCCCTAATTAATTAGATGATTTTAATACCCTAACCATTACCATATCAAAGGAAATTGTGCATTAATTCCGGAATCTTAATCTCTTAACGGAATTTTAAAGTTGGGAGTGAAATAATTTGATATACTACTCAAAACCACCTAACCCAATGTTAATCTTCTAGCTAGTCTCTTCAAGACTATCAAGTACTAAGGCCCAAAACTCCAAAGAGAAACGGTTCCCATCCAAAAGATAAGGCCTATATAATTCAAACTCTTAACCATCATATCCACAACTCCACCACATATTAATACTCACAAGCACCACCTCAAGGACCATATTCTACAAAAAAACTCTATTTCCTTATTGAAATTCAGAGACAAAATTGATATCATCCACAATTGCAAAGTGAGAAATCACAACTTCGTAGTGTCTATTAAATCCCTCACTTCTTGCTCACATGCCACTCTCCAACAATATATTCAACACATCTCTAACTACAGTAAACAAAGAAAGGAGATTATATCATTTCCTACATTTCCTCCATGCATTTGCAAAAAACTTTTTGTTCCAACACAAAATCCAAAGAACCCCTCTGTCCAAAGATCACATCACTTTTACAACCTCACCCTTTGTTTTATTTGATTTATACTACTACATTGCTTAGTTTGCTATGATCACCATTCAACAAATATCTATGTAACACGGACACAAACATGCGTGTCGCGTCCGACACGACACGGACATGCCGACACAACAAATCTAAAAAATTACGACACGACACGGCGGGGACAGGGCATCAAATAAATACTTCTTTAAAATCATGTTTATATATAAAAAAATATGAAATATGACATTAATACAAATCTCATACTAAGAAGAACATTAAACATATAAGAATTAAGAGTACTAAATCCATTCTAAAAATTAAAAATCACAATAATACTAAATCCCATACTAATCACAATCAAAATGCAAAGAATCATATATAAACCATGCATAACATTAGTCTTAAATCCATACTAAACATCAAAATTCAATCCATATTACTAGTAACAACCGGAATGCATAAAATTCATACTAGCAGCAGTGATATTCGTTCCCTGAACTAGTAGCCCCACTTTCCATTCCTAAAAATATAATCTGTATAAACAGTTCTCTGTAAACAGAATCTATATAAACAAATAGATATAAGATAAAATTCATAAAACAGATAATATAAACAGAGATTAAACAGAGACAAACAGAATATTAAAAACAGATGAGAAAAAGAATAGAAAAAAAACAGAGGAAAAAAAATAAAAGTTGCATGGTTTTTAAGTAAGCAGAATTATATAAACAAACAGGGATTATATAGAATTTATATACACGGAGAATATAAACAGAGATTAAACAAAGACAAACAGATAGTATTAAACAAAGATTAAACAAATGAGAAAAAGAAAAGATAAAAAAAGTGTTAAACAGAAGAAAAAATAAAAATAAAAACTGCTCATATTTTTTTTTGAGTAACAAAAGCACAAGTAATATGCTATTTCTGGTGTGGCAGCAAAAGAAGAAGTAATATGTTTGGTAGCAAAATCAGAAGTAATGGTGTGGTAGCAAAAGCAGAAGTGCAAAAATGAAAAAAAAAACTTACCGATAGAGATCAGAGTGAAGAAGACTTCCGCTGGTCAGTTTTGAGTTTTAGTTTAACACGTGGAGTGTTGGACACGTGCCCAAGTCGTATCCAAAGCGTGTTTGTGTCCTTAGAGTGTCCGACACTCGTACGGGGCCTTCGGGGAAGTGTCCGTGCTTTATAGGCAAACATAAAATATTTCACAGCCTTGCAAAGGCCCCATGTGACTACTATGGTTTCATCCCATAACTTCCTCAATCTCGAATAAAACAATTATTGACAACTTATACATACTTGTCACCAGAACGATGGACCTAAAGGCTCAATTTCAAAGAACTCACTATTCTGGAATCAAGAAGATATGTTTTATTAGTTCACACATTAACCACTCATTATAGATATTTTATGTGGGAAACTACTTTAACAATCTCTCTAAACAATCCTGAAGTGTTGCCATAGTGAATTCTATCTCACAAGGTTATTTTTCAGACCCAACTCTAAACACATTATAGTCACTATCGATATACTACCCAGGAATACCCAAATCAAATAACTCCCCAATCTCCACCCAAAAGATCTCCTCTCCCTATAACGATCCGGTTCATAAACTTCCAGTAACCACTCATTATCCCCTATTAAGGCTTAATACATACTAAAGATAAACTTTCCCAATAAAACATCCAATACCTCTGCTAGTTTAACATTCCACATAGGGACAACAAAATGGACCCAAATTGTATCGTCCACCCATTTCTATCCGCAATGGTTGAGAATGGGCACTATCATATTTATTTCGGGCGGTTAGAATATGGGTCACTAAAAACTCAGAGGTTATTAGCAGGTTTAGGCGGGTCGAGAAATGACCCGTTGTCCTTCTTACTCATATAAGCTAGGGATCTATAATTAAAAAAATTTAATGAGAAAATGGGTCGATGGTTAATCCGACCTGAATCCGACTTGAATTCGACCCTCGACACCCATTAACCCGCTGCTAACCCTCCCATATATGACCCTAACCCGTTATTGACCCAACCAAATCCACCCACACCCTCCCATTTGCCAACCCTAATTCCACGCAATCAAAATACCCCACATACCAACCACTGATGGCAAACAAACTCATCCTGGAACATATATTCCTAAATGCGACTCATCAACCATCTATGTACCTCTTTTCACTTGTTCTTTTGAAGAATAATTATGTCTGGATTCTTTGTCTAATGTGTATCTTTAATAACATGAGGCTATAGACAATGATATATGCATTATTATAGTGGATGCTAAATGCACTAGATCTGAAAGATTGGGTCTACGGGAAAATTTAAAATGCATAGAAAATACTTGTGATGGACCTTGGTGGTGTGGGAGGTAATTGAAATACGGTGGCTGCTCTTTAAAGAAAGAATTTGTGGTAACAAAGTTAATACTGGTGCTATGATGGACTTTAATCAGTCTTGCTCTAAATGTAGTTTGTTAGATCTGGGTTGTACTAGTAATAAGTCTACATGGACAGATAATCATTTAGGGGGTAGAGAATTGACAGGTTTTGGGGGGATTCCGACTAGCCTATATCACACACTGTGAGTCATCTTAACAGAATCGAATCTTATCACTCCCCTCTCCTAAATTCGTCAGCACAATTCTAGATGGGATAAAAGTCCATTGTATATTTCAGAATATATGGACTTCTCGTGATAAAGTTGAAGTTGTTCACCAAAGTTTTCTTACTCCTCTTAATGATAGGTTGTGCACTAAATTGAAGAGAATCAAGATTCTTCTTAAGCAATGGAATAAAGACACTTGTAAAAATTCTTTCCAAAATATATAGGATGCAGAGGACTTGGTTCTTAGTAAGAAGAAAATCTTCCATGATGATACATAATTGCACAGAGAGCAACTCCACTTTGCTAAACCTACTTTTAATAACTAAACCTACTTTTAACAAAAAAACTTAGACAAGAAGAAACGGAATTGTGGAGACAGATCTAAAACTAAGTGGATCAAAGAGGGGGATAGGAACACGAGGTTTTTACATACTACTCTATCCATCCCAAATTAAGAGTCTATGTTTTTATTTTATATAGAGGATACACTCGATTAAAGATCAAGTTTAACTCTTGTTCACCAAAATGGACCTTGGTTCATTAATTATGTTCAAAAATGGAAAAAGGACCCTTAATTTGGGACTGCCCAAAAAATAACCATGGACTCTTAATTTGGGATGGAGGGAGTATTACTAATATAAAAAGAAGAACGTTCATTATTCATAGAATCCTGAATATTATAGGAAATTAGGTTGATAGTCCTAGTGACATATCTGAAGCAACTTTAGAGTATTTCCAAAATCAATTGGGAATTATTTCCCAGTGTGGGAAGGGATAAATTCTTAATTATAGACCTAAGTTGATTAATGAAGCTGAGAATGATGTATTAATTGCAATGCCTGGAGATGAGGAGATTACAGAGACTATGCTTATCAAGGATACAACCAGTGCAGTAGGGCCTGATGGCCTCACATGTCAACTCTACAGGCAATGCTGGGAGATAATTGCAATGATGTTACAGCTGCAATTAAAGCATGTTTAAATAGTTCCCCCATGCCTAGTCTAGATCAGTTACATGCAATTTAATTTCTCTTATCCCTATAGTGAATAATCCCAACTCTTTCAATGATGAAGGTACATAAATGACCCTTCAACTGACTTTATTCATACATTAGGGGTCCCCCCCAACACCACAAACCACAGGACGAATTTCTAGAGGATTCCAACTGGCTTTGCACGAGCCTATTCTTCGCACGTTGCATGGGTAAGGATCGTCTGTATACCATCATCATTGATGGAGGAGCAAGTAACAATCTAATTGCTCAGGAGATGGTTGATAAATTGGTCATCCCCACAGAGCTCACTTCCAAACCATGTATCGTTTGTCTTGGCAATAACGGGTCTATTGCTCCAAGCCAGCAACTTCGTGTTTATTTTTCCAACAGTGCTTATGGGGATGAGGTTCTATGCAAAATTGTTGAGATGAGAGTGTGTCATTTACTCCTCTGTTGTCCTTGGCAGTATGATCATTTGAGCATGCGAACACCTATACTTTTCAGCATTAAGGGCAGCAGTTTTAGTTACGGTCGATGCGTGAAATCTGCTCAGCTTGGCCCTCTGCTTTCATCATTTTCCATGAGGACTTGACAACTGAAACCTCATATGTCGGTCTCTTTCACGTGCTCATCAGCCCCATCAGTACTCCAGAGACAGATGTTCCCTCAGTGATTCAGAACCTTTTGGAATTATATGTCGACGTCTACACCCCACCAAACGAGCTACCCCCGCTTCACAACATACAACATGCCATTGTGTCGGGAGATTCCCTCCCTAATTTACCACATTACCGCATGTCCCCCACAGAGCATGAGGAGTTACAGTGCCAGACTTGTTTCATCATAGACTTATTCAAGAGAACATGTCTCCGTGTGTCATCCCATCTTTGGTCACCCTAAAAAAAGGACGTGAGTTGGCACATGCATGTGGGAAGTCACGCGATCAACAATATCACCGTTAAGTATCTTTTCCCATTGCCAGGCTCGAGGACTAGACCATGACCCTAGTCTTTTCTAATTTGGGCTTGAAAATCGACTATCACCAGATCAGGATGCGACCCGGAGATGAGTGGAAGACCGCGTTCAAGACGAAGGATGGGTTATATAAGTGGATAGTGATGCCCTTTGGGTTGTCTAATACTACCTCCACATTTATACTAGTTATGACTCAAATTATCTCCCTAGTCATAGGCAAATTTGTGGTAGTGTATTTTGACAACATCCTTAGCTGCAACCTGCCAGAGGAGGAGCATTTAGATCACGTCGCCCAAATCCTAATCGTTGTTCGGGCTGAGCGCTTCTACCTCAACCTGAAAAAGACCGCATTCACGATCCCTTCGATTACATTTTTAGGATATGTCATATCAGGTGAGGGAGTCCACGGGTGGATACCTCCAAGGTACAGGTAATAGCTGATTACCCTACACCTACCTTTGCATCTTAGGGCCATAGTTTCTTAGACTCCTGGCTTTTACTGCCTTTTATTGCGAGGTTCAACATGGTTGTATCACCATTATAGACTTAATGTCTGTTTCGTTAGACATAGAGTTTTGGTGGACAGCTAAGGCGAACAATGTCTTCCATCCCATCAAATAGTTCATGACCTCCGCCCCTATTCGTGCACTACTAGATTTCACCCAGCTATTCGAGCTATCTTGCGATGCTTGCAAGACCGACATATATGCGATCCTCAACCATAATTGGAAACCGGTCCCATTTTTTTAGCCAGAAATTTGCAGGGGCTGTCGATCAGTTGACAAACACATGCCATGGTAGGGGTGCACAACGGAATCGGGAAAACCGATAAACCGAATCGAACCGGTTGTATTGGGTTGGGTTGGTTCAATTTTTTAGACTATTGGTTCGGTTCCGGTTCCAAAAAATAAAAAACCGATATGTTTGGTTTGGTTCTCGGTTCCACTGTAAATCCAACCCAGACCGATCCGCTACCCAAACCGATATAATATATTTTATCAAATATATAAATCCATATGTATATAACACTTGTAATTTATATTTTTGGGATTACCTAAGTTTCTAACTTATGTTATTAAAGATCAAAATTATATTTGACCTTAAAAAAATTATTTTTGAAATACATTAATCATAAGATTTCACTGAGTTTTAAATAACTATTGGGAACCGAAAAACGATCCGAACCAATCCAGGATTCATTGGTTTGGTTTGGTTCGATTCTACACAACTATCGGTTCGGTTCTCGAATTAGTATCAAAACTGAACCATGTGTACCCCTATGCCTTGTTCACCTTAATCAGTCAGGTGTTTTGTTTTGAGTGAGGTCCAGTCTCTCTAACCAACGGATATTCAGTTTGGCTCCACCTACGCTACTTGTCAGCAGAACCCAATGCTTCAGGTGACTACTGGCTTCGAGGAACCACCCTGTATATTCCCTCTTCCTCCCTATGGAAGAAGATTATTGCGGAGATCCAGTCACTCCATGCTACGTAGTCAATTTTACTGCCCTCCTATGAGGCGGGATACCAACGCCTACATCAACCGATGCTAAGCATATCAGACGGCCAAGGCCATCACTCTAATGCTGGCCTATACTCGCCCATACCGATCCCGGATTAGCCATGGCAGGATGTTTCCATGGATTTCATTGTCGGGCACCGTTTCACTGCACGCAGGTATGATTCCATCTTTGTCGTAGTGGACCTCTTCTCAAAGATATTGATCCCGTGCACCAGGATATTTGACGCCTCCCATGTGGCCACTCTTTATTTTGAGGAGTTCGTCCATCTTCATGGTATTCCTCACAATATCACCTCATACAAGGACGTCTGTTTCACAGGTCACTTCTAGAATGCTCTGGGGTTTACCCCGTTGCTCCTTGCAATTATCCACCGCCTTTCATCCCTAGATAGACGACCAGACGAAGGATGTTAACTGGAGAGTGGGTGACCTTCTTCGATGCCACTAAGGCATTGGGACATAGTTATCACTCAGACTGAATTTGCGGTCAATCGCTCTACCGTCCTCCCTCCATTATTGGGTACCTCACCCACCATCCCATTGGATCTGGCTGAGCTCCTGCCTACTGTCCCAGTCAGCCCATCAGTAGCTGAGCTTGCCGCCTGATTGACAGCCATACAGTCTAATGTTCACGCTCGCCTGCAGTTGGTCTAATCCTCTTATAAAGATCACACAAACGAGAACCGTCATTTCGTGGCCTATCAACTGAAGGACCTTGTCATGATTTATCTACACAAAGCACGCAGGCAGGGAGCATAAGTTACAACTGCACTTCTTTGGTCCCTTCAAAATCATTCGTAGTTGTGGGGGTAACGCGTACGAGGTTGACTTACCCACTGCACATTCAATGTTGTGGATCTATTGCCATTTAGGGGTACATAGCTTTCCCAGATCCCGTTACCCGCAATTGAGGGCCATCATGTATGTTCGCATGTGGACCACATCGAGGGTTCCCTCACATCAAAGGACATTTCATCTGCTTTCAGCAATTATACATGCTACTTAGTTCGTTGGCATGGTCGTCCCGACGTGGAGGACTCCTGGGGTGACGACACGGATTTCTTTTGCCAATATACAAAGTACATGGCGAGTTCTCATGGGAGGGAGAGTGATGCAGGAGCATAGTAGTTACAGGTTATTTTAGTCAATTGGTTATGTTGTCCTTTTTAGGTCCTTTCTAGTCATTTAGCTTGACTAATAAGCTAACTCTCCCTTTAAATAGGATTTAGTCCCCTCTTTTGTACTCACTCCTTACTTTAAGAATGTGAATATAGAGAGAGAATTCCATTTCTTTTCATTATTTTGTTGTTGTTGTGTAGATAGTATTAAATCACTCAGGTTCATTAAATTACGCATCAAACCCAATCTCTCCTAATCTCTTTATTATCTCATATGGGTCAATGTGTTATACAACTTTTCTATAATCCTATTGTATCCCCAATTGTTTCTCATCTGAGCTATGTTGATGATGACATTATGTTCACAACAGTCTCTGAAGAATCTGGTTAGGTTCATTAAATGCTATGAAGAGACCTCTAAGCATGTGATTAATAAGGAAAAGAGTTGCATCTTGGTATCTAGCAGTGCAGCTGACCAAAAATTGATAAAATTATTGACACAACAGGTCTTGGATGTCCTTTTTATATGGGAGGGGAGACTCAAATCCTATTAGAGGAATTAATTATCAAGAAAAGAAGGAAGTTAAATGGATGGATGGATGGAAAGTAGAATCCTATCTATCTCCTGGAGGAATGATCATTTTGATCAAACATGTTTACGATCCATACTTATCCATATTGTTGTTGCTATAAAACCTCTCAAGCAAGTAATTTCCAATATTGAGGCCATCTTTGCTAATTTCTTGAGGGGAGAGAAAAAAGAGGGAAGGCAAAATCACCATTGCTTAAAATGGAACAAGCTTTGTTATCCTTGTAAAGAAGGGGGTTTGGGGGCATTGAGAAGTTTGAAGATAAGGTTAGTGCTCTTGGATGTAAGCTATGGGTGGGGTTTTAGAGAAGAGAATACTCTTTGGACTAAATATCTTACACAAAAGTATTATAGATTACAACATCTACCACTATACTGTGTTGTACGGTGTTGAAACCTGCTGTCAAGAAGACTTCTCATATATGGAAAAGAATGATCAAAGTCACAAATGATGTTGGGAAAGATTTATGGTGGTGTACTAGTAGTAGGGACATCAAATTATGATTGGAACCTTAGATAGCTACTCGTAGGCTTGACACAAATAGAAACTAAACTGTGATGGCTGTATTAAAAATTATTGGCTGGTGGATAGATGGAACACTTAAAAATTGAAGAGAGTGGTGAATATGGTTGATCTTAAGAACAATTTGGAGGATGTCCAATTTAATCACGAAAGTGGAGATAAACTTGTCTTGAACGCTTCAAATAAGGGTGATCTAGTGGAAAACCTAGCGTCCATGTAATACGCTAGTCGTTGTTACCGGCTTCCAACCTCAATACAAAAAAAACTAAACTTGTAACTACACTTCTTAAGAAGTGTAGTGGCGAGTCTGGGTATCGAATCCACAAGGAATTAGGACGTGTGAACGTGAAGACAAATGTAAGGTAGTTTAATCCTAAAGTTGATATTAAAATAAAAGAAAAGAAAAAGAAGATTGATGGGTTTAAATTTCCAATTGGTGATGAAATAAAATGTGCACAAAAATACTAAGAATTGTAAATAAATTAGATTTGAAAATGAGAGAAAATAGGGTGGGGTACAATCCCTCAGACCTTAACATATTACTGTATAGAATACTAGAATTTCAAATTGAAATTTTGACTAAATCCAGTCTTTATAGATCCTAAGCATTACATATATGAAGGATCTAGACCGCATCATATGAAATCAAAGGCAATAACAAAGCGGTGAATGGACAATTACACTTTGCATAGCGTTCTTAAACATCCCAAGTACCTAGGGCAAGAGAGATTAAAAGATCGGCTATGTTCGTATAATTTCCATACACGATTCGATCAATATTTAATTTACCCTCTATTTTCTACATGGGTAATTCACCTCGGAATGAATTCTTGTACCCTAGCCCTTGAGAATTTAGCTGGACATGATTTTTCTAGAAAATAAATTTATAATAATACATCGAATTATGGATCTAACAAACATTGTTAATAAATGGAAAAACAATTGAGAATTTAATTGGAAATAAAGTAAAGAATAAAAAAGAGAATGAAAAATTGATACTTGTATTCGCAAATAGGGAAAACAGATGAACTTGAATCCAGAAAAATTCTTCTTCTTCAAACTTACAAACTAGGGTTTGCTCTAAGAAGATGAAATTATCTAATCTAAAGAAAAACTAGAAATACCCTCTCAAATTTGACTCTCTCTCTCTAAAATTCTATTCTGCTCTCTAGAATTTGACTCCCTTTGGAATGAGGTAGGGATTGATCTTTTATAGCACCAAGTAGCACGAATTTGACAGCTAGAATCGCTTGTTGCGCAAGATTTTACCAGCTATGCACCTCATAATCTTCATAATTAATGTCAGGAATTCATACAGCCGGACCGGTCCGGATCCGGATCAGTTTGGTACCGAATCGGTTCTTTTTTCCTGATCGGACCGGTTTGGTTCCATCCGGATCGGTCCTGTTTTTCTGGTCAATTTCTCTTCATTATCCCGCAACTTCAAAACCTCGTAACTTCTTCACTATAGCTCGGATTGAGGTACCGTTTTTTCCAGTGTTCTTGCAATTGGAATATATTCAACTTTCTAGTTGGCCCCACCTCTGGACTAAGGCTGAAAAATTACGAAAATGCCCTTCAACTCTCCATTTCTTGGTTTCTTTCACTGTTTTGAGTTCTCCTTCGCACTAACTTGCATGAAATACCTATAAAGCACATGAGAAATACACGAAATACTTGCCAAAATAGGTTAGTAGCATAAATACGAGACAAATCCAAGCTATTTACTCTGCACGGGATCATAAAAATACCGAAATTAAGGGGATAAATATGAAGAATATGTGCCTAATCAAAAGGTCAATTTTGCACTAAAATTAGTTAGAAACTGTCTAGAAAGAGGAAGGCCAGTTCATATCATTTGTAACAAGGCAGGGCTTTGAAATGCTGCTGCTATTATAATAGCGAAATAGAAATTGTCTAGCATCTATTCTCTAGTAGAAAATTTGCAGTTGAACTGCGGGATCACTTTTATAGACTTGGCGGAGTACAATATACAGCCGTAATTCTCCACCTTCAATTTAATAAATTGTGGCTCAAGGAAAGCTTTTTTTTTTTTTGCCAAAGAGGGACGGAACCCGCACTCATGGAAAGCTAAAACAGAGTAAGTTTGAGGGGGCTAACTATGGATAGTTAGAGGATAGTACAGGTGCTATTTGAGGTTAAAGGCATGTTTGTTCAATTAAACAAGGCACCGGTTCTCGCAACAGTTGAAGCAGAATTAACTAAGGATCTCAACTCACAGAAACCTCACATTCAAAACATTTAAGTGTTAAGGTTGCAATGATTTATACCTAAAGTGGGGTTGTGTAAACTCGATTGTGAGGGGGGGGGGGGTCTCATTAGAAATGATAATGGAGAATGTTAAATGGTATTCATTTGGCAAAAAAACATAGAATTTTGTATTTACAAGTGAAGTCAGATAAAACTCACCATTCGTAAGATCAAGATGGATTTGTGCAACATTTCTCATCAACTATCCTTCTAATCTTCCCGTTATTGATCATGGTACGAAATAATTATTCATAGACAAATGAATTAAAATTATCTCTAATGCAATTGTTTATAATGAATCGTCGATCCAAAATGTCATTATTTTGTCGGATTCATTGTTGTATTAGAAAAAAATCCACTATAGCAATACTTATTCGCAGGTTGAATATGAAAACTGTCTAAGATACCCTCTACACCTAAATGATTATCTTAATAATCAAAATTTATATTGAGAGCATTTTTGTCTCAATGTGTACGCATCGTATACAGATCTTTTTTTCCCAATTTAACACTCTACATCGTATACAGTTACATTTCATTTTCTAGGGATCAATTCGTTACCTCTGTCCGGAGTAAACATAGTAAATTTCGGAGCATTTATAACTAATAAAGAACAATGACTAGGGGTAAAATGTTTTCTAAAAACAACAATGCTTTAGTGAAATGATATCACCCTTTAAAGAATTTTTTTACAAACCAGACCATTGACATATTTTTATGATATGTACAATTTTAGTATTTTAATAGTCTTGTTATGGTTAAAAAATATTAAAATATATTAACAAGGCCTGAACGCGTTTTTATGCCCAAGGCCCGCCTAGGCTTAAGGCTTGACCTCCACGCCTCGGTCACACCCCACGTTTTTTAGAACCACGGTTTTTCATTCAATAATAAATCACATTGATGTCTCTTGAAGTCGAGCCACATCACATGGATAACAGGCTACTGCTGGAGACTTAAATGAGAGAGTCTCGCCCATTGTTATCAGTGATGTGCCTGCGAACTAGACAAAGGGATAACTACAAATCGAATCATAATTCAATCCCAATAAATAAATCAAATAAACATAAATGGAATAGAAATCAAATAACATAAGTCTAAACAGAGATTCATTAAGCTAGCTATACAAGAAAGAAACCAGTATATAGACCAGTGACTAGCAAATATAAAACACTATAGATAAGTAGAAGAAGCACTAAAATCTCACTATATCAAACACCATTTAAAATTATGATGAGATGCCTAATCTAAGGGTATTGATTCGACGAATTGTCCTCGCGGTTGTTCCTGAAAGTACAACATCCAATGGAGTACACAATGATAAGGAAGATGACGTTCACAACGGCCACCTTTTTCCAGTCACACTTGATGTTGTCGAGTAGCCCCGCCTTGCACGACTAGCAGTTGAAGCAGAGACGCTCGGCTCATTACCCCACAAATTGTAGTCGGGGTTGTTCGAAGTTGAGTCGATCGTTCTAGTCCAGTTGGTAGAGCTCACGTAGTTGAAATTACATTCGTCTGCTAGCTTACAGCACCCGGACTGGAAAAAAAAGTTCATATCAATATTTAAAGTCCGAATACTAATTTTTATATCAAACTTATTCAATTATAATAGAATTTTAAATATTTAAGCACATCTTGATGAAAATACTAATTCTGATATTTTGGGATATTATTCCATTAGAATTTATTTAGCTACTTAAATTATTAAGTAGCTAATAAATTATTAAATTATTAAGTGCAAAAGTTATCGAACCACGTAAATACGGTGTGTTGTGGCCATTTCTTACTGCCTTATTTCCCTTGCTCTTCAGAATTACTAATTAGGATTTATTGCACTCACAATTGGCATCGTTTGTAGGAACGATTCTATTTTTTAAAAAGCACCTTGGAACCAAAGAGTGATCACAATGTCTCATCACCCACACATTGCACCCCCTGCTGGTGACCTATGAGTGGATTTGTCCCTACCCAGAGTCAGATTGAGGTTCATCAAGACATAAATCTCATATTTCTCCCAGATGAGCAACTTTCTGAGCAAAGTAATTAGTAGTCTAGATCAACATAAATCTCACAACTGGTCGACGCTTATGATAAATGACTCCACCAGCAAGAAGAGGAAACTCGACTCCAAATGAAAGAGAATGCACGTCTCCAGCGACGACTGGAGAGTATGAAGAAAGAACTCCGTGAGGGAAATCGAAAGCACCGTAGTCAAATGCCCAATCCTCAAGCGAGCAAAACTCGCAGCCAAGGAAGGAGTACTAGCGACAAGAAGGATCATTCAGATCACGGGAGTTTTCTGGCAAGATGAAACTAGGATGACTTATGTCACAAGAAAGATATATGAAGCTTTATCCAAAGAGAGATGGATTAACACCCAACTCATCATGGGGCAAGATCCATAAAAGAGCTGGTAAGAAGGTCCCTCATTACACAATTGAGTCCACCTTTTCATGGGTAATTGAGGAGGAGGAGCCTTCAAGGAAGTTCACAGTCCCAAGGTTTAAGATATATGATGGACATACCGACCCCTCTCGATTTGCATGAAGGACTCGTTTTACTCCGAAAGGCCACCTGGCGCTCTCGAGCCCCGTTTGACCCCAATAAACTCTCCAAACCAAGTAAAGCTAATGAAATCTCTAAGGGCTCTGAATTCCCTTTCCAATGATCCATATCGTGTGCGAATCAGCCTCACGAATCCCACGAACGACCCATTTTCCTATGAAAACCCCCAGTCTAGAGACCATCGGGAGCTTCCGATCCCCATTTGACTTTGGTTAACTTTCAAACCCGAGAGTGGCTCATGGATTCTTGAAGGTCTCTGAATTTCCTTTCCAACGGTCCCATATATGTGCAATTCAAACTTAAGTTTTATATTTATGCCTATTTTTCCAAAAAAGTCTGTTACGGGCTGCCTAGAGGCACCCCAGGCCCTATGCCTATCAATAGGGTGTACTTTCCTTGCTTGGCAAGGTTAACACTGTGCCAATAAGCATGCCAGGGGCCAAAATGATCGACACCCCCTTTCTAACCCTAAACGGAACTATATAAAGCATGCCAGGGGCAGGCGAGTGAGAGAGAGAATGAGGGCGACGGGTGTGAGATATCGAGAAGGAGAGAGAGGATTGTGGGGGTAAAGTTGTACTGTGTTACCAAATTACCCTCATTTTAAAATTAAAGTGTAATTTTGACGAGTAAAAAAGGGGGGAAACCAAATAGAGGGGTAGGTTTGTCAAAAAAGAAGAGATGCTATCTCAATCATTAAAATATGTAAGGAGGTGGCATCAATCTGCACCGTTAAAAATGTGTATATTTTCAAAAACCAAGCTACATTATTTTTTTATATATATATATATATGTGTGTGTGTGTGTGTGTGTGTGTGTGTGTGTGTGCGCACGCGTGTGTGTGTGAGGCTAGTTGATCGTCTTGAAAATAATTAATCATTTTTCATTTAGATAAACACATATTCTTATGTAGATAAGGGTTTGTAGTTTTATATTATGTATTGTTAGTACTAAATTTTATAAAAGAGTTGGCCCCCTTTAGGAATATTAGAGTAAGTGAAGAGCCTTTTGATCTTTTAATACTTTACTAGTTGAAATAGGATTACTTTTAGCATAAATAAGAGATGAAGTAGAGAGATGATTCATTATTTGGCTTTCTAATATAATTTTCAAATTTGTGCTTCGGTTTTGCCTCTTCTTTGAATCCCTTTTTGGGTGTTTGCATCAAATTGCTAGCAGAGCTTGGCAACCATCTTGTGTGGGTGTGAGGGGGTGTGAGTGTTTACCCTCCCGTTTCTCCCACTATTAATGGCTCCCATAAAGGATACACAAGCTACTGATGGAGAAGCGGGTGATATCCATTGAAGTTGCCATGAGTCTGGTCAGCCCCTCAAATGTCCATTCAACCAGGTATTCCGATGGACGATCCATCACTACCTGCAGTCCCATCTTTGAAGATCCATCACTACCTGCAGTCCCATCTTTGAACTCAAAACCCCACAAAGTAAACATATTGCTACCCAAACCAACAAAACCCATCAAACTGAAGCGAAAGGGAACGCAATGCCCAAGGCTGCGATAAAGAACATTAAGAAGAAGAGACGAGTAAAAGCCCATAATTAGCAGCCTAATTCAGTCCTAGTATTATGATCAAGGAGAGAGAACAAGAACACGATGGAATCAAAGAAGAAATGAGTTCAATGGACCTCCCCTACTTCATATTCGGCTCCGACTGACCTCCATGCAGTACACTGCGAACTGCTATGGTGTTCGAACGACTTGCTGATGGTGTACGGGAGATGGATTTAGGGTTTCACAACCCTAGGTTATTTTTTACCATGGTGGTCACGAACCTCGAGAAAATCCATGATGGAGATTAGTGACCGTGAGCAGTCCTCCTGTGGGTGTGATCTAGTACGTCACAGATATAGAGTTGCACTAGACCCTCATGAAATTTTGTTAACAATAAAAGAAAAGGATTCTGGGTCGATTCTCATTCTCCTCAATTGACTTGTTTTGAAGTTATCAATGACATCTAAGATCACAAATAACCTAAGGCTCGCAATGACCCATTTGAACAGGTGGGTAATTATGTTTTGGGCTGAGGATACATGAGACTGCCCCAATTATAGCTGGGAGGAATTTGTCAACTAGTGCAGGGCTCAAGATATGTCGTGTCGTGAAGAAAAAAAAAGAACTGGTATTGATAATTAGTACTGCCCCTAATGATTTTGAGGTACAAATTTTACAAGTCCCCCACTCAAATTTAGTTTATTTGGACAACAAAAATTTAAAGATATTCAATGCCACCTGGCGAAATCAAGATGCTCAAGAATTTTCCAGCTTGTTTGTGCACCCCGTTCTTCTGCAAAAGTTTTCCTTTGAGTTTATGTAGACAGAGGTTTATAGTTTTGTTTTATATATTGTTAGTGTTAATTGTAATAAAAGAAGTTTAGTCATCTTTAGGAAATATTAGAGTAGTGAATGACCTTTTGGGTTTTAATATTTTCTTAGTTTAATAGGATTTTACTTTTTAGTATAAATAGGAGATGATTCAGTATTTGTTTTTCTGATACAATGTTCAAATTTGTGATCATCTTTTGTCTCTTCTTTGGATCCAATTTTTAGTGTTTATATCCCACTCAATTGCAAGCTCTTCAATTGATGAGTTGTCCATATACGACTCTAGGTTTGATAGCTTGTTATTCCAAATGTGACTCTAGGTTAAATTGAATACAAACAAAATCAAATATATTATCCATCAATTCCAAAATTGCAACAATTGTAAAATCTCTAATATTACCCACTGGTTCAATGATTTAAAAGGAGAGTTTATAATCGAACCTGTCAAACTTCAAGATTTGAGACTGCCATTGCTCCTACGTATGGGAGACTTTGAATCACTGCATCTGCCAAATTTGTAATGAAAGCGGGCTCACATCCTAAGGCAGGAACACGACCCCATTTCTCTATACCAGATTTTAAAGCCAATTCCTTGTACTCAACGTCTATTTCCTCTAATGTTTCAATATGTTCACTGACGAAGCTGAATCAAGTGGAAAAACACAATCTTAATTTTAACAAAGTAAATGTAACTCTTAAGACACAAATTTACAAGTCTAAATATTTAACATTTCACTAACAGGGTAGAGACAGAATATATAAAGCATGATTTTAAATTTGGCTACTTGCCAATATTAATACCTGAATGGGACAGCTAACAGACTTTTAACTCCTTTCTTCCCAAGTTCAACGAGTGTCTCATCTGTATAGGTTTTAACCATTCCACAGGTCCAACTCTACTCTGCATAAGGACCAGGAAAGTCACCATGAAGCTCACATAACATGCATTATAATGCATCTGAGAATCACTTCAAAATTCTCAGTAATATAAAGATAAAACATTACATACATTTTTGGTAAGATCATCTTTGTTACTGGAGAATATTTATAATTGAATTAAACTAATTGTACCAAAGTAACACCAATAATTCTGAAGCATAACTAAAAAATTCCATAACATCCCCCCCAAACCACTGTCAAGCATTGATGACAGAACGCCATAATGAAACCTCTGGTTTTTTCTCTCCCTTGTCTTCCTCTTTATTTCTCTCCCTCTTTACCAACCATTCTCTTCTTCATTTCTATAGGCTCCCTTTTATCAGTCCAATTATTTTTATCTTGGAACCTGGACTCTGGTTTAGCGTTAAAATCTTCTCCATTTTTAATTTAAAAAAAAAACAATTCCATAGCTCCTTCTTTATGAATTAAAGACTGTAGCAAGTTAAGATGTTATTCTGTTTCTATGGAATTTAGCTCAGGCCATCACATCAGTTCGGGTCTGAAAGAGGCATGCAAGGCATCAAACAAAATGTCTCTTTTCAGAAAACTGAAGTCTAAAGATGCTTTGATATGGTTAGAAAATGCACTGAACAAGAGATAATGTCCTGAAGGAAAGATTTTCCTCTAAGCTATTTAAAAAAAAAATCAACTTGAGTTATGACTACAAATGACTTATTTTTTAAGAGGGAAGAAGAAAAATGAGTTAAATCGTAATCTAATTGGTTTTATGGACTATTTTTCTATTCATTAGAAATCTATACATAGAACAAACTTCCATGCCTTCCAGCTACTTTACCGGCTACGTTGATTTCACGTTTCTGTGAAGTATATATGCGAATCATTTCTGAATTTTAACTAGAACTCCCCTTTTTCTCTGGCTACATCTCACATCAATAAACCCAACCCCTACCCCCTATAGGTAATTTTAGACAAGTTTCTTTTGAAGAGGATGGAAGGAATGATTGGAGTTGGTCAATTTGGCATAAAAGACTGATCAAGTTCTTGTACTTCCATTCTTCGATGTTTCTCAGAGCATGTGCACAGAGTAGATCAAGAGTGACCAGAGGGTGGAGAACCGAAAATATGCTGATGTCTTTAAAACTAAGAAGACGATGAATAACACCGTTGTACCTACTACTTCTAAACAATGGGTATTGGATATTGTATGTGTTAGAGAATCAACTTTTTATTCCTGGGAAGAGATTGTAGAGAAACGTCCTTTTTTCATTTCATTCCAAAATCATATTATTTCCCTCCTGTGTCACAGACCTATTTTTCCTGACAACAAGAAAGAAAAAGAGTTATTTTATATCAGCAATCCATAATGTTGGAGAATGGAGTCACTATTTGATGTAAATCTAAGAATGCAGAAACGATATTATTACAACTACACATCAACTACTAACTACACAACACCACCGCAAAAAAATAAAATAAAATAAAAAATAAACTAAGAAAAAGGATTTCTCTCTCTATATATTCTCTTTATCAATATTCAAGTTGTGATTAAAAATGAAGTTCAAGGGCCTATTTATAGGAGAGGTTAGCTTGCTAGCTAAGCTAATACCCCAAAAGACAAAAAAAGATAATTAATAACTAAAAATTACTAACTAGCACCAAACATGCTTGAAGACCAATTAAAAACTAAAAATAAAAGAAAATGAGAATATTATCCTAAACTAAAAATAGAAAATAAAATAGCACAATCACGCGCCACGTGTCTCTACGGATCACCATACACATCATTCTTCCCGTCTTCGAAAAAGCTCGTCCACAAGCTTGGAGGATGACTCATCAATGCCACATGATATGAACCAAGAAAAGCTTCAGATCTCAATCAAACTCAATCAAAAGTGGGCAGCCCAACCGGAATTAGTCCCATGTGTATGAACCTCATCAATAATGGGTCTAATAAACCCAAATCTTGGCGATGTCCCCATACGAAATACGAGCAACAAAAAACTAACGACCATATCCACCTTCTAGACACCACAAGTACATGGTTTCTACTTGGTGTGATGGACTCTTGAACCTGACCGGACGGGAGCTCCAACGACCGTACCTTTGCAAGTACGATGTCCAAACAAGCGGACTGAAGACGACGACATTCCCGAAAGTCGGACCCAAAAATGGGAAATAGTCGAAAATGGGCCCCAAATGGGATGCATTTTTCATCAAGGTCAGATGTTGTGTCACAAATAGGCCCTAAGAACAATTTTAACCGGATTTAAGGTGAAATAGGGGGTAAGGGATTGAATCGGAGGAAGAAAGCCCATTTATGTTGGGTTTGATTGTGGTTGGGCATATATGAGTGGGGGAAAGAGGGAAAATAGGGGTGGAAGGGTGCTAAAGTTTTGGTCATAGGGAGTTTTGGATGGTTTTTGGTTCGTATTTAGGGTTAGGGTTTAGTTTGGGAGTTGTGCCAATAGGGGGAGGGAGGGAAGAGGGGTTGCTAGGGTTAGGGTTTGGGGGAAGGTAAGATACGGTATTTCATTTGACGAGGTGGTGGTAGGAGGTGGAGGTGGAGGGAGTTAATGGTGGGGGATGGAGGAGGCTAAAAGGGTTGGTATCCCCCCTTTTAGCAGTGATGGAATTTACGATTCCCATACGCCCTATTCTCATTTGGACATTTATCAATCTACCGATTGAAGGGTTGCACGAGTTGGAATCACAACTCGATACCCACTTCACGAACCACGACGAATGCCAAGATAAACGCAACTCTGATACCAATTTGATGTGAATCTAAGAATGCGAAAGAATTATTATTACAACTACACTACACAACGCCACCACCAATAAATAAATAAAACTAAACTAAGAAAAAAGGTTTCTTTCTCTCTCCATATTCTCTTTATCAATGTTTAAGTTGTGATTTCAAATGAGGACCAAGGGCCTATTTATAAGAGAGGTTAGCTTGCTAGCCAAGATAATACCCAAAAAGCAAAAAATTACAATTAATAATTAAAAATAACTAATTAACCCCAAATATGCTTGGAGACCAATTAAAGACTAAAAATAAAGGAAAATGACAATATTACCCTAGACTAAATAAATAAAATAAAAGATAGTCTTCTCCCGGGCCACAACCCCACGCCAGGTGTCTCTACGGATCACCATATACATCATTATTTCTCCAGAAGATTAGGAATCTGAAACTGTCAGAAATAAATCAAAGATTGCATTAACAGGTAAATGAATTGCAATTGAGGGACTACCGTTTGAAGCATGGAACAAAAAGATGTTTATGAAAGTTGGAAATTTATGTGATGGCTTAACCTAGGCCAATAAAAAGAATCCAGACGTCAATTCTGATTTTCTTCTCTTAAGAAAAGTCTGGGCCTCAATATTTGCAATGGGAGGAGCACATCTAAAGAAGATTCTTTGATTTTTAAAGATCACTCTCAACAAGATCGGAGGACGAAATTTCAAATTTCCCAAAAACATACAACTAGGCCAGATGGTTTTGAGCCTCATAAAACATCTCGCACCAAGTCCAACAGCCCAAAAGAAGTCAGCTATCTAAAATACAAGCTATGTGCCTAAAAAGGGGTGTGGCCTACGTGATAACTGTAAATCCCAGGAATCTTGCAACCTTTGTTAAGTAAAGTGTTTCATTGTGTTTCTTTTCCTAAAGGGGTATCTTGCAATATTTGTTCAGTATAGAGTGATCATCAAAATGATAGGATGAACATTTTACAAAATGGGGTGTTTTAAGAAGACCTCACGAGTCTTAAATTTTTGTTGCCAAGACTAAATATTTCACCGGTGCATATAATATATATATATATATATATATATATATATATGGAGAGGTTTACAAGTGAACCTAAAAGATGAACTTTTCAATAAACCTTAACAAAATAACACCTAACAACTCATTAATTTCAATTTCTATATTGTAATTGGTCTGCGCCAGCGGCAACGAACACGTGTGTCGATCGATCCCCAACCCCCTCACCTGCCCCTCACCCCCACCCCAACCACCAACCACCACCACCACCATGGCAGCCCTTATGAGCTCAGGGATGCCATGGGGGTGGGGGTGGGGGGCAGGTGGGGTGGTTGGGGAACTATCGGGGATCGATCGACACACGTGTCCGTTGCCGCTGGCGCGGACCAATTACAACATAGTAATTAAAATCAATTGATTATTAATTATTTTTTGTTAAGGTTCATTAACAAATTCATCTTTTAGGTTCACTTGTGAATCTCTCCCTATATATATATATATATATATATATAGGCTCATTTAGCAGAAATCGGAAAATGTCTGCTCAAAATGGCTTAAGAGAGGGGGGGGGGGATAACTTAAAAATTAGGGTTAAATACAATGGGGTGAGGGCTCAATATAGAACATCTAGGTATAGTTTTGCTAATCAATGAAGAAAATCCGTTGGAATGTAAAGCGATTGGGTCCAAAGAGGGAAGAATTATGTGGGGAGAAATGTTGTCTTAAAAGGTATTTTATGGTGGTGCGATTTCCATCAGTATGAAAAAAGGCGGGGGAGAGGGGTAACTAGGGGTGTGAGGTACTTTGATGGATTCATTAGGGAGATGGGTCTTAGGGTTATAGAATTAAACAACACCAAATACATGTGGTCTAGTATGAGGGTGAGCTTCGTCATGTTATAGACTATATAGATATCTCTTCTCGACGGGTTGGGAGGAGTTGTTTCCATGTGTTAGACAGTTAGGCTATCTATATATCTCTAGGACCAACAAGGGGCTCTGATTCGACTCTAGTTAAATTTGCATTTGGTCATTGTCCATTCGCCCTAGTTGAAACTACACAGAGAAATGGGGTCTGAGTCCATTCCTCTCCGAGAATACATGTTTAAATCATAAAAATTTTAATGGTGTGTTTACAAAGTGGAGGGAGGAGATCTTTGAGAAGTGTGAGGATTACAAGTTCATGATAAATTTGGAGCATGTGAAGCAAGGTTAAGAAATGAAGCAAAAGGCCTTGGTCATTTAAGGATGGAGAAGAGGGGGCATTTACAAGAAAATTGAGATATTGGATGATAACGAATATATGAAGGGATTAGAAATTTCCTTGAGGAGGGAGAGAAGTTTATTGAAAATTAAACTGGAGGAGTTGTTATATAGAAACCTCTTGGAATAAAAAATTAAAGGTTAGAGGAATTAGATAATGGAATAACAACACTATACTTGTTCATCGGATTGCTAGTGGGAAAAAATATAACAAAATCTTAAATAAGTTTAAAATGATAGCGGGGCTAGAAGGCAAATCTCAAATTGTCAATGAAAGGTAAGTTTTTTAACGAATTGGTATAATGCGGAGCATAGTGAGACGATGGGGCTGGTGTCCTCAATTAGCTCTCCATTAGTGGTTAAAAAGTTAGGTGGCTTGAAAGACCACTAAACGAAGAGGAAATACTAAAAAGCATATTTGAATCTGAGGGAGGCAAAACTTAGGGGTCGAACGGTTTAGAGGGGGTAATTAATGCCACTTTCATTTGCCTTATTCCCTAAAAGGCTTCTTCTATCTGCTTAAAGGATTACCTATTAATCTTGTAACTTTACTCTTCATAATTTTGGCTCTCTCTTAGAATTAAGGAGGTTTAGAGGGATACGATTGGCCATTCTCAAGTAGCTCTCATTAATGATAGACAATGTTTGAATTTGGCTCTCATAGCTATCAAGGTGGTAGAGGATTTTAGAGGAAAAATAGGGAAGATGTGGCTATTAATAATGATATTAAAACAGATTATGACCATGTTAATTGGTCATTTCTTGATCACATTTTAGCTAAAAAGGGCTTTGGCGATCAGTGGAGGTGTATTCATGGCTGACTGCATGGAGGTCCGCTATCCCCTATCCTCTTTATCATTGTTTTGGAAACATTGAGTAGACCAGTTGTTTGTGCGTGACATAATCATTTGATTAAAGGTTGGAGATTAGTAGGGATAAGGTGAGGGTTTCCATGTTGCAATTTGCAGATAATAATTTTTTTCTTATCGAGAAGGAAAAGAGCATTGCCATCTTGAGGGATATCTTAAATCGGCTTAGCATCTATTAGGGAAAGAAAATCAACGTCCAAAAGTGTGATGGTGGCCATTAACATGGATAAAACAACACTTGGTGATCAAGTTAGATGTGTGGGGTGTGAGGTGGGGTCCTATCATTTTAATTAATTGGGACTACCATTGGGGGGAAATCCCAAGGTTTGTTTTTTGGGGATCCAGAGGTTGATACTGTCTAGTAGGTTGGAAGGTTGTTTCAACAGGTGCATGTGTTGGGGTGGGAATCTCATTTTAATTCAATCCGTCTTCGATAATATTCCCATCTACTTTATGTCTCTTTTTAAAATACATGCAAGTTGCTACTAAAATTAAAAAACTCATGACGAATTTTTCGACATGGTCTTGGGTAAAGGAAAAAAGGCCATCTTGTTAGCTAAGAAGCGGGGAGTTGGGATTGGGTAAGCTTTTAAACAACGAATTTTTTCTTTATTAAGGAAATTTTTGTGGAGATTCCCTCTTCAACAAGAAGCTTTTCGGTGTTTTATCATTAAGAGCAAATATGGATTTCACGGAAAATGGGTGCAATTGAAAGGAGGAAAGAGGCATTTATAAATGTTCGTGGAAATTTATTTTTCAAAATTTGGATCTCTTCCTTTATTATGTGTGTGGTTAAATGGGTTTAAAAATTAGATTTGGGGAAGATCATTGGTTTGGGTATTTTCCCTTCTAACATTCTCTTTCCAAGACTTTATCGCTTGTCTCTTAATCACGGCACTTCTATTAAGTGACTTATTGGTCTTCTTCTCATATCTATTCTTCGAATCTCTCTTTTAGTAGGAATTTAAATGTCAGATAGTTCAAAAATTTTGTTGTAATCCTTTCTCTTATGGAAGGGTTTCTTTTTATCTCAGGGGTCTTAGTTTAAAAGAGTTTGGCTTCATAATTCTTTGGGAGAATTCTTGCAAATCTTTCTTTGATGTTCTTGTGCATTCTCCTTTAATACCATATATCGAGCCATACAAGAAGCTTTTGAGAGTTGGCATACCCTCAAAAGTACAAGTCTTTGCATGGTTATGCCAAACTTAGCGTGAACATTTGTGATTTTATTACAAAGGAATAGGCATAAAACCATGCTCTCTCCCTCTTTTTGCATTGTCTAAAGATAGTCACGAGTTTACTACACATTGCAATTTTGTTAGATTTTGTTTGAAGAGATTAATTAAGATTTTGGGGATAGGAAGTGAGCTACCCTATAAATGATATGAATTTGTTAAGATGGATTGGTGTTTCTAATGTTAGAGGAAGAAAACATCTAGTCGTATTATTAGGTTTGGCCTAGTTAAAGATAAATTCGAGTATTTGAGCCTTTGATGATAAAGAGAGCTCGAAAGGAGAGGTGTAGGAAAGAATTGAATTTTTTGTAACACTTTGGGCTTCACATCCAAGCACTTCTAGATAGGTGGATGGATTTTACTTTGTACTTGTTGAATGGGTCTGGGTTTACGGTGGACGTTCTTTGAAGATCAAAATTTTTGTTGTTAAACTATAGTTCGGACATGGGCACTTTGGGCGTGGCTATCAAGGCCCCTCGAGCAAACAGTATGTTGCTTTGGGAACTTTTATGTGCGTGCGCAATTTTTACCAAGTTTGTTTGACTATTTAAAATGTTGACATTTTTTTGGCGAGGGGCGACAATTTCTTTTCATGTCTCTCTTCATTTCTTAGTAGTGTAATTTTTATTTCCTTTGCGTGGGTGGACTGCTGGCCCTCTATGTTTTATTCGGTGGTTTTTTTATCAATAATGATACTTTGTTTCCGATTTAAAAAAATAAGATATCTCCATCCACGTTGCACACCCATACTCGAATAGGAATATGGGATATGGATACGCTGATACAACTTATTCAAAGAAAGTAGTGTATGGATACACCGATGCAAACAAGAAATGTTCATATCTCATACCACAAATCCATTAATTAAAACAGCGACATAAGCTAACTCAAAGCCTCTATGCCCACCAGAATAAACAAAAAATGAGAGATAGGTGTCTTAACCCACTGAAACTCTAAGGAAAAATCGTTTGGCATTGTAAGAGGGTAGTTTAGATAAGATGGAGGCGTAACCTCTTTTGAGTATGGTAATGATAAGTTAATTAGCCAGAACCTTGGATTAACTATAGGACACCCAAGCACAGCCTTAATGAAGATGAACTCAATTTAAACTCACAAATCTCTCGTGTATAACTCAGAAGATAGCAAAGAACTTAAAAGTAACTTATCTAGATGGAGAGAGAAGTAATCACCCTAGGTACACCTTGGCAGGTAGGTAAACACACCAAACACCCTCAAGAATCTCTGTCAAGTATTAAAAGCTTCGTAATAAATAACAATGGTGAGAGAGTAAACCCTCTGGTTTGTAATAACTCTCTCTTAATGTATATTCTCTCTAGCCATAAAACTCTCCAAAGGATCCTCTCCTCAAAGGTGGTTGGGGTCCTTAAATAGCCCCCCACACCACCCCGAGGCAACTCAGTCATTAAAGACTATGAAAGACCTCCCTCATACTTTATGTCATAACATTAAATACCTGATCCACTAGTTGCCTCCACGTCATAAACATTAAATGCCAAGACATGCCTTTTGCTTAACCACTGTGTGTCAGGGGGCTGTTGTCATAGAGGTGGCTCAACAACCGTCTGACAGCCCCAAATACCACGGTGGTTTACTCAAGTGCTGGTCTAATATTGTTTAGCTCGCTAGTGACATCACCTATAGTAGATGTGACATTAAGTAGAGGGATGCTTGGTTCAACACAAAATGCCCGATGGAACTCCAAGTTGTTCCGCCCGAGGTTTCACGGCCAGGGTCCTTTGGTGTTTTACCAGGTGTATCTAAGATGGTCAGGACAAGCCCCAATAGTGTCTTACTTCTCAATCCTCTAAACTAAGTCCCTCTAAAGTTCCCACGGCGAGGTCATTCGATAGAACATGAAAGCTCTCCCAGGCCCTACCAAGCCTGGTCTCTCACAATTACCGTTTGACCTCACACAAACTCATTATTATTCTCGTTATGTCATTACAACCGTTATAGCTCATAGTCAATAAAAAAAAAGATACAATACGACTAACACAACAAGCTAGGGTATGAGTTGACACGCTAAGCTGCCTCGTTGAATTGCCATGCTTAGTTGCCACGCTTAAGCTACTTCGGTTTCTTAATCCCCAAAAAATGCTTGCCAGTTAGGGAATTATCCTTAATCTCAGGATTACCTTCAATCCCCCTTTACAAGCGTGCCATTCCTTAAAACACAATCATAGATGATACGACCCATGCAGAGCTCGATACACATCATTATCCTCACTAGATATGCTATTAAACTCCAACCCATAAAGTCTTCCACTCGTCCTCCTCGTATCCAATTCCAAATAAAACTATCTAACTGCCTCGCTTATGTGACTCTCCTCGGTATATGCCTGCTCCAAAACCACACTTTTTCTGAATGAATGAACTTGTGATGAGAATTAGCTACTTTGTAAAAAAATAAAATAAAATAATGATCTTCTATCCCGTTCCACTAGCCATAATGAATGCAACCTTTGCCTCCATCTTATCTCCTCCAACAACAACTTCCTCCCTACCTCCTCTTTCCTCTTCTCCCCCCTTTCCTATCTAACCCAACTCATCCTTACTCCTTTATCACCTTCAAACTTTTAAAGGTGCAAAGCCTGACATTGCCAAAGAAGCCATTATTCCATCTCTAAGATCCTGTTTGATCAAGGAGAGTTTCTTAGCAAGCTCGTACCCCGCACATCCACAATCTCATATCAATTTCACCATTAGTTTTCACTCTGTCTGCCAAATCTCGCTTCTTCAGCTAAATTTTCTCCCATCTTAAGGGAATATGACCCCACATCACCCCACCACACTCTAATGAGATCAATAAGTGATTTATCAACAAGTTGTCAACAATTTAATGATTGAAATGTTACATTAATCGTCATATATGGACGCATTTTTTGCTTTCATGTTGTTTATTGGGTATATTTTCTTATATGTCTCAACATAACTGTGTATAATTATATTTATTACCACATATTTTAAATTTTAGATCATAAAATAATTTTGTTATTACAAATATTATTATACAATCATGCAAACAAAAATTGTAGGTTTGGTCAACGCGATTAGGGGGCACCTCGCCTTGTCTGACGAGACATTGGTGCCTTGCAACATTGAATCATAGAACTCATTTTTACTCCGTTGGACATGGGTATTGATATTGAAACTAACTTTTAATCAATGATATTGATTTCTTTAATAATCCTAAAAGATATAAAGTCTAAAACAAATGAAAAGTTGTCCAAGAGATGTCGAATTTCATAATTCCATGTTATTCCCATATCCTATGCCTTTCAACGCCTAAATTTCAGTTGATATTAATGAAGAATTATTTTTGTTCATGATAAAAAACATATGAGCTTGAAATAAGGCCCATGTACAAGTACCTGATAAGCTAGAGTATATGGGTTATTTAACTTCCTCTTCTCTAACTCTTCCATAATCAAATCAACACATTCCTCCATCTCAATCTATATGGATCACCAGCTTCCTCCACATAAGCAAGTGGCACTCCATGAGCGCTAAAAAATATCATCACCTGTAAAGCTTATTCTCAATTAAACATTTAAACTTATATTGAAATTTCAAAAATGGGATACTCGGAGAGAAAAAATTGAAGCATTCCCAGAGATACGCAACTGATAAAGACTTCTAAGGAATATAAGGGTGAAATGGCAACCAATTTATCAAAAAAGTGTCCAGGCACAAAGCCAGGATGAGTCCTAAAGAGGGACACTTTTAATACTTAGAAGTGTATTTTGCTTTTTCTACACAAAACATCAAGTATACTTTTGGCGTAATATTCATAAATAAAAGATTGCTGACATTAAGACAAAATAGATATGTTGCAGACTGAAAAATATTTTGTGCAATTAATATTGAATTCCTAAACCAAAGAACATAATATTACATAGGAAAAAATATGTTGCCATTATATATAATAAAACAGTATAACATTCATAAATATTACACCAAAAAGTGCAGAGCAACATTCATACATGTGATATATATATATATATGTATAAATGAAATTAGTAGATGATATATACGTAGGAATTTGTATTTGATATATATATAGAGAGAGAATTTGTATTTGATATATATATATATACAAATTTCTACGTATATTTTTTCGTATATTTCTATCCTATCGTAGTACAGTGTACTTTCTATGTGCTACTAGGCAAATTGTTTCTAATCGGTCTTTTTCACTTGGTCCACTTTTTTCTCATCTTTGCCCCTAGGCAAGGCGCCTACCTCGCACCTAACACCGCCTAGGCCGCTTTTTAGATCATTGAATCTTTTTCATTCAATTTTTTATATATGCAATGAGTCTGGATAAATTTGTACATCTGATTTTCATTTTATTTGACTCGATCGAGTTTGAAAGAGGGTGGTGATGAGAAAACGTAAAGATGATGGTGGAAGGTTGTGGTGGCAGATGATGTTAGTGTCAATAGAGGTAGGTTTGATGGTGGAAGTGTAATACCCCGTAATTTTATTGATTTTTATTTAAGGGATTAATTGAATTAAATGAGAATTAATTGGGAATTAATCCGGATATCAATACTAGCGAGATGTGAGTTGGTATTTAATTATGATGTTAAAATTGAATATTTCTGAGTATGTATGGTAATACATGAGTATTAAAAATATTTAAATTGTTGCGAGACAGAAATACGGCAATTTGAGAAATTTAGTTTGGACGCGCGTGTCAGTCGTGTCAGGAATGAAATTATTTAAATTAAAAAGTGAATTATATTTTTATCAACCGAATGGTCAGAAAAGTCAGAAAACACTAGACGGGGGTTTAGTTTGGGTCCCGGGGCATTTTTAGGCCAAATCGGCAACCTAGAAGGGTATTTTGGTAATTTTAAAAATTGGGGAATTAAAACCCTCGAATTTTAGAGTTTATTTTTATATTTTCAAAGAGGCCACTACGGCCATTACTAGCCAAAAGCATTAGAAGTGGGCTACGGGAGTTAGAGAGAAGTTATCATAGGGTTCCAAACCAAAACCATTTCCCCACCATCATTTTGGAAGAGATTGTGGCCAAAAAGAGGGAAGAATCTACCTTTAAACACCGACAACCAATCTGAAGAACAAATGTAGGGCAAGTGATTTGATATTTTTAAGTACATTGAATATTTCTTCCATGTTTAGTGTAGGAACTATTTTGTCTTGAAAGGTTTGAGGAAAACCTGATGAAATGGTTATAGAAACTCTAAAGTTGGGTTAGGGATTGCATGTAGAATGACTATGGACGAATTTAGTATCCAAAAACTTAATTATGATGATTTAAAAACGGATTTATGATGGGTAATTAGACACAATGAAAGTCTGGGTTCTTGTTCATAGGGTTTGGGGTAAAATTTGGGGATTAATGATAATTGCATGTTGATTAGGAGGATTTGACCCCAAAAATATGTTAAGAAGCGACCTAAGAGGACTCAGAGTGGTTTAGGAACATAAAAATTCTATTAGGATGATCTTAGGATGAATTTAGAAAAGAGAAAAAGGAGGTGAAACGAGTTGGGAATTTTATGGGCGTTTACTGCCATCTCGTTAGAAGACCTGCCCAGGTCGTTCGAACGACCTCGTTCGAACGAGCTTCTAACGAGATTACAATACCCCTTCTAACAAGTTGGTACTTCGTTCGAAGCCATTCGTTCGAATGACACTCATTCGAGCGACCTCGTTCGAACGAGATTTCTAACGAGTTCACAGAATGCCCTTTTAGGCCTGATTTTATTTCGAACATCCAGTAGACTTATATAATTAAGTGTTAACCTTCCCTTGATAACTAGTGGGTATAGTTGTGAGATTTGAGTACGATGAGAAGTGAAACATAGAATTTTGTCATAAACCAGATAACAATTATGGGTTAGGAAATAAGTACCTAAAATTTACAACGTGAGAAGGGTTGATAACTTTTATGTATTACGTTTGGGAACTTGTAAACGTGTAACATTTAATGACGGTATAAAATTGAGAATTATACCTCTATTACTATGATAAGATATCTAAGATGTGTGAATGCTTAGCATATGTATTTATCTGTGTATAACATACCTACCATACTTTCTATCACGGTAGGTCGGCGTTCGATCAGGGCCATCTAATCTTTGTGTGCCTACGGGGGGGATTTAGATTGGTACCTCGAGGACATAGGTCAGAGAAGGACTTATTGAGAAGTTAATAAGTCTGCTGATCATGGGAGCGTAGGTATGTGCGTGACTCATGTGATGTGAACTATGTTCGCCTCCATATTGTGTGATTGTTGTTTATTGAAAATGATTCTTGAGAGATTCGGAATACGTGGTCCTTATGTACGTGATGTACCGGGATTGGATAGCAGAGTATGTGTGCACCGCAACTTAGTCTCGGGGTGCCAGTATTGTATATTTATGATGAGAATAATATACTATTAATTTAAATGAACTGTCATGTATAAATGTAAGTGTGAATAATAGCAACATTTTAGTAAAGTTAAAAATGGTAAATCTCTAGTGATTAGCATTACTAAGATTGGGATCTAAGAAGAAAAGTAAAACTCTCTATCTAAATTAAGATGTCGGGAATTTAATCGTGAATCGTATAGTAACTTTAGATTGTGTATTGGACTAGTTAGATATGGGAATAACTAGAACAGGTACGGGTACGATAGGAGTGCACAATTAGTTGAGAGGTGAGGAACTCATGTGAGTGCACGCACTATCATGTACTTTATATTCACTGTTTAATTATATTAAACACTTGCTGTTTTTTAAACTATTTTCACAATCGGGCTCTGACCCGTTTGCTTTCAAATCTATTTTCTTGTAAAAAGCTTTTAGGTTCCCAGCCAGAAGGACACCAAGTGTAGGGATTCCATTCTAGTGACGTACTGTAGCTGCTATGGAAGTTACAGGATCGATAGTAGACGCCTCCACTTTCTATCTTGATTCTACTTCAAACTTACTCATCTGTAGGGCATGTCGCCCTCTTTCCTTTTAGAGTCATCTTACTTATTCAGTTTTATTTCACATTTTGGGTTGTAATTAATTAATGATTCAGGCTTGTATTTTGCTTATTTCAGTATTCGGATTGTTGTGAGGTGTATTCCTCCAGTTTAAGTTGTTACATCGTTATTTTATTGTGACTGTGATGTGGATGTGGTATCAGTATTTCATAATTTATTTTGGTTGTATGTAAATCAGATTTAATTAAAATTGACAACTCACTTTTTAAATATTAGGTGGCTAGTAATTGTTAAAACGTTTTTCGACAGTGATGCTACGACCTGGACCATCTTGACATTTTGTATTAATTTGAATAAAGGAGTAGCTACCCAGTATTTAATTAGTCGGGGTGTCATAGGTGGTATCAGAGCATCAGGTTCTAGTGTCCTTAGGATCTGTACGGCTTGTTATGTTTCCACGTAGCTTTCTTTGATGTAGAGCCCTATATTATAGGATTGTTGTATTCTTTTCTGTATGTTTCTCTCTTCAGCTATTTTGAGATAATAACTACGAACTTATAAGACTTTACTCTCATTTCAGATGCCTCCACGACGTACACAGCGAGTTCCCAGGAATGCTCAGCCCGAGCCACAGCCGACACCAGTTCAGGGCTCCTTGAATGCTGCGGGAGTTACTGCTATTATAGCCCAAATGGTAAATGCTGACCTAGCAGTTGTGCAGCAAGCACCATCCCAGGTACCGGCAGTAGCGCCAGTACAGGCTCATGCATTCTCGTCTGCTTGGTAACGTGTTCGTGATGCTTTTCAGAAAGCACACCCTCCGGAGTTTGCAGGTAGCTCCGATGTCGTTGTGTCCAGTGAGTGGAAGAAGGACATCCAAAGGCACTTAAGGATGTACGAGTGCATGGATGTAGAGAAACATATACTGGATACTTTTAAGCTAGTAGGATCAGCATTGCAGTGGTGGGAGTCCATTACCACTGCGGAGGAGAGAGACATCCTTTCTATTCTGGGGTTCTGAGTGCGATTCTACCGCAAATATTTTCCATCAACTGTTCACACCGAATGAGGAGGAAGTTGATGAACCTCAAGAAGGAGGGAAAGACCGTAGCCGAGGATGAGGCTGAGTTCACAAATCTCTTAAACATCGTTCCTGATGAGATTCCAACCGAGGAGAAGAAGATTCAGAAGTTCATGGATGGATTGACTTGGAGGATCCGTCATCACTTGTTAGGTAATCTCTCGTTAGCCACTTATTCTGATGTGGTTAACGCAGCACTGCTTCACTGCCATCCGTAAATGCCTCTGCATGTCACGTCTCCCATCTGTAAATGCCTCTGCATGCCAGGATCACTGCTTCCATATGTCAGAGAGTAAGGGATCAGGAGAGTCCAGCCATCAGGGCAGGACAAAGGGAAATGGTGCCAGCGGAGCGCAATCTGCTTAGGGTCAGCATAAGTAGGGAGATTAGGGTTCCCAGCAGGGGGATTTTAAAAGCTTCAGATCTGGAGGTTTTAAAAATGGTCAGGGAGGTTTTCTTCAGGGCCAACAGGGTCAGCACGGCCATCAGGGACAGCACGACCAGCAGGGCCAACAGCAGCAGTTTCATCAGGGCCAACACGGCCAGGGGAGGAATGGCAACGGCCACCAGGGCCATAGACAGCAGGGTCAGAGAGGGGATTATTTTTCGGGGAAATGTTTCCCTTGTGGCAAGATTGTCCATAAGCTCCAGGACTGTCCTGATAGGGGCAGGGACCCACATCAGCAGCTGTAGGGTGCTCGACATGAGCCCCAGAGACCTATGTTTCCCGCCGCCCTCCCAGATCCACCACAGATGCCAGCTTTACCACCCACCCCAACGGTCCCAGTCCAGCAGGGACAGCTTCAGTACGGGCGAGTTTATCAACTCCATCATGCCGCAGTCCCATAGGATCCACCTGCTAATGAGGGTATGTTCTCTATTCAGGGGATTATGGGGCGTATTTTATTTGATACGGGGGCCACACACTGTTTCATTACCACGATATTTGCACGCACCTTGGGGTTGTCAGACACTGCAGAGAGCACAATTACTTGCGTAGATTCACCGTTGAGTAGGGGTTCTGTGATTTCCCTTATTTGTAGAGGTGTGGGTATAGAAATCGGGAGATTTACTTTACCCACTAATATGTTAGTATTAGAGATGACTGAGTATGATGCGATTGTTGGTATGGATTGGCTAGTTCTGTACCGAGCCGTGATTAATTTTTTTAGTAGGAGTATTATCTTTGCCATTCCCGGGCAGGAGATGTTTTTAGTGGCGATGCCTCCCCCTGAAGGAGGATCGTCCACTCACTTGTACTATATAGAGGAGGAGACCTCTAAGGAAGTGGTGTTACCACTCGATTCGATTCCAGTTGTTAAGGAGTTTGCTGATGTAATTCAGGAGATACCTGGACTACCTCCGAGTAGAGAGATAGATTTTGTGATCGATTTAACACCGGGAACTCGGCCAATTACCCACACACCTTACTATATGGCTCCAGCAGAGATGAGAGATCTAAGGGATCAGATAGAGTAGTTGCTGGGTCAGGGGTTTATTCGAAGGAGTACTTCACCGTGGGTTGCCCCTGTCTTATTCGTAAAGAAGAGGGATGGATCGTTAAGGTTGTGTGTAGATTATCGGGAGTTGAATAAAGTCCTGATACGGAATAAGTATCCATTACCCCGAATCGATGACTTATTTGACCAGCTGAGAGGAGCTTCCTTCTTCTCAAAAATTGACTTGCTATCGGGATACCATCAGTTGCGTATCAGGGAACAGGATGTCTCGAAAACTGCTTTCCTGACGAGATATGGTTCCTACAAATTTCGGATTATGCCTTTTGGCTTGACCAATGCTCTAGCCGTGTTTATAGACTTGATGAATAGGGTGTTCAGAGAATTCCTAGACCAGTTCGTCATTTGAAAAATGTCGCTAATGCCGTTTAATACAAGATTAAACTGTATAAGCAACTCCAAAATGTTTGTTGGAGAAACCCTTTTCTTTTGAAACATAAAAATTATAAACAAGATGTGTTTACAAAGAAACTTATGTACGAGAGTAATTAAGATTGTGTAATCAGTTTTTAAAACTAAGGCAGTTTCAAAAATTCAGCACACTTATAGAATGAGATGAGTAGATGAAGATAATCAACACAATGATTTTAATGTGGTAAAACCTCTCCCAATAGAGGAAACATCCACGGTGACTTCTATGTCACAAAACAAAAATCCACTAATAACAAAAATCAGTTACAAACAATACAACATGCAAACACACAAATCAACCTATTCTAAGTTTAGGAATATACCCCACTTGGTGTCCTTATAACTTATCATAGATCTGATTTGTTGATGATGTTCTTGAGTTTCCTAACTTCCTTTGCTTTAGCTTCTTTACATCGACTCAATGATCTCTGATCTTATACACAACACTTCCAGTGTAGTAGCGTGTTAAGTGTTTGTGAAGTGATCCCTATTCACATGCATGAACTCACACACACTTAGATTTACAGACAGTCCTATAAAAATTACATATAAAGTCTATATGTTGTGATTTTGTTATTTTTCTTTCTTAAGAAACTAAAAACCTTTTTGACCTTTAATATAACCAGATTCCACGGATATCTCGCTTGAAAAATCGGATAAGATCTTAATCATTCTCTTTTTGAAAACATTTGTGAGATTGAAAACCTCCAAGTGTGAATCCAACTAGGTCAGGTTAAGTTTTGTAAAAACAGAAACCATAAAACATTTTAAAACCAAATCAAAAATGATTTTCTTAAACCAAGTAGAAAATATGCAGATCTAGTGAAAAATGTAACATGCAGAGTATAGATCTAACGTTTCCATGGAAAAAGAAATAAGATCTTCACTCTAACGTTTAAGTTGTGAATAAGATCAAAATATCAAGAGGTTACAGCAACGATATGAACAAACCACTCTCTCAAACACTCAAGGTTGTGTTTGGGGTTGAATGTATACGAAGGTTTGTTTCTGAGTTGAAGTGTTTAGGGTTAGGGTTAGGGTTTGGCTAACTGTTTCCCTTTCTCTCTCTCTCTTCTCTCTATTCTTTTCTCTCTTCTCTCACTTCTCTCTTATTTTTTTCCTCTCAGAAAGATGAATGCCCAAAAGTCTTCTAAGGCTGAGAAGAGGAGGGTATATATAGGGCTGAGGGAAGGTTCTAGATGATCGAGGCAAATCAATGGCTGAGATCAAGTCTTGCACGTTTGACTTGATCCAAAGGTTATAAAACAGCGGTGGCTAAGAACCATTGTGATTGGTTCATATGGATAGCACCGGGATTAACCAAGAACACATGCAGACCCTCGATTAGGAATGATCTAACGATCAGTAATGAACCAGGCTATCCTCTCACACAACAAGCACAAATACATTCACCCGGAGGATGACAAGTGTTGGCCTATGAGTGGTTCTCACACGCGTGTCAAATTAATTACAAAACATCACCCTGAAGTCTCTAGCGCTTTGAGATGCTACCCAACCAAACAATTCGAGTGAAAACATAAGTTTCCAAAATAGAATATTAACCCCACAAATTATATAATCCCATTTTATTTATGGAAACATTTATTAAAAAATGTTTAAAAAAAATGTTTAAAAATATCTAAAAATATTTAAAAATTCCCAAAAAATATTTAAAGCTCCAATTCAAGGGGAATTAAACACACACTCAATTTTAAGCAATATGAACACATGTATGCACTTCTAATTGTGTGTAGTGTGATTCAATTTTTACCTTCATAGATCATTGAAGAGAATTAGAGAGAAAAGTTTTGAGGCTTTTTGGTTTCTAGGATGAACTACCAATTTTGTCACTATTTCCAAACTAGTTGAACACACATACAGTATAGACTTAAGCAAGTCAAAGGTATAAGGTGCTTCAATCTCCCCCTTTGGAAATATGAGACAAAATCTCCTTTGAGTTAGCTTAAAACTCATAGGGAACCAAAAGAAATAAAACCTAGTCCTATACAGAAGTTACTATCTACCCATTTCCTAGAAAGTCAAAAAATTACATAACTCAACTATTTACAAATTTTTACACTAGAAAAGGTAGACAACCAGTAGAAGAGATTCCTACAAATATGCACACTAAGATCAAGAAGTTTAGATGAAATGTGAACAAAAAATTGAACTTATAAAACTCAAATTTCACCCCCATTTTGTCTCAAATGGACAAAGGGTAAAACTTAAAGTCTTAAGAGTTTAATCAGCGCATACCATGCCTATAGAATTTCGCAAATACAGAAATATATTATAGTCTAAAGGTTTAGTGAACATGTCTGCAAGTTGCAGATCAGTAGGCAGGTAATGAATTTCTAATTCCTTAGTTTCAACAAGTTCGCGAATAAAATGATGTCTTATTTTAATGTGTTTAGTTCGCGAGTGTTGAATCGGGTTTTTAGATATGTTAATGGTGCTTTGATTGTCACAATACAATTGTAATTGATCTTCTTTAATCCCATAATCACTTAACATCTGTTTGATCCATAACAATTGAGCACAACAACTTCCTGCTGCTATATATTCGGACTCAGCCGTAGATAAAGATGTGCAATTCCTACTCCAACCAACTAAATTATTGCCGACATAATAACAGGCACCTGATGTACTTTAACTATCATCAGTACAACCGTCCCAATCAGCATCAGTATACCCTATGATGGGGCTACAGGTATCCTTAGTGTACCTAAGTCCAAGATTAAGAGTGCCTTTTATGTACTTTATTATACGTTTTACACTCAATAAATGGCTCTCTTTAGGGTTATTCTGGTAACGAGCACACAGACATACAACATACATTATGTCTGGTGGCGAGGAAGTTAGATAGAGTAGGCTACCAATCATACTAAGATAGAGTGTGGAATCAACTGACTTTCCAGTTTCATCTTTACATAATTTAACAGTAGTACTCATAGGTTATTTGGCGACTTTAGCATTATCTAAACCAAATTTCTTAACAATATATAAGGCATACTTGGTTTGAGAGACAAATAGTCCATCAGAATTCTGTTTCACTTGAAATCCTAAGAAAAGCTGTAGCTCCCCCATAAGGGACATGTGAAATTCCTTATGCATACTAGCAGAAAAGGATTTAACTTCAGATGTTGAAGTATACCCAAAGATGATGTTGTCTACATAGACTTGGGCTATTTGTCAAAATGTTTGACAAAGAGAGTCTGGTCATTTCCTCCTCTCTTAAAACCCTTATCCAATAAAAAGTTAGAAAGGCATTCATACCAAGCTCTAGGAGCTTGTTTTAAGCCATACAAAGCCTTTTTTAGACGAAATACATGGTTAGGGTATTTAGGGTCAATGAACCCTTTGGGTTGTTCTACATATGTTTCTTCGGACAGAATTCCATTTAGGAAGGCAGATTTGACGTCCATTTGATAAAGTGTGAATTTCAAGTGACACGCAATGGCGAAAAGAAGTCGAACAGATTCAAGACGAGTGACAGGGGCAAAAGTCTCGCTAAAATCTATTCCTTCTATTTGAGAGTAGCCTTGAGCAACAAGTCTAGCTTTGTTTCTAAGAATCACCCCATTTTCATCAGATTTGTTCTTAAAGATCCAATGTGTTCCAATAACATTTTTGTTTTGAGGCCGAGGTACAAGATAACAGACATCGTGAATGACAAATTGTAAAAGTTCTTCCTGCATAGCAGAAATCCAGTGTGTGTCATTCAATGCTTCATTAACATTTTTCGGTTCCACAAGGGAGACAAAACATGCATAATTAGCATAATTTCTTAATTGGGATCTAGTACGAACTGGCTCATTAAGATTACCGACCACGTTGTCAATGGGATGATCTTTAGTGACCCAGCCAGGTACTTCTGGACTCTCAACAGGTAATGAGTCATCTATTTCTGGTGAATCTGTTTTGAAATCATTTTTAGATTCAACCATAATAGGTGATTCAGATGTCTTATTTTCGATAATAGTGTCGCTTACAATTACATTTATCAATTCCATAAGGGCCTTAGTACGCAGATTGTATATACGATAAGCACGACTGTTTGGAGAGTATCCTAAGAAGATGGCTTTATCACCACGAGTTTCGAATTTAGACAGATGTTCTCTATCTTTACAGACATAACACTGACTTCCAAAGGTTCTTAGGTATTTCAGATTAGGCTTCTTACCGTACCACAACTCATAAGGGGTTTGTTTAGAGTTTTTCCTAAGGTAAACCCTATTAATGATATGACATGCAGTTCTAATAGATTCTACCCAGCAGTACTTAGGTAGAGATTTGGCATGCAACATGACACGTGCCATCTCTTGAAGAGTTCGGTTTTTCCTTTCAGCAATACCATTCTGCTGAGGAGTCTTAGGGGCACTAAATTCATGTTTGTAACTGTTGTAGTCACAATATTCAACTATTCCTGTGTCTATGAACTCTCCCCCTCTATCACTACGAATGCGATTGACTTGTGTGTCCTTCTCATTTTCAATTCTTAGAAGAATTTTCAAAAAATTCTGAAACGTGTCAGATTTATGTTTTAAGAAGGCAACCCAAGTGAATCGTGTGAAATCATCAACCATGACAAGGATATAACTGTGTCCACAAAGACTAACAGTTCTAGAGGGACCAATAAGGTCCATATGGATGAGATCTAAAGGTCTAGAGGTGAGAATGTATTTAACCTTTTTATGCGAAGTCTTAACTATTTTTCCTTCCAGTCAAGGACCACAGACAACACTTGAAATAGGTTTAATTTTAGGAATACCTCTAACAATCTCTTGACTAGACAATCTACCAAGGATTCATAACTTAGGTGACCCATACGATTATGCCAGATCTCATTGTCATCCATTCTGACAATGTTACAGATTTCAGAACTAATCTTGACAGTATAACAATTATCAAGTGTTCTAAATCCTGTAATAATGCATTCACCTTTATCATTTAGAGTTTTACAATTGTTCTTTGAAAAGGTGACTGTATGGTCAGAGTCACAAAATTGTGATATACTTAGGAGGCTGGCTTTAAGGCCTTTAACTAATAGAACATTTTCGAGAACAGGCATTCCTTCTTCTTTTAGGGTTCCTTTACCTATGATCTAAGATGAAACACCATCACCAAAAACTACTTTCCCACCAACAAATCTGGTTTTGTTTAAAGGTTTGGTTTCATCTCCTGTCATATGTTTTTAATATCCAGAATCTAAATACCAACCAGATGAAGTGTGTTCAGCTTTTAAAGCAGTGATAACAATGTTACACCTCATTTGGGGTAAAAGATCATCTTTTCTAACCCAAATAGCTCTAGTTTTAATTTTGCGCAAGTTTTCCCTCATTTGATAATTTTACGAGACACAACTTTTTGTCGAAAAACATTTGGAGCAGCAAACTGATTATTCTGAAAATTTTGAGCTTTTGGTTTAGGAAAGTTTCTGGGAGCCTTTCTCTTAAATGAACTTTTAGTTTTGGTCTTTCTATTTCTGTAGTTAGAGTTCTTATCAGGTTGTCTTGGAAGGACATAATTGTTACGACTTTGCCTAGAATAGTTAAAGTTCTTGTAGACAGAAGTTTTGTAAACCGGGGTGTTTAGACGCCTAGCATAACAACCTTCAAAGGAATGACCATAAATGTCACAGTAAGAGAAATATTGATTGCTTGAGGGATGGATTTCCTTAGGAAAACTTCTAAAGATGGGTTTAACAACATTCTGTTCAGTAGTGCTATTCCTAGGAGGGATGGTCTTAAAGGTAGAATCAGCCTTTCTGATCAAAGGACAGACGTATTTAGTCTTAAGTGCAGTCTCAGCCTTAGAGTTACTAGACTCTCCAATGTCTTTCTCTTGTTGCTTTTGATCAAATTCCTTTTTAATAAAATGAAAGTCTGGACATGTTTCAATTGGTCTTTTGCCCCCAGACACAAACTTAATAGGTTCAAGTTTTGTAGTGTGTAGTTTGTTCTTAGGGCAAAATCCAATACCGGTTCTATCATCAGAATTGGTCTTGGAGTCAACAACAAAGTCAGTAAAACAATTTGAATTGTTTTCAAACTTAGAAATTTTTTTGAAAACAGTAGCTGTCTTTGTTTTTGCTTCCTCCAGTTCTAATAATGTTCCCTTGTATTTCATTTCCAGGGTTTCATTAGTTTTAGTCAACTCTTTTAATTTTTGATCAAAAGTTTCAATTTCATATTGATGAGTCAGACAGTGGTTAGTGTACTCTTCAGCATTCAACTTCACAATAAGACTTAGATCATCTAATTTCTTAGTCAAGTCTCTAATAGTCTTCTCCAGTCTAGTGCCTTTTTTAAGAGTCTTAGCATACAAAGTATGGATATCAGGGAGGTCATCTATGTCTGAGTCGCTAAGTGAAGTGTGTGTAGTGACCCCTAACGATTCAATTTTAGTACTCACGCACCCATTTACATCGTCGTTATCGAGATCACTTTGACTCACACACACGGAACTAGAACTAGCAACATTTTCAGACAATAAAGCATCTAGGCCAATCAAAGGAGTATTCACACAAGCAAGAGTAGGAGCATCATTATCACACACAGGCATATTATCATTGTAAATAATCTTAGCATAAAAGGACATGCAAGGGTCAAGTACATTTGAAGACTCAAGTTCCTCTTCATCAGAGTCACTTGAATCATTCCAAGTTTTACAGACATTGGCTCTATTGTGTGTGTTGGCTTTATTCAGATTAACTCTGCAGTCGTGAGCAATGTGACCTAGTTTCCCACATCTAAAACATTCAATCTTTTTATGGTCTCTAGTGGGTCTTGAATTGTTATCCTTAGTATGTTTGTCAAGTCCTCTCTCATGAGGTTTGGAATTAGACACAGTAGGATAATTAGGCTTGCCTTGTTTAGATGCCTGTTTGTTTCGAAATTTGACAATTTTCTTAAATTGTTTAGACATTAAGGCAATCCGATTATCTAGTTTGTCTATATCACACTCCTCATCAGAGTCAGAGTTGGTCAAATTAGACTCAAGTTTGGGTATCTTAGAGGCAAAACTCAAGTTAGAGTTGGGCTGTTTTCTTTGAGAATGATTTAATTGTTTCTTAAAGTCTAATTCCATTTCCACAGTCCTAAGTTTGCTACTGAGTAACTCAGGGGTAAGGTTTTGATCATTCATCTCCTCAATAGCATACCTCTTACTATCAAACTTTTGTGGTAATGACCTTAGAATTTTAGAGACAATTTCATTCCTATCATAAGTTATACCATTAGCATGCAACTTAGTAACTATATTAGTTAAGTTCATGTAAAAATCATCAAAAGACTCAGAATCAGTCATGATCAAAGAGTTGTACTGCTGGATAAGAATGTGAGTTTTAGCAGCTTTAACGCTTGAGTCTCCTTCATGGGCAGTGATTAATGTGTCCCAAGCTTCCTCAGAAGTGGCACAAGATGAGATTCGTTTGAACTCATACTCATTAATAGACATAAAAATGGCATTCTTGCCTTTATTGTTATTTCGAGAAATGGTTTTCTCTTTTTTGGTAAATTCATTTAAGATTTTCTTTACCCTCTCATCACTTCCTTCAGTGGCTAGTTTAGTAGGATAAGTGTATCCATTTTCAATAATGTCCCAGACATCATCTCCTAAAGTCCCTTGGATGAAGGCAACCATTCTTACTTTCCAGTAAGCAAAGTTGTTTCCATCAAAGAGTGGAGGTCTGGACAGATTACCAAACCTTTCATTCTTCTCGTCCATAGTTAAGTTTTTCGGAAAACGATTTCAGAAACACAAGATCTTTTGAAATAAAAGTTAACAGGGCTCTGATACTAATTGAAAAACGTCGCTAATGCCATTTAATAAAAGATTAAACTGTATAAGCAACTCCAAAATGTTTGTTGGAGAAACCCTTTTCTTTTGAAAAATAAAAATTATAAACAAGATGTGTTTACAAAGAAACTTATGTAAAAGAGTAATTAAGATTGTGTAATCAGTTTTTAAAACTAAGGCAGTTTCAAAAATTCAGCACACTTATAGAATGAGATGAGTAGATGAAGATAATCAACACAATGATTTTAACGTGGTAAAACCTCTCCCAATAGAGGAAACATCCACGGTGACTTCTAAGTCACAAAAACAAAAATCCACTAATAACAAAAATCAGTCACAAACAATACAACATGCAAACACACAAATCAACCTATTCTAAGTTTAGGAATATACCCCACTTGGTGTCCTTCTAACTTCTCATAGATCTGATTTGTTGATGATGTTCTTCAGTTTGCTAACTTCCTTTGCTTTAGCTTCTTTACGTCGACTCAATGATCTCTGATCTTATACACAACACTTCCAGTGTAGTAGTGTGTTAAGTGTTTGTGAAGTGATCCCTATTCACATGCATGAACTCACACACACTTAGATTTACAAACAGCCCTATAAAAATTACATATAAAGTCTATATACTGTGATTTTGTTATTTTTATTTCTTACAAAACTAAAAACCTTTTTGACCTTTAATATAACCCAGATTCCACGGATATCTCGCTTGAAAAATCGGACAAGATCTTAATCAATCTCTTTTTGAAAACATTTGTGAGATTGAAAACCTCCAAGTGTGAATCCAACTAGGTCAGGTTAAGTTTTGTAAAAACAGAAACCATAAAACATTTTAAAACCAAATCAAAAATGATTTTCTTAAACCAAGTAGAAAATATGCAGATCTAGTGAAAAATGTAACATGCAGAGTATAGATCTAACGTTTCTATGGAAAAAGAAACAAGATCTTCACTCTAACGTTTAAGTTGTGAACAAGAACAAAAGATCAAGAGGTTACAGCAACGATATGAACAAACCACTCTCTCAAACACTCAAGGTTGTGTTTGGGGTTGAATGTATACGAAGGTTTGTTTCTGAGTTGAAGTGTTTAGGGTTAGGGTTAGGGTTTGGCTAACTGTTTCCCTTTCTCTCTCTCTTCTCTCTATTCTTTTCTCTCTTCTCTCGCTTCTCTCTTATTTTTTTCCTCTCAGAAAGACGAATGCCCAAAAGTCTTCTAAGGCTGAGAAGAGGAGGGTATATATAGGGCTGAGGGAAGGTTCTAGATGATCGAGGCAAATGAATGGCTGAGATCAAGTCTTGCAGAGTTTAACTTGATCCAAAGGTTATAAAACAGCGGTGGCTAAGAACGATTATGATTGGTTCATATGGATAGCACCAGGATTAACCAAGAACACATGCAGACCCTCGATTAGGAATGATCTAACGATCAACAATGAACCAGGCTATCCTCTCACACAACAAGAACAAATACATTCACCCAGAGGATGACAAGTGTTGGCCTGTGAGTGGCTCTCACACGCGCGTCAAATTAATTACAAAACATCACCCTGAAGTCTCTAGCGCTTTGAGATGCTACCCAACCAAACAATTTGAGTGAAAACAAAAGTTTCCAAAATAGAATATTAACCCCACAAATTATATAATCCCATTTTATTTATGATAACATTTATTAAAAAATGTTTAAAAAAAATGTTTAAAAATATCTTAAAATATTTAAAAATTCCCAAAAAATATTTAAAGCTCCAATTCAAGGGGAATTAAACACACAGTCAATTTTAAGCAATATGAACACATGTATGCACTTCTAATTGTGTGTAGTGTGATTCAATTTTTACCTTCATAGATCATTGAAGAGAATTAGAGAGAAAAGTTCTGAGGCTTTTTGGTTTCTAGGATGAACTACCAATTTTGTCACTATTTCCAAACTAGTTGAACACACATACAGTATAGACTTAAGCAAGTCAAAGGTATAAGTTGCTTCATCATCGTCTTTATTGATGACATCCGAGTTTACTCCAAGACAGAAGAGGAGGATGCCAAGCATTTGAGTCAAGTTTTGCAGAAGTTGCGTCAGAACGAGCTATATGCAAAGTACGAGAAATGTGGATTTTGGCTGAAGGAGGTTCAGTTTTTGGGGCATATCATTTCAGACCGGAGGATATCTGTTGATTCAGGGAAGGTATCCGCGGTGAGGGAATGGGGATAGGCCACGACACCGGCTGAGATCCGTAGTTTCTTGGGCCTAGTAGGATACTACAAGAGGTTTATTCGGGGTTTCTCAAAGATAGCGGGTCCTCTGACACATCTGACTCGCAAAGGTGTGCCATTCATCTGGAGCGATGCCTGTCAGTTGGCATTCGATGAGTTGAAGGACAAGTTTACCTCAGCGCCTGTGTTAGCATTCCCCAGACCGGGAGTTGAGTATTTAGTCTACATCGATGCGTCCTTACAAGGACTTGGAGGTTTGCTACAACAGGAGAGTCAGGCCATAGCTTATGCTTCCCGTAAGCTTAAGCCTCACGAGAAGAATTACCCCATCCACGACTTGGAGTTAGCGGCAATCCTATTCTCTCTTAGAATTTGGAGACACTATCTCCTAGGGGATTAATTTCGGTTGTTCATAAACCACAAGTCTCTACAATACCTCTTCACGCAGAAGGAACTGAATATGCTTCAACGTCGGTGGCTTGAGTTTGTGAAGGATTATCAGTTTGATATCCAATATCACCCGGGGAAGGCTAACGTGGTAGCAGACGTGTTGAGCCATAGGCAAGTAGATGAGGTGGCCGAGGTGTGGAAAGCTAAGTGGAAGGAGTTGGGACACCAGGATGCAGTGGCCCGATCATTCATGTCTGTGATGACTGTTACACCTCAGATTGTTACAAGAGTGATAAAGGCCCATGCAAATGACTCATTCTGTCAGGAGAAGATAGTTCGATTACTAGCAAAGGGTACCGAGTCCTATACCATTAGTTTAGATGGGGGATTACGCTTCAATGGGAGACTGGTCGTTCCGGAAGGGAAAGACTTGCAACACGAGGTAATGGTAGAGTCGCACGGCTCACGGTTCGCGATACACCCTGGTGGGGATAAGATGTACCAAGACATGAGACGTCAGTATTGGTGGAGTAGGATGAAGAGAGATATTGCCGTGTTCATTTCTAAATGCGCCACTTGTTAGCTAGTAAAAGTGGATCATCAGAAATCGGCAGGACTTCTACAACCATTAGAGGTTCCGACGTGGATATGGGAGAGCATATTCATGGACTTTATCACGGGGTTACCTATGTCACAGAGGGGTCACGACTCCATATGGGTGGTTGTGGATAGGTTAATCAAAGTTACTCATTTTTTTACCCTTAAGGACAGACTACACTACGCGATAGAATGCCCAGATCTTCATTGCGGGGATAGTGAGACTTCATGGGGTGCCTCTAAATATCGTGTCTGACCGAGACAAGATATTTGTTTCACGATTTTGGGAGAGTTTCTAGGAGGCCATGGGTACCGAGTTGTGGCTGAGTACGGCATATCACCCATATACTGATGGGCAAACAGAGAGGACAAATCAGATGTTGGAGGACATGTTGCGTATGTGCATCCTATACTTTGGAGGGGGTTGAGAGCAGTTTCTTCCACTGGTGGAGTTTGCTTATAATAACTCCTACCAGTTCACCATTGGCATGGCTCCATTTGAGGCGTTGTATGGTAGACCTTTTCGTTCCCCATCATGTTGGTTAGAGGTGGGGGATAACAAACTCCTTGGGCCGGAAGTGATTCAGGACACTTCGGCAAGGATAGAGATGATACGAAGCTGCATTCGGGTAGCTCAGGACTAGCAGAAGAGTTATGCTGATGCCAAGAGGTTCTTCAGAGAATTCAAGGTGGGGGATCAGGTGTTACTCAGAGTATCTCCTATGAAGGGGATTATGCATTTTGGGAAAAAGGGGGAACTGGAACCAAGATATGTGGGGCCATTTCCTATCATCGAGCGGATTGAGCCAGTTGCGTATAGACTTGGGTTACCGGAGCACTTGCATATGATTCATGATGTGTTCCATATTTCCTCGCTAAGGAAATATCTTAGGGACGATTTGGCCCATACTCACATTGCTATATAGGACATCGATCTTCATCCTGATAGTTCCTACGAGGAGGGTTCGATTGCTATTTTGGACCAAAGCGAGCAAAAACGGAGGTCAAAGATAGTACCATTAGTACGTGTTCAGTGGCGGCATCATAATGCCGATGAGTCCACATGGGAGCACGAGGATGAGATGCGCGAGAGTCACCCAGAGTTATTTTTACTAGGTACTCTTTAGTTCCGAATTTCGGGATGAAATTCTGTTATTAGGGGGGAAGTATGTAATACCCCGTAATTTTATTTATTTTTATTTAAGGGAATAATTGAATTAAATGAGAATTAATTGGGAATTAATCCGGATATAAATACTAGAGAGATGTGAGTTGGTATTTAATTATGATGTTAAAATTTAATATTTCTGAGTATGTATGGTAATACATGAGTATTGAAAATATTTAAATTGTCGCGAGGCAGAAATACGACAATTTGAGAAATTTAGTTTGGACGCGCGTGTCAATCGTGTCAGGAATGAAATTATCTAAATTAAAAATTTAATTATATTTTTATCAACCGAATGATCATTTTGAGTGTGCCAACATGTCCGGAAGGTCCGAAATAGTCCGAAACCACTAGCGGGGGGTTTAGTTTAGGTCCTGGGGCATTTCTAGGCCAAACCGACAACCTAGAAGGGTATTTTGGTAATTTTAAAAATTAAGGAATTAAAACCCACGAATTTTAGAGTTTATTTTTATATTTTTAAAGAAGCCACTAAGGTCGTTACTATCCAAAAGCATTAGAAGTGGGCTACGGGAGTTAGAGAGAAGTTATCATAGGGTTCCAAACCAAAACCATCTCCCCACCATCATTTTGGAAGAGATTGTGACCAAAAAGAGGGAAAAATCAACCTTGAAACACCGGCAACCAATCTGAAAAACAAATACAAGGCAAGTGATTTGATATTTTTAAGTACATTGAATATTTCTTCCATGTTTAGTGTAGGAACTATTTTGTCTTGAAAGTTTTGAGGAAAACCTGATGAAATGGTTATAGAAACTCTAAAGTTGGGTTAGGAATTGCATGTAGAATGACTTTGGATGAATTTAGTATCCAAAAACTTAATTATGATGATTTAAAAACGGATTTATGATGGGTAATTAGACACAATGAAATTTTGGGTTCTTGTTCATAGGGTTTGGGGTAAAATTTGGGGATTAATGATAATTGCATGTTGATTAGGAGGATTTGACCCCAAAAATATGTTAAGAAGCGACCTAAGAGGACTTAGAGTGGTTTAAGAACATAAAAATGCTATTGGTATTATCTTAGGATGAATTTTGAAAAGGGAAAAAGGAGGTGAAATGAGTTGGGAATTTTATGCGTGTTTACTTCCATCCCGTCAGAAGACCTACCCATATCGTTCGAACGACCTTCTAACGAGATGACAGTACCCCTTCAAATGAGTTGGTAGTTCATTCGAAGCCATTCGTTCGAAGGACAGTCGTTCGAACGACCTCGTTCGAACGAGATTTCAAACGAGTTGACAGAATGGCCTTTTAGGCCTGATTTTATATCGAACCTCCAGTAGACTTATATAATTGAGTGTCAACCTTCCCTTGATAACTAGTGGGTACATTTGAATACGATGAGAAGTGAAACATAGAATTTTGTCATAAACCTGATAACAATTATGGGTTAGGAAATAAGTACCTAAAATTTACAACGTGAGAAGGGTTGATAACTTTTATGTATTACGTTTGGGGACTTGTAAACGTGTAACATTTAATGACGGTATAAAATTGAGAAGTATACCTCTATTACTATGATAAGATATCTAAGATGTGTGAATGATTAGCATATGTATTTATCTGTGTATAACATACCTACCATACTTGCTATCACGGGAGGTCGGCGTTCGATCAGGGCCATCTAATCTTTGTGTGCCTACAGGGGGGATTTAGATTGGTACCTCGAGGTCATAGGTTAGAGAAGGACTTATTGAGAAGTTAATAAGTCTGCTGATCATGGGAGCGTAGGCATGTGCGTGGCACATGTGATGTGAACTATGTTCGCCTCCATATTGTGTGATTGTTGTTTATTGAAAACGATTCCTGAGAGATTCGGAATACGTGGTCCTTGTGTACGTGATGTACCGGGATTGGATAGCAGAGTATGTGTGCACCGCAGCTTAGTCTCGGGGTGTCAGTATTGTATATTTATGATGAGAATAATATACTGTTAATTAAAATGAACTGTCATGTATAAACGTAAGTGTGAATAATAGCAACATTTTAGTAGAGTTAAACATGGTAAATCTCTAGTGATTAGCATTACTAAGATTGGGAACTAAGAAGAAAAGTAAAACTCTCCGTCTAAATTAAGATGTCGGGAATTTAATCGTGAATCGTATAGTAACGTTATTGTGTATTGGAATAGTTAGATATGGGAATAACTAGAACGGGTACGGTTACGATAGGAGTGCATAATTAGTTGAGAGGTGAGGAACTCATTTGAGTGCACGCACTATCATGTACTTTATATTCACTGTTTAATTATATTAAACACTTGCTGTATTTTAAACTGTTTTCACAATCGGGCTCTGACCCGTTTGCTTTCAAATCTATTTTTTTGTAAAAATATTTTAGGTGGCCAGCCACAAGGACACCAAGTGTAGGGATTCCATTCCAATGACGTGTTGTAGCTGCTGTGGAAGTTACATGATCGATAGTAGACGCCTCCACTTTCTATCTTGATTCTACTTCAGTCTTACTCATCTGTAGGCCATGTCGCCCCCTTTCCTTTTAGAATCATCTTACTTATTCAGTTTTATTTCACATTTAGGGTTGTAATTAATTAATGATTCAGGCTTGTATTTTACTTATTTCAATATTCGGATTGTTGTGAGGTGTATTCCTCCACTTTCAGTTCTTACATCGTTATTTTATTGCGATTGTGATATGGATGTGGTATCAGTATTTCATAATTTATTTTGGTTGTATGTAAATCAGATTTAATTAAAATTGACAACTCACTTTTTAAATATTAGGTGGCTAGTAATTGTTAAAACGTTTTTCGACAGTGATGCTACGACCTGAACCAACTTGACATTTCACATTAATTTGAATAAAGGAGTTGCTACCCGGTATTTAATTAGTCGGGGTGTCACAGGAAGTTAGTGTTTCTTTTTTAAATTAGGTGGTGGTAAGTAGGTAGGGGTGACGATGATGTTAATGGCGGTGATGGTGATGGTGAGAAGAGAAGGTTCAGTTTTTTTTATGAGCATATTCTAACTGGAATGGGCTAGGACTCGTTAGGCTTAGGGTCCATGGCATTGACTCGCCTCTTGTTTTAAGGAAAAAAATGTGTCTTTACTAACATGTATCGCTTTTGGTACAATGGTGAGGGCTTGAGCCATCATTTAGTACAAGAGTGGGATCATGGGTTCGAGTCGCAAAAGTGACAATCTATTCAACTATGGAGAATGATGCAGGAGCATATTCTAACATATATGGGCCGAGGATCTCTGGCTTGGGCTCCATGGTCACAGATTCACCTCTTGTTTAAGGGAATAAAGTTGTGTTTTTACTAACAATTATAAATTTTTGTACAATGATAAGCGCTTGACCCGTTATAAATGACTCACTTGTTGTTGGGGGTCTAAAAGCAAACTTCCTAATGGACCTTTATAAGTTCCTTTGTTGATGATTGTTGCATGAGCATATTGTAACTCGAATGGGTCAAGACTCGCTATGTTTGGGCTCCGTGGGGCAAAATCACCTCTTGCTTAAGGAAATAAAGTTTCATCATTACAAATAACTACAACTTTTGGTACAACTATAAGCGTTTGACTCATCAATTTGTATCAAAGAGGGGTCATGAGTTTGAACCGTAAGAATGATAATGCAAGAGCATATTGATGGGCTGAGACTCACCTTATTTTTAAGAAATTAAAGTTGCATCACTACTAATAGTTATAACTTTTGGTACAATTATAAGCGCTTGACCAATCAAAAACAAAACTTCGTTATTGTTGGGTCTTCAAAAGCACACTTTTTTATAAGTTCTTTTGTTGATAAGTGGTGAAATTCCCTTTGTTAATTGGTGCTAAACACCTCTTTATGGGCCAATTTTTGGACCTATTGTTGATGGATGATGAAATACATCTTGTTGTTTGGTGTTTAAAAGTACACCTATTGGTCGCATTTGTTGATGGGCGTAGATGACATCCAATTGTAATTGGCTCAATAAATTTGGTGCTCCATTTTTTAGTTTGTGCTATCTTTGACATTTTTTGTTACAAGTTGAGCATGCTTGTTCAACATGCTCCAACTTGGGGGGGGGGGGGGGGGGATGTTATAGAATATAGTGTTTACTATTATTATTGAGTGTTTATGCCGTGAGGTCATTAATGTATAGTTTGAAGGTAGTGATGTCATTTATTATATGATGTAAACCCTACTCCAATTCTATAACTATGAGATTATGTGACCCTCGAATAATCTCTCACTCTTGGATTCTCTATTGTGTTTATCTCCATTTCCTCTCTCTACTACCATCTTAAATTCTAACTATTTTTTTAATTTTTTTTTTTTTAACTATTAATTTGTTTTAAATGGAATTTACTTTGGGTTTAATAAAAAAGTACAAGAGATTGGTTTTTATTCATTTATGAAAAATTACTTGACGTGTGCAAGACACATGCTCAATTTCTGTTAATATTCGACGGACACAAACCTTATTTTAAATAGAAGTGTCAGAGAGGGAGTACTCTATATAAAAAACATCAAGCGCTCGCGGATAAGCACAAATCTTAGAAGGAAATTAGTCGAAATGTCATTTGAGCTTTAAACTAATTTGGGTAGAATATTCAGTTAGGCGTTAAGATCAAATGCATGTTCAAGGTATCAATTAGAATAAGAAAAAGTGGTCCATCATAAGCCTGGGTAGCCTGCATGTGTTTTGCAGCATCTCATGTAACTATATATGAATTTAAAAAGAACTATTTGGAATAACAAATAATCACAAGGAAGATGATATAATTTTATAAAAGAATGTAATACCTTTTCGGGAAAGGCGAAGCAAGCCAACTCATTTTGGATCAAATCTTCCATGGATAATATATATCCCTCACGCTGGTACCAAGAAGGTATCACAGCGTGTTGCATGTTAACCAGATACTCATCCTCCCTAGGAATTCATTTAAACATATTTCCACATTTATTAGTTTCTTTATGGGTAGTATTTAAAAATATGAAATTATCATTATGTAGTTCAGTCATCACTGTAATATACTCTCCAATAAACGGAGGCTTGAATCACTAGTAGAAATCAAGAATTGTGGATAAAGAGGAAGCACAACAAGCTTAGAAATTCCGTCTTTTTTATCTACAAAGATGAACAGTCAGAAGGAAATTGCATAAGACAAATAGTAAATTCAAGGAGGAGACACAAAGAAGCATAAATATACAAAATATAAATAGTTTTGGGGGAAAGAGTCCTACTTCATACTTTTTCCACAGCTCCAATCCATCTTTTTTCTCTGTAATCAGTCCTGTTGGTATAAAGGTTTTTCTGAATATACTTGGTTAAACTGACTGAGTTTTTCGGGGCTTATATTTTTTCTTTGGTTAACCCTTATTTACATCTCTACCCCCCTTTTTAATTGAAGAAGAGATTTAACATTTTTTTGTAACAGAAGAGTTGTTGACTCTGTCAAGTGTAAGCTGGTTAACAACCTAAAAAACAATGTAGGTTCTCCCTCAAGGATTTCTTCAGATAATTACTGTTGGGGAAGTCATTTTATAGATGGAAAACTGATGCAATTTAAACAAACGTTTATAGGAAATCAAAGAACTGAAACGGTTATCGATAAGCATAAACAGAGTAGCTCTTGTAAACTACCTAAGACTATCAAAGTTCAATGGATTTGTATGGGGGGGGGGGGGGGCGTGGCTTATATAATCAAGGGTAATTTTTGTCTCAATGACATTGAACCAAGTTCCACCCGTTGGCTAACCAAACTAAATAAGACCTATAAATAAAACAAAAACACTAGGGATAGGGTGCTAATAACTCTTGGATTTTAGGACTAAATGTCCCCGGTCCTTAAAATAAAATCAATATGTTATATGTACATAACAATGAAATCAACACCATGGAAAAGTTAAAAGCAAGAAATGACAAGGGTACCTGTTCAATGGCTTCTTCAGTGAATGGATGCCAATAATGCTTACCGACATATACCTTTTCTAGGACATTCTTTGCGCAGAGTTCCTTTCTCAATGCTTCAGCCTGAAGAAACAAAATAATAGCCAACGAAAGGATATTGATATACCAAAGTCCGTGAAAAGAAAAAGGGAAAAAAACATATTCAGAAGGAAAAAATCAAAATGTAAAGTGCCTTCTACTAAAATACAGACACTAGCCAGTGAAAGGAAATTGACATGCGTAAAGCCTGTGAAAAGAAAAAATAAAAACTCAAAAGGGGTAAAATCAAAATGTAAAATGTCTTCTACTATACAAACGACGCCACATGATTTTGGCAAATCATTAGTCTATAATCAGATTAGCCACTCCTCTTCTTCTTTGCCTTCATATACTATCATTCCTTTCATTTCACAAGGCACGAAATATATCCAAAAGTAAGCATCTACAAAGACACTAACTTGATGAAGGAATAATTTCATTGGTCGAAACAAACTGAATTTACCATCATCTTTGGTTATTAAAATCTTTATTGAATTTTGATTAGCCTAACTCTACTGAACTTAAAACTAAAGTGGACGAAAAATCAATGCACCACAGAATGACAAAGATCTGGAAGAAACAAGGGCGGCGCCAGCATTGCTCGACGGGGTGGGCTAACACCAAGTCAAAGTTCATAAAAATTAAAATTAAATAAAAAATAATAAAAAAATATGACAAAACTTAGTTCACGGTATCCTTACTTGACGCGGGAGGTGTATTTTTCGTCGATGTCTCACCACTCTCTCTCTTTTTAAAGAACGAAAATATAGTTTTTCCTTTCTTTGTTGGTGGTTGATTATCTGCAATAATAATTTATAACCTAACAAAATAATAAGGAAATATGATTTATTATAAAATCATAAAAAAATATTAATACATTTTTTAAATAATTCAAACGTTGAGTGCTTATAATTAAAAAAATACCGGAAGATTGAAATAATCTCAATTGAGCAATTAACTAATTTGTTATTTAACAAATAATTCAAAAAAGAAATTTTAATTAATTTAATCATCAATAGATTGATAATAATTAAATTAAACAAATAAAATCTAAATAACAAATGTAAAATGTTCAAACCCCCAAATTCTAATATTTCAAAAAAAAAGTTTATTTATTTAATTTTGACAGAAAAAGTCCCCAAAATTCTAATATTTATTAATTCAAAGCCTAAATCTGATATTTAAACCACTTATTTAATCATAGAAAAAAGTAATTGAAAAAAGAAAAAATGTTTAGAAAGAAAAAAAACATAAATCTGATATTTATACCTTAAGAGACAGATTTAGAAAAAAAATCAAGAGCATAAAAAGAAAAAAAAATGTTAGCAAAGAAAAACGAAAAAAAAAGGAAAAAATGTTTCTAACCTGAGAGAGAGCCGGAGAGTTTGCTGGCCGGACGGACGACAATGAATGGCAGACAGTCCGGTCTGCTGAAGCTGAATGGCTGGCAACGGCTTAGGCTAACTTTGTTTTTCTTTCTTTGGGAATTGGGAATTAATTAATTAGTTTGTTAAATTGTTGTTGGGAGAGACATCTGACTAAAAAACAAAACTGCAGACACGTTTCTTTTCTTTAGTCCAGTAGCCTGCACACACACGCCATTTTGTTCCTTATTCTTTGGAGAGAAATATGGGTTGGTTTATTTAATTTGGGCTGGGCTTAATTCTACAGCTGGTCCAAACTTACATTTGCAAGCAGTTTTTTTTTTGGGGCTGGGCTGTAGCCTATGAAGCACCGACACTCTCCCGGAAACCACGAGTCGGCTTTGACACGAGTTCGACATGCGACATGCTCTGACACGTTGCCGACACGCTGGGACACGTTGGAACATATTTGGACACGTTGTCGACACGCTGGGACACGTTGCTGACTTGCTGGACGACACGCCGGGACACGTTCCCGACACGCTGAGACACGTAAAAAGGAATTTTTTTTTTTTTTTTACTTTTTTTTATTTTTTTTTCTTATGTAATTATGATTCTGCCTTATTTATGATTTTTAATTTTAAAGTGTGAATTTTGTTTTATATGGTCAATTTTCTTAATTTCATGTTAAGAATGCTCTAATAATGTATTTTATGGAAAAAAAAACTATTTTATTTCATTAATATATATATATATTTAAATATATATTATATATTTTAACATATATTATATATTATGCGTATCCTAGCGTGTAGTATCTTAGTTTTTGAAAAATCGCGTGTCGCGTGTCGTGTCAAAACACGTATTACGTGTCGAGTCCGTGCTTCATAGGCTGTAGCCTTGCTCAGCCCGGGCCCAGATCCGCCTTTGGGAAGAATTTTTGTGCATAAATAAGTTACCTTTAACAATTCATACCTACGCATCAGTTATCTGTCGAAGAGGAGAACCACCACCAATTGAAGCGTATCCTTCCTTGCTCTTAGGAGCTCTGGTATTATATATGAATTGTGCTAGAGGCTTTTGAAGAAAACGGAATAATCTTGGCAGTCAAATGATATCATGTACCATTTCGAAAAGTAGGGCATCAACATAGAAAACAACACTGTAAGGGCGTATATCTCAACAAAAGTTTAGAAAAAAGAAAAAAACACTGATTCTGTCTTGACATAGAGTATGAACTGCAAATAACATACTGAAGAAACTGATATGATAAAAGCATTCTCACAATATATGCCACAAAGAAAATAAGAGAGCATATCATTTCCCAAAATAAATGAACTTGTGTTGACGATGTGGTATTTGATCTAATAAGGGTAATGGGTAAAAGAAGAATCATCCATACTGTAGGTATCATATTAATCTGGACTCACAAGGATCGAATGGAGGGAACCTTGGGATTGACTAAGGGTCATTCAAGTCAAGTGTATGCATAGGCACAAGACCCAGAGCACATGATCCATAAAAGGCTTGCCCCTTTCAAACCGCTTATATACAACTAACTATTAGAAATAAATAATTATTTAATAACTAATCCTAATCCTAATCCTACTAATACTACGAAAATAAATACTTAAATAATACAACAAAATAATAATGGTGGTGGGCCCCAATTATGTGCCTACATCATTCCCGCCATCTTTGAAAGAGCTTGTCATCGAGCTCGACTATGGTGGCGTCCATGCCAGCAAAATAAATATTTCGAATAATTTATGTGCTTCAAAGCCAGCTCAAAATATCTTCTGGTTTTAGTAACCAAATTAATTCAGCACATACCAATTAAATATTTAGAGTAACTCTAAAATCTTCCACCTTGCTCCTTAAATTAATTTTATTTGTAGACTTGGGGTGACATAAACTATACGTCAAAAGGCTCCTAAAAATATCTCACACGCAATTTTAGAGAGAGAAATACTCTTTTCTATTTCAAAATTGAAGTCTACATCAAATGAGGCTTACATGGGGTATATAAAGGAGAGTAGTAGCTTAGGCTCTAAGATAAGGCCCTAATTACAAATATGTCATTTCTACTCCTTGCCTCTAAATACTAAAGTAAAACAAAGGAAAATATAACAACAAAATAAAAGGAAATTAACAAAAGAAAATAAAATGCAATAAAATCCTAAAATGGGGCCTATTTCCATCACTGGGACCTTGAAAAGTAATTCAACCATCAAATTTTTATATAATATACTCCTATATGTGTTGTACCGTATCTTTACATGGGGCTGATATATACCAAGTCTTACTTAAGTCTATGGTGTACCATATATCATAAGGAGCTAAGATTGTTGAATCTAAAATTGGGTGGAAAACCCACATCCTTAATTCCCTACCTTTGTCGCATACTTTATCAAATAAGAATCCTCAAAACATGGAGCTTATTTTTCATCCAGTTTTTACTCCACCTTTTTCTCCATGTCTTCTCCTTTTGTCTACCTCAAACATGTATATAAGGTGAGGCATGAAGGATAGTATCAACACACCAAATGTGAGAGAAACATTGAAGAGTAAGAAGAAGAAGAGAATTAGAGTGAGAAAGAGAGTTCATTTGGAGTTTTGAGTATACACATTTGTGTAGAAAAATAAACATTGTGTTTTTTATTTGGAGTGTATTTGTGAGAGTCCCTTTTGTAACTCATTTGCAATAGTGAATTGATCCGAGTGTCAGTGGACGTAGTCAAATTAGTGAACCACTTAAAACATTGTGTCTTCTCCTCTATGTGTGTCTTTCTACTCATTATACTTTTATTGTGAGTGTGCGATATTAGTATTTGGGATCATAATCAATATCATTTGTTGACACGTTTTCGCACAACAAATTAGTATCAGATCCAAGGTCCTCTGATCTAGGCATTTGGAATTTTTTCGTTGAAAAATTACCATTATCTAGTACTATTCACCCGGTACTATTCATATGATTACTATTCACAGCTCGGAAACATTTCTAAATTTGGAATTTTTTCATCTACATTTTTTTTGTGACTCTGATCGTTTGAAAAATGGGAACCACAAAATTTGACGTAGAAAAATTCAATGGGCAAAGAAACTTCAGCATGTGGCTATGTGAAGTTACAGATGTCTTAGTTCAACAAGAGCTGGAGATTGCTCTTGGAGATATGCCAAAAGACATGAAAGAAGATGACTGGAAAATAATCAAACGCAAGGCTTGTGGTCATATTAAAAAATATCCTTATATGCGCGAGACCGTGGCATAGAAATTATGGAAACCACTGAAGGACAAGTACATGATAAAGAGCATTGAAAATCGACTCTATTTGAAGAAGAAGCTCTTCCGGTTCCAGTACGCAAAAGGTATTTCTATGTCTGAGCATTTGGACAAATTTGACAAGATTATTATTGATTTGCAAAATTATGATGTTGAAATTGACGATAAGGATAAAGCACTTTTAGTGGTAAATTATCTTACTAGATTCGTATGAACATCTCATCACCACGCTATTGTATGGAAAGGAGGAAATAAAATATGTTGACGTCTCGAATACCTTAGTGAATAATGAGGTTCGTAAAAAGGATAAGGAGATTTATAGAGACTCAACATCTAAAGCACTGACAGTTCGTGGAAGAACAAATGATAGGAGGAATGGTAGCCATGGAAGATCTCAATCTAAATCGAGAGTTGGAGCATCAACTTCGCGTAGGAGAATTTCTGCCTAAGATGAGTGTGCCTTCTTTTATCACCAGAAAGTGCATTGGAAGAAAGATTGTCTTAAGTAAAAGAAGGACACGAAGAACCCTACTGCAAACATTGTGTGAGAGTGCAGCTACAGCGGAAATATTGCGACTTCTCAAATAAAAAACCAATTTTAATTAAACCCAAATTTTAGTTAAAACCCTAAGACATGCATATAGATGATTTATCAAATAAAATATAGCATGCAGGATAAAAATAAATAATTGTAGGAAAAATCCCCCAAAGGGGCAAAACCTTTTATTTTCACTATAATTTGTAAGAAAACGGCTTACAATCGGATTACAATGAAAATACAGTGACTAAGAATTACCCTCAGGTATCGAATTCTGTAGTCGGCGGCTGGAAATATCCCTTTCCAGGAGGGCAGCAATGAATCCACACGCAGCGAACCCACATGAACCTCAGTCCAATCAACAAAGGAAGAACCGCAGCACTCCTCAATGACACGAAGCCATGAAACTTTGTAGAGACTCCCTCAGCAATGACACGCAGCCCTCGGTTGCAAAGATCTCTCCACAAAGATGAACAACAACAAAGTTTGTGTTATAGGGTTCCAAAAGATTCACAAAAGTAATTGGGATATTTGGTGTGAATCAAAAAGAGTCTTGGGACTCAAAAAGGTGAAGACTTAGAGTATTTAGGACTCTGAAAATCATCTTTAAAAGTCTTCGAAAACAACTCCCCGAAGTTGGCTTAAATAAGAAAACTTTGAGCCTAAAAAATCTGCAGCGAATCTGGCCGAATTTATCCCAGGCGGACCGGTCCGGCTTGGAGGCGGATCGGTCTGACCTCGGATCGGTTCTTTTAAAAATTGGCTTCTTCGGTTCGCTTTCGGTCCGGGGTTTACTGGATCTACAGCAAGCGGATCGGTCCGGTTGAGGGGCGGACCGGTCCGGTAGGGGGCGAACCGGTCCGGTTTTCCCAGAAAAATAAAATCTTTTTAAAAGCCTCATTTTGCTTTAAAAAACATTTTATAAAAATTTCCCAATACTAAATATGAACTTTAAGGAACGTAAAAACAAAATTTTACCAAGTTCATTCTTGCAGAGGCTATGATGTTGAAGACTCTTTGATATTCGGATCCATTGATGTAGATGTGATCTTGAGATTCTTCAACGGTGTAACGGCGTACGACATACAAATTGATAATGGACAAAAATGTCCTTACATTGTGGAATAGTCAAAGTGCTGAAAGACGTTCGGTATGTACCGGGCCTGAAGAAAATTCTTATCTCACTTGGCTCTTTGGCAGCTAAGGGTCATGAGATCACACTAAAAAGCGATATTCTGAAAGTCTCACATGGATCCCTAGTTGTGATGAAGGGTACAAAGAAGATTAACTTGTATTTTCTCCTTGGAAATACAGTTACATGAGCGGTAGCCTCTCAGAAAGTTCAGAGAAGGCTGCATCTGATGCTACCAGATTATGACATGTGCGGTGCGCTTGGGACATTCAGGAGAGAAGGCTTTACAGGGATTAGTGAAGCAAGGACTATTGAAAGGTGCTAAGACATGCAATCTTGTATTTTATAAACATTGTGTTCTGGGCAAGCAGACAAGAGTAAAGTTTGGCACAACAGTACATCGTACGAAGGGAACTCTTGATTATGTTCACATAGATGTTTGGGGACCTACCAAAGTTTAATCTTTGGAAGATAAGCATTATTTTGTGTCTTTTGTGAATGACTTCTCCAGGTGTACACCATGCGACATAAGGTTGAAGTTTCAAGATTTTCTTGAAGTGGAAGAAGATGATAGAGACCCAGATTGGCTGAAAAATTCGAAGACTAAGGTCAGACAATAACGGGGAGTAAAAGTCAAATCCATTCTTGCAAGTATGCCAGGACGAAGGGATAGTCCGATAGTGCGACACTTCACAGTCAGAGACGCATCGTAACAAAATGGAGTGGCCGAATGTATGAATTAAACTTTTCTAGAAAATGTGCGATGTGTGTTGTCCAATACTGGTTTGGGCAAGGCATTTTGGGCTGAAGATGTTACATATGCATATCACCTCATTAATAGGTTGCCTACAGCTGCGAATGAGGGTTTAATCACCCGTGGAGGTATGGTCGGGAAACCTGCTATAAAGTATGATTATTTACGTCTTTTTGGCTCCCCTGCATATTTTCATGTTAGAGAAAGCAAGTTGGATCCTAGAGCTAAGAAAGCCACATTCCTAGACTTTAGTAATGGAGTGAAGGGGTATAAACTTTGGTGCCCCAAAACAAAAAAGATCATAATATAAGGGATGTTACATTCGATGAATCTTCAATGTTGAAGAGTTTTCCCAGGGAGAGAAAAACCAAAGAAGTTTCACAACAGGTGGAGCACGAGGCTCCAATTATTCCAGCCAGGCTTGTCACAAATTCAGAAGATGATGGGACAAGTACAAATGAGAAATAGACTAGAAAAGGAAGCCTTGATGAATTACTACTGACATGGTGGCATATGCACTACCCATGGTTGAAGATGACATCCCATCTACTTACAGAGAAGCCAAAAGAAGCTCAAAAAGTGTAGATTGGAAGAAGGTGATGGACGAGGAGATGCAGTATCTTAATACAAACCAGACTTGGGAGGTAGTCCAACTTCCAAAAGAGAAGAAATACATTGGGTGCAAATGGGTATACGCCAAGAAAGAAGGCTCCTCAAAGAAGATAGTGTGAGATTCAAGGCCCGATTGGTGGTGAAATGTTACGCGCAGAAAGAAGGAATCGATTATAATGAGGTATTTTCCCCGATTGTTAAGAATGATTCCATTTTTATTTTGCTAGCAGTGGTTGCACAGTTTGATCTCAAGTTGGCACAACTTGATGTGAAAAATGCATTCTTACATGGAGATTTGGAAGAGGAAATTTACATGACTCAGCCAGAGGGTACAAGATTGATGGTAAATAGAATTGGGTTTACAAACTAAGAAAGTCGCTATATGAGTTGAAGCAAAGTCTAAGACAGTGGTACAAGAGATTTGATCAGTTTATGTTTGGGTAACAGTACACAAGGAGTCACTATGATCATTTTGTGTATTTTTGTAAACTTCGTGATGGATCCTTTATTTATTTTCTCTTATACGTTGATGATATGTTGATTGCTTCTAAGAGAAAGTTGGAGATTGAAAAATTTTAAATTTAGTTAAGTTGTGAATTGGAGATGAAGGATCTTGGCGAGGCGAGAAAAATACTTGGCATGGAGATTAGCAGAGATCCTTCCAGAGGCATTGTTTGTTTATCACAAAAAATAGTATTTGAAGAAGGTATTACAACATTTTTGTATGGATTCTAAAACAAAACTTGTAAGTACTCTGTTGGCCCCTCACTTCAAGCTAAGTTCCATGGAATCTCCATAGACAGATGAGGAACATTTAGCGAGGGCTCATGTTCCCTATGCTAATGCAGTGGGAAGTTTGATGTATTCAATGGTGTGTACGAGGTCCGATATTTCACAAGCTATTAGTATGGTGAGTAGGTAAATGCATGATCCTGGAAAAATGCACTGGCAAGCTGTGAAATGGATTTTACGGTACATCCATAGTACTGTTCATGTTGGTTTTAAATTTGAGAAGGATTCACGTGCTCGTCAGCATATGTTTAGATATGTGATTTCAAATTACGTCGGTAATTTGGATAAACGTCGGTCCACCATTGGTTATATGTTTACACTTGCTGGAGGACCGGTCTATTGAAGGTCTATGCTACAGTCTACGGTTGTTGTGTCTACTATAGAGGCAGAGTACATGGCAGCAACATAGGCTGTTAAGGAGGCTATTTGGCTTCATGAGTTAATTGCAGACTTGAGAATCGTTCAGGATTACGTGGATGTCTTTTGTGATAGTCAGAGCGCCATCCACTTAGCGAAGAACCAAGTTCATCATTCACGGACAAATCATATCGACGTTCGTTTTCACTTCGTTAGGGAAATTTTAGATGAGGGGACTATTCTCCTCAAGAAGAATGGAATTGCGAATAATCCCGCAGATACGCCGACGAAGGTTGTTACTAGGATCAAGTTTGAACACTATTTAAAATTGATCAATATACTTCGGATTTGAACACCTTCGGGTGTATGGCTCTTTCGAGTTCATTTGGAGGCAACTCAAATCGTTCACTTATTTGGATAGTATGGTATTAATTTTTAGATATCTCACCAGGGTGGAGATTGTTACTATTTCGATGCTTGTTAAAGCGGTCAGATTCTTGTTGGCAAAAATTTTCATATTTGCCAAAGGTGGAGTTTGTTGAATATGAAAGTGGGTGGAAAACCCACATCCTTAATTCCCTACCTTTGTCTTATACTTTATCAAAAAAGAATCCTCAAAATATGGAGCTCATTTTTCATCCGATTTTTATGCCACCTTTTGCTCCAGGTCTTCTCCTCTTGTCTATCTCAAACATATATATAGGGGGAGGCATGGAGGATGGTATCAACACACCAAATGTGAGATAAACATTGAAGAGTAAGAAGAAGAAGAAGAAGAAGAAGAAGAAGAAGAGAATTATAGTGAGAAAGAGAGTTAATTTGGAGTGTATTTGTGAGAGTCCCTTTTGTAACTCATTTTCAATAGTGAATTGATCTGAGTGTAGGTGGACATAGCCAAATTGGTGAACCACTTAAAGCATTATGTCTTCTCCTCTGTGTGTGTGTCTTTCTACTCATTATACAGAGGTGTCTTTTAACTCATTATACTTTTATTATGAGTGTGTCATATTATTATTTGGGATCATAGTTAATATCATTTCTTGACACGTTTCAGCACAACATATGCACCATACCATACATCTCTTAAGATTAATATTCAAAGTAACCTTCGGCCCCCCAACCTTCCAAAATAACTTCAATCCCAATTATGATGTGATTCACCAAATTTTCACATTGGATGAGAAGCACATGATTAATTTTCTCGTCGTTACGAGTTATAACCCAACATAACCCTTCTATTCTTTTTCCAGACACTAACTTCTTCACTATTGTCCACAGCGTGTAACACTTTTGAATGATTCAAAACTCCTTGCTCATCTGATACAACCCAAGCAATGTGACATACATTTTTCCGCGAAGTTCTTGGTCAGTCGTGGCATCTTTGTTCTACCATAAAGACTCGCTAATGATTCAAATCGTCTTCACCCTTCACCCTCTGCCCTAGAATCTCGATGATCACCATCATCTAGCTGGCATCCATATAGATCGCGATCATCACCTTGCTCTATGTTTTCTTTAACAAGGATTCTTACTCATTCATTTAATATTGCTCACTAGCGCTCATCGCGTCGTGTCTGCATTGTGTCCTCGCCTTGTTCTGCTACAGAAACTTCTCCTTAATTGCAAAATCTACTCCAAGTAAAATCGTCCTTCGCAAGCCCATTATGGATTTGATCTGTTTTTCGTTGCATCCAGCATCTTCTCGGTTGTAATTTCCTTAATGATCATGAAATCACCTATCGTTCCTTATGCAAACTTCTCGGCCATATATCTTCTGCTAAAAAATCATCATCCTTGTAGTGGTGGCTCCAGCCAGGACTTACTTTGCGGTGACCTCTTCTTCCTCAGTTGCGATTGTCTTTTCAATCATTGAGATGACAACTGAACAGGCTATAGGAATCTTTCTATAGCTAGTGATGGTTCCTTTTTGAAGGGGCTAGAGGTGATGTTGAGTTTCTATCGCTAGTAGTAATTTCTAGTACATCCTGGTGATAGGATCGGCGGGGCGGTAACCATGTTTAAAAAGGCGAGAGGCGAGGCGAGGCGAGGCGTTTTGGTCGAGGCGAGGCTTGGCGTAAGTCTTGAGGCGCTTGAGGCATAAGCCTCACCAAAAAGAAAAAAAAATATAAAAAGTCTAATAAATTCACAAAAAAATAATCCAATACATTAAATGATGCAAAAGGGTCCATAATCATTTAATCCATCAACCGATCAAACTTAAAGTTCACAAAAAAAATTATTACAAAGAAAACGACAATTTTATTGAATAAAAACTAAAAAAAACAGAATTAAAAAAAAAACTAAAACAGTATAAAAAAAACTAAAACTAAAACAACAATTTTTTACAAAACCGTATAAGATTTTTTACAAAAAATTAAAAATAAAATAGTTTTTTACAAAACATATTTTTTACAATGAAAACAACAATTTTATTGAATAAAAACTAAAAAAAAATAGTATTAAAAAAAACTAAAACAGTATAAAAATAACTAAAAGTAAAACAACAGTTTTTTAAAAAAACGTATAAGATTTTTTACAAAAAATTAAAAATAAAACAGTTATTTTACAAAAAAACAAAGTTTTTACAAAAAAAAATAAATAAATAAAACTAAAAAACAGTTTTCGTATAAAAAGTAAAACTAAAATCTAAACTAAAACACTGAATAAAAACTAAACAAAAAAAAAAGGTTTCGTATAATACCGTATAAGATCGAAGGCCTGACTTCAAGAAAAGAAGGAGATCAGAGCAGATTGAAAGCCTGAATAGTGGATTGAAGACCTGAACAGGAGATCGAAGCAGGTTTCTAACCAGAACGAAGACCGGACGTATTTTTTTAAACCTAGGGCTTAATGTTTTCTAACTTCGGTTTCGTATAGGATAAGTTTTTAACCCACGTTTTTTTTAAGTATCCTGTCTTTTTTATTTTTTTACGACGAGTAGAAGAGGCGTGCGCCTCGCCGCTGGCGGAATGCCTTGAGGCGTTGTGCCTCACATATAAAATGCGTAAGCCTCTATTTTTGGTCATGAGGCTTAAGCCTCGAGGCTATTTTCCTTCGCCTCGGGCGCCTTTTTAAACATTGCTCCCACATCATGGCCAAAATGTAGTGAACAGATGTAAGAATAAAGGTTCCATATTTTCAACCTTTTGTTTGCGCGTGTGTGTGTGAGGAGGAATACACCAAGCACTCACTCTCTTTTAAAATCAACACTCAAATACTTGAACTTTCGAGGGAATGCTCATTTCCTAATCGTATTATAAGGCTAAAAAGGGATTGAAGGAGAATCCCACAATGACTCAAAGAAGGATTGGCAAAGAAGAACAAAATCATTTGTCAATTTTTTGTTTATAAGGAGTAGGTTGACACCATCGATTGAAGAAAACAAACAATTTTCTCTAATTCTCCATCATTCAAATTTCTTCTAAAGAAAAGAGTTCAATAACACCTACGAGAAAGACACAGAGTATGAAATGGTTCATTCCGAAACCAAGATTCTTCCTATAAACTAATGGACTTACCCCATCCCAACACCATTTATAAATGACCAAGTAAAAAAGATATATTGCAAGAAATATATTTCGATAAATTTAGATGACCCCTTCATTATACCTTTAAATCCCATGGTTTGGACCTTAAATTTACCTCTAGTAACCAAGAACCAAGATGAGCCTTTTGTTCAAAAGGAAACCTCCACAATTTACAACCAATAGCACCTGTGAGAAAAATAAGAGGTAAACATCTTACATGACCAAGGAAAGAAAAATATAACCTAAGAAACATATTTCTACGAATTTTAAGAAGATTCTGTCATTACACCTGGAAGTCCCATACTTTCGGGAAATCTCCACAACCGTTTACCTATGAGGCCTTATTTCTTCATTGCCTTTGATATAATTCCCTAATTAATTAGATGATTTTAATACCCTAACCATTACCATCTCAAAGGAAATTGTGCATTAATTACGGAATCTTAACCTCTTAACGGAATTTTGAAGTTGGGCGTGAAATAATTTGATATACTACTCAAAACCACCTAACCAAATGTTAATATTCTATCTAGTCTCTTCCAGACTATCAAGTACTAAGGCCCAAAACTCCAAAGAGAAACGGTTCCCTTCCAAAAGATAAGACCTATATAATTCAACGGCCACTCCTCTTAACCATCATATCCACAACTCCACCACATATTAATACTCAAAAGCACCACCTCAAGGCCCTATATTCTACCAAAAAACTCTATTTCCTATTGAAATTCACAGACAAAATTGATATCATCCACAATCGTAAAGTGAGAAATCACAACTTCCTCATGTCTATTAAACCGCTCACTTCTTGCTCATGTGCCCTCTCCAACAATCTATTCAACACATCTCTAACTACTGTAAACAAAGAAAGGATATTATATCATGTCCTACATATCCTCCATGCATTTGGAAAAAACTTTTTGTCCAACACAAAATCAAAACAACCCCTCCGTCCAAAAGATCACATCACTTTTACAGCTTCAACTTTTGTTTTATATGATTTATACTACTACATTGCTTCGTTTTCTATGATCACCATTCAAAAAATATCTATTTAGCATGGACACGAACATGCGTGTCGCGTCCGACACGACATGGACACGTCGACACAACAATTCTAAAAAATTACGACACGACACGGTGGGGACACAGCATCAAATAAATACTTCTTTAAAATTATGTTTATATAAAAAAAATATGAAATGTGACATTAATACTAATCTCATACTAAGAAGAACATTAAACATATAAGCATTAAGAGTACTAAATCCATTCTAAAAATTAAACATCAGAATAATACTAAATCCCATACTAATCACAATCAAAATGCAAAGAATCATATATAAACCATGCATAACATTAGTCTTAAATCCATACTAAACATCAAACTTCAATCCATACTACTAGTAACAACGGAAATGCATAAAATCCATACTAGCAGCAGTGCTATTCGTTCCCTGAACTAGTAGCCCCACTTTCTATTCCTAAAAAAATATAATATGTATAAATAGTTCTCTGTAAACAGAATCTATACAAACAAATAGAGATTATATAAAATTCATAAAACAGATAATATAAACAGAGATTAAACAAAGACAAACATAATGTTAAAAATAGAGATTAAACAGATGAGAGAAAGAATAGAAAAAAAACAGAGGAAAAAAAATAAAAGTTGCTTGGTTTTTAAGTAAGCAGAATTATATAAAAAAATAGGGATTAAATAGAATTTATATACACGGAGAATATAAACAGAGATTAAACAAAGACAAACAGCTAGTGTTAAACAGAGATTAAACAGATGAGAAAAAGAAAAGATAAAAAAGTGTTAAACAGAAGAAAAAAATAAAAATAAAAACTGCTCATATTTTTTTTTTTAGTAACAAAAGCACAAGTAATATGATATTTCTGGTGTGGCAGCAAAAGCAGAAGTAATATATTTGGTAGAAAAAGCAGAAGTAATGGTGTGGTAGCAAAAGCAGAAGTGCAAAAATGAAAAAAAAACTTACCGACAGAGATCAGAGTGAAGAAGACTTCCGCTGGTCAATTTTTCTTTTTAGTTTAACACGTGGAGTGTAGGACACGTGCCCAAGTCATATCCAAAGCGTGTTTGTGTCCTTAGAGTGTCCGACACTCGTACGGGGCCTTCGGGGAAGTGTCCGTGACATAAAATATTTCACAGCCTTGCAAAGGCCCCATGTGACTATTATGGTTTCATCCCACAACTCCCTCAATCTCGAATAAAACAATTATTGACAACTTATACATACTTGTCACCAGAATGATGGACCTAAAGGCTCAATTTCAAAGAACTCACTATTCTGGAATTAAGAAGATATGTTTTATTAGTTCACACATTAACCACTCCATTATTGATATTTTATGTGGGAAACTACTTTAACAATCTCTCTAAACAATCCTGAAATGTTTCCATAGTGAATTCTCTCTCACAAGGTCATTTTTCAGACCCAACTCTAAACACATTATAGTCACTATCGATATACTACCCAGGAATACACAAATCAAATAACTCCGCAATCTCCACCCAAAAGATCTCCTCTCCCTATAACGATCTGGTTCATAAACTTCCAGTAACCACTCATTATCCCCTATTAAGGCTTAATACATACTAAAGCTAAACTTTCCCAATAAAAAATCCAATACCTCTGCTAGTTTAACATTCCACATAGGGGCGGCAAAATGGACCCAAACAGTACCGTCCACCCATTTCTATCTGCAATGGTTGAGAATGGGCACTATCATATTTATTTCGGGTGGTTAGAATATGGGTCACTAAAAACTCACAGGTTATTACCAGGCTTAGGCGGGTTGAGAAATAACCCGCTGTCCTTCCTACTCATATAAGCTAGGGATCTATAATTAAAAAAATTTAATGAGAAAATGGGTCGGCGGTTAATTCGACCCAAATCTGACCCGCGACAACCATTAACCCGCTGCTAACCCTCCCATATATGACCCTAACCCGTTACTGACCCAACCAAATCTGCCCACAGCCGCCCATTTGCCAACCCTATTTCCACGCAATCAAAATACCCCGCATACCAACCACTGATGGCAAAAAACTCATCCTTGAACATATATTCCCAAATGCGACTCATCAACCATCTTTGTACCTCTTTTCACTTGTTCTTTTGAAGAATAATTATGTCTGAATTCTTTCTCTAATGTGTATCTCTAATAACATGAGGCTATAGACAATGATATATGGATTATTATAGTGGATGCTAAATGCACTAGATCTGAAAGATTGGGTCTACAGGAAAATTTGAAATGTATAACAAATACTTGTGATGGGCCTTGGTGGTGTGGGAGGTAATTTCAATACGGTGGATGCTCTTTAAAGAAAGAATTTGTGGTAATAAAGTTAATACTGGTGATATGATGGACTTTAATCAGTCTTGCTCTGAATGTAGTTTGTTAGATCTGGGTTATACTAGTAATAAGTCTACATGGACACATAATCATTTAAGGGGAAGAGAATTGATTGGTTTTGGGGGATTCCGACTAGCCTATATCACACACTGTGAGTCATCTTAACAGAATCGAATCTGACCACTCCCCCCTCCTAAATTCGATCAGCACAATTCTAGATGGGATAAAAGTCCATTGTATATTTCAGAATATATGGACTTCTCGTGATAAAGTTAAAGTTGTTCAACAAAGTTTGCTTACTCCTCTTAATGGTAGGTTGTGCACTAAATTGAAGAGAATCAAGATTCTGCTTAAGCAATGGAATAAAGACACTTGTAAAAATTCTTTCTAAGATATATAGCATGCAGAGGACTTGGCTCTTAGTAAGAAGAAACTCTTCCATGATGATACATAATTGCACAGAGAGAAACTCCACTTTGCTAAACCTACTTTTAACAACTAAACCTACTTTTAACAAAAACCTTAGACAAGAAGAAAAGGAATTGTGGAGACAGATCTAAAACTAAGTGGATCAAAGAGGGGGATAGGAACATGAGGTTTTTACATACTACTCTCTCCATCCCAAATTAAGAGTCCATGTTTTTATTTTGTATAGAGGATACACTTGATTAAAGATCAAGTTTAACTCTTGTTCACCAACATGGAATTTGGTTCATTAATTATGTTAAAAAATGAAAAATGGACCCTTAATTTGGGACTGCCCAAAAAAGAATAACGGACTCTTAATTTGGGATGGAAGGAGTATTACTAATGTAAAAAGAAGAACGTTCATTATTCATAGAATCCAGAATATTATAGGAAATTAGGTTGATAGTCCTAGTGACATATCTGAAGCAACTTTAGAGTATTTCCAAAATCAATTGGGAATTATTTACCAGTGTGGGAAGGGATAAATTCTTAATTACAGACCTAAGTTGATTAATGAAGCTGAGAATGATGTATTAATTACAATGCCTGGAGATGAGGAGATTACAGAGACTATGCTTAGCATGGATACAACCAGTGCAGTAGGGCCTGATGGCTTCACAGGTCAACTCTACAGGCAATGATGGGAGATAATTGCAATGATGTTACAGTTGCAATTAAAGCATGTTTTAATAGTTCCCCCATGCCTAGTCTAGATCAGTTACATGCACTTTAATTTCTCTTATCCCTATAGTTAATAATCCCAACTATTTCAATGATGAAGGTACATAAACGACCCTTCAACTGACTTTATTCATACATTAGTGGTCCCCCCCCTAACACCACAAACCACAGGCCGAATCTCTAGAGGATTCCAGCTGGCTTTGCACGAGCCTATTCTTCGCACGTTGCATGGGTAAGGATCGTCTGTATACCATCATCATTGATGGAGGAGCAAGTAACAATCTAATTGCTCAGGAGATGGTTGATAAATTGGTCATCCCCACAGAGCTCACTTCCAAACCATGTATCGTTTGGCTTGGCAATAACGGGTCCATTGCTCCAATGCCAGTAGCGTCGTGTTTCTTTTTCCAACAGTGCTTACGCGGATGTGGTTCTGTGCAAAATTGTTGAGATGAGAGTGTGTTACTTACTCCTCTGTTGTCCTTGGCAGTATGATCATTCGAGCATGCGAACACCTATACTTTTCAGCATTAAGGGAAGCAGTTTTAGTTACGGTCGATGGGTGAAATCTGCCCGGCTTGCCCCTATGCTTTCATCATTTTCCATGAGGACTTGACAAATGAAACCTCATATGTCGGTCTCTTTTACGTGCTCATCAGCCCCATCAGTACTCCCGAGACAGATGTTCCCTCGGTGATTCAGAACCTTTTGGAATCATATGCCGACGTCTACACCCCACCAAACGAGCTACCCCCGCTTCATAATATACAACATGCCATTGTCTCGGGAGCTTCCCTACCTAATTTACCACATTATCTCATGTCCCCCACAGAGCATGAGGAGTTATATTGATAGACTTGTGTCATCGGAGACTTATTCCAGAGAACATGTCTCCGTGTGTCATCCCATCTTTGGTCACCCCAAAAAAAGGACGTGAGTTGGCACATGTATGTGGGAAGTCGTGCGATCAATAATATCACCGTTAAGTATCTTTTTCCATTTCTAGGCTCAAGGACTAGACCATGACCCGAGTCTTTTCTAAGTTGGGCTTGAAAAGCGACTATCACCGGATCAGGATGCAACCTGGAGATGAGTGGAAGACCACCTTCAAGACGAAGGATGGGTTATATGAGTGGACAGTGATGCCCTTTGGGTTGTCTAATACTACCTCCACATTTATGCTAGTTACGACTCAGATTCTCTGCCTAGTCATAGGCAAATTTGTGGTAGTGTATTTTGACAACATCCTCATTTGTAACCTGCCCGAGGAGAAGCATTTAGATCACGTCACCCAAATCCTAATCATTGTTCGGTTTTTTAAACTATTGGTTCGGTTCCGATTCCAAAAAATACAAAACTGATATTTTTGGTTCGGTTCTTGGTTCCACTGTAAATCCAACCCAGATCGATCCGCTACCCAAACCGATCTGAACCGATATAGTATATTTTATCAAATATGTAAATCTATATGTATATAACACTTGTAATTTATATTTTTGGGATTATTTGATTTTTTAACTTATGTCATTAAAGATCAAAATTATATTTGACCTTAAAAAAATTATTTTTGAAATACATTAATCATAAGATTTCACTAAGTTTTAAATAAGTATTGGGAACCGAAAACCGATCCGAACCAATCCAGGAACCATTGGCTCGGTTTGGTTCGGTTCTACACAACTATCGGTTCGGTTCCGATTCCAAAAGTTTAGAACCGACCTAGCTCGGTTCGATTCTCGGATTAGTATCAAAATGAACTGTGTGTACCCCTATGCCTTGGTCTCCTTAAGTAGTCAGGTGTTTTGTTTTGAGTGAGGTCCGGGCTCTCTAACCAATGGATATCCATTTTTACCCCACCTACGCTGCTTGTCATCAGAACCCGATGCTTCAGGTGACTACTGGCTTCGAGGCACCACCCTGTATATTCCCTCTTCCTCCCTATGGAAGAAGATTATTGCGGAGATCCAGTCACTCCATGCTACGTAGTCGATTTTACTTCCCTACTATGAGGCGGGATACCAACGCCTACATTAACCGATGATAAGCATATTAGACGGCCAAGGCCAGCACTCTAATGCTGGCCTATACTCGCCCCTACCGATCCCAGATTAGCCATGGTAGGATGTTTCCATGGATTTCATTGTCGGGCACCCTTTCACTGCACGCGGGTATGATTCCATCTTTGTCGTAGTGGACCTCTTCTCAAAGATGTTGATCCCGTGCACCAGGATATCTGTCGCCTCCCATGTGGCCACTCTTTATTTTGAGGAGGACGTCCATCTTCATGGGATTCCTCACAATATCACCTCATACAAGGACGTCTATTTCACAGTTCATTTCTAGAATTCTATGGGATTTAGCCCGTTGCTCCTTGCAATTGTCCACCGCCTTTCATCCCTAGATAGACGACCAGACGAAGGATGTTAACTGGAGAGTGGGTGACCTTCTTCGATGCCACTAAGGCATTGGGACAAAGTAATCACTCAGACTGAGTTTGCGGTCAATCGCTCTACTGGCCTCCCTCCATTATTAGGTACCTCACCCACCATCCTATTGGATCTGGCTGAGCTCCAGCCTACTGTCCCAGTCATCCCAACTGTAGTTGAGCTTGCCGCCTGATTGACAGCCATACAGTCAAATGTTCACGCTCGCCTGCAGTTGGTCTACTCCTCTTATAAAGATCACGTAGACGAGAATCGTCATTTTGTGGCCTATCAACTGAGGGACCTTGTCATGATTTATCTACACAAAGCACGCAGGCAGCGAGCATAAGTTACAACTGCACTTCTTTGGTCCCTTCAAAATCATTCATAGTTGTGGGGGCAACGCGTACGAGGTTGACTTACCCACTACACATTCAATGTTGTGGATCTATCGCCATTTAGGGGTACATATCTTTCCCAAATCCCGTTACCCGCAGTTAAGGGCCATCATGTATGTTCGCATGTGGACCACATCGAGGGTGCCCTCACATCAAAGGACATTTCATCTTATTCCGAAAATTATACAAGCTATTTAGTTAGTTGGCATGGTCGTCCCGACGTGGAGGACTCCTGGGGTGACGACATGGATTTCTTTTGCCAATATACAGAGTACATAGTGAGTTCTCATGGGAGGGAGAGTGATGCAGGAGCATAGTAGTTGTGGTTTATTTTAGTCAATTGGTTATGTTGTCCTTTTTAGGTCCATTCTAGTTATTTAGCTTGACTAATAAGCTAACTCTCCCTTTAAATAGGCTTTAGTCCCCTCTTTTGTACTCACTCCTTACTTTAAGAATGTGAATATAGAGAGAGAATTACATTTCTTTTCATTATTTTGTTGTTGCTGTGTAGTTAGTATTAAATCTCTTAGGTTCATTAAATTACGCATCAAACCCAATCTCTCCTAATCTCTTTATTATCTCATATGGGTCAATGTGTTATACAACTTTTATATACTCCGATTGTATCCCAAATTATTTCTCATCTGAGCTATGTTGATGATGCCATTATGTTCACAACAGTCTCTGAAGAATCTGGTTAGGTTCATTAAATGCTATGAAGAGACCTCTAAGCATATGATTAACAAGGAAAAGAGTTGCATCTTGGTATCTAGCAGTACAGCTGGCCACAAATTGATAAAATTATTGACACAACAGGTCTTGGATGTCCTTTGTATATGGGAGGGGAGACTCAAAGCCTATTAGAGGAATTAATTGTCCAGAAAAGAAGGAAGTTAGAAAGATGCTTGGATGGATGGATGGAAAGTAGACTCCTATCTATCCCCTGGAGGAATGATCATTTTGATCAAACATGTTTACAGTCCATACTTATCCATATTGTTGTTTCTATAAAACCTCTCAAGCAAGTCATTTCCAATATTGAGGCCATCTTTGCTAATTTCTTGAGGGGAGAGAAAAAAGAGGGAAGGCACAATCACCATTGGTTAAAATGGAACAAGCTTTGTTATCCTCGTAAAGAAGGGGGTTTGGGGGCATTGAGAAGTTTGAAGATAAGGTCAGTGCTCTTGGTTGTAAGCTATGGGTGGGGTTTTAGAGAAGGGAATACTCTCTGGACTAAATATCTTACACAAAAGTATTATAGATTACAACATCTAGCACTGTACTGTGTTGTACTGTGTTGAAACCTGCTATCTAGAAGACTTCTCATATATGGAAAAGAATGATCAAAGTCACAAATGATGTTGGGAAAGATTTATGGTGGTGTACTGGTAGTAGGGACATCAAATTCTGATTGGAACCTTAGATAGCTAATGGTAGGCTTGATATAAGCGGAAACTAAACTGTGATGGATGTTGTTGATACCAAATTTATCCTGCTGACGTGGATTAATCACAAGAAGACACGTGTCAGTTTATGTGGCACCTACAGACATTTCTCCAATCACTTTGGCGACGAGGAACTCTGCTTCCCCGATTAACTCAGACGCTCCGATCAACAGGTGTACTCCGAGGAACTCCACTGCACCGAGGAACTCATGAGCACGGAGATACTCAGGCGGTCTGAGTTGCACCTCGTACAAAGCATTAATAGCGGGAAAACCAACAGATTGATTGCGCATTAAATACATACAGATGTACACGCCTAAGGGACAACTGTGTATTACCCTTTCACATGTACAACCTAAGAGCTATAAATACATTGTATCATCCTCATTATGAGGGGACCGTAATTTCTTGACAAATCTTGTAATCGAGAATTACCAAACACTCAGCAATAACAAAAATAGTGGACGTAGGCCATTCTTATAAGGCTGAACCACTTGAAAATTTCTTTGTCTCATTTAAATTTATCTGTGATTAAATAATTAGACACAATCTAATTTTTTACATCAACATATTGGCGTCGTCTGTGGGAAATCGATTGTTAGTATCATTTTTCCATCAAAACTAATTCATCACAAATGGCTGATAATCCAGAACCCAGCAATCGAAACGTTGGAAATCCCCTAAATCCATCTGCTCCGCCAAACGTTCCAAATCTGGCTGGAATAATGACAAATATGGGCTAGGTCCAGATAGCCATGCAAGAAACTATGCGATAACTCGTACAAACCCTTCATGGCGGTGCACCAACTCATTCAGGACATCCAGTGTTCAAAGAAACAGCCGTTTGCTTCATTCGCGTACTGGGCATACTGCTTCATATCGTACTGAGGAATATGATGATTTCTCTTATCAACCTGGGCAAACTTCATCAGTATGGGCCACAGATACTGAACAACGTATCACTCTCTCTCCATAAAGGACTAGTGCACTGGAAAGATTAAGTAGGTTTTCTCCTTTCGATCGATTAGGCCCTAAGAGGAACAAAAGTCCTCCTAAAGCTACGTCGAGGAGCTTTCGACGATCAACAGACTTAAGGGAAGGATCTGCCCAGTTGCAACCACTTGCTCGAGATAGATCCCAGGAAACCACATCAACACGATCAATTTCTCGAACCAAAAGGCTCGAGGAAGGAAATGACGCATGGAAAGGATCTATTCAGAGGTTGGAGGATAGATTAGGGGAAATGGCGAAGGCCAGTACCCCCCTACAATGAACTTTTATTCAAGGGACGCCTTTTGTCCAGGCTATTGTGTATTTTCCCACACCGTCAAATTTTAAAGCACCTATTGTGACCCCCAAATATGATGGAAAGACCGATCATATTCTTCATATAGAACAATATCAAGCTACCGCCGACATCTATGCTGTCCCGGATGAGATGAGATGCGGAGCATTCTCGGGAACTCTTACCGGATCTGCTCAAATATGGTACAATAATCTTCCTTGGGGTAAGATCTCAACTTTCTTTCAACTGGCCGAGTTATTCATTGGAAATTTCTATTTTAGGGCAAAACCAGTCAAACAAGTAGCACATTTGTTAACTGTTAGACAAAAAGCTGGTGATAGTACTAGAGATTATATAACTCGTTTTAATAACGAGAAACTCGAAGTCATAGATTATGAGGAAAAGACAACGATTACAGCCTTGATGAGTGGGCAGTTGCCCAACAAGTTGTATTACACTTTGGCCAAAGATCCACCCAGAACCATGTCAGAACTGATGGCAAAAGCGGCCAAAATCATGAATGCCGAGGAGGCTATGGCTGCGAAGAAGAATATGGATAAAGAAACCAAGGTGGAGGTTGCCAAAGCCAAAAAGAAAGAGCATAAGAATAATGATGGTGACAAACAATCCAAAATAGGTCGTCATGGGAGGTACTGATGAAATTTGATAATTACACTCCTTTGAAGGTAGACATAACCCACGTACTGCAAAAAATCAAGAACAGCAAGGAGTTAAACTGACCAAAGAAAATGAAGGCAGACCCTGACAGGAGGAATAAGGCAAAATATTACGAGTTTCACAAAGATCATGGCCATATGACCAAAAATTGCATAGCTCTTCAGAACGAGATCGAAACACTCATTAGACGAGGACAACTGACAAAATATGTTGATCGTAGAAATGAAAGAAGAAACAGCGACCGAACAAGAGAAAGGTTTAGATCTCCTCGTCAAGCAGAGGAGAACAAGAAAAGAGACCACGAAGATGATCCATAAGACAACCCCGATCTTCCCAAAAGACCAAGGCAACCAGAACGTGAGGTATTTTCAATACATTTTGGGTCGTTTGATTGTAATGTTATTACAGGTGGAGATGCAGGAGGAGGAGATCTTACCGTAGAAAGAAAGGCTTACCTCTGTGAGGCTCAAGCTTGCTCGTATATTCTACGAATAAATCTAGCTGAGGAGGATCACCCGATAAAGGTAAACAAAGAGAAATTGGTCATTGATTTTTCAAAGAACGACCTCGCAGGTGTCCTATATCCTCATGATGACCCATTGGTGATCAAAATGAGGATGAAAGAAGTGATGATTTCAAGGGTTCTAGTAGATAATGATAGCTCGACAAACATGTTCTACTCATGCTTCGACAGTTTAAACCTAAAGTTATCTCCACTGGAGCCTTATCACAGACCCCTCCTCGGTTTTGCTGGCGAGAAAGTTTTTCCACTTGGGATGATCAAGTTGGATATATTCATTGATACATGGCCTGCTTGTCGAACATAAAGAATACGCTTCTTCGTGATGGATAAGAATGTTCAGTCAGCCTACAACATCATTATGGGAAGGGTAGGATTGAAAAAGTTTGAGGCAGTACCATCCACGGTACATCAATGCCTAAAGTTTCCAACAAAATTTTAGAGTAGGAGTTGTGAAGGGTGATCAAAAAGTAGCTCGGGAATGCTATTATTCATCTGCCGAGCAGGAGGAGCTGGAGGAATCAAGGAAAAAGACTACTACCTATCAAGTGGATGAAGGTACAGAAATTGAAACACTGGATCCTAGAGATTAATCGCAACTCGTGAAAGGTCAGGTGGTGGAAGATACAGAAAACATCATTTCGGGACGATGAGCACCCTAAACGAACAACTCAAATAGGTTCGTCGCTGGATACCTCACTAAAACAGGAATTAATAACTTTCCTAAGAAGCAGAAAGAAAACTTTTGCGTGGAGTCATGAGGATATGCCCGGAATAGACCCAAATTTCCTATGTCACGAGCTCAACGTGAATAAGGAGATCTAACCAGTGAAGCAGAGAAGAGGAGGTCGAGAAGCTCCAGAAAGCTTGATTTATCGAAGATGTTAAATATCCAGACTGGTTAGCCAATGTGGTGATGGTAAAGAAGAAAAATAACAAATGGAGGATGTGTGTAGACTTCACCGACCTCAACAAAGCATGCCCAAAGGATCACTTTTTGTTGCCCCGTATTGATTAACTAGTTGATGCTACCTCGGGACATGAGATGCTAAGTTTCATGGATGCTTATTCTGGTTATAACCAGATTAAAATGAAACCTGAAGACAGGGAGAGTACTTCTTTCATTACTCCTAAGGGAACTTATTGTTATAATGTTATGCCTTTTGGTTTGAAAAATACAGGTGCGACATATCAGCGGCTAATGAATAAGGTCTTTGCAGAGAAAATCAATGGTAACATGGAAGTCTATGTCGATGATATGCTGACAAAGATCAAGAAAGCTGCTGACCATCTAGTTGACCTAGGCCAGACCTTTGATCAACTAGATAGATATCAAATGAAGCTAAACCCGACGAAGTGCATATTTGGAGTAAGAGAAGGCATGTTTCTCGGGTACATTGTCAATCAACGAGGCATTGAAGCAAATCCTAAAAAGATCAAAGCTCTATTAGGGCTGCGATCTCCAACAACGAAGAAAGAAGTGCAAAGTCTTACAGGACGAGTAGCAGCACTCAACAGATTTGTATCGCGAGCAACTGATAGATGTCTCCCATTATTCAAAACGCTCAGAAAGACTTTTGAGTGGAATGATGAATGTGAGAAGGCTTTTCAAGAGTTGAAGAAATATCTGGGAGCACCTCCACTGTTGTCCAGGCCGATGATGGGAGAAAAATTGTACTTGTATTTGGCAATATCGGAGAATGAAGTTAGATCGACATTGATCAGAGTGGAGAATGGAGTGCAAAAACTAATTTATTACACAAGTAAGGCCTTCAGAGGAGTAGAGATCAGATATCCAAAACTGGAAAAGTTAGCGCTGGCGCTGATTGAGGCGAGTAGGAGAATGAGGCCATACTTCCAGTCTCACACTATAGTCATATATATTGATATGCCGTTGAGGCAAGCCCTTCATAAACTAGAAAAATCAGGGAGATTGATGTACTGGGAAATAGAGCTTGGTTAATATGATATAATTTATGAACCCAGATCATCGCTTAAAGGGCAAGCAGTAGCAGATTTTATAGCAGAGTTCACCTATCCTGATACCCCCGAGGAGCAAAAGCTACTCACCGATCAACCTGTGGATGTTACAGGATCATCAAACATAAGCCCGGACCAACTTAGGTTGGTAAAAGGGCAAGTGGATGTTACAGGATCATCAAATTCGAGCCCAGACCAACTTAGGTTGGTAAAAGGGTAAGAAAAGATGATCAATGAACAACAAAAAACATCAGGATAAGGTGAAAGGAAGCAACAAATATTCCACCGAGGAACTTTGTAAGATCAAAAATTTGAAGACGAGTTACCTATATGGAGGCTATATGTAGATGGTTCATCTTGCACTACAGGCTGTAGGGCAGCGATCATTTTGAACAGCCCAGACGAGGTCGACATGGAGTACGCCCTACGCTTCCAATTCAAAGCTTTGAATAATGAAGCTGAGTATGAGGCCATAATTGCAGGTCTTAGTTTGGTAAAAACTATGGAGGCACAGCAGGTTATTGTATTCAGTGATTCTCAATTGATTGTAAATCAAATGTTGGGAACATATGCAGCCAAAGGAGAATTAATGATCAAGTATCATGCAAATGGGATGGAGTTGGTATCAGAATTTGTTGCTGTTCAGTTGGTCAGAATACCAAGAATGGAGAATGCGAGAGTAGACGCCCTAGCTCGATTAGCATCAGCTACTCGTACCGAGCTACGAATAACAATCTCAATTGAAGTGTTGGCTAGTCGAAGAATAGATGAAGATCTGATGATGAATTTTATTACCCTTGATTTAGGGCCGTCTTGGATGGATCCCATCAGGTCATATATTGAGGAGGGGGAATTACCGACCGACAAACCTGCAGCGAAGAAACTGAAGTTTAAAGCTGCTTGTTATGTATTGATTAATGGTGTTCTATATATACGAGGAATTATAGCAGGTTTACAAAGATGTGTGCATCCCACAAAGGTGAAGGATCTGATTGAAGAGGTCCATGAAGGGTCTTGTGGAGCCCATGTTACAGGCCGAACACTTTTGCAAAGAATGATGACTCAAGGATACTACTGGATGACGATGAGAGCTAATTGTATAGCCTATGCCAAGAAATGTGACAAGTGCCAGCGCTTCTCCTCCATTCGAAAAACTCCCCAAGCATTATTGACACCCATCACTTCCCCTTGGCCATTTTCCATGTGGGGAATAGATTTGGTCGGGCCATTGCCAACGACCAGAGGAAGATTTAAGTATCTCGTCGTCACAGTGGATTATTTTACTAAGTGGGTAGAGGTTGAGCCACTCATTGATATGACGTACGATAAGGTGTAACAATTTATTTGGAAGAACATCATTTATCGATATGGTCTTCCTCACGCCTTCATCACAGATCATGGAACTCAGTTCGACAATGAGGAATTCGTAGCCTATTGTCATCAGTCAAATATCTTGAAAACTCATTCAGCTCCAGGCCATCCCCGAAGCAATGGCCAAACTGAAGTGGCAAACAGAACGCTGCTAAATGGATTGAAGAAAAGACTGAATGACGTGAAAGAAAACTGGATCAACGAGCTGCACTCTGTACTGTGGGCATATCGAACTACTCCCCGAGCAGCAACAGGGGAATCTCCATGCATGCTAGCATTTGGGAGTGAAGCTGTTATACCTGCCGAGTTGGGTCTTCCAACACACAGAGTATTGAATTTCAATTCCCCTGTCAACGACTTAATGAGAATATTGGATTTGGACATGCTCGAGGAAGTTAGAAAAAAAGCAGCCATCAGGAATGCTGCTTATCAACAACGAACAACTGTGTTCTACAATAAGAGGGTGAAGAAGTGCGACCTAAAAGAAGGAGACTATGTGCTAAAGAAAGTGATTCAAAAGCACAACAAACTGGAGGCAAACTGTCATGGACCATACCGAGTTACAGAAGTTGTGCTACCAGGACCGAATAGCAACTTTAGAGGGGGAGGAGTTTAAGAAGGCATGGAATGCAGAACATCTGCGCGAGTAGTATCAGTGATGTAAACTCTCATGTAACGCAGTTCCATCAGTATGAATAAAATGACGATATTCTGCCAAACTCTCTCCTTCTATTGAAAATTTTTCAGGGAATACTAGTGCTACGCACTACTCAGCAAAAATATTCCTAAAAATGCCAACTTAGGTTGGTTAGGAAACAAAATATTCCTAAAAATGCCAACTTAGGTTGGTTAGGAAATAAAAATATTCCTAAAAATGCCAACTTAGGTTGGTTAGGAAATAAAAAATATTTCTAAAAATGCCAACTTAGGTTGGTTAGGAAGCAAAAATATTCCTAAAAATGCCAACTTAGGTTTGTTAGGAAATAAAAATATTCCTAAAAATGCCAACTTAGGTTGGTTAGGAAGCAAAAATATTCCTAAAAATGCCAACTCAGGTTGGTTAGAAAGAAAAAATATTTTCCAAAAGTACCAAAGTTGGTCGGGAAGAGAAAAATTCACCAATTTAGGTTGGTTGAGAATAAGAAGATGTTGACTACTGTTGGTCGAAAACATTTTATTTAAACAAAGCATGAGTATATGAAAGAGATCATAAAATACTTGTGATTTTTTTTACTGCCAAATTGGTCGAGAAACAAAACATCATTAAATTTGGTTAGTCAAATGATCAACACAAATTCAAGCTAGTCGACAATAAGTTTTAATCAACTACAGTTGGTCGACAAAATACATAATGTTGTTATCTTTTAACAGATATGCCTATACATATATAAAGTGTTTTACAACCATAAGATGGAGAACAAAATTAAAAGTCTTTCATTAAATCCCAAAACAAAATACATTGAGAATGAAATGTATACTAACTATTACATAAAAATTCCTACTCTATGGGTTTCTTCCCCTCTGCTTTTGAAATAGGTTCTTCGCTAGCAGGAGGATCATCTAAAGCATAAGGGGAATTTATAAAGTTAATATCTTTGAGCATCCTGATATTCATAACAGATGGGCGATCGAGTAGGTTCTCGGGGGGAGATATCTCAGCATTGGAATGGAGACTATAATCGCCAAGGTATTTGGAAATCAAGCATTGAGGGATTGCCCGAGCTGGGATCCAGCTCATGTCGAGTTTGAATGGTGTCATTGGCAAGTAGAGCAACCCGGGATTATGGCAATCCCACAAGTAGTGACCCTGTTCCAGTTGCAGTACACCCAAAGCATTCAGCCACCCTTGTTTGTAGCCCTCATTATTCGCGTTCTGGATTCGATCATCCAAATGGTAAAGATCCTCATTGTAGCCAGCCATCCAGAATTCTCTAGGCTGTTTGTGGAATTGATATGTCAATCTCTCCAACTGCTCGTGAAGATTCTTTATAAAGAGTTCTTTATTTTCCAATGCAGACTTCTGTGTAGATAGCTGCTCGTCCAGATTCTGGATTTTCTTGGATATCTCTGCCAATGCCTGATTTTTTGCCATTAATTGGAATGCCTGGTTCTCCAAGGCTTACTGAGTTCTAGTTTCTTCAATAGTAGGTCAAAGAACTCTTGATCGTCCCCGAGAAGCTCTTGATCGTCCCCGAGCAGAGGTAGAAGGACCAGCTCTCCTTAAGGTTTCCATCTCATCTCGCAGTTTGGCATTTTCAACCTCCAAGAAAGAGAATCCCTCATCGTTCACAGGGACCAAATCATTTGAAGTGGAGGGAGCATATTTTAATTGAGATACTTCTCTTTGCAAGTTGTTATTATTTTGCTCCAACAACTCAGCTATTTGCCTGTGCTCCTCGACCTCGGCCTTCAAAGTTCTTTCCCTCACATCGTAAGCAGCCAACAGTTTATCATACGCCTTATCTGCACTAAGTTGTTGATACTTCTTCTCATATCCTTTGTGCAAAAGAGCTGTAGATTCCTTATATTGTTGTTGAAGATCGTCAAGAGTGCCTTGTAGATATTCAATTATCTCATAATAGGCTATATTTTTTGCCACTGCACGATCGAGCAGGCACTTCAAATATTGGTAGGCTTCAATCGCCTTCTCTGAAGCATCTTGGCTGAGGATGTCGACGATTTGTGCTGCACTCAGATCAGTGTGACCAGTTGTGAAGTACTCATTACATTTCCTCAACAACTTTGTATCATGAGCAGACAATAACTCCATTCTGGCCATAAACTAATAAAGGAAGAGAAAGCAAGAATCAATAAGAATGCAAACAGAGCAAGAAGAAGAGAATCCATAGCATGTATAATCACAAAAATTCAAATTTTATTATATCATAAAAGAGAAGTACAAAGTCAGAGTTACATTTGATAAAGAAAAACAAACACAGAGAAAAATCCGAACAACTCTACACCTTTTCCTTATCTCCCAAAACTTTCTCGGGAGGCTGGGACGAGGAGGTAGGTTGCTCAGGGGGAACAGATTGTTGTTCGGAGAACACTGGAGGTTGCTCGGATGAAGTAATAGGTAGTTAAAGTTGCTCGTTGGTGGATTGGATAGCTGGGGGGTGAGAAGTTTGATCTCCCATCACCATGGAATATTCCTCAGAGGCAGCTTCGTCCTCTTATTCTTCTTCGGGAGTTGGAGGGGGCCCTGGGATGTGTCGCTGGAACAAGTCAGAATTTTCATCGACTTTCATTTCTTGCAGTGTAGCGACCCAGCCATCCCTAAAGTATTTGTGGCTACCATATTCCACCTGCGACATCATGGCAGCCAAACCTTTGTTCCACCCCTTATCCCTGTCGACGCTGAAATACTTCTTCACAACCAACTTCCTTTTCGCTTTCTCTAAGGATAGCTTCTCGGATAGAAGTTCCTCGGCAACCTTCAACTTATTTCCCGTTTCCTCCTTCTGACGACTTACTTCACAAAGTTGGATTAATTATTCCTCAACAACCTTGAGCTTATTCTCAAGCTCCCCAGCATTTTTGAGCTTCTCGTCAAGCTCTTTATTTTTCTCTTCTAAATCTTTTATTCTCTTCTCCAATCCTTTGGAGGCTTCAACATCTTGGTTCCTCTCCTGCTCGATGGAATCAAGTTTCTTCTCCCAGGCAGCCTTATCATCATTGTATTTCTGACGAGAATCTTTCAGAGACTGCATCATGCCCACCAAAGCTTCCTCCACACCAGACGAAGAGCTTGAAGCTTTAATAGCTTCATATTTCTTCAAAATTGTGTTAAAACAGGTTACCAACTGGGAAAAGAAAATGATATCAAGTTAGTGCACAGATGTAACAAAGTAAAAATGAAAATGAGGACAACAATACTTACAGAAGCAATGTGACGAGCAGCTAATGTGGTAACCATGTCCTGAGAAAGATTTTCTTCGATACCTTGGATCTCGGGAATAATCCAAGTCTTCACCGAGATCATGGCAGAGCTCGGAGAAACAAAAGTAGGAACATCAGTTCCAATAGTTGGGGGCTGAGAGATGGGTTCAGCCAAATTGATCGAGGATCTCTTCTTTAGCTTCCTCGGAGGTAGTCTTGGTCGGTGATATGACAATCACATCACTTGGAGCATCAGCCTTGATCGGGGCCACGGGGGGATTCTCGGCAACCTTCACAGGAGCAGCTGGAGGAGGTTCATCAATTTTCTTTATCCCTTCTGGGACATCATGTTTACTTCTCTTTGCCTCTCTAGCAACATAGGCAGATTTCTCAAAGAGAGTAGGAGGTCTTCTTTTCTTCATCCTTTCACTTAAAGGGATGTGTGATTCACATGAAGAACTTGCAGAAGAAGGTACATGTACAACCTCACTTACTGCCGGACGAGCAGTAAAAGATGAGGTGTAACTCTTATATTGCAGCAAATATGAAGCTGATCTAATATCCTCATCGGCAACAGTCTGATGCAAACTCCAGATAAGTTTTAAATGCCTTATGTTAACTTCTGTCTCTTTCATAGACTTTCTCTTGCTGTCAACTGCAAATAAATAAACATTAAAATATCAGTGACACATTTTATCAAACACAAAGGAAGCATAATTTCAAAATAAAATAAAATAAAAATAACCTATCCCATTGCCATAGGGAGGGCATTTAGGACCGTGATATACTTCATCTCCAGTTAAAGGAGCATGTTGCCAATTTTTCATGATAACCCCGTGCTCAAAATAGTCCTTATTGGCATCTGGGAGATTAACCACTAAAGCCATATTTAAAAATCTAGTTTTTAAATAAAAAGTATTGTCACCAACAGCCCATCTATAACAAAACATGATTTCTGGAATTCCTATACGAGTTCCATGAATTTGATTTAGTCTATGAACCCCATCAACTATTATCCATGTATTGGGGACTATTCTTGCAGGAACAACGTCAAATTATTGACAGAATTCCTGACATAAAGGATTTGGTGGAAAGGAAAACCACATTCAGCAATAAAGAGACTGGGGAACCAATGTCCCTCAGCCAAACGGAAATAATCTGAAGGTTCAGAAAGTTCCTCCAGAACAACCCATGAAGGGATAGAAAAATCAGAACGAAACTTATCAAGAGATTCAACAAGGTAAACCATGATGAATAAAGGAAATGAAGAAGAAGGAAGAAGATCTTACAGGAAAAGGACGAATCTGATGACAACGAACGATGAAAAGGATGAACGTACAAGAGAGAAAGATAATGGAAAACTCAAAGATACAAATTTGAAAAAGTAGAAGACGATAGGATTGTCTGCGACGCTTAAATACCTTACCTTGGGAAACGGTAAAGTTAATGATTACAAAAAGAAACGATTACGCTACCGGCGGCTAAAGGGACAAAAAGTGCGCGGAGATCGAGGCGGTTATAAAAATTCAAAAAGTCTGATTCTACGAATTTGGAAGGAAAAATAAATACAAAGGAAACACTCCTAAAAATCAGGAGGACCATTTAAAACCGCCATATTCCGAGAAATAATGTTCCACACTCCTCAAATTTCAAACTATGAAACATTGGGGGCTTCTGTTGATATCGAATTTAACTTGCTAACGTCGATTAATAACAAGAAGACACGTGTCAGTTTATGTGGCACCTACAGACATTTCTGTAATCACTTTGGCGAAGAGGAACTCTGCTTCCCCGATTAACTCAGACGCTCCGATCAACAGGTGTACTCCAAGGAACTCCACTGCACCGAGGAACTCATGAGCACCGAGATACTCAGGCAGTCCGAGCTGCACCTCGTACAAAGCATTAATAGCAGGAAAACCAATAGATTGACTGCGCATTAAATATATACAAATGTACACGCCTAAGGGAAAACTGTGTATTACCCTTTCACATGTACAACCTAAGGGCTATAAATACATTGTATCATCCACATTGTGAGGGGACCGGAATTTCTTGACAGATCTTGTAATCGAGAATTCCCAAACACTCAGCAATAACAAAAACAGTGGACGTAGGCCATTCTTATAAGGCTGAACCACTTTAAAATTTCTTTGTCTCATTTAAATTTATCTGTGACTAAATAATTAGACACAATCTAATGTTTTACATCAACAGCTGTGTTAAAAATTATTGGCTGGTGGATAGATGGAACACTTAAAAATTGAAGAGTGTGATGAATATGGTTGATCTTAAGCACAATTTGGAGGATGTCCAATTTAATCACGAAAGTGGAGATAAACTTATCTTGAAGGCTTCAAGTAAGGGTCAATTTTGCACTAAAATTAGTTAGAAACTGTCTAGAAAGATGAAGTCCAGTTCATATCATTTGTAACAAGGCAGGGCTTCGAAATGCTGCTGCTATTATAATAGCAAAATAGAAATTGTCTAGCATCTATTCTTTAGTAGCCAATTTGCAGTTGAACTGCGGGATCACTTTTATAGACTTGGCGGAGTAAAATATACATCCGTAATTCTCCACCTACAATTTAATAAATTGTGGCTCAAGGAAAGCAAAAACAGAGTAAGTTTGAGGGGGGGAACTATGGTTAGTTAGAGGATAATACAGGTGCTATTTGAGGTTAAAAGCATGTTTGTTCAATTCAACAAGGCACATGTTCTCACAACAGCTGAAGCACAATTAACTAAGGATCTCAACTCACAGAAACCTCACATTCAAAACATTTAAGTGTTAAGGTTGCAATGATTTAGACCTAAAGTGGGGTTTTGTAAACTCGATGTGAGGGGGGGGGGGGGGGTCTCATTAGAAATGATAATGGCGAATGTTATATGGTATTCAGTTGGCAAAAAAACACAGAATTTTGTATTTACAAGTGAAGTCAGATAGAACTCACCATTCGCAAGATCAAGATGGAGTTGTGCAACATTTCTCATCAACTATGCTTCTAATCTTCCCCTTATTGATCATGGTACGAAATAATTATTCATAGACAAATGAATTAAAATTATCTCTAATGCAATTGTTTACAATGAGTCGTGGATCCAAAATGTCATTATTTTGTCGGATTCATTGTTGTATTAGAAAAAAATCCACTATAGCAATACTTATTTGTAGGTTGAATATGAAAACTGTCTAAGATACCCTCTACACCTAAATGATTATCTTAATAATCAAAATTTATATTGAGATCATTTTTGTCTCAATGTGTACGCATCGTATACAGATCTTTTTTTTCCCAATTCAACACTCTACATTTAAATGATTGCCCTATTTGTGGTGTCACAAAATTCACTCAAAGGGGGTGTCAAACCTTAACGATGAGAGTATAAAAATAAATGAGAAAGAGAGAGATTTACATGGTCAAACCACTAATGGCCTACGTCCACGGGACTGCAACAGTATTTCACTATAATCAATGAAAGAATTTACATGAGTATTTCTGTAGCCTCTGAGCCTCTCCTTTACAATGAGGGGTGTCCCCTTTATATATAGAGTTAGGGATTACAATTGGAAAAGTCCTATCCTCGTAAAGTTTGAGTTACATTAAAATAGTGTTTTTATTTTATCAAGGAGTCTAATCGTTCTTATATTGCTAGAATGGATATGGGTCGCCATCTTGATTGGTCCACTTGTCATGTGTCATGCTACTTTTGGAGGTGTATATCGCCCCCCACGCCCACCCCACACCACACCACACAACAATAACAATCCATGATTTTATTGCAGAGAAATTTCGTCTCAATGTGTATGCATTTTCTACCAACCTTGTTTTCTTTCAATTCACAATTATCTTTTTCTCGAATATGAGTAATGTTTTGAATTTCAATTTGCCAAATCGTAACTACACAAGTTTTTATATTGTTAATTCAATACATCAAAATTAGTATTTTCTTGGCAAACTTTTGTGATAGTTAAATGTGTCTTTATAACTAGCCATTGAATGCAACAAAATTAGTGTTTTTTTAAGGGTGGCGCTAAGAGCTCCCCACTATTTGCTCCAAAATACCACAAGACAATTTTAACTCTAAAATATCACACAAATTCATTATTTACACAATTATACCACCATAAGGGTAACCATTACTTAAAGTTTAAAATTTTCATTTTTCCCCTTTCCCTCCTCTTTAAACACAAAAACCTCTCAACTTCTAACATCTAAACATCAACAATCAAGCTCTCAACTTCAAAGACCAACAAATCATCATCAACACCCATTAAATCAAATTGGTTCTCAACATCATTAACATCATTCACAAAAAAAGAAAAAATAGGATTTTGCCATATTCGATAATGTTTAAAGCCTTATTAATAATGAACATAAAACCCTAATAATGTTTTAAACGCTAATTAAGTTTCAAACGTTCTTATCAATGAAAAGAGAATCATTAAAACCAAGTTAGAATAGTTGGTTTGAGATCCATGGAATCGGAATTTTCGTCTGTTACATTTCATTTTCTAGGGCTAAATTCGTTACCTCTGTCCGGAGTAAACATAGTAAATTTCGGAGCATTTATAACTAATAAAGAACAATGACTAGGGGTAAAATGTTTTCTAAAAACAACAATGCTTTAGTGAAATGATATCGCCCTTTAAAGAATTTTTTTACAAACCGGACCATTGACATATTTTTATGATATGTACAATTTTACTATTTTAATAGTCTTGTTATGGTTAAAAAATATTAAAATATATTAAGAAGGCCTGAACGCCTTTTTACGCACAAGGCCCGCCTAGGCTTAAGGCTTGGCCTCCACGCCTCGGTCACACCCCGCGTTTTTTAGAACCACGGTTTTTCATTCAACAATAAATCACATTTATGTCTCTTGAAGTCGAGCCACATCACATGGATAACAGGCTACTACTAGAGACTTAAATTAGAGAGCCTCACCCATTATTATCGGTGATGTGCCTGCCACCTAGACAAAGGGATAACTACAAATCAAAACATAATTCACTCCCAATAAATAAATCAAATAAACACAAATGGAATAGAAATCTAATAACATAAGTCTAAACAAAGATTCATTAAGCTAGATATACAAGAAAGAAACCAGTATATAGATCAGTGACTAGAAAATATAAAAGACCATAGATAAGTAGAAGAAGCACTAAAATCTCACTATATCAAACACCATTTAAAATTATGATGAGATGCCTAATCTAAGGGTATCAGTTCCACGAATTGTCCTCGCGGTTGATCCTGAAAGTACAACATCCAATGGAGTACACAATGATAAGGAAGACAAGGAAGATGACGTTCACAACAGCCACCTTTTTCCAGCCACTCTTGATGTTGTCGGGTATCCCCGCCTTGCACGACTAGCAGTTGAAGCATAGACGCTGGGCTCATTACCCCAAAAATTATAGTCGGGGTTGTTCGAAGTTGAGTCGATCGTTCTAGTCTAGTTGGTAGAGCTCACGTAGTCGAAATTACATTCGTCCGCTGGCTTATAGCACCCGGACTGGAAAAAAAAGTTCATATCAATATTTAAAGTCCGAATAGTAATTTTTATATCAAACTTATTCAATTATAATAGAATTTTAAATATTTAAGCACATCTTGATGAAAATACTAATTCTGATATTTAGGGATATTATTCCATTAGAATTTCTTTAGCTACTTATATTATTAAGTAGCTAATAATTCAAGTAGCTAAATAACTTCTAATGAAATAATATATCTAAATATCAGAATTAGTATTTTCATCAAGATGTGCTTAAATATTTAAAATTCTATTATAATTGAATAATTTTGATATCAAAATTAGTATTCGAACTTTAAATATTGATATGAACTTTCTTTCTCCAGTCCGGGTGCTATAAGCCAGCGGACGAATGTAATTTTGACTACGTGAGCTCTACCAACTGGACTAAAATGGACAACTCAACTTCGAATAACCCCGACTACAATTTGTGGGGTAATGAGTCAAGCGTCCTCTGCTTCAACTGCCATCGGTCGTGCAAGGCACAGCTACTCGATAACATCAAGAGTGACTGGAAAAAGGTGGCTGTTGTGAACGTCATCTTCCTTGTCTTTCCTATCATTGTCTACTCCATTGGATGTTGTGCTTTCAGGAACAACCGCGAGGACAATTCATGGAACCGATACCTTAGATTAGGCATCTCATCATCATTTTAAATGGTGCTTGATATATTGAGATTTTAGTGCTTCTTCTACTTATCTATGGTCTTTGATATTTTCTAGTCACTTCTTTATATATTGGTTTCTTTCTTGTATAGCTAGCTCAATGGATCTCTGTTTAGACTTATGTTATTAGATTTCTATTCCATTTGTGTTTATTTGATTTATTTATTGGGAGTGGATTATGTTTGGATTTGTTGTTATCCCTTTGTTTAGTTGGCAGGCACATCACCGATAACAATGGGCGAGACTCTCCAATTTAAGTCTCCAGTCGTAGCCTGCTATCCATGTGACGTGGCTCGACTTCAAGAGACATAAATGTGATTTATTGTTGAATAAAAAATTGAGGTTCTAAAAAACGCGGGGTGTGATCGAGGCATGGAGGCCAAGCCTTAAGCCTTAGAAGCCTAGGCGGACCTTAGGCGTAAAAAGGTGTTCTGGCCTTCTTAATATATTTTAATATTTTTTAAACATAACAAGACTATTAAAATAGTAAAATTGTACATATCATAAAAATATGTCAATGGTCCGGTTTGTAAAAAAAATCTTTAAAGGGCGATATCGTTATACTAAAGCATTGTTGTTTTTAGAAAAAATTACCGCAAACATAATATTTGTATTTGAGCTATTTTCATTAGTTTTAGGGCTGCCACACCCATTGTTATCACCTCCATTAGTTGTTACAACTTCAATATGGCAACCTCAATGGCTGAAAACCCTAACTAGTATGTTATTTCAATAATTAATATGGTAATTTGTTGGTGAAGATTATATAGGGTTCGAACGGGAAGTTTATATAGGGTTTTGAGTGAGAGAATGGTTGAGAGAAAGTTGAGAAAATGCTTTGAGAGAATGGTTGAGAGAAAATTAAAAAAATATGCATACCATGTGGTGGCCCTTAGCAAAAAAATATAAAAAATCTCGTGGTATTATGAAGTAATAAATGGGATTCTCTTAGCGCCACACGTTTTTAATAAGCGTAAATAAATCAATGTATCTATATCCTTATATAAGTTGCATTTTGAGCATTGAATATATCAAAATTAATATTTTCATAAAAAGTTTGACTAAACCAACATGACTCGACTCAACCCGTAGTCATTTCATAAAAAAAATCACTTGTTTAGACACGAACCCGATAACTCCAGATCACGATAAAAAAAATGACACCAACATAACTAATAAGTTGCATATTAAGCAATGGATACATCAAAATTTTCATTTTCATAAAAGGTTTGAATAAACCAATATGACTCGACATGACTATTGCCTGATGTAAAAAATGTCACATCTTTAGGCACGAACCCTATAACACCCGATCACGATAAAAAAAATAATACCAACACGACCCGTTCATGTGATAGTTAAATAAGGGTGTCTTTGGAACCTCAATTTCATCCAAAGGAGTATTATTGGGTTCATGTCTAAAGTAACATTTACATATAATTAACTAGCGTGAAGGCCACGTGATGCGTGGCCGGATTTATCTAAATCGTATTATTTTGTTGTTCTAGCCTATTTCACTATAAATTACAAATTTCACTATCAAAGTACATATATTTGGTTTTCAAATTATTTGACACCGTAGATATGCATTCAAATGCGAATTGTTGAAATATTAGATGACTTGTGAATAATAAATAAACAATAAATATTCTACATTAACAGAAGTTGAAAAAAAAACTGAAATATAAACTAAAATAAAATCATGAGATTACCTCACCAAAGATATATTTGAGAAAGGCAGTGAGATGGATCAGAGCTCTGACGCAGAAATAAGACAGTTATTTAAAGATACTTTCATTGAAATTTTACCTAACCCAAGCTTTGAACCATAGTGATAAAGGAGGATTCGTGTATCATATACATCTGTTATTGTAGTAACAACTTATTCGAAAATTGCATCAGTTTTTTGGATGTTATTCAACAATTAAAATAAGAATATAATATGAAATAAGTGAAGATGAGGAAGATGATTATAACTCCTTACACACATGAGACTCTGAACTTCAATTTCCCAATCTGCATAAATACTAAATCTATATAAATACTAAATAACTTATATAATTTTTTAAGAATTAAAAGAATGTAATAGGAAAACAACTATAGGATGATGGAGATTATACCAGCTGTGAGTTAGGGATGATCGTTAGTAGTTACTATATCATGGTAATTGGTTATCTTTGAGAAGAAGAGACATTGTAAAAGTCTCAATATGGATTCCTTATCAGAGATATATTAATAGAGAGGAGGTATTCTCAGATCGATAATTGTTTTGCCTCAATCAATGTTGGTCAATTCAATCGTTAATCAAACAAATAAAGTTTCATTTGTTCAATCGTCGAGTAGTTATGGAATTGGATCACCTCAAATGATGAGTTTTCATAAAGAGTCGATTTATAATCGGTGTGATTATTCATCAATTTCTTCCATTGAATTCGCAAGAAATATTTGGATTTATACCTTATATGTCTTTGACGAAAGAACCTCAACCATGAATTGACGCACCAGTAGATTCGACAACGTATTTTCCTTCGCTGTCGAGTTGTGTTAACGATGAAGGTTCAGAAGAGATGGAAGAGGCGTTGTTTAATTAACTGGGAAGGAACCAAGTTTTGCTGGTTAAGCATAAGGATTGTATTTCAATACATAGGAAAATATTTTATAATTGATAGATAGATAGATATGTTGATAAGGAAGGAGATAAATCAAAGGACTTTAATATGAAAGAGAGGGAGAGAAAATGAATGACGATGAAGGTTATTGGAAAGTGTGTAGTCTGTAGAGGTGAATGAAAAGATTATGGTAGGGTGCCATCTGGATATATATTATAGACACGTTTGATATCTCACCGTGCGGATCACTTAGACTTCCATTTTTTATTAAACTAGGCCGAATTTAGAAAAGCTTTATTCTTTTGTTATTGTGTGTTTTTTCACATAATATATTCCATGAATGAAATGAGATGGAATTTTAAATTGATATAGCATGTAGGCTACACGATATGTGGCGAATAATTTATAAATAATTATTTTTTAATAAACTTAGTAGGTAGATAATATATTTTTGTAGTCAAATGAGAATATTATAGGTATTTAGAAAGAGTAAAAAAATGTATGACAATGTTATGTTAACTTAAAATATGAGTAGAATGTTAATAGCAAACAATAAATTTTAAGTATGAGATAATCATTTAAAAGAAGTAAATTTATTTATCTAATGACTGAAAAAATTATATGTTAACTTCAAAGTGAGAGCTCTAAAAATCGAGGGAAACCAAGAGCATACTTGGCTGCCTCAGCAACCCCATGTGCCCTGATCATCATCTGCATACCTGTTTGCACACCAATACATATATAAAGTATAATTGGTGTAAAACAAAAAAGAAAATAATCAATCAAGCATGAACTTACACCCATTTTTTAAGCAGTGGTGTCGTGAAAAGAAAACGAACTCAATTGCATGCACTTCTATGCACGTAAAACAGTTCACTTGTAGATCGTTTAAAAACAAAAGGTCATTTGTACTTTAACGATTGTGACTAGTTAAAATACAATTTAATGTTGCTTGGAGACCGCCCTTTTGTTAAAACCAACGAAAGTGATTATACAGATGTATGCACCTAATTAATACCTGGAGTCTTTTCATTTCTAAAAAAAGAGTGAATCGAGGCAACATAAACTGGAACTCCCAACATAAACTGTATACACAATAAATTATAAAAAAACTCAATTCTTAAACCATGATTTAGAATAAAAAAATTTCTTAAATCATATGAAAAGGTATGAGTCATTGGGATCTAACGTATGGGAAAGGAATGAAACCAAATTTCAAATTTGTAGACACAAAAGTGCAAACAACATTCAATAATCAAAATCATTAGGAAAAAAAATCAACGCTAACAACCTAGTTCCAAGAAAACAAAATAAAATGAAATGCACATCCAAACTCTAGAGAACAATGTAAAAAAAAACCAACAACATTTCTAAAGTATGAAAGTAAAAAAAAAATATTATTACATGTTATTTCACACTATTTTATGTAATAGCTTATAACACCGAAATCTCCCATTTTGACATCCAAAAAATGGGTAAATGTATAGCAACTGTATATATTAAAGCTTTCAAATTCATAAATTTTAATACCCTCACCTAAATATAGAATTATAGGTTTTGAAACTCGATGAATTGCTTCCATTCCACTTCCTTCCAAAAAACATGATATAATTTAAAATCATCAAACATAAAATTAGATGAATATGTTTTGACGGGTTATATGTTTTGATGGGCTAGGACCACACGAACTTCGTGTGATGTCTCTTTGCTTGTTATTTGAAGTTATTAATAATAAAAATATACAATTTAATAATATATAGCAATTTTACATTAGCAGTTTTCGTTAGTGGTTAAAATCATCTGAAACATGGTGACTAAAAGAGAACATAAATAAAAGAGAAGAGAAAGTGTTGGATATATTACCTCTAAAATGATGACAGTCTTCCAAGATACCACCGGCTCCAATACAACCAATTCAAAATAGAAGAAATGGAAAATAAAGATATGAGTTGGAGAAAGCAAATAAAGAGAATAAAGTACTGTCTTTTATTTTATTAGGACAACTACCCTTTGTTCCACCGTAGAGGTTTGACATCAACTCCCAAATTTTTGTTTTAACCATGAGGAAGGGAATCTAATAGATGTGGGGGGAGATGAATTAGATGTATATTTGTAAGTACATGAATGTAGGCATATTTGTAAGTACATAAATGTGAATAGTTAGATGAGTTGGAAATTGTGGATCAGCGTAATCAGTTTTTTCTAAAAAAAAAATACATCAAAATCCAATTGACCCTATTATGTAGGTACATAAGTAGATAAAAAAATTCTTCTTAAAACAAAAACTGATAGTTAGTGATGAAAATATAATTACATATGATAAAAATGTATTTTAAAAAAATGTATTATTTATTAAAAAAAATGTATTTTTTTTATAAATGTGTTTTTATTAAAAAAAATATTTTAAAAGGAAATAAAGGAAAAAATAGAAAATATGAAAAACACCATTTTTTTTTATAAAAACTATATTTTTATAAAACTGTTTATAAACCGTAATTTGTTAAGAATGTATTTTTTTTATAAAAAGTGTTTTAAAAAGAAATGAAGAAAAAATATACAAAAAAACGGAAAAATGACAAAAAAATGTATTTTTTTAAACTGTATTTCTTTATAAACAGTATTTCTTAGAAAATGTTTTTATTAAAATAAAAAATTTCAACTGGCATTTTTTTTTAAATTCAGCTTTAAAAAATATACTTATATAAAAAGATATTGTTTTTTAAAAAATTCCATTTTTTTTAAATACATCGAAATCCAATTGAGTCTATTCCGTAGGTACCTAAGTATATAAAAAATGCTTCTTAAAACAAAATCTTATAGTTAGTGATAAGAATCGAATTAATTCTGATAAAAATATATAAATGCATTTTTCAAAAACCCTTATTTTTGTAAAAAAATATATTTTTAAAAAGAAATAAACAAAAAAACATAACAAATGTAGAAATAAACAAAAAAATGAAAATAGTGTTTTTCAATGGCCCTTTTAAAAAAAAACATAAGATTTTCTCACATGCTAATTACCCAACAAATGAACATTTCAATGGCCTTTTTTTCATTAAAGGAACTTAAGAGTTGAGGTTTAACGTGTGTATGTTAAAACAATATATGGAGATACTTTAGGCAAAATAAATTGATAAAATTGAAGTATACTCATGAGGGCCTAAAATGACAATACCAATAACATCACAATAATCAAATTTGTGAAAAAAAAAAACCTTCTCAACACGATTGCTGAAAAATCTCATAATATCCCTTTTTTTTAGGCTTCAAGTTCACTTGTACAACAATGGATCAAACTCTCGAATCCTGTCTACATGTTCCTCATACACAGTCTTGGAAGTTTTTCTATTAACTGTACCGATATCTTATTATATTTACAATATTTCACTTTATTCCATTTTAGTTCTTCACCACCATAAGACAGCTATCCCAATCGGAAAACCCAAAGAAACTCCGAGCAAAGTAATGGCCAATCCACGTGTTACTTCCCATGAAACCATTCGCTGAAGCCGAAGAGTTAAACCCCAAACCCAAAATGGATAATCCAAATCCCATTCCGGAGAACCATTTCTTAGCGAGAACAGGAATAAAGTCCCTCTAACCAACACACAAAACCCAAATGTCTCCAGCTAGTTGTTGGAAATCGTATTCATGTTCCATTCCACTATGTGTAGCTTTTGCCAAATGCCTATTCAAACTAAACATGCGACTTCCAAATTCACACTTGGTCTCATTCTCTTTCTCTCGTATGTTTTCAACCTTTGCAGAATATCAGAGATCTTGTGTATAGGAAGATGAAAAAACTCATAAATCGAGATAGAGAAATGGAAGGCAGTTTGTCTTCCTTGGGAAGTTGAAAGGATATATACATAGAATCGAAGAGCCAGATAAAGGAGGAAGGGTGTGCCACGTGTAGCTCTGTTACCATTATAACTTCTAAACATTTATTAGTGTCACGTGTCAGGCTCACAGAATTTGGGTCTATAGTTTTAGTTATATACTATAGACTAGAATGCTACCCTACCCGTGCAATGCACGGACATTATATATATGTAGTTAACGTGCACTCGAAATACATGTGCTGACACTTTTCAATATTTAGTCTCTAAAAAGTCAATTGTTAACAAATATAAAATATGTAAATATAAGAAAAAAGTAATACAATGAAGGTAGCAGTATCTGAATGTATAATTCAAATAAAAAGTATTAAATATCCAACCTAGGTTTACATAAACAAATTCTAATCACTTCAATGCATGTGAACGGGGTAAAAATACTTGAATACACATTTTCCATAACATCAATGTAAATATATACTGGTTGAAAAAAACAATTACTCACTTCCCCAACCTTCAAGAATTTTTTAACGAAAGTAAGCCATAGCAGTGTGATTTGATGTAGTTATCATACGAAATGCTTGAAAGCTTTCACAACCCTGTAAACAAAATAAATATTATGAAATAAGAAACAAAAATACAAACATAAAAACTAAACATACCAATTATAAAATATTGTGAAATATAAATGCAAAAAGTCGAAGATAGCCTAAAACATTGAAAAAGTAAATTAAACAAAACTTAAGAGGTGAAAGATGTACCAATTTAAATTCAGGGAATAAATGAATGCACTTGAGAAGGATATGGAGAGAAAGTAAGTTTCACAGGCCCAAATATGGTGTACAGACGTATGGAGAAAGAGGGGTTATTTCGTTATAAAAACTGAAGGAATGTGGGGGTTCATTCTGCAGTAGTGGGGCAGTTATACTTCTACCTCTTCCACTGAACCCTACACAACCCGTTTTCCTCTTCTCACCCAAATCTGGAGGAATGTGTATTTTTGCTAGGTATGGGGTTGAGCAAGAAAGTCGGGGACGATGAGTATTAAGGGAGAAGTACTCTACCAAGTTAGAAACATGTGTGGGTTGAGGGAGAATAGCTCAACCGAATTGAGATAGGAACACGTGTGTGGGGTTGAGAAAAAAGAAGCTTCAAGAAATCTTAAGAGGCCTTACGTTTGATGTGTCACTTTATTAATCACGCTCTCAATATATATGGCAATTAGTAAGAGATATAGCAGGAAAGTGGATCGGATTTCTCCTAAGATTTTTGGTAGACTAATGACGTGCTAAACTATAATTTGCTCTCCATACTCTCTCTCTTAATGATAGAGCTTGAAGTAATATTATGGCTTATCCATAATGACGTGGCACACCACAAATCAGACCTTTCAAAACTAATGAGTTATTATATAAAGGGAATAGATTTTTGGTAGACTAATGACGTGCTAAACTAAAATTTTAGTAGGAGATATAGCAGGAAAGTGGATCGGATTTCTCCTGAGATTTTTGGTAGACTAATGACGTGCTAAACTAAAGTTTGCTCTCCATACTCTATCTCCTAATGAGAGAGCTTGAAGTAATATTATGTATTTTCCATAATGACGTTGCACACCACAAATCAGTCCTTTCAAAATTAATGAGTTATTATAGAGAGAGAATAGATTTTTGCTAGACTAATGACGTGCTAAACTAAAATTTGCTCTCCATACTCTCTCTCCTAATGAGAGAGCTTGAAGTAATATTATGGCTTTTCCATAATGACCTGGCACGCGACAAATCAGTCCTTTCAAAAGTAATGAGTTATTATATAGAGAGAATAGATTTTCGGTAGACTAATGACGTGCTAAACTAAAATTTTCTCTCCATACTCTCTCTCCTAATGAGAGAACTTGAAGTAATATTATGGCTTCTCCATAATGACGTGGCACACCATAAATCAGTCCTTTCAAAACTAATGAGTTATTGTATAGAGAGAATAGATTCTTTGTCTTTTAAATTCCAAGAATAGTCACAAAAGCAAAACCAAATATATGAAGAAAAGAGGGAGTTAACTGTAAGTTATAATATCCAACATTTATTAATGACATCTATAAGTCTTATATGATTTGGATCTATAATTTTTGTATAGTTATATATAATAATAATAATAATAATAATAATAATAATAATAATAATAATAATAATAATAATAATAATAATAATAATAATAATAATAATAATAATAGTAATGGATTACCTTTTCTGATCATCGTGACGGCGACAAATGAAGAAAGAAGGATGAAACGGCAAGAAGTTGAGTTGTTTGAGGATGGGATAAATGTCTTCTTGCACCTTTTGCATACCTATGCCTTTACATGTTCTTCATTCAATTTTTCTCTTTCATCTTTTGCCTTCTCCATTTTTTCCTCCATGTTATGAATACTTACTTTTCTTTTTGGCCTAACATTTAAACTTTGGGCCCACTAGTTCTACATATTTTCTCATCGGGACACGCTAATTTTTGTATTTACTCGTTAGAGTCCATTTTCACCGTTAGCAATGACGATTTTTTTCAAAAACCCGTCGCTAAAGGCGAAAATTGATCCCAATGAGTAAATATGAAAACTAGTGTATCTCATGAAAAAATATGAAGAACTAGTGGATCTCAAAGTGTAAATGTCCCAAATAATTAAGGGTTCGTTTGATTTCTAATTGTGGTAAAATGACCTAGATGGTAAATTTCGATATGACAAAAAATTCCGTGTCAAATTTCGTAACTTTTTTAATAGTATTAATTATTTAGATGATAAAAGTGAAATGTTTGATTGAATTAATGGCAAAAGTGACAAACATAAATAAATTGATATATAAAAAATAGTTTTTAACCCCAAAAAAAGTTCTTAAACATAAAATAGTTATTAAAAAAAATAGTTTCTAAAAAAACAATTTATAACGAGGAAAAAAATAGGTTTTTCAAGAAAAACACCTTGTATAAAAAAACAACATTTTTTAAAAGTAGTTTGAAAAAAAATTATCTTTGACAAATGTGGGTGCAAAACCATGGAGATCTAATTTTCGATAGTCCAAGCAAGCCCAACACGCTGCCCACGCCAAATTCAACATTGCATGGATAAAAGGGCTACTCTCTTTATTCATTCCAATGGCCACTGTAGTTTCGTTTGCTCCTGCAAGGACTTCTAACTCAACCACAAAAATAAGATTGAGATTTCAAAAAAGAAAGCCAAAATTATTTAGAGAATGAGATTCACACTCACCGATCTCAAACAAACCACTTATTGGAGAGCGAGGAGAGTTTTTGTACAACTCAACTACTTTTTATCAATATAAATAAGACCCTTACTCCAGAGCAATGGATCATATAATTATAAACCTCCGACGAATTAATAAAAATTGAGAAATCCTCCGTGGATATAGACAGTTATCGAACCACGTAAATACGGTGTGTTGTGGCCATTTCTTACTGCCTTATTTCCCTTGCTCTTTAGAATTAATAATTATGATTTATTGCACTCACAATTGGCATCGTTTGTAGGAACGATTCTATTTTTTAAAAAGCACCTTAGAACCAAAGAGTGATCATAATGTCTCATCACCCACACATTGCACCCCCTGCTGGTGACCTATGAGCGGATTTGTCCCTACCCAGAGTCAGGTTGAGGTTCATCAAGACATAAATCTCATATTTAGCCCAGAGGAGAAACTTTCTGAGCAAAGTAATTAGTAGTCTAGATCAACATAAATCTCACAACTGGTCGACGCTTATGATAAATGGCTCCACCAGTAAGAAGAGGAAACTTGACTCCAAATGAAAGACATTGCACGTCTTCAGCGACGACTGGAGAGTATGAAGAAAGAACTCCGTGAGGGAAATCGAAAGCACCGTAGTCAAATGCCCAATCCTCAAGTGAGAAAATCATGGGAGTTTTCTGGCAAGACGAAACCAGGATGACTTATGTCATAAGAAAGATATATGAAGCTTTATCCAAAGAGAGATGGATTAACACCCAGCTCATCATGGGGCAGGATCCATAAAAGAACTGGTAAGAAGGTCCCTCATTACGCAGATGAGTCCACCTTTTCATGGGAAATTGAGGAGGAGGAGCCTTCAAGGAAGTTCACAGTCCCAAGGTTTAAGATATACGATGAAAATATCGACCCCATAGATCGGCCTCCCGATTTGCATGAAGGACTTGTTTTACTCGAAAAGGCCATCGGGCGCTCTCGAGCCCCGTTTGACCCCAATCAACTCTCCAAACCAAGTGAAGTTAATGAAATCTCTAAGGGCTTTGAATTCCTTTTCCAATGATCCATGTCATGTGCGAATCAGCCTCACGAATCCCACGAATGACCCATTTTCCTATAAAAACCCCCAGCTAGAGACCATCGGGAGATTCCGAGCCCCATTTGACTTTGGTTAACTTTCGAACCCGAGAGTGGCTCATGGATTCTTGAAGGGATCTGAATTTCCTTTCCAACGCTCCCATATATGTGCGATTCAAACTTAAGTTTTATATTTATGCTTATTTTTCCAAAACATTCTGTTACGGGCTGCTTATAGGCACCCCAGACCCTATGCCTATCAATAGGGTGTACTTTCCTTGCTTGGAAAGGCTAACACCGTGCTAATAAGCATGCCAGGGGCCAAAACGATCGACACCCCCTTTCTAACCCTAAAAGGCACTATATAAAGGGCTCATAACCTCACCCCTGAAGAGAGGTCATTTTCAGTAATTAGCAAATAGTCTCTCAAAATCAGAGCTTCTCTTTACAGTAAAATCTATTTTCCACATTCCCCCACCTCACTTTCCCGTAAGCTTAAGCCTCATGAGAAGAATTACCCCACCCACGACTTTGAGTTAGCGGCAATCGTATTCGCTCTTCGGATCTGGAGACACTATCTCCTAGGGGAGAAATTTCGGTTGTTCACAGACCACAAGTCTCTACAATACCTCTTCACGCAGAAGGAACTGAATATGCTTCAACATCGGTGGTTTGAGTTTGTGAAGGATTATCAGTTTGATATCCAATATCACCCGGGGAAGGCTAACGTGGTAGCAGACGCGTTGAGCCATAGGCCAGTAGATGAGGTGGCCGAGGTGTGGAAAGCTAAGTGGAAGGAGTTGGGACACCAGGATGCAGTGGCCCGATCATTCATGTCTGTGATGACTGTTACACCTCAGATTGTTACGAGAGTGATAAAGGCCCATGGAAATGACTCATTCTGTCAGGAGCAGATAGTTTGATTACAAGCAGAGGGTGCCGAGTCCTATACCATTAGTTTAGACGGGGGATTACGCTTCAATGGGAGACTGGTCGTTCCGGAAGGGAAAGACTTGCGACACGAGGTAATGGCAGAGTCGCACGGCTCACGGTTCGCGGTACACCCTAGTGGGGATAAGATGTACCAAGACATGAGACGTCAGTATTGGTGGAGCAGAATGAAGAGAGATATTACCATGTTCATTTCTAAATGTGCCACTTGCAGCTAGTAAAGGTGGATCATCAGAAATCGGCAGGACTTCTACAGCCATTAGAGGTTCCGACGTGGATATGGGAGAGCATATTCATGGACTTTATCAAGGGGTTACCTATGTCATAGAGGGGTCACGACTCCATATGGGTGGTTGTGGATAGGTTAATCAAAGTTGCTCATTTTCTACCCTTAAGAACAGACTACACTACGCGATAGTATGCCCAGATCTTCATTGCGAAGATAGTGAGACTTCATGGGGTGCCTCTAAATATCATGTCTGACCGAGACAAGATATTTATTTCACGATTTTGGGAGAGTTTCCAGGAGGCCATGGGTACCGAGTTGTGGCTGAGTACGGCATATCACCCACATACTGATGGGAAAACAGAGCGGACAAATCAGATATTGGAGGACATGTTGCGTATGTGCATCCTAGACTTTTGAGGGGATTGGGAGCAGTACCTTCCACTAGTGGAGTTTTCTTATAATAACTCCTACCAGCTCACCATTGGCATGAATCCATTTGAGGCGTTGTACGGTAGACCTTGTCGTTCCCCAGTATGTTGGTTAGAGGTGGGGGATAACAAACTCCTTGGGCCGGAAGTGATTTAGGGCACTTCGGCAAGGATAGAGATGATACGAAGCTGCATTCGGGTAGCTCAGGACCGGCAGAAGAGCTATGCTAATGCCAAGAGGTTCTTCAGAGAATTCAAGGTGGGGGACCAGGTGTTACTCAGAGTATCTCCTATAAAGGGGATTATGCATTTTGGGAAGAAGGGGAAACTGGAACCAAGATACGTGGGGCCATTTCCTATCATCGAACGGATTGGGACAATTGCGTATAGACTTGGGTTACCGGAGCACTTGCATAGGATTCATGATGTGTTCCATATTTCCTCGCTAAGGAAATATCTTAGGGACGATTTGGCCCATACTCACATTGCTATAGAGGACATCGATCTTCAGCCTGATAGTTCCTACAAGGAGGGTCCGATTGCTATTTTGGACCAAAGCGAGCAAAAATGGATGTCAAAGATAGTACCATTAGTATGTGTTCAGTGGCGGCATTATAATGCCGAGGAGTCCACTTGGGAGCACGAGGATGAGATGCGCGAGCGTTACCCAGACTTATTTTTACCAGGTACTCTTTAGTTCCGAATTTCGGGACGAAATTCGGTTATTAGGGGGGAAGTATGTAATACCCCGTAATTTTATTGATTTTTATTTAAGGGATTAATTGAATTAAATGAGAATTAATTGGGAATTAATCCGGATATAAATACTAGAGAGATGTGAGTTGGTATTTAATTATGATGTTAAAATTGAATATTTCTGAGTATGTATGGTAATACATGAGTATTGAAAATATTTAAATTGTCACGAGGCCGAAATACGACAATTTGAGAAATTTAGTTTGGACGCGCATGTCAATCGTGTCAGGAATGAAATTATTTAAATTAAAAAGTGAATTATATTTTTATCAACCGAATGATCATTTTGAGTATGCTAACATGTCCGGAAGGGTCAAAATAGTCAGAAACCACTAGCCGGGGGTTTAGTTTGGGTCCTGGGGCATTTCTAGGCTAAACCGGCAACCTAGAAGGGTATTTTGGTAATTTTAAAAATTGGGGAATTAAAGCCCACGAATTTTAGAGTTTATTTTTATATTTTTAAAGAGGACACTAAGGCCGTTACCAGCCAAAAGAATTAGAAGTGGGCTACGGGAGTTAGAGAGAAGTTATCATAGGGTTCCAAACCAAAACCATCTCCCCACCATCATTTTGGAAGAGATTGTGACCAAAAAGAGGGAAAAATCAGCCTTGAAACACCGGCAACCAATCTAAAGAACAAATCTAAGGCAAGTGATTTGATATTTTTAAGTACATTGAATATTTCTTCCATGTTTAGTGTAGGAACTATTTTGTCTTGAAAGTTTTGAGGAAAACCTGATGAAATGGTTATAGAAACTCTAAAGTTGGGTTAGGGATTGCATGTAGAATGACTATGGACGAATTTAGTATCCAAAAACTTAATTATGATGATTTAAAAACGGATTTATGATGGGTAATTAGACACAATGAAATTCTGGGTTCTTGTTCATAGGGTTTGGGGTAAAATTTGGGGATTAATGATAATTGCATGTTGATTAGGAGGACTTGACCCCAAAAATATGTTAAGAAGCGACCTAAGAGGACTTAGAGTGGTTTAGGAACATAAAAATGCTATTGGGATGATCTTAGGATGAATTTAGAAAAGATAAAAAGGAGGTGAAATGAGTTGGGAATTTTATGGGCGTTTACTGCCATCCCGTCAGAAGACCTGCCCAGATCGTTCGAACCACCTTCTAACGAGATGACAGTACCCCTTCAAATGAGTTGGTAGTTTGTTTGAAGCCATTCGTTCGAAGGACACTCGTTCGAACGACCTCGTTCGAACGAGATTTCTAACGAGTTGACAGAATGGCCTTTTAGGCCTGATTTTATTTCGAACCTCCAGTAGACTTATATAATTGAGTGTTAACCTTCCCTTGATAACTAGTGGGTAAATTTGAATACGATGAGAAGTGAAACATAGAATTTTGTCATAAACCGGATAATAATTATGGGTTAGGAAATAAGTACCTAAAACAACAACGTGAGAAGCGTTGATAACTTTTATTTATTACGTTCGGGGACTTGTAAACGTGTAACATTTAATGATGGTATAAAATTGAGAAGTATACCTCTATTACTATGATAAGATATCTAAGATGTGTGAATGCTTAGCATATGTATTTATCTGTGTATAACATACCTACCATACTTGCTATCACGGGAGGTCGGCGTTCGATCAGGGCCATCTAATCTTTGTATGCCTACGTGCGGGATTTAGATTGGTACCTCGAGGACATAGGTCAGAGATGGACTTATTGAGAAGTTAATAAGTCTGCTGATCATGGGAGCGTAGGTATATGCGTGACCCATGTGATGTGAACTATGTTCGCCTCCATATTGTGTGATTGTTGTTTATTGAAAACGATTCCTGAGAGATTCGAAATACGTGGTCCTTGTGTACGTGATGTACCGGGATTGGATAGCAGAGTATGTGTGCATCGCAGCTTAGTCTCGGGGTGTCAGTATTGTATATTTATGATGAGAATAATATACTGTTAATTGAAATGAACTGTCATGTATAAACGTAAGTGTGAATAATAACAACATTTTAGTAGAGTTAAAAATGGTAAATCTCTAGTGATTAGCCTTACTAAGATTGGGAACTAAGAAGAAAAGTAAAACTCTCTGTCTAAATTAAGATTTCGGGAATTTAATCATTAATCGTATAGTAACGTTATTGTGTATTGGACTAGTTAGATATGGGAATAACTATAACGGGTCCGGGTACGGGTACGATAGGAGTGAACAATTAGTTTAGAGGTGAGGAACTCATTTGAGTGCACGCACTATTGTGACACCCCGCCTAATTAAATACTCGGCGATCACTCCTTTATTAAATTAAATCAAGGTTAACAGTTGGTTCATTCTCAGCATCACTGTCGATAGAAATAATTTTTTCCAATTTAACACCCTAATTAATTAAGCTAAGTGTCAAAAACATTTTTCATACAAACTTTCCAAATTTTAATTAAAGAAAATATTTATTTAATTAAAACAACATTCCTACAATTAAGAATCACACCACGGTGAACTAAATAATAACACACATTCGTCAATCGAATGTCAACATAATAAAACTAAAATCACAAGTCCATACTGAAATAAATCCCAAAGAACAATACTGGAAATGACTAAAATATAAATGTCCCAACAACAAATGAGATGATAAAAAGGGCGGCACGTGCCCAATAAATGAGATTACTAAGACTGGAGTCAATAACAGAAGTTGTCTACTCAAGTGACCTGCAACTCCCACCTAAGCTGCAGCTCGTTCTTCTCAAAGGGTCCTAAGCAAGACGCCCCTGTGGCTGGGCACCTGAAATATATACATATATATACAAGAGAGAGAGAGAGAGAGAGAGAGAGAAGAAATGGGTCAGAGCCCGAAAGTGTGTTTGATTTTAAAATACGTTAAGCAAGTATTTAAATTGATATAGGCCAATGCAACAACATATTAGTGCGTCTCTCTCTTGAGAAATACTCACCTCTCTTCTAATGTGCACACCTATCGCACTAACCTTCCCAACGCTTTGTTTTAGCATCTAACATACTAGTCTTTCTAACAGCTTTAACTTAACTTAAATTACTCGTAAGATTTATAATACACGATATCCACTTTAAAATATGTTCCAACAAGTAGCCCAAAATTCTCTATTTTTAACTTCATAAAAATAATAAAGTTCCCGTGACATTTTATACTTTCTCAAAACAAGTATTTAATAATTTGAGTCAACAACCATGTTCTACTTATCAAATCTCAGTAGACAGTTTCAAATATCATAATCTCATATATATATATATATATATATATATATATATATATATATATATATATAACAGCACCCCGAATAAAACTATAGTGTGTGCATACTTCCACTATCCAAAGCCCCATATCACTCATTTTAAGGGGAATACATTCGGCATCACTCTCGAATTGTATTAAAATAAATACACAAACAATATTGAGGCGAAGCATATATTCCAAGTCTCTAAGAGGGTGGCACATACCGGCGTCTCCTAGGACCGTCTGAACTATCACATCGATAGCCTGTACCAAGGACATCTATCTTTTAGGGTACAAGTCAATATCCCCCATAAAGGTCCCATCGAGATAAGACTGGTCCCAGCGCGGAAACCTCAGGGATAGCAAGTAGCATGGGTATGATTTTCACATGCATATAATATATGTACACACAATCATATAAATATACCACTTTATCGAATTAATATAGGTTCTTCTCATCACCCGTAATTATACCCTTTATCCTTAATTACACAGTTATGGAATTACATATAAGGTTTTATTCCTAACCTTAACTCGAAGGGTTTTCTCACTTATTACCTAACAATCATGGATTTACATCCTCAAAATTTTGAAATTCAGTAAGTGACTTTATTAGATTCCAACGTAACTCTCTTACGTACCTCACCCTTCAAATTCATAAATCTACCAACCTAAAGTAAATATCCCATAAATACCATTTTCATTGAAGATTAAAGGTTCTAACATTTATCCATATACCCTACTGGTCCTCAATGTCTCCCAATTCATTTTATTTAGAATGCCCAAAGATAATTCCACGATAACTTACGTTAACTAATTAAACAAGGGAAATGGGAGTTTGCCAGGAGGGGTCGATCGATCGAAGCTTGGGGCTCGATCGATCGAATCTTCGATCGATCGATGCTCTATGTTCGATCGATCGATCAAGCAGGTCTGGGTAAAAATTCTGCAGAATTGCAGTTACGGGATTCATCAAAATTCTTCATCAATATCCATATTTTTCAACACTAATCGACCCAAAAAGTCTACTACTAACATACTAATATAATTCCAGATGTTTTTAACGTTCAGCATGCGTATATACATCATTAATCATGGTTAAACAATCCAAAATCTCATCTAAACATCAAGAACCCTAAAGTTTTCATAATTATTATCCAATTCAGTTTTTCTCCAGAATTTCTTCCTCATATAACATCAAAATTCGTGGTTAATACATCTATAACATCAAGAGTTTCCAGCATAAGGTTTTAATCTTCTCTACATGCAATTTCCTATCAAAATTTGGGGTTTTCTTACATGGATTACATTCCTAATTAATCCTAAACTAATATGAACATTGCAATAACGATATACACAAGTTAAACACTTGCCTGGGATTTTCAGAAGTCTGATTTCCTGTGGATTATAGTGTGGTTGCGTTCTCCTCCTCGCGATCTACGCGTTGGTGGTGACGGCGGTGTAAACGGAGGTGTTTTGGCCTTGAATCTCCTAGAAAGGTCTCTCCTCTCTTCTCCAATGGCCGTCCTAGGGTTCCGTATGTTCTAACCCTAAATGACATTCAATATAACCAATATAATATATTACTATGCTCATTAGTAATATTCAACAAGTTTCCCATAATTACTAACTCTAGTCACGTTAATAATTATAACATAATTAATTTCCGGATATTTATTAATTAACAGTCAGATTATATTTAATAGATCCTCAAATTAAATATAGCATAAAAATACGGGGTATTACATACTTCCCCACTAATAACGGAATTTCGTCCCGAAATTCGAAAAATAAGGCATACCTGGTAAAAACAACTCTGGGTATCTCTCGCGCATATCTGCCTCACGCTCCCAAGTAGATTCCTTCACATTATGATGCTCCCACTGGACTCGCACAAGTGGAACTACTTTCGACCTCAATCTCCTCCCACTATAGTCTAGAATAGCCACTGGTCTCTCCACGTAAGAGCTATCAAACTGTAAGTCTATCTCATCTATCGCAATGTGAGTATGGGCTATATCATCCCGAAGATATCGTCTCAATGACGAGATGTGGAATACATCATGGATGCGATGTAAATGATCTGGCAATCCCAACATGTATGCTACTGGCCCAATCCTCTCGATGATGGGAAATGGTCCTACGTACCTCGGAGCCAACTTCCCCTTCTTCTCGAACCTCATCACTCCCTTCATAGGAGATACACGCAACAACACTTGATCTCCCACATTAAACTCCCGGAAGAACCGTTTCGCATCGGCCTAGCTCTTCTGCCTGTCTTGGGCTACCCGAATACGACTCCTTATTATCTCAATCCTCGCGGAGGTCTCCTGAATCACTTCTGGTCCTAGCAACTTGTTGTCCCCCACCTCGAGCCAACAAGTTGGATAACGACAAGACCTGCCATACAAAGCCTCAAATGGAGCCATGCTAATCGTAAACTGATAGGAGTTATTATAAGCAAACTCTACCAGTGGAAGGTGTGGCTCCCAACCTACTCCGAAATCGAGAACACACATGCGTAGCATATCTTCCAACATCTGATTAGTACGCTCTGTCTGTCCATCTGTCTGTGGGTGGTAAGCTGAACTCAGTCTCAACTCTGTACCCATAGCCTCCTGAAAGCTTTCCCAGAAACGTGACACAAAAATCTTGTCTCTATCTGACACAATATTCAGGGGCACCCCACGTAATCTGACAATCTCAGCGATGAACAACTGGGCATACTGACCCGTGGTATAATCTGTCCTCACTGGCAGAAAATGAACCACCTTGGTCAAATGGTCTACAATCACCCAGATGGAATTGTGGCCCCGCTGTGATGTAGGCAACCCTGTAATGAAATCCATGGAAATACTTTCCCACTTCCACGCGGGTACTTCCAACGGCTGAAGTAATCCTGACGGTTTCTGGTGGTCCACCTTCACCAGCTGGCAGGTAGAACACTTGGACACAAACTCAACAATGTCCTTCTTTATCCCACTCCACCAATATTGTCGTCTCATGTCCTGGTACATCTTATCACCTCCCGGATGTACTTCAAATCGGTACCCGTGAGAATGAGTCATCACTTCATGACGTAACTCCGCTCCTTCTGGAACCACTAATCTCCCATTAAACCGCAAACCTCCATCAGAACTAACAGAATAGGACTCAGCACCCTCGACTAGAAGTCGCACAATCTGCTCCTGACAAAATGCATTTGTGGTCTATGCCTGTATCACCCTCGTAACAATCTCGGGTGTGACTGTCATCACGGATATGAAAGAACATGCTACTGCGTCCTGGTGACCCAACTCCTTCCACTTTGCTTTCCAGATGTCTGCTACATCGTCTACCGGTCTACGGCTCAACGCATCAGCAACTATGTTGGCCTTCCCCGGATGATACTGTATATCGAACTGGTAATCTTTCACAAACTCTAACCACCTGCGCAGACGCATATTCAGCTCTCGCTGAGTGAACAGGTACTGCAGTGACTTATGGTCTGTGAACAAACGGAATTTCTCGCCCAATAAATAGTGCCTCCAAATTCTCAATGCAAAGACGACCGCTGCTAACTCTAGGTCGTGGGTGGGGTAATTCTTCTCATGCGGCTTAAGCTTGCGGGAAGCAAAAGCTATAGCCTTCTCTTCCTGCTGAAGTACTCCCCCAAGTCCCCGTAAGGACGCATCGGTGTAAACCAGGTACTCTACACCCGGCTTCGGTTAAGCAAGGACTGGTGCTGAATTAAGCTTGTCCTTCAGCTCGTCGAAAGCCAACTGACAAGCATTATTCCAAACATATGGTGCCCCCTTGCGAGTCAGATTCGTCAATGGACCCGCTATTTTGGAGAATCCCCGAATGAATCTCCTGTAGTATCCGTCTAACCCCAAGAAACTACGCACTTCCATCGGTGTCGTGGGCTGTCCCCACTCCCTCACCGCTGACACTTTGCTCGGGTCAACTGCTATCCCCTGCTCAGAAACAACATGGCCCAAGAATTGTACCTCTCACAACCAGAATCCACACTTCTCGTACTTATCATACAACTGATGCTCTCGTAGAGTCTGAAGAACCTGCCTCAAGTGCTCAGCATGCTCCTCCTCGGAGTGTGAATATATCAAGATATCATCTATGAAGACGATGACGAACTGATCCAAGAACTCTCTGAATACTCGATTCATCAAGTCCATGAAAACGACTGGGGCATTTGTGAGCCCGAACGGCATCACCCTAAACTCATAGGACCCATATCTCGACAAGAAGGCAGTCTTTGAAACATCCTGCTCTCTAATCCATAACTGATGGTACCCCGACCTCATATCTATCTTCGAAAAGAAAGTTGCTCCCCTCAACTGGTCGAAGAGATCATCGATTCGAGGCAACGAATACTTATTCCATATCCTGACCTTTTTCAATTCTCGGTAGTCCACACACAATCTTAGTGAACCATATCTCTTCTTTACAAACAAGACTAGAGCGCCCCAAGGTGAGGTACTCCTACAAATGAATCCCTGACCTAATAGCTTCTCTACCTGATCTCGTAGCTCTCGCATCTATGCCGGAGCCATACGGTACGTTGTGCGTGCTATAGGTCTCGTATCCGATAATAATTCTATAATGAAGTCTATCTCACGACAGGGCGGTAGGCCTGGTATCTCCTGAAACACATCGGAATACTCCCTAACAACTGGGATCGAATCCAAAGGAATCACAACCTCCTTAGAGGTATCCTCCTCTATGTAATATAAATGGGCGGTCGAACCTCCCTCTGGGCGAGGCATCACCACAATAAACATCTCTTGTCCCGGAATGGAAAAAATAATGATTCCACCGAAGCAATCAATCATGGCTCTATAAGGTGCGAGCCAATCCATACCAATAATCACATCATGCTCGTGCATGTCTAAGACTAGCATGTCTGCAGGCAATACCAAGCTACCAATCTCTACCCCTACTCCCCGGCATATAAAGAATATAAGTGACCCACTCCCCAGTGGGGAGTCGACACACGTCACAGTGCTCTCTGCTGTGGCTAACAACCCTAAGGACTTCGCAAAATGCGTAGCTATAAAACAATGCATTGCCTCCGTATCAAACAAAACTTTACACATAGTACCATTGATAGGAAACATGCCCTCAATCGCGGGTGGTGCCTATGGATCTGCTGCCTGGTGGACGTTATAGACACGTTCATACTGCAATTGCCCCTGCTGCACTAGAGCCGCTGGAATGGCTGGTAGGGCTGGCACCTGGGCTGGAGCTGGGAGGGCGGGTGGGAAAAGTGGTCTCTGTGGCTCATTACAGGCTCCCTGCTGCTGTGGGGCCCTATCGCCCTCTGGGCAATCCTGGCATCTATGGCCATGTTTGCCGCACCCAAAGCATCTGCCTTTGAAGTTACCGCCCCTCTGACCTTGCTGTCCACGGCCCTGCTGGCCGTTACCTCCACGCCACTGGCCCTGTTGGCCCTGATGTGCACGCTGTTGGCTTTGCTGGCCCTGTTGTTGTCCCTGTGGTCGATGTTGGCCCTGCTGATTAAGCTGGCCCTGATGGCCCTGCCTGAAACCCCCGAATCCCTGCCTAGAATCACCTGAACGGAATCGCTTAGCAGGGTCCCCCTGATGGGAACTCTGCTCGTGCTGACGAGTCTGTCCATGAGTTGGTGCCCCACCGACACTATTACCCCCGATCCTGCCCTGCTGGCTGGACTCTCCTGCTCTCTTGCTTCCCTGAAGATGGAAGCAGTGATCCTGGCAATGTAGTAAAGTTGCATTGAGTACGTCAATGAAAGTACTCAGGGATAGATTTCCAATGAGGTGCTGACGGATCCTCCAAGCTAACCCGTCGACAAACAGCAAAATCTTCTTGCCCTCAGTGGGTGCCTCATCCGGCACAATAGTGAGAAGTATCGTGAACTCCTCCTCATACTCAGCTACAGTAAGGTTCTCCTGCTTCAGATTTAGTAATTTCTGCCTCATCTCAGTCTGCACTGCGGGTGGAAAATACTTGCGGTCAAACCGCTCCCAGAACAACTGAATAGGGATCGTGTCCCTCTCCTCCAAGGTATTAGTGGACTACCACCACTGTAATGCGGCTCCCACCAATTTAAAGGAAGCCAATAACTGCTTTTGCACATCAGTGCACTCATACATACGGAGGTGCCGCTGGATGTCTTTCTTCCATTGGCTGACTGTAACAATATCGGAGCTACCAGAAAACTCAGGGGGATGCGCTTTCTGAAAAGCATCCCGAACCCTCTCCCACGCGGATGGAAGCTGTGCTGGTGATGGCGCCACTGCCTGAACCTGGGGTGGAGCCTGCTGAATCACCGCTATTGCAGCATTCACCGCCTGAGCAACAATGGCGGCTACTTCATTCGCATTCATTATGCCTGGTGCCTGAGCTGCTGGCGGCACGCCTATCTTTCGGAGCACGTCTCGGAGGCATCTGAAACGTGAACAAGTTTATTAGTCTACAGTTATCAACAAATGTCGAATAGCTGAACCTTAAACGTAAAAGTAAGAATACAACAGTCCTAAAAATAGGGCTCTATAGCAATAACGTTAAGCTGAAAGCGAAATAAGCCGTACAGATCCTATGGACACTAGAACCTGATGCTCTGATACCAGCTGTGACACCCCGCCTAATTAAATATCGGGCGATCACTCCTTTATTAAATTAAATCAAGGTTAACAGTTGGTTCATTCTCAGCATCACTGTCGATAGAAATAAATTTTTCCAATTTAACTCCCTAATTAATTAAGCAAAGTGTCAAAAACATTTTTCATACAAACTTTCCAAATTTTAATTAAAGAAAAGATTTATCAAATTAAAACAACATTCCTAAAATTAAGAATCACACCACGATGAACTAAATAATAACACACATTCGTCAATCGAATGTCAACATAATAAAACTAAAATCACAAGTCCATACTGAAATAAATCCCAAAGAACAATACTGGAAATGACTAAAATATAAATGTCCCAACAACAAATGAGATGATAAAAAGGGCGACACGTGCCCAATAAATGAGAGTACTAAGAGTGGAGTCAATAACAGAAGCCGTCTACTCAAGTGACCTGCAACTCCCACCTAAGCTCCAGCTCGTTCTTCTCAAAGGGTCCTAAGCAAGACGCCCCTGTGGCTGGGCACTTGAAATATATACATATATATACAAGAGAGAGAGAGAGAGAAAAGAAACGGGTCAGAGCCCGAAAGTTTGTTTGATTTTAAAATACGTTAAGCAAGTATTTAAATTGATACAGGCCAATGCAACAACATATTAGTGCGTCTCTCTCTTGAGAAATACTCACCTATCTTCTAATGTGCACACCTATCGCACTAACCTTCCCAACGGTTTGTTTTAGCATCTAACATACTAGTCTTTCTAACAGCTTTAACTTAACTTAAATTACTAGTAAGATTTATAATACAAGATATCCACTTTAAAAGATGTTCCAAAAAGTAGCCCAAAATTCTCTATTTTTAACTTCATAAAAATAATAAAGTTCCCATGACATTTTATACTTTCTCAAAACAAGTATTTAATAATTTGAGTCAACAACCATGTTCTACTTATCAAATCTCAGTAGACAGTTTCAAATATCATAATCTCATATATTTATATATTAACTACTCGTATTATATATATATATATATAACAGCACCCCGAATAAAACTATGGTGCGTGCATACTTCCACTATCCAAAGACCCATATCACTCATTTTAAGGGGAATACATTCGAAATCACTCTCGAATTGTATTAACATAAATACACAAACAATATTGAGGCGAAGCATAAATTCCAAGTCTCTAAGAGGGTGGCACATACCGGCGTCTCTTAGGACCGTCTGAACTATCACATCGATAGCCTGTACCAAGGACATCTATCTTCTAGGGTACAAGTCAATATCCCCCATAAAGGTCCCATCGAGATAAGACTAGTCCCAGCGCGGAAACCTCAGGGATAGCAAGTAGCGTGGGTATGATTTTCACATGCATATAATATATGTACACACAATCATATAAATATACCACTTTATCGAATTAATATAGGTTCTTCTCATCACCCGTAATTATACCCTTTATCCTTAATTACACAGTTATGGAATTACATATAAGGTTTTATTCCTAACCTTAACTCGAAGGGTTTTCTCACTTATTACCTAACAATCATGGATTTACATCCTCAAAATTTTGAAATTCAGTAAGTGACTTTATTAGATTCCAACGTAACTCTCTTACGTACCTCACCCTTTAAATTCATAAATCTACCAACCTAAAGTAAATATCCCATAAATACCATTTTCGTTGAAGATTAAAGGTTCTAACATTTATCCATATACCCTACTGGTCCTCAATGTCTCCCAATTCATTTTATTTAGAATGCCCAAAGATAATTCCACGATGACTTACGTTAACTAATTAAACAAGGGAAATGGGAGTCTGCCAGGAGGGGTCGATCGATCGAAGCTTGGGGCTCGATCGATCGAACCTTCGATTGATCGATGCTCTATGTTCGATCGATCGATCAAGCAGGTCTGGGTAAAAATTCTGCAGAATTGCAGTTACGGGATTCATCAAAATTCTTCATCAATATCCATATTTTTCAACACTAATCGACCCAAAAAGTCTACTACTAACATATTAACATAATTCCAGATGTTTTTAACGTTCAACATGCGTGTATACATCATTAATCATGGTTAAACAATCCAAAATCTCATCTAAACATCAAGAACCCTAAAGTTTTCATAACTATTATCCAATTCAGTTTTTCTCCAGAATTTCTTCCTCATATAACATCAAAATTCGTGGTTAATACATCTATAACATCAAGAGTTTCCAGCATAAGGTTTTAATCTTCTCTACATGCAATTTCCTATCAAAATTAGGGGTTTTCTTACATGGATTACATTCCTAATTAATCCTAAACTAATATGAACATTGCAATAATGATAGACGCAAGTTAAACACTTGCCTGGGATTTTCAGAAGTCTGATTTCCTGTGGATTATGGTGTGGTTGCGTTCTCCTCCTCGCGATCTACGCGTTGGTGGTGACGGTGGTGCAAACGGAGGTGTTTTGGCCTTGAATCTCCTAGAAATGTCCCTCCTCTCTTCTCCAATGGCCGTCCTAGGGTTCTGTATGTTCTAACCCTAAATGGCTAACCTAACCTGCTGATAAAGGTTGCTAAAATTCGTGGGTTTAATTACCCTTTTTTGGAAAAAGACCAAAATGCCCTCCCGGGGTCACTAATTAGGCCTAAAAACACCCCGAGACCCGAACCAAACCCCCGGGTACACTTTTCTGACTATCTCAACCCTTCCAGATGCGTCGACGCACTCAAAACAACCATACGGACAACTTATAAAATATTCACTTTTTATTTAACACAATTAGTCTCAACGTGACACGGGCACATCCCGACTTAAATTTCCGAAATAGTCATTTAATTCACTTATGACATTCAATATAACCAATATAATATATTACTATGCTCATTAGTAATATTCAACAAGTTTCCCATAATTACTAACTCTAGTCACGTTAATAATTATAACATAATTAATTTTCGGATTTTTATTAATTAACAGTCACATTAAATTTAATAGATCCTCAAATTAAATAAAGTATAAAAATATGGGGTATTACAACTATCATGTACTTTATATTCATTGTTTAATTATATTAAACACTTGTTGTATTTTAAACTGTTTTCACAATCGGGCTCTGCCCCGTTTGCTTTGAAATCTATTTTTTTGTAAAAATCTTTTAGGTGCCCAGCCACAAGGACACCAAGTGTAGGGATTCCATTCTAGTGACGTGTTGTAGCTGCAGTGGAAGTTACAGGATCGATAGTAGACGCCTCCACTTTCTATCTTGATTCTACTTCAGACTTACTCATCTGTAGGGCATGTCACCCCCTTTCCTTTTAGAGTCATCTTACTTATTCAGTTTTATTTCACATTTTGGGTTGTAATTAATTAATGATTCAGGCTTGTATTTTGCTTATTTCAATATTCGGATTGTTGTGAGGTGTATTCCTCCAGTTTCAGTTCTTACATCGTTATTTTATTGCGAATGTGATATGGATGTGGTATCAGTATTTCATAATTTATTTTGGTTGTATGTAAATCAGATTTAATTAAAATTGACAACTCACTTTTCAAATATTAGGTGGCTAGTAATTGTTAAAACGTTTTTCGACAGTGATGCTACGAACTGGACCAACTTGACATTTGGTATTAACTTGAATAAAGGAGTAGCTACCCGGTATTTAATTAGTCGGGGTGTCACGGGAAGTTAGTGTTTTTAGTTAAATTAGGTGGTGGTAAGTAGGTAGTGGTGACGATGATGGTAATGGCGGTGATGGTGATGGTGAGAAGAGAAGGTTCAGTTTTTTTATGAGCATATTCTAACCTGAATGGGCTAGGACTCGTTAGGCTTGGGGTCCATGGCATTGACTCGCCTCTTGTTTTAGGGAAAAAATTGTGTCTTTACTAACATGTATAGCTTTTGGTACAACGGTGAGGGCTTGAGCCATCATTTGGTAAAAGAGTGGGATCATGCGTTCGAGTCGCAAAAGTGACAATCTATTCAACTATGGAGAATGATGCAGGAGCATATTCTAACATATATGGGCCGAGGATCTCTGGCTTGGGCTCCATGGGCACAGATTCACCTCTTGTTTAAGGGAATAAAGTTGTGTTTTTACTAACAAATAAAATTTTTTGTACAATGATAAGCGCTTGACCCGTTATAAATGACTCACTTGTTGTTGGGGGTCTAAAAGAAGACTTCCTAATGGACCTTTATCAGTTCCTTTGTTGATGAGTGTTGCATGAGCATATTGTAACTCGAATGGGTCAAGACTCGCTAGGCTTTCCTCCGTGGGGCAAAATCACCTCTTGCTTAAGGAAATAAAGTTTCATCCTTACAAATAACTACAACTTTTGGTACAACTTCAAGAGTTTGACTCATCAATTTGTATCAAAGAGGGGTCATGAGTTTGAATCGTAAGAATGATAATGCAAGATCATATTGATGGGCTAAGACTCACCTTATTTTTAAGAAATTAAAGTTCCATCACTACTAACAGTTATAACTTTTGGTACAATTGTAAGCGCTTGACTAATCAAAAACAAAACTTTGTTATTGTTGGGTCTTCAAAAGCACACTTTTTATAAGTTCTTTTGTTGATAAGTGGTGAAATTCCCATTGTTAATTAGTGCTATACACCTCTTGATGGGCCAATTTGTGGACCTATTGTTGATGGATGATGAAATACATCTTGTTGTTTGGTGTTTAAAAGTACACCTATTGGTCGCATTTGTTGATGGGCGTAAATGACATCCAATTGTAATTGGCTCAATAAATTTGGTGCTCCACTTTTTAGTTTGTGCTATCTTTGAAATTTTTTGTTACAAGTTGAGCATGCTTGTTCAACATGCTCCAACTTCGGGGGGGGGGGGGGGGGGGGAATGTTATAGAATATAGTGTTTACTATTATTATTGAGTGTTTATGTCATGAGGTCATTAATGTATAGTTTGAAGGTAGTGATGTCATTTATTATATGATGTAAACCCTACTCCAATTCTATAACTATGAGATTATGTGACCCTAGAATAATCTCTCACTCTTGGTTTCTCTATTGTGTTTATCTCCATTTCTTCTCTCTACTACCATCTTAAATTCTAACTATTTTTTTAATTTTTTTTGTTTTAACTATTAATTTGTTTTAAATGGAATTTACTATGGGTTTAATAAAAAAGTAAAAGAGATTGGTATTTTATTCATTTATGAAAAATTACTTGATGTGTGCAAGACACATGCTCAATTTCTGTTAATATTCGACGGACACCAACCTTATTTTAAATAGAAGTGTCAGAGAGGGAGTACTCTATATAAAAAACCTCAGGCGCCCGCGGATAAGTACAAATCTTAGAAGGAAATTAGTCAAAATGGCATTTGAGCTTTAAACTAATTTGGGTAGAATATTCAGTTAGGCGTTAAGATCAAATGCATGTTCAAGGTATCAATTAGAACAAGAAAAAGTGGTCCATCATAAGCCTAGGTAGCCTGCATGTGTTTTGCAGCATCTAATGTAACTATATATGAATTAAAAAAGAACTATTTGGAATAGCAAATAATCACAAGGAAGATGATATAATTTTATCAAAGAATGTAATACCTTTTCGGGAAAGGCGAAGCAAGCCAACTCATTTTGGATCAAATCTTCCATGGATTTTATATATCCCTCACGCTGGTACCAAGAAGGTATCACAGCGTGTTTCATGTTAACCAGATACTCATCCTCCCTAGGAATTCATTTAAACATATTGCCACATATATTAATTTCTTTCTGGGTAGTATTTTAAAATATGAAATTATCATTATGTAGTTAATTCATCACCGGAATATACTCTCCAATAAACGGAGGCTTGAACGACTAGTAGAAATCGAGAATTGTGGATAAAGAGGAAGCACAACAAGCTTAGAAATTCCATCTTTTTTTATCTACAAAGATGAACAGTCATAAGGAAATTGCATAAGACAAATAGTAAATTCAGGGAGGAGACACAAAGAAGCATAAATATACAAAAAAATAAATAGTTTTGGGGGAAAGAGTCCTACTTCATACTTTTTCCATGGCTCCAATCCGTCTTTTTTCACTATAATTAGTCCTGTTGGTATAAAGGTTTTTCTGAATATACTTGGTTAAACTGACTGAGTTTTTCGGGGCTTATATTTTTTCTTTGGTTAACCCTTATTTACATCTCTACCCCCTTTTTAATTGAAGAAGAGATTTAACATTTTTTGGTAACAGAAGAGTTGTTGACTCTGTCAAGTGTAAGCTGGTTAACAACCTAAAAAACAATGTCTGTTCTCCCTCAAGGATTTCTTCAGATAATTACTGTTGGGGAAGTCTATTTATAGATGGAAAACTGATGCAATTTAAACAAGCGTTTATAGGAAATCAAAGAACTGAAACGGTTACCGATCAGCATAAACAGAGTAACTCTTATAAACTACCTAAGACTGTCAAAGTTCAATGGATTTGTATGGGGGGGCGTCGCTTATATAATCGAGGGTAATTTTTGTCTCAATGAAATTGAACCATGTTCCACCCATTGGCTAACCAACCTAAATAAGACCTACAACTAAAACAAAAACACTAGGGATAGGGTGCTAATAACTCTTGGATTTTAGGACTAAATGTCCCCGGCCCCTAAAATAAAATCAATATGTTATATGTACATAACAATGAAATCAACACCATGGAAAAGTTAAAAGCAAGAAATGACAAGGGTACCTGTTCAATGGCTTCTTCAGTGAATGGATGCCAATAATGCATACCGACATATACCTTTTCTAGCACATTATTTGCGCAGAGTGCCTTTCTCAATGCTTCAGCCTGAAGAAACAAAATAATAGCCAACGAAAGGATATTGATATACCCAAGTCCGTGAAAAGAAAAATGGAAAAAAACATATTCAGAAGGAAAAAAATCAAAATGTAAAGTGCCTTCTACTGAAATACAGACACTAGCCAATGAAAGGAAATTGACATGCGTAAAGCCTGTGAAAAGAAAAAATAAAAACTCAAAAGGGGTAAAATAAAAATGTAAAATGTCTTCTACTATACAAACGACGCCACATGATTTTGGCAAATCATTAGTCTATAATAAGATTAGCCACTCCTCTTCTTCTTAGCCTTTATATACTATCATTCCTTTCATTTCACAAGGCACGAAATATATCCAAAAGTAAGCATCTACAAAGACACTAACTTGACGAAGGAATAATTTCATTGGTCGAAACAAACTGAATTTACCCTCATCTTTGGTTATTAAAATCTTTATTGAATTTTGATTAGCCTAACTCCACTGAACTTAAAACTAAACTGGACGAAAAATCAACGCACCACAGAATGACAAAAATCTGGAAGAAACAAGGGCGGCGCCAGCATTGCTCGACGGGGTGGGCTAACACCAAGTCAAAGTTCATAAAAATTAAAATTAAATAAAAAATAATAAAAAAAATATGACAAAACTTAGTTCACGGTATCCTTACTTGACGCGAGAGGTGTATTTTTCGTCGATGTCTCACCACTCTCTCTCTTTTTAAAGAACGAAAATATAGTTTTTCCTTTCTTTGTTGGTGGTTGATTATCTGCAATAATAATTTATAACCTAACAAAAGAATAAGGAAATATGATTTATTATACAATCTTAAAAAAATATTAATACATTTTTTAAATAATTCAATCATTGAGTGCTTATAATTACAAAAATACCGGAAGATAGAAATAATCTCAATTGAGCAATTAACTAATTTGTTATTTAACAAATAATTGAAACAAGAAATTTTAATTAATTTAATCATCAATAGATTGATAATAATTAAATTAAACAAATAAAATATAAATAACAAATGTAAAATGTTCAAACCCCCAAATTCTAATATTTAAAAAAAAAAGTTTATTTATTTAATTTTGACAGAAAAAAGTCCCCAAAATTCTAATATTTAATAATTCAAGCCTAAATCTGATATTTAAACCACTTATTTAATCATACAAAAAAATAATTGAAAAAAAAAAAATGTTTAGAAAGAAAAAAAACATAAATTTAATATTTATACCTTAAGAGCCAGATTTAGAAAAAAAAAACAAGAGCATAAAAAGTAAAAAAAAATCTTAGCAAAGAAAAACAAAAAAAAAGGAAAAAATGTTTCTAACCTGAGAGAGAGCCGGAGAGTTTGCTGTCCGGACGGACGACAATGAATGGCAGACAGTCCGGTCTGCTGAAGGTGAATGGATGGCGACGGCTTAGGCTAACTTTGTTTTTCTTTCTTTGGGAATTGGCAATTAATTAATTAGTTTGTTAAATTGTTGTTGGGAGAGACATCTGACTAAAAAACAAAACTACACACACGTTTCTTTTCTTTAGTCCAGTAGCCTGCACACACACGCCATTTTGTTCCTTATTCTTTGGAGAGAAATATGGGTTGGTTTATTTAATTTGGGTTGGGCTTAATTCTACAGCTGGTCCAAACTTACATTTGCAAGCAGTTTTTTTTTGGGTTGGGCTGTAGCCTATGAAGCACCGACACTCTCCCGGAAACCACGAGTCGGGTTTGACACGAGTCCGACACGCGACACGCTGGGACACGTTGGAACATATTTGGACACGCTGTCGACACGCTGGGACACGTTGCTGACTTGTTGGCCGACACGCCGGGACACGTTCCCGACACGCTGAGACACGTAAAAAGGAAACTTTTTTTTTTTTACTTTTTTTTATTTTTTTTATTATTTTTTTCTTATGTAATTATGATTCTGCCTTATTTATGATTTTTAATTTTAAAGTGTGTGAATTTTGTTTTATATGGTCATTTTCTTAATTTCATGTTAAGAATTCTCTAATAATGTATTTTATGGAAAAAAAACTATTTTATTTCATTAATATATATATTTAAATATATATTATATATTTTAACATATATTATATATTATGCGTATCCTAGCGTGTCGTATCTTAGTTTTTGAAAAAATCGCGTGTCGCGTGTCGTGTCGAACACGTATTACGTGTCGAGTTCGTGCTTCATAGGCTGTAGCCTTGCTCAGCCCGGGCCCAGATCCGCCTTTGGGAAGAATTTTTTTGCATGAATAAGTTACCTTTAACAATTCATACCTGCGCATCAGTTATCTATCGAAGAGGAGAACCGCCACCAATTGAAGCGTATCCTTCCTTGCTCTTAGGAGCTCTGGCATTAGATATGAATTGTGCTAGAGGCTTTTGAATAAAACAGAATAATCTTGGCAGTCAAATGATATCCTGTACCATTTCGAAAAGCAGGGCATCGACATAGAAACAACATTGTAAGGGCGTATATCTCAACAAAAGTTTAGAAAAAAGAAAAAAACACTGATTCTGTCTTGACATAGAGTATGAACTGCAAATAACATACTGAAGAAACTGATATGATAAAAGCATTCTCACAATATATGCCACAAAGAAAATAAGAGAGCATATCATTTCCCAAAATAAATGAACTTGTGTTGACGATGTGGTATTTGATCTGATAAGGGTAATGGGTAAAAGAAGAATCATCCATACTGTAGGTATCATATTAATCTGGACTGACAAGGATCGAATGGAGGGAACCTTGGGATTGACTAAGGGGCATTCAAGTCAAGTGTATGCATAGGCACAAAACCCAGAGCACATGATCCACAAAAGGCTTGCCCCTTTCAAACCGCTTATATACAACTAACTAAAACAAATAATTAATTATTTAATAACTAATCCTAATCCTAATCCTACTAATACTACGAAAATAAATACTTAAATAATACAACAAAATAATAATGGCGGTGGGCCCCAATTATGTGCCTACATTATTCCCTCCATCTTTGAAAGAGCTTGTCATCGAGCTCGGCTATGGTCGCGTCCATGCCAGCAAAATAAATATTTCGAATAATTTATGTGCTTCAAAGCCAGCTCAAAATATCTTTTGGTTTTAGTAACCAAATTAATTCAGCACATACCAATTAAATATTCAGAGTAACTCTAAAATCTTCCACCTTGCTCCTTAAATTAATTTTATTTGTAGACTTGGGGTGACATAAACTACACGTCAAAAGGCTCCTAAAAATATCTCACACATAATTTTAGAGAGACAAATACTCTTTTCTATTTCAAAATTGATGTCTACATCAAATGAGGCTTACTTGGGGTATATAAAGGAGAGTAGTAGCTTAGGCTCTAAGATAAGGCCCTAATTACAAATATGTCATTTCTACTCCTTACCTCTAAATACTAAAGTAAAACAAAGGAAAATAGAATAACAAAATAAAAGGAAATTAACGAAAGAAAATAAAATGCAATAAAATCCTAAAATGGGGCCTATTTCCATCACTGGGACCTTGAAAAGTAATTAAACCATCAAATTTTTCTATAATATACTCCTATATGTGTTATACCGTATCTTTACATGGGGCTGATATATACCAAGTCTTACTTAAGTCTATGGTGTACCATATATCATAAGGAGCTAATATTGTTGAATCTAAAATTGGGTGGAAAACCCACATCCTTAATTCCCTACCTTTGTCGCATACTTTATCAAAAAAGAATCCTCAAAACATGGAGCTCATTTTTCATCCAGTTTTTACTCCACCTTTTTCTCCATGTCTTCTCCTTTTGTCTACCTCAAACATGTATATAAGGGGAGGCATGAAGGATAGTATCAACACACCAAATGTGATAGAAACATTGAAGAGTAAGAAGAAGAAGAGAATTAGAGTGAGAAAGAGAGTTCATTTGGAGTTTTGAGTATACACATTTGTGTAGACAAATAAACATTGTATTTTTTATTTGGAGTGTATTTGTGAGAGTCCCTTTTGTAACTCATTTGCAATAGTGAATTGATCCGAATGTAAGTGGATGTAGTCAAATTAGTGAACCACTTAAAACATTATGTCTTCTCCTCTGTGTGTGTGTCTTTCTACTCATTATACTTTTATTGTGAGTGTGCGATATTAGTATTTGGGATCACAATCAATATCATTTGTTGACACGTTTCCGCACAACAAATTAGTATCAGAGCCAAGGTCCTTTGATCTAGGCATTTGGAATTTTTTCATTGAAAAATTACCATACATATAATACTATTCACCCGGTACTATTCATACGATTACTATTCACAACCTGGAAACATTTCTAAATTTGGAATTTTTTCATCTACATTTTTTTGTGACTCTGATCGTTGGAAAAATGGGAACCATAAAATTTGACGTAGAAAAATTCGATGGGAAAAGAAACTTCAGCATGTGGCTATGTGAAGTTACAGATATCTTAGTCCAACAAGAGATGGAGATTGGTCTTGGAGATATGCCAAAAGACGTGAAAGAAGATGACTGGAAAATAATCAACCGCAAGGCTTGTGGTCATATTAAAAAATATCCTTATATGCGCGAGACCGTGGCACATAAACTATGGAAACAACTGAAGGACAAGTACATGATAAAGAGCATTGAAAATAAACTCTATTTGAAGAAGAAGCTCTTCTGGTTCTAGTACGCAAAAGTTATTTCTATGTCTGAGCATTTGGACAAATATAACAAGATTATTGTTGATTTGCAAAATTATGATGTTGAAATTGACGATAAGGATAAAGCACTTTTAGTGTTAAATTATCTTATTAGATTCATATGAACATCTCATCACCACGCTATTGTATGGAAAGGAGGAAATAAAATATGTTGACGTCTCAAATACCTTAGTGAATAATGAGGTTCGTAAAAAGGATAAGGAGATTTATAGAGACTCAACATCTGAAGCACTGATAGTTCGTGGAAGAACAAATGATAGGAGGAATGGTAGCCGTGGAAGATCTCGATCTAAATCGAGAGTTAGAGCATCAACTTCGCGTAGGAGAACTCCTGCCAAAGATGAGTGTGCCTTCTTTTATCACCAGAAAGTGCATTAGAAGAAAGATTTCCTTAAGTTAAAAAGGACACGGAGAACCCCACTGCACACATTGCAACCAGTGACAATGAAGATTTTGAAGTTTTTGTCTATTTCACCATTTGGATCCAGTTCTCAGAAATGGATTTTACACTCGGGTTGTTCCTATCATATGTGTCCCAACAGGGAATGGTTTTCTAGCTTTAAGGAGCTAGTAGGTGGATTTTTTTTGATGGGAAATGATCATGCCTATAAAACAAAAGGGATAGGAAAAATCCGATTGAAGTTGCATAGTGGAATAGTCAAAGTGCTGAAAGACGTTCGGTATGTACCGGGCCTGAAGAAAAATATTATCTCACTTGGCTCTTTGGCAGCTAAGGGTCATGAGATCACATTGAAAAGCGATATTCTGAAGGTCTCACATGGATCCCTAATTGTGATTAAGGGTACAAAGAAGATTAACTTGTATTTTCTCCTTAGAAATACAGTTACAGGAGCGGTAGCCTCTCAGAAAGTTCAGAGAAGGCTTCATCTGATGCTACCAGATTATGGCATGTGCGGTGCGCTTGGGACACTTAGGAGAGAAGGATTTACAAGGATTAGTGAAGCAAGGCCTATTTAAAGGTGCTAAGACATGCAAGCTTGTATTTTATAAACATTGTGTTCTGGGCAAGCAGACAAGAGTAAAGTTTGGCACAACAGTACATCGTACGAAGGGGAATCTTGATTATGTTCACACAGATGTTTGGGGACCTACCAAAGTTTAATCTTTGGAAGATAAGCATTATTTTGTGTCTTTTGTGAATGACTTATCCAGGTGTACACCATGCGACATAAGGATGAAGTTTCAAGATTTGCTTGAAGTGGAAGAAGATGATAGAGACCCAGACTGGCTGAAAAATTCGAAGACAAAGGTCAGACAATGGCGGGGAGTACAAGTCAAATCCATTCTTACAAGTATGCCAGGACGAATGGATAGTCCGATAGTGCGACACTTCACAGTCAGAGACGCACCGTAACAAAATGGGGTGGCCGAATTTATGAATTGCACTTTGCTAGAAAAGGTGCGATGTGTGTTGTCCAATGCTGGTTTGGGCAAGGCATTTTGGGCTGAAGATGTTACATATGCATATCACCTCATCAATAGGTTGCCTGCAGCTGCGAATGAGGGTTAATCACCCATGGAGGTATGGTTGGGAAACCTGCTACGAAGTATGATTATTTACGTCTTTTTAGCTCCCCTGCATATTTCCATGTTAGAGAAAGCAAGTTAGATCCTAGAGCTAAGAAAGCCACATTTCTAGACTTTAGTAATGGAGTGAAAGGGTATAGACTTTGGTGCCCCAAAACAAAAAAGATCATAATATAAGGGATGTTACATTCGATGAATCTTCAATGTTGAAGAGTTTTCCCAGGGAGAGAAAAACCAAAGAAGTTTCACAATAGGTGGAGCGCGAGGCTCCAATTGTTCCATCCAGGCTTGTAAAAAATTCAGATGATGATGGGACAAGTACAAATGAGAAATAGACTAGAAAAGGAAGCCTTGATGCCTTACTACTGACATGGTGGCATATGCACTACCCATAGTTGAAGATGACATCTCATCTACTTACAGAGAAGCCAAAAGAAGCTCAAAAAGTGTAGATTGGAAGAAGGTGATGGACGAGGAGATGCAAATGCTTCATACTAACTAGACTTGGGATGTAGTCCAACTTCCAAAAGAGAAGAAAGCCATTGGGTGCAAATGGGTATACGCCAAGAAAGAAGGCTCCTCAAAGAAAGATAGTGTGAGATTCAAGGCCCGACTAGTGGCGAAACGTTACGCGCAGAAAGAAGGAATCGATTATAATGAGGTATTTTCCCCGATTTCTAAGCACGATTCCATTTTTATTTTTCTAGCAGTGGTTGCACAGTTTGATCTCAAGTTGGCACAACTTGATGTGAAAACTGCATTCTTACATGGAGATTTGGAAGAGGAAATTTATATGACTCAGCCAGAGGGTACAAGATTGATGGTAAATAGAATTGGGCTTGCAAACTGAGAAAGTCGCTATATGAGTTGAAGCAAAGTCTAAGACAGTGGCACAAGAGATTTGATCAGTTTATGTTTGGGTAACAGTACACAAGGAGTCACTATGATCATTTTGTGTATTTTTGTAAACTTCATGATGGATCTTTTATTTATTTTCTCTTATACGTTGATGATATGTTGATTGCTTCTAAGAGAAAGTTGGAGATCGAAAAATTCAAAATTTAGTTAAGTTGTGAATTGGAGATGAAGGATCTTGGCGAGGCGAGAAAAATACTTGGCATGGAGATTAACAGAGATCGTTCCAGAGGCATTGTTTGTTTATCATAAAAAACAGTATTTGAAGAAGGTATTACAACGTTTTTGTATGGATTCTAAAACAAAACTTGTAAGTACTCTTTTGGCCCCTTACTTCAAGCTAAGTTCCATGGAATCTCCACAGATAGATGAGGAACATTTAGAGATGGCTCATGTTCCCTATGCTAATGCAGTGGGAAGTTTGATGTATACAATGGTGTGTACGAGGTCTGATATTTCACAAGCTAGTTGTATGGTGAGCAGGTAAATGCATGATCCAGGAAAAATGCACTGGCAAGCTCTGAAATGGATTTTACGGTACATTCATAGTACTGTTCATGTTGGTTTAAAATTTGAGAAGGATTCACGTGCTCGTCAGTATGTGTTTGGATATGTGATTTCAAATTACGTCGGCAATTTGGATAAACGTCGATCCACCATTGGTTAGATGTTTACACTTGCTGGAGGACCGGTCTATTGAAGGTCTATGCTACAGTCTACGGTTGTTGTGTCTACTATAGAGGCAGAGTACATGGAAGCAACAGAGGCCTTTAAGGAGGCTATTTGGCTTCATGGGTTAATTGCAGACTTGAGAATCGTTCAGGATCACACGGATGTCTTTTGTGATAGTCAGAGCGCCATCCACTTAGCGAAGAACCAAGTTCATCATTCACGGACAAATCATATCGATGTTCATTTTCACTTCGTTAGGGAAATTTTAGATGAGGGGACTATTCTCCTCAAGAAGATTAGAATTGCGAATAATCCCACAGATACGCCTACGAAGGTTGTTACTGGGATCAAGTTTGAACACTATTTAAAATTGATCAATATACTTCAGATTTGAACACCTTCGGGTGTATGGCGCTTTCGAGTGCATTTGGAGGAAACTCAAATCGTTCACTTATTTGGATAGTATGGGATTAATTTTTAGATATCTCACCAGGGTGGAGATTATTACTATTTCGATGCTTGTTAAAGCGGTCAGATTCTTGTTGGCAAAAAATTTCTTATTTGCTAAAGGTGGAGTTTGTTGAATATGAAAGTGGGTGGAAAACCCACATCCTTAATTCCCTACCTTTGTCTTATACTTTATCAAAAAAGAATCCTCAAAATATGGAGCTCATTTTTCATCCAATTTTTATGCCACCTTTTGCTCCATGTCTTCACCTTTTGTCTATCTCAAACATGTATATAAGGGGAGGCATGGAGGATGGTATCAACACACCAAATGTGAGAGAAACATTGAAGAAGAAGAAGAAGAAGAAGAAGAAGAAGAAGAAGAAGAAGAAGAAGAAGAAGAAGAAGAAGAAGAAGAAGAAGAAGAAGAAGAGAATTATAGTGAGAAAGAGAGTTCATTTGGAGTGTATTTGTGAGAGTCCCTTTTGTAACTCATTTTCAATAGTGAATTGATCTGAGTGTCGGTGGACATAGACAAATTGGTGAACCACTTAAAGCATTATGTCTTCTCCTCTGTGTGTGTGTCTTTCTACTCATTCTACAGAGGTGTCTTTTAACTCATTATACTTTTATTATGAGTGTGTCATATTATTATTTGGGATCATAGTTAATATCATTTCTTGACACGTTTCAGCACAACATATGCACCATACCATACATCTCTTAAGATTAATATTCAAAGTAACCTTCGGTCCCCCAGCCTTCCAAAATAACTTCAGGCCCAATTATGATGTGATTCACCAAGTTTTCACATTGGATGAGAAGCACTTGATTAATTTTCTCGTAGTTACGAGTTATAACCCAACATAACCCTTCTATTCTTTTTCCAGACACTAACTTCTTCACGATTGTCCACAGCGTTTAACACTTTTGAATGATTCACAACTCCTTGCTCATCTGATACAACCCAAGCAATGTGACATACATTTTTCCGCGAAGTTCTTGGTCAGTTGTGGCATCTTTTTTCTGCCATAAAGACTCGCTACTGATTCAAATCATCTTCACCCTTCACCCTCTGCCCTAGCATCTCGATGATCACCATCATCTCGCTGGCATCCATAGAGATCGCGATCATCACCTTGCTCTATGTTTTCTTTAACAAGGATTCTTACTCATTCATCTAATATTGCTCACTGGCGCTCATCGCGTCGTGTCTGCATTGTGTCCTCGCCTTGTTATGCTACGAAAAATTCTCCTTAATTGAAAAATCTACTCCAAGTAAAATCGTCCTTCGCAAGCCCATTGTGGATTTGATCTGTTTTTCGTTGCATCCAGCATCTTCTCGGTTGTAATTTCCTTAATGATCATGAAATCACCTATCGTTCCTTATGCAAACTGCTCGGCCATATATCTTCTGCTAAAAAATCATCATCCTTGTAGTGGTGGCTCCAGCCAGGACTTCCTTTGCGGTGACCTCTTCTTCCTCAGTTGCGATTGACTTTTCGATCATTGAGATGACAACTGAACAGGGTATAGGAATCTTTCTATAGCTAGTGATGGTTCCTTCTTGAAGGGGCTAGAGGTGATGTTGAGTTTCTATCGCTAGTAGTAATTTCTAGTACATCCTGGTGATAGGCTCGGCGGGGCGGTAACAATGTTTAAAAAGGCGAGAGGCGAGGCGAGGCGAGGCGTTTTGGTCGAGGCGAGGCTTGGCGTAAGCCTCGAGGCGCTTGAGGCGTAAGCCTCACCAAAAAGAAAAAAAAAAGAAAAAAAAATATAAAAAGTCTAATAAATTCACAAAAAAATAATCCAACACATTAAATGATGCAAAAGGGTCCATAATCATTTAATCCATCAACCGATCAAACTTAAAGTTCACAAAAAAAATTATTACAAAGAAAAGAACAATTTTATTGAATAAAAACTAAAAAAATAGAATTAAAAAAAAAACTAAAACAGTATAAAAAAAACTAAAACTAAAACAACAATTTTTTACAAAACCGTATAATATTTTTTACAAAAAATTAGAAATAAAACAGTTTTTTACAAAACATATTTTTTACAATGAAAACAACAATTTTATTGAATAAAAACTAAAAAAATAGTATTAAAAAAAACTAAAACAGTATAAAAATAACTAAAACTAAAACAGCAGTTTTTTACAAAATCGTATAAGATTTTTTACAAAAAATTAAAAATAAAACAGTTATTTTACAAAAAAAAAAAAACAGAAAAAAACAAAGTTTTTACAAAAAAAAAAAATGAAACTAAAAAATAGGTTTCGTATAAAAACTAAAACTAAAATCGAAACTAAAACACTTAATAAAAACTAAACAGAAAAAATAGGTTTCGTATAATACCGTATAAGACCGAAGGCCTGACTTCAAGAAAAGAAGGAGATCAGAGCAGATTGAAGGCCAGAATAGTGGATTGAAGGCATGAATAGGAGATCGAAGCAGGTTTCTAACCAGAACGAAGACCGGACGTATTTTTTTAAACCTAGGGATTAATGTTTTCTAACTTCGGTTTCGTATAGGATAAGTTTTTAACCCACGTTTTTTTAAGTATCCTGTCTTTTTTATTTTTTTACGACCAGTAGAAGAGGCGTGAGCCTCACCGCTGGCGGAATGCCTTGAAGCGTTGCGCCTCACACATAAAATGCGTAAGCCTCTATTTTTGGTCATGAGGCTTAAGCCTCGATGCTGTTTTCCTTCGCCACAGGCGCCTTTTTAAACATTGCTCCCACATCATGGCCAAAATTTAGTGAACATATGTAAGAACAAAGGTTCCATATTTTCAACCTTTTGTTTGCACATGTGTGTGTGAGGAGGAATACACCAAGCACTCACTCTCTTTTAAAATCAACACTCAAATACTTGAACTTTCGAGGGAATGCTCATTTCCTAATCGTATTATAAGGCTAAAAAAGGGATTGAAGGAGAATCACACAATGACTCAAAGAAGGATTGGCAAAGAAGACCAAAATCATTTGTCAATTTTTTGTTTATAAGGACTAGGTTGACACCATCGATTGAAGAAAATAAACAATTTTCTCTAATTATCCATCATTCAAATTTTGTTCTAAAGAAAAGATTTCAATAACACCTACGAGAAAGACACAGAGTATGAAATGGTTCGTTCCGAAACCAAGAATCATCCTATAACCTAATGGACTTACCCCATCCCAACACCATTTATAAATGACCAAGGAAAGAAGATATATTGCAAGAAATATATTTCGATAAATTTAGATGACCCACTTCATTACACCTTTAAATCCTGTGGTTTGGACCTAAAATTTACCTCTAGTAACCAAGAACAAAGGTGAGCCTTTTGTTCAAAAGGAAACCTCCACAATTTACAACCAATAGCACCTGTGAGAAAGATAAGAGGTACACATCTTACATGACCAAGGAAAGAAAAATATAACCTAAGAAATATATTTCAACGAATTTTAAGAAGATTTTGTCATTACACCTGGAAGTCCCATACTTTTGGGAAATCTCCACAGCCATTTACTTATGAGGCCTTATTTCTTCATTGCCTTCGATATAATTCCCAAATTAATTAGATGATTTTAATACCCTAACCACTACCATCTCAAAGGAAATTATGTATTAATTCTGGAATCTTAACCTCTTAACGGAATTTTGAAGTTGGGCGTGAAATAATTTGATATACTACTCAAAACCACCTAACCCAATGTTAATCTTCTATCTAGTCTCTTCAAGACTATCAAGTACTAAGGCCCAAAACTCCAAAGAGAAACGGTTCCCTGCTAAAATATAAGGCCTATATAATTCAACGCCCACTCCTCTTAACCATCATATCCACAACTCCACCACATATTAATACTCACAAGCACCACCTCAAGGCCCCATATTCTACCAAAAAACTCTATTTCCTATTGAAATTCACAGACAAAATTGATATCATCCACAATTGCAAAGTGAGAAATCACAACTTCCTAGTGTCTATTAAATCCCTCACTTCTTGCTCATGTGCCCTCTCTAAAAATCTATTCAACACATCTCTAACTACTGTAAACAAAGAAAGGAGATTATATCATGTCCTACATTTCCTCCATGCATCTGCAAAAAACTTTTTGTTCCAACACAAAATCCAAACAACCCCTCCGTCCAAAAGATCACATCACTTTTACAGCCTCACCTTTTGTTTTATTTGATTTATACTACTACATTGCTTCGTTTTCTATGATCACCATTCAAAAAATATTTATTTAGCATGGACACGAACATGCGTGTCGCGTCCGACACGACACGGACACGCCGACACAACAAATCTAAAAAATTACGACACGACACGGTGGGGACACAGCATCAAATTAATACTTCTTTAAAATTATGTTTATATATAAAAAAACTGAAATGTGACATTAATACTAATCTCATACTAAGAAGAACATTAAACATATAAGCATTAAGAGTACTAAATCCCTTCTAAAAATTAAACATCAGAATAATACTAAATCCCATACTAATCACAATCAAAATGCAAAGAATCATATATAAACCATGCATAACATTAGTCTTAAAGCCATACTAAACATCAAACTTCAATCCATACTACTAGTAATAACATAAATGCATAAAATCCATACTAGCAGCAGTGCTATTCGTTCCCTGAACTAGTAGCCCCACTTTCCATTCCTAAAAAATATAATCTGTATAAATAGTTCTCTGTAAACAGAATCTATATAAACAAATAGAGATTAGATCAAATTCATAAAACAGATAATATAAACAGAGATTAAACAGAGACAAACAGAATGTTAAAAATAGAGATTAAACAGATGAGAGAAAGAATAGAAAAAAAAATAGAAGAAAAAAAATAAAAGCTGCTTGGTTTTTAAGTAAGCAGAATTATATAAACAAATAGGGATTAAATAGAATTTATATACACGGAGAATATAAACAGAGATTAAACAAAGACAAACAGCTAGTATTAAACAGAGATTAAACAGATGAGAAAAAGAAAAGATAAAAAAAGTGTTAAATAGAAGAAAAAAATAAAAGTAAAATCTGCTCATATTTTTTTTTGAGTAACAAAAGCACAAGTAATATGATATTTCTGGTGTGGCAGCAAAAGAAGAAGTAATATATTTGGTAGCAAAAGCAGAAGTAATGGAGTGGTAGCAAAAGCAGAAGTTCAAAAATGAAAAAAAAACTTACTGACAGAGATCAGAGTGAAGAAGACTTCCCCTGGTCAATTTTGCTTTTTAGTTTAACACGTGGAGTGTCGGACACGTGCCCAAGTCGTATCCAAAGCGTGTTTGTGTCCTTAGAGTGTCCGACACTCGTACGGGGCCTTCGGGGAAGTGTCCGTGCTTTATAGGCAAACATAAAATATTTCACAGCCATGCAAAGGCCCCATGTGACTACTATGGTTTCATCCCATAATTCCCTCAATCTCGAATAAAACAATTATTGACAACTTATACATACTTGTCACCAGAATGATGGACCTAAAGGCTCAATTTCAAAGAACTCACTATTCTATAATTAAGAAGATATGTTTTATTAGTTCACACATTAACCACTCCATTATTGATATTTTATGTGGGAAACTACTTTAACAATCTCTCTAAACAATCCTGAAGTGTTGCCATAGTGAATTCTCTCTCACAAGGTCATTTTTCAGACCCAACTCTTAACACATTATAGTCACTATCGATATACTACCCAGGAATACACAAATCAAATAACTCCGCAATCTCCACCCAAAAGATCTCCTCTCCCTATAACGATCTGGTTCATAAACTTCCAGTAACCACTCATTATCCCCTATTAAGTCTTAATACATACTAAAGCTAAACATTCCCAATAAAACATCCAATACCTCTGCTAGTTTAACATTCCACATAGGGGTGGCAAAATGGACCCAAACAGTACCGTCCACCCATTTCTATCCCCAATGGTTTAGAATGGGCACTATCATATTTGTTTCGGGTGGTTAGAATATGGGTCACTAAAAACTCACAGGTTATTAGCAGGTTTAGGCGGGTTGAGAAATGACCCGCTGTCCTTCCTACTCATATAAGCTAGGGATCTATAATTAAAAAAATTTAATGAGAAAATGGGTCGGCAGTTAATCCGACCCGAATCTGACCCGTGACAACCATTAACCCGCTGCTAACCCTACCATATATGACCCTAACCCGTTACTGACCCAACCAAATCCGCCCACACCCGCCCATTTGCCAACCCTATTTCCACGCAATCAAAATACCCCGCATACCATCCACTGATGGCAAATAAACTCATCCTTGAACATATATTCCCAAATGCGACTCATCAATCATCTATGTACCTCTTTTCACTTGTTCTTTTGAAGAATAATTATGTCTGGATTCTTTGTCTAATGTGTATCTTTAATAACATGAGGCTATAGACAATGATATATGGATTATTATAGTGGATGCTAAATGCAATAGATCTGAAAGATTGGGTCTACAGGAAAATTTGAAATGTATAACAAATACTTGTGATGGGCCTTGGTGGTGTGGGAGGTAATTTCAATACGGTGGCTGCTCTTTAAAGAAAGAATTTGTGGTAACAAAGTTAATACTAGTGCTATGATGGACTCTAATCAGTCTTGCTCTGAATGTAGTTTGTTAGATCTAGGTTGTACTAGTAATAAGTCTACATGGACAGATAATCATTTAAGGGGCAGAGAATTGATAGGTTTTGGGGGATTCCGACTACCCTATATCACACACTATGAGTCATCTTAACAGAATCAAATCTGACCACTCCCTCCTCCTAAATTCGATCAACACAATTCTAGATGGGATAAAATCCCATTGTATATTTCAGAATATATGGACTTTTTGTGATAAAGTTGAAGTTGTTCAATAAAGTTTGCTTACTCCTCTTAATGGTAGGTTGTGCACTAAATTGAAGAGAATCAAGATTCTGCTTAAGCAATGGAATAAAGACACTTGTAAAAATTCTATCCAAGATATATAGGATGTAGAGGACTTGGCTCTTAGTAAGAAGAAACTCTTCCTTGATGATACATAATCGCACAGAGAGAAACTGCACTTTTCTAAACCTACTTTTAACAACTAAACCTACTTTTATCAAAAAAAAACTTAGACAAGAAGAAAAGGAATTGTGGTGACAGATCTAAAACTAAGTGGATCAAAGAGGGGGATAGGAACATGAGATTTTTACATACTACTCTCTCCATCCCAAATTAAGAGTCCATGTTTTTATTTTTTATAGAGGATACACTTGATTAAAGATCAAGTTTAACTCTTGTTCACCAACATGGAACTTGGTCCATTAATTATGTTCAAAAATGAAAAAATGGACCCTTAATTTGGGACTGCCCAAAAAAGAATAATGGACTCTTAATTTGGGATGGAGGGAGTATTACTAATGTAAAAAGAAGAACGTTCATTATTCACAGAATCCAGAATATTATAGGAAATTAGGTTGATAGTCCTAGTGACATATCTGAAGCAACTTTAGAGTATATCCAAAATCAATTGGGAATTATTTCCTAGTGTGGGAAGGGATAAATTATTAATTACAGACCTAAGTTGATTAATGAAGCTGAGAATGATGTATTAATTACAATGCCTGGAGATGAGTAGATTACAGAGACTATGCTTAGCATGGATACAACCAGTGCAGTAGGGCCTGATGGCTTCACAGGTCAACTCTACAGGCAATGATGGGAGATAATTGCAATGATGATACAGTTGCAATTAAAGCATGTTTTAATAGTTCCCCCATGCTTAGTCTAGATCAGTTACATGCACTTTAATTTTTCTTATCCCTATAGTGAATAATCCCACCACTTTTAATGATCAAGGTACATAAACGACCCTTCAACTAACTTTATTCATACATTAGTGGTCCCCCCCTAACACCACAAACCACAGGCCGAATCTCTAGAGGATTCCAGCTGGCTTTGCAGGAGCCTATTCTTTGCACGTTGCATGGGTAAGGATCGTCTAGATACCATCATCATTGATGGAGGAGCAAGTAATAATCTAATTGCTCAGGAGATGGTTGATAAATTGGTCATCCCCACAGAGCTCACTTCCAAACCATGTATCGTTTGGCTTGGCAATAACGGGTCTATTGCTCGAAGCCAGCAACGTCGTGTTTCGTTTTCCAACAGTGCTTACGCGGATGTGGTTCTGTGCAAAATTGTTGAGATGAGAGTGTGCTACTTACTCCTTTGTTGTCCTTGGCAGTATGATCATTCGAGCATGCGAACACCTATACTTTTCAGCATTAAGGGCAGCAGTTTTAGTTACGGCCGATGCGTGAAATCTGCCCGGCTTGGCCCTCTGCTTTCATCATTTTCCATGAGGACTTGACAACTGAAACCTCATATGTCGGTCTCTTTTACATGCTCATCGGCCCCATCAGTACTCCAGAGACAGATGTTCCCTCGGTGATTCAGAACCTTTTGGAATCATATGCCAACGTCTACACCCCACCAAACGAGCTACCCACGCTTCACAACATACAACATTCCATTATCTCAGGAGCTTCCCTCCCTAATTTACCACATTATCGCATGTCCCCCACGGAGCATGAGGAGTTACAGTGCCAGACTTGTGTCATCGGAGACTTATTCCAGACAACATGTCTCCGTGTGCCATCCCATCTTTGGTCACCCCAAAAAAAGGATGTGAGTTGGCACATGTATGTGGGAAGTCGTGCGATCAATAATATCACCATTAAGTATCTTTTTCCATTGCCAGGATCGAGGACTAGACCATGACCCGAGTCTTTTCTAAGTTGGGCTTGAAAAGGGACTATCAACGAATCAGGATGCAACCTGGAGATGAATGGAAGACCACCTTCAAGACAAAGGATGGGTTATATGAGTGGACAGTGATGCCCTTTGGGTTGTCTAATACTACCTCCACATTTATGCTAGTTACGACTCAGATTCTCTGCCTAGTCATAAGCAAATTTGTGGCAGTGTATTTTGACAACATCCTCATTTGTAACCTGCCAGAGGAGGAGCATTTAGATCACGTCGCCCAAATCCTAATCATTGTTCGGGATGAGCGCTTCTACCTCAACCTGAAAAAGAACGCATTCACGATCCCTTCGGTTACATTTTTGGGATATTTCGTATCAGGTGAGGGAGTCCACGTGGATACCTCTAAGGTACAGGTAATAGCTGATTACCCTACACCTACCTTTGCATCCTAGGGCCGTAGTTTCCGAGCCTCCTGGCTTTTACTGGCTTTTATTTCGGGGTTCAGCATGGTTATATCGCCATTATAGACTTAATGTTCGTTTCGTCAGACATAGAGTTTCGGTGGACAGCTAAGGAGAACAATGTCTTCCATCCCATCAAAGAGTTCATGACCTCCGCCCCTATTCTTGCACTACTAGATTTCACCCAGCTATTCGAGCAATCTTGCGATGCTTGCAAGACCAGCATATATGCGATCCTCAACCATAATTGGAAACTGGTCGCATTTTTTAGCAAGAAATTGACATGGGTTGTCGATCAGTCGACAAACACATGCCTTAGTAGGGGTGCACAACGGAACTGGGAAAACCGATAAACCGAATCGAACCGGTTGTATTGGGTTGGGTTGGTTCGGTTTTTTAGACTATTGGTTCGGTTCCGGTTCCAAAAAATACAAAACTGATATTTTTGGTTCGGTTCTTGGTTCCACTGTAAATCCAACCCAGACCGATCCGCTACCCAAACCGATCTGAACCGATATAGTATATTTTATCAAATATATAAATCGATATGTATATAACACTTGTAATTTATATTTTTGGGATTACTTGAGTTTCTAACTTATGTTATTAAAGATCAAAATTATATTTGACCTTAAAAAAATTATTTTTGAAATACATTAATCATAATATTTCACTAAGTTTTAAATAAGTATTGGGAACCGAAAACCGATCCGAACCAATCCAGAAACCATTGGTTCGGTTTGGTTCAGTTCTGCACAGCTATCAGTTCGGTTCTGGTTCCAAAAGTTTAGAACCGACCCAGCTCGGTTCGATTCTCGGATTAGTATCAAAATTAACCGTGTGTACCCCTATGCCTTGGTCACCTTAAGCAGTTAAGTGTTTTGTTTTGAGTGAGGTCCGGGCTCTCTAACCAACGGATATCCAGTTTTACCCCACCTACGCTGCTTGTCAGTAGAACCCGATGCTTCAGGTGACTACTGGCTTCGAGGCACCACCCTGTATATTCCCTCTTCCTCCGTATGGAAGAAGAATATTGCGAAGATCCAGTCTCTCCATGCTACGTAGTCAATTTTACTTCCCTACTATGAGGCGGGATACGAACGCCTACATCAACCGATGCTAAGCATATTAGACGGCCAAGGCCAACACTCTAATGCTGGCCTATACTCGCCCCTACCGATCCCAAATTAGCCATGGTAGGATGTTTCCATGGATTTCATTGTCGGGCACCCTTTCACTGCACGCGGGTATGAATCCATTTTTGTCGTAGTGGACCTCTTCTCAAAGATGTTGATCCCGTGCACCAGGATATCTGTCACCTCCCATGTGGCCACTCATTATTTTGAGGAGGTCTTCCATCTTCATGGGATTCCTCACAATATCACCTCATACAAGGACGTCTGTTTCACAGGTCACTTCTAGAATGCTATGGGATTTGCCCTGTTTCTCCTTGCAATTGTCCACCGCCTTTCATCCCTAGATAGAAGACCAGACGAAGGATGTTAACTGGAGAGTGGGTGACCTTCTCCGATGCCACTAAGGCATTGGGACAAAGTCATCACTCATACTATGTTTGCGCTCAATCGCTCTACCGGCCTCCCTCCATCATTGGGTACCTCACCCACCATCCTATTGGATATGACTGAGCTCCTGACAACTGTCCCAGTCAGCCCATCAAGAGTTGAGCTTGCCGCCTGATTGACAACCATACAGTCTAATGTTCACGCTCGCCTGCAGTTGGTCTACTCCTCTTATAAATATCACGTAGACGAGAACCGTCATTTCGAGGCCTATCAACTGAGGGACCTTGTCATGACTTATCTACACAAAGCACGCAAGCAGGGAGCATAAGTTACAACTGCACTTCTTTGGTCCCTTCAAAATCATTCGTTGTTGTGGGGGCAACGCGTACGAGGTTGACTTACCCACTGCACATTCATTGTTGTGGATCTATCGCCATTTAGGGGTACATATCTTTCCCAAATCCTGTTACCCGCAGTTAAGGGCCATCATGTCTGTTCGCATGTGGACCACATCGAGGGTGCCCTCACATCAAAGGATATTTCATCTTCTTCCAGAAATTATACATGCTACTTAGTTCATTGGCATGGTCGTCCCGACGTGGAGGACTCCTGGGGTGACGATACGGATTTCTTTTGCCAATATACAGAGTACATAGTGAGTTCTCATGGGAGGGAGAGTGATGCAGGAGCATAGTAGTTGCGGGTTATTTTAGTCAATTGGTTATGTTGTCCTTTTTAGGTCCATTCTAGTTATTTAGCTTGACTAATAAGCTAACTCTCCCTTTAAAAAGGCTTTAGTACCCTCTTTTGTACTCACTCCTTACTTTAACAATGTGAATATAGAGAGAGAATTCCATTTCTTTTCATTATTTTGTTATTGTTGTGTAGTTAGTATTAAATCGCTTAGGTTTATTAAATTACGCATCAAACCCAATGTCTGCTAATCTATTTATTATCTCATATGGGTCAATGTGTTATACAACTTTTTTATACTCCTATTGTATCCCAAATTATTTCTCATCTGAGCTATGTTGATGATGCCATTATGTTCACAACAGTCTCTGAAGAATCTGGTTAGGTTCATTAAATGCTATGAAGAGACCTCTAAGCATATGATTAACAAGGAAAAGAGTTGCATCTTGGTATCTAGCAGTACAGCTGACCACAAATTGATAAAATTATTGACACAACAGGTCTTGGATGTCCTTTGTATATGGGAGGGGAGACTCAAAGCCTATTAGAGGAATTAATTGTCCAGAAAAGAAGGAAGTTAGATGGATGGATGGAAAGTAGACTCCTATTTATCCCCTGGAGGAATGATCATTTTGATCAAACATGTTTACAGTCCATACTTATCCATATTGTTGTTGCTATAAAACCTCTCAAGCAAGTCATTTCCAATATTGAGTCCATCTTTGCTAATTTCTTGAGGGGAGAGAAAAAAGAGGGAAGGCACAATCACCATTGGTTAAAATGGAACAAGCTTTGTTATCCTCGTAAAGAAGGGGGTTTGGGGGCATTGAGAAGTTTGAAGATAAGGTCAGTGCTCTTGGTTGTAAGCTATGGGTGGGGTTTTAGAGAAGGGAATACTCTTTGGACTAAATATCTTACACAAAAGTATTATAGATTACAGCATCTAGCACTGTACTGTGTTGAAACCTACTGTCAAGAAGACTTCTCATATATGGAAAAGAATTATCAAAGTCACAAATGATGTTGGGAAAGATTTATGGTGGTGTACTGGTAGTAGGGACATCAAATTCTGATTGGAACCTTATATAGCTACTGGTAGGCTTGATATAAATAGAAACTAAACTGTGATGGCTGTTGTTGATACCAAATTTAACCTGCTGACATGGATTAATCACAAGAAGACACGTGTCAGTTTATGTGGCACCTACAGACATTTCTGCAATCACTTTGGCGACGAGGAACTCTGCTTCCTCGATTAACTCAGACGCTTCGATCAACAGGTGTACTCCGAGGAACTCCACTGCACCGAGGAACTCATGAGCACCGAGATTCTCAGGCGGTCCGAGCTGCACCTCGTACAAAGCATTAATAGCGGGAAAACCAACAGAATGGCTGCGCATTAAATACATACAGATGTACACGCCTAAGGGACAACTGTGTATTACCCTTTCACATGTACAGCCTAAGGGATATAAATACATTGTATCATCCTCATTGTGAGGGGACCGAAATTTCTTGACAAATCTTGTAATTGAAAATTACCAAACACTCAGCAATAACAAAAATAGTGGATGTAGGCCATTCTTATAAGGCTGAACCACTTGAAAATTTCTTTGTCTCATTTAAATTTATCTGTGATTAAATAGTTAGACACAATTTAATTTTTCACATCAACAGATTGGCGTCGTCTGTGGTAAATCGATTGTTAATATCATTTTTCCATCAAAACTAATTCATCACAAATGGCTGATAATCCAGAACCCAGTAATCGAAATGTTGGAAATCCCCTAAATCCATCTGCTCCGCCAAACGTTCCAGATCTGGCTGGAATAATGACAAATATGGGCCAGGGCCAGATAGCCATGCAAGAAACTATGCAACAACTCATACAAACCCTTCATGGCGGTGCACCAACTCATTCAGGACAATGAAGTTTTCAAAGAAATACTCGTTTGCTTCCTTCGCGTACTGGGCATACTGCTTCATATCGTACTGAGGAATCTGATGATTTCTCTTATCAACCTGGGCGAACTTCATCAGTATGGGCAACAGATACTGAACAGCGTATCACTCTCTCTCCAGAAAGGACTAGTGCACTGGAAAGATTAAGTAGGGTTTCTCCTTTCGATCGATTAGTCCCTAAGAGGAACAAAAGTCGTCCTAAAGCTACGTCGAGGAGCTTTCGACGATCAACAGACTTAAGGGAAGGATCTGCCTAGTTACAACCACTTGCTCGAGATAGATCCCAGGAAGCCACATCAACACGATCAATTTCTCGAACTAACAGGCCCGAGGAAGGAAATGACGCATGGAAAGGCTCTATTCAGAGGTTGGAGGATAGATTAGGGGAAATGGCGAAGGCCATGAACCCCCTACAACGAACTTTTGTTCAAGGGACGCCTTTTGTCCAGGCTATTGTGGATTTTCACATACCGTCAAAGTTTAAAGCACCTATTGTGAGCCCTAAATATGATGGAAAGACCGATCATATTCTTCATATAGAACAATATCAAGCTGCCGCCGACATCTATGATGTCCCAGATGAGATAAAATGCAGAGCATTCTCGGGAACTCTTACCGGATTTGCTCAAATATGGTACAATAATATTCCTCGGGGTAAGATCTCAACTTTCTTTCAACTGGCCAAGTTATTCATTGGAAATTTCTGTTTTAGGGAAAAACCAGTCAAACGAGTAGCACATTTGTTAAGTGTTAGAAAAAAGCTGGTGAGAGTACTAGAGATTATATAACTCTTTTTAATAACGAGAAACTCGAAGTCATAGATTATGAGGAAAAGACAACGATTACCTCCTTGATGAGTGGGTTATTTCCCAACAAGTTGTATTACACTTTGGCCAAAGATCCACCCAGAACCATATCAGAACTGATGGAAAAAGCGGCCAAAATCATGAATGCCGAGGAGGCTATGGATGCGAAGAAGAATATGGATAAAGAAATGAAGGTGGAGGTTGCCAAAGCTAAAAAAAAGAGCATAAGAACAATGATGGTGACAAACAATCCAAAAATAGGTCGTCATGGGAGGTACTGAAGAAATTTGATAATTACACTCCTTTGAAGGTAGACATCAACCACGTACTGGAAAAAATCAAGAACGACGAGGAGTTAAACTGTCCAAAGAAAATGAAGGCAGACCCTGACAGGAGGAATAAGGCAAAATATTGCGAGTTTCACAAAGATCATGGCCATATGACCAAAAATTTCATAGCTCTTCAGAACGAGATCGAAACACTCATTAGACGAGGAAAACTGACAAAATATGTTGATCGTAGAAATGAAAGAAGAAACAGCGACCGAACAAGAGAAAGGTCTAGATCTCCTCGTTGAGCAGAGGAGAACAAGAAAAGAGACCATGAAGATGATCCAGAAGACGAACCCGATCTTCCCAAAAGACCAATGCAGCCAGAACGTGAGGTATTTTCAATACATTTTGGGTCATTTGGTTGTAATGTTATTACAAGTGGAGATGCAGGAGGAGGAGATCTTACCGTAGAAAGAAAGGCTTACCTCTGTGAGGCTCAAGCTTGCTCGTATATTCAACGAATAAATCTAGCTAAGGAGGATCACCCGATAAAGGTAAACAAAGAGAAATTGGTCATTGATTTTTCAAAGAACGACCTCGCAGGTGTCCTATATCCTCATAATAACCCATTGGTGATCAAAATGAGGATGAAAGAAGTGATGATTTCAAGGGTTCTGGTAGATAATGATAGCTCGGCAGACATCATGTTCTACTCATACTTCGACAATTTAAACCTAAAGTTATCTCAACTGGAGCCTTATCAAAGACCCCTCCTCGGTTTTGTTGGCGAGAAAGTTTTTCCACTTGGGACGATCAAGTTGGATATATTCATTGATACATGGCCTGCTTGTCGAACAGAAAGAATACGCTTCTTCGTGATGGATAAGAATATTCAGTCAGCCTAAAACATCATTATGGGAAGGGTAGGATTGAAAAAGTTCGAGGCAGTACCATCCACGGTACATCAATGCCTAAAGTTTCCAACAAATTTTGGAGTAGGTGTTGTGAAGGGCGATAAAAAAGTATCTCGGGAATGCTATTATTCATCTGCCGAGCAGGAGGAGCTGGAGGAATCAAGGAAAAAGACTACTACCTATCAAGTGGATGAAGGTACAGAAATTGAAACAGTGGATCCTAGAGATGAATCGCAACTCGTGAAAGGTCAGGTGGTGGAAGCTACAGAAAACATCATTCTGGACGACGAGCACCCTGAACGAACAACTCAAATAGGTTCGTCGCTGGATACCTCACTAAAACAGGAATTGATAACTTTCCTAAGAAGCAGAAAGAAAACTTTTGCGTGGAGTCATGAGGATATTCCCGGAATAGACCCAAATTTCCTATGTCACGAGCTCAACGTGAATAAGGAGATCAAACCAGTGACGCAGAGAAGAGGAGGTCGAGAAGCTCCAGAAAGCTTGCTCTATCGAAGATGTTAAATATCCAGACTGGTTAGATAATGTGGTGATGGTAAAAAAGAAAAACAACAAATGGAGGATGTGTGTAGACTTCACCGACCTCAATAAAGCATGCCCAAAGGATCACTTTTCGTTTCCCCGTATTGATCAACTAGTTGATGCTACCTCGGGACACGAGCTGCTAAGCTTCATGGATGCTTATTCTGGTTATAACCAGATTAAAATGAAACCTGAAGACAGGGAGAGTACTTCTTTCATTACCCCTAAGGGAACTTATTGTTATAGTATTATGCCTTTTGGTTTGAAAAATATAGGTACGACATATCAGCGGCTAATGAATAAGGTCTTTGCAGAGAAAATCAGTGGCAACATGGAAGTCTATGTCGATGATATGCTGACAAAGAGCAAGAAAGCTGCTGACCATCTAATTGACCTAGGCCAGACCTTTGATCAACTAGATAAATATCAAATGAAGATAAACCCGATGAAGTGCATATTTGGAGTAAGAGAAGGCATGGTTCTCGGGTACATTGTCAATCAACGAGGCATTGAAGCAAATCCTGAAAAGATCAAAGCTCTATTAGGGCTGAGATCTCCAACAATGAAGAAAGAAGTGCAAAGTCTTACAGGACGAGTAGAAGCACTCAACAGATTTGTATCACGAGCAACTGATAGATGTCTCTCATTCTTCAAAACGCTCCGAAAGACTTTTAAGTGGAATGATGAATGTGAGAAGGCTTTTCAAGACTTGAAGAAATATCTAGGAGCACCTCCACTGTTGTCTAGGCCGGTGATGGGAGAAAAATTGTACTTGTATCTGGCAGTATCGGAGAATGCAGTTAGCTCGACATTGATCAGAGTGGAGAATGGAGTGCAAAAACTAATTTATTACACAAGTAAGGCCTTCCGAGGAGCAGAGATCAGATATCCAAAACTGGAAAAGTTGGCGCTGGCGCTGATTGAGGCAAGTAGGAGAATGAGGCCATAATTCTAGGCTCACACTATAGTCATATATACGGATATGCCGTTGAGGCGAGCCCTTTATAAACTAGAAAAATTAGGGAGATTGATGTACTGGGAAATAGAGCTTGGTGAATATGATATAATTTATGAACCCAGATCATCGCTTAAAGGGCAAGTAGTAGCAGATTTTATAGCAGAGTTCACCTATCCTGATACCCCTGAGGAGCAAAAGCTACTCACCAATCAACCTATGGATGTTACAGGATCATCAAACATAAGCCCGAACCAACTTAGGTTGGTAAAAGGGCAAGTGGATGTTGCAGAATCATCAAATTCGAGCCCAGACCAACTTAGGTTGGTAAAAGGGTAAGAAAAGATGATCGACAAACAACAAAAAACCTCAGGAAAAGGTGAAAGGAAGCAACAAATATTCCACCGAGGAACTCTGTCAGATCAGAAATTTTAAGACGAGTTACCTATATGGAGGCTATATGTAGATGGTTCATCTTGCACTACAGGCTGTAGGGCAGGGATCATTTTGAATAGCCCAGACGAGGTCGACATGGAGTACGCCCTACGCTTCCAATTCAAAGATTCGAATAATGAAGTTGAGTATGAGGCCATAATTACAGGTCTTAGTTTGGCAAAAAACTATGGAGGCACAGCAGGTTATTGTATTCAGTGATTCTCAATTGATTGTAAATCAAATGTTGGGAACATATGTTGCCAAAGGAGAATTAATGATCAAGTATCATGCAAATGTGATGGAGTTGGTATCAGAATTTATTGCTGTTCAGTTGGTCAGAATACCAAGAATGGAGAATGCGAGAGCAGACGCCCTAACCCGATTAGCATCAGCTACTCGTACCGAGCTACGAAGAACAATCTCAATTGAAGTGTTGGCTAGTCGAAGCATAGATGAAGATCTGATGATGAATTTTATTACCCTTGATTTAGGTCCATCTTGGATGGATCCCATCAGGTCATATATTGAGGAGGGGTAATTACCGACCGACAAACTTGCAGCGAAGAAACTAAAGTTTAAAGCTGCTCGTTATGTATTGATTAATGGTGTTCTATATAGACGAGGAATTATAGCTGGTTTGCAAAGATGTGTGCATCCCACCAAGGTGAAGGATCTAATTGAAGAGGTCCATGAAGGGTCTTGTGGAGCCCATGTTACAGGCCGGACACTTTTATAAGGAATGATGACTCAAGGATACTACTGGCCGACGATGAGAGCTGATTGTATAGACTATGCCAAGAAATGTGACAAGTGCCAGTGCTTCTCCTCCATTCGAAAAACTCCCCAAGCATTGTTGACACCTATCACTTCCCCATAGCCATTTTCCATGTGGGGAATAGATTTGGTCGGGCCATTGCCAATGACTAGAGGAAGATTTAAGTATCTCGTCATCGTAGTGGATTATTTTACTAAGTGGGTAGAGGCTGAGCCACTCATTGATATGACGTACGACAAGGTGTAACAATTTATTTGGAAGAACATCATTTGTCGATATGGTCATCCTCACGCCTTCATCACAGATCATGGAACTTAGTTCGACAACGAGGAATTCGTAGCATATTGTCATCAGTCAAATATCTTGAAGACTCATTCAGCTCCAGGCCATCCTCAAAGCAATGGACAAACTGAAATGACAAACAGAACGCTGCTAAATGGATTGAAGAAAAGACTGAATGACGCTAAAGAAAACTGGATCGACGAGCTGCACTCTGTACTGTGGGCATATCGAACTACTCCCCGAGCCGCAACAGGGGAATGTCCATACATGCTAGAATTTGGGAGTGAAGCTGTTATACTTGCCGAGTTGGGTCTTCCAACACACAAATTATTGAATTTCAATTCCCTTGTCAACGACTTAATGAGAAGATTGGATTTGGACATGCTCGAGGAAGTTAGAGAAAAAGCAACCATCAGGAATGCTGCTTATCAACAACGAATAGCTTTGTTCTACAATAAGAGGGTGAAGAAGTGTGACCTAAAAGAAGGAGACTATAGTGATTCAAAAGCACAACAAACTGGAGGCAAATTGGCATGGACGATACCGAGTTATAGAAGTTGTTCGACCAGGAACTTACCGAATAGCAACTTTAGAAGGGGAGGAGTTTAAGAATGCATGGAATGCAGAACACCTGCACAAGTATTATCAGTGATGTAAACTCTCATGTAACGCAGTTCCATCAGTATGAATAAAATGATGATATTCTTCCAAACTCTCTCCTTCTATTGAAAATTTTTCAGGGAATACTAGTGCTACGCACTACTTAGCAAAAATATTCCTAAAAATGCCAACTTAGGTTGGTTAGGAAACAAAATATTCCTAAAAATGCCAACTTAGGTTGGTTAGGAAACAAAATATTCCTAAAAATGCCAACTTAGGTTGGTTAGGAAATAAATATATTCCTAAAAATGCCAACTTAGGTTGGTTAGGGAACAAAATATTCCTAAAAATGCCAACTTAGGTTGGTTAGGAAATAAAAATATTCCTAAAAATGCCAACTTAGGTTGGTTAGGAAACAAAATATTTCTAAAAATGCCAACTTAGGTTGGTTAGGAAGAAAAAATATTCCTAAAAATGCCAACTTACGTTGGTTAGGAAACAAAAATATTCCTAAAAATGCCAAATTAGGTTGGTTAGGAAGCAAAAATATTCCTAAAAATGCCAACTCAGGTTGGTTAGAAAGAAAAAATATTTTCCAAAAGTACCAAAGTTGGTCGGGAAGAGAAAAATTCACCAATTTAGGTTGGTTGAGAATAAGAAGATGTTGACTACTGTTGGTCGGAAACATTTTATTTAAACAAAGCATGAGTATATGAAAGAGATCATAAAATACTTGTGATTTTTTTTACTGCCAAATTGGTTGAGAAACAAAACATCATTAAATTTGGTTAGTCAAATGATCACCACAAATTCAAGCTAGTCGACAATAAGTTTTAACCAACTACAGTTGGTCGACAAAATACATAATGTTGTTATCTTTTAACAGATATGCCTATACATATATAAAGTGTTTTACAACCATAAGATGGCGAACAAAAATAAAAGTCTTTCATTAAATCCAAAAACAAAATACATTGAGAATGAAATGTATACTAACTATTACATCAAAATTCCTACTCTATGGGTTTCTTCCCCTCTGCTTTTGAAATAGGTTCCTCGCTAGCAGGAGGATCATCTAAAGCATAAGGGGAATTTATAAAGTTAAGATCTTTGAGCATCCTGATATTCATAACAGATGGGTGATCGAGTAGGTGCTCGGGGCGAGATATCTCAGCATTGGAGTGGAGACTGTAATCGCCAAGGTATTTGGAAATTAAACATCGAGGGATTACCCGAGTAGGGATCCAGCTCATGTCGAGTTTGAATGGTGGCATTGGCAAGTCGAGCAAACTGGGATTATGGTAATCCCACAAGTAGTGACCCTGTTCCAGTTGCAGTACACCCAAAGCATTCAGCCACCCTTGTTTGTAGCCCTCATTATTCGCATTCTGGATTCGATCATCCAACTGGTAAAGAGCCTCATTGTAGCCAGCCATCCAGAATTCTCTAGGCTGTTTGTGGAATTGATATGTCAATCTCTCCAACTGCTCATGAAGATTCTTTATAAAGAGTTCTTTATTTTCCAAGGCAGACTTTTGTGTAGATAGCTGCTCGTCCAGATTCTGGATTTTCTTGGACATCTCTGCCAATGCCTGATTTTTTGCCATTAATTGGAATGCCTGGTTCTCCAAGGCTTCCTGAGTTATATCTTCTTCGATAGTAGGCCAAAGAACTCTTGCTCGTCCCCTAGAAGCTCTTTCTGGTCCCCGAGCAGAGGTAGAAGGACCAGCTCTCCTCAAGGTTTCCATCTCATCTCGCAGTTTGGCATTTTCAACCTCCAAGAAAGAGAATCCATCATCGTTCACAGGGACCAAAGCATTTGAAGTGGAGGTAGCAGATTTTAATTGAGATACTTCTCTTTGCAAGTTGTTATTTTCTTCCTCCAACAACTCATCTATTTGCCTGTGCTCCTCGACCTCGGCTTTCAAAGTTCTTTCCCTCACATCGTAAGCAGCCAACAGTTTATCATACCCCTTATCTGCACTAAGTTGTTGATACTTTTTCTCATATCCTTTGTGCAAAAGAGCTGTAGATTCCTTATATTGTTGTTGAAGCTCGTTAAGAGTGCCTTGTAGATATTCAATCATCTCATAATAGGCTACATTGTTGGCCACTGCACGATCGAGCAAGAACTTCAAATATTGGTAGGCTTCAATCGCCTGCTCTGAAGCATCTTGGCCGAGGATGTCACGATTTGTGCTGCACTCAGATCAGTGTGACCAGCTGTGAAGTACTCATTACATTACCTCAACATCTTTGTATCATGAGCAGACAATAACTCCATTCTGGCCATAAACTAATAAAGGAAGAGAAAGCAAGAATCAATAAGAATGCAAACAGAGCAAGAAGAAGAGAATCCATAGCATCTATAATCACAAAAATTCGAATTTTATTATATCATAAAAAGAGAAGTACAAAGTCAGAGTTACATTTGATAAAGAAAAACAAACACAGAGAAAAATCCGAACAACTCTACACCTTTTCCTTGTCTCCCAAAACTTTCTCGGGAGTCTGGGACGAGGAGGTAGGTTGCTCGGGGGGAACAGATGGTTGTTCGGAGAACACTGGAGGCTGCTCGGATGAAGTAATAGGTAGTTAAAGTTGCTCGTTGGTGGATTGGATAGCTGGGGGGTGAGAAGTTTGATCTCCCATCACCATGGAAGATTCCTCAGAGGCAGCTTCATCCTCTTCTTCTTCTTCGGGAGTTGGAGGGGGGCCCGGGATGTGTCGCTGGAACAAGTCAAAATTTTCATCGACTTTCATTTCTTACAGTGCAGCGACCCAGCCATCCCTAAAGTATTTGTGGCTACTATATTCCACCCGCGACATCATGGCAGCCAAACCTTTGTTCCACCCCTTATCCCTGTCGACGCTGAAAGACTTCTTCACAACCAACTTCCTTTTCTCTTTCTCTGAGGAGAGCTTCTCGGATAGAAGTTCCTCGGCAGCCTTCAACTTATTCTCAGTTTCCTCCTTCTGACGACTTACTTCACGAAGTTGAATTAATTCTTCCTCAGCAACCTTGAGCTTATTCTCAAGCTCCCCAGCATTTTTGAGCTTCTCGTCAAGCTCTTTATTTTTCTCTTCTAAATCTTTTATTCTCTTCTCCAATCCTTTGGAAGCTTCAACAGCTTGGTTCCTCTCCTGCTCGGTGGAATCAAGTTTCTTCTCCCAAGCAGCCTTATCATCATTGTATTTCTGACGAGAATCTTTTAGAGACTGCATCAGGCCCACCAAAGCTTCCTCCACACCAGACGAGGAGCTTGAAGCTTTAATAGCTTCATCTTTCTTCAAAATTGTGTTAAAACAGGTTACCAACTGGGAAAAGAAAATGATATCAAGTTAGTGCACAGATGTAACAAAGTAAAAATGAAAATGAGGACAACAATACTTACAGAAGTAATGTGACGAGCAGCTAATGTGGTAACCATGTCTCGAGAAATATTTTCTTCGATACCTTGGATCTCGGGAATGATCCAAGTCTTCACCGAGCTCATGCCAGAGCTCGGAGCAACAAAAGTAGGAACATCAGTTCCAATAGTTGGGGGCTGAGAGATGGGTTCAGCCAAATTGACTGAGGATCTCTTCTTCAGCTTCCTCGGAGGAACAGGAATAGTTTCAACCAAGGAGGTAGTCTTGGTTGGTGATATGACAATTACCTCACTTGGAGCATCAGCCTTGCTCGGGGCCACTGGTGGCTTGTCGGCAACCTTCACAGGAGCAGCCGGAGGAGGTGCATCAATTTTCTTTGTCCCTTCTGGGATATCATGTTTACTTCTCTTTGCCTCTCCAGCAACAGAGGCAGATTTCTCAAAGAGAGTAGGAGGTATTCTTTTCTTCATCCTTTCACTTAAAGGGATGTGTGATTCAGATGAAGAACTTGCAGAAGAAGGTACAGGTTCAACCTCACTTACTACCGGACGAGCAGTAAAAGATGAGGTGTAACTCTTATATTGCAGCAAATATGAAGCTGATCTAATATGCTCGTCGGCAACAGTCTGATGCAAGCTCCAGATAAGTTTTAAATGCCTTATGTTAACTTATGTCTCTTTCGGAGACTTTCTCGTGCTGCCAACTGCAAATAAATAAACATTAAAAAATCAGTGACACATTTTATCAAACACAAAGGAAGAGTAATTTCAAAATAAAATAAAATAAAAATAACCTATCCCATTGCCATAGGGAGGGCATCTAGGACCCTGATATGCTTCATCTCCAGTTAAAGGAGCATGTTGCCAATTTTTCATGATAACCCCGTGCTCAAAATAGTCCCTATTGGCTTCTGGGAGATTAACCACTAAAGCCCTATTTAAAAATCTAGTTGTTAAATAAAAAGTATTGTCACCAACAGCCCATCTATAACAAAACATGATTTCTGGAATTCCTATACGAGTTCCATGAATTTGATTTAGTCTATGAACCCCATCAACTATTCTCCATGTATTGGGAGATATTCTTGCAGGAACAACTTCAAAATATTGACGGAATTCCTGACATAAAGGATTTGGCGAAAAGGAAAAGCCACATTCAGCAATAAAGAGACTGGGGAACCAATGTCCCTCAGCCAAACGGAAATAATCTGAAGGTTCAGAAAGTTCCTCCAGAACAACCCATGAAGGGATAGAAAAATCAGAACGAAACTTATCAAGAGATTCAACAAGGTAAACAATGATGAGTAAAGGAAATGAATAAGAAGGAAGAAGATCTTACAGGAAAAGGACGGATCTGTTGACAACGAACGATGAAAAAGATGAACGCACAAGAGAGAAAGGCAATGGAAAACTCAAAGATACAAATTTGGAAAAGTAGAAGACGATAGGATTGTCTGCGACGCTTAAATACCTTACCTTGGGAAATAGTAAAGTTAATGATTACAAAAAGAAACGATTACACTACCGGTGGCTAAAAGGACAAAAAGTGCGCGGAGATCGAGGCGGTTATAAAAATTCAAAAGGTCTGATTCTACGAATTTGGAAGGAAAAATAAATACAAAGGAAACACTCCTAAAAATCAGGAGGACCATTTAAAACCGCCATTTTCCGAGAAAGAATGTTCCACACTCCTCAAATTTCGAACTATGAAACATTGGGGGCTTTTGTTGATACCAAATTTAACTTGCTAACGTGGATTAATCACAAAAAGACATGTGTCAATTTATGTGGCACGTACAGACATTTCTGCAATCACTTTGGCGACGAGGAACTCTGCTTCCCCGATTAACTCAGACGATCCGATCAACAGGTGTACTCCGAGGAACTCCACTGCACCGAGGAACTCATGAGCACCGAGATACTCAGGCAGTCCGAGATGCACCTCATACAAAGCAATAATAGCGGGAAAACCAACAGATTGACTGCGCATTAAATACATACAAATGTACACGCCTAAGGGACAACTGTGTATTACCCTTTCACATGTACAACCTAAGGGCTATAAATACATTGTATCATCCTCATTGTGAGGGGACCGGAATTTCTTGACAAATCTTGTAATCGAGAATTCCCAAACACTCAGCAATAACAAAAATAGTGGACGTAGGCCATTCTTATAAGGCTGAACCACTTTAAAATTTCTTTGTCTCATTTAAATTTATCTGTGATTAAATAATTAGACACAATCTAATTTTTTACATCAACAGCTGTGTTAAGAATTATTGGCTGGTGGATAGATGGAACACTTAAAAATTGAAGAGTGTGATGAATATGGTTGATCTTAAGCACAATTTGGAGGATGTCCAATTTAATCAGGACAGTGGAGATAAACTTGTCTTGAAGAATTCAAGTAAGGGTCAATTTTTCACTAAAATTAGTTAGAAACTGTGTAGAAAGATGAAGGCCAGTTCATATCATTTGTAATAAGGCAGGGCTTCGAAATGCTGCTGCTATTATAATAGCAAAATAGAAATTGTCTAGCATCTATTCTTTAGTAGCCAATTTGCAGTTGAACTGCGGGATCACTTTTATAGACTTGGAGGAGTATAATATACAGCCGTAATTCTCCACCTATAATTTAATAAATTGTGGCTCAAGGAAAGCTAAAACAGAGTAAGTTTGATGGGGGGAACTATGGTTAGTTAGAGGATAATACAAGTGCTATTTGAGGTTAAAAGAATGTTTGTTCAATTCAACAAGGCACAGTTTCTCGCAACAGCTGAAGCACAATTAACTAAGGATCTCAACTCACAGAAACCTCACATTCAAAACATTTAAGTGTTAAGGTTGCAATGATTTAGACCTAAAGTGGGGTTGTGTAAACTCGATTATGAGGGGGGGGTCTCATTAGAAATGATAATGGCGAATGTTAAATGGTATTCAGTTGGCAAAAAACACAGAATTTTGTATTTACAAGTGAAGTCAGATAGAACTCACCATTCGCAAGATCAAGATGGAGTTGTGCAACATTTCTCATCAACTATGCTTCTAATCTTCCCCTTATTGATCATGGTACGAAATAATTATTCATAGACAAATGAATTAAAATTATCTCTAATGCAATTGTTTACAATGAATCGTGGATCTAAAATGTCATTATTTTGTCGGATTCATTGTTGTATTACAAAAAATACGCTATAGCAATACTTAATTGCAGGTTGAATATGAAAACTGTCTAAGATACCCTCTACACCTAAATTATTATCTTAATAATCAAAATTTATATTGAGAGCATTTTTGTCTTAATGTGTATGCATCGTATACAAATCTTTTTTTTTCCCCAATTCAACACTCTATATTTAAATGATTGCCCTATTTGTGGTGTCACGAAATTCACTCAAAGGGGGTGTCAAACCTTCACGATGAGAGTATAAAAATAAATGAGAAAGAAACAGATTTACACGGTCGAACCACTAATGGGCTACGTCCACGGGACTGCAACAGTATTTCACTATAATCAATGAAAGAATTTACATGAATATTTCTGTAGCCTCTGAGCCTCCCCTTTACAATGAGGGGTGTCCCCTTTATATATAGAGTTAGGGATTACAATTGGATAAGTCCTATCCTCGTAAAGTTTGAGTTGCATTAAAATAGTGTTTTTATTTTATCAAGGAGTCTAGTCGTTCTTATCTTGCTAGAATGGATATGGGTCGCCATCTTGATTGGTCCACTTGTCATGTGTCATGCTACTTTTGGAGGTTTATATCCCCCCCACGCCCACCCCACCCCACCCCACACCACACCACAATAACAATCCATGATTTTATTGAAGAGCAATTTCGTCTCAATGTGTATGCATTTTCTACCAACCTTGTTTTCTTTCAATTCACAATTATCTTTTTCTCGAATATGAGTAATGTTTTGAATTTCAATTCGCCAAATCGTAACTACACAAGTTTTTATATTGTTAATTCAATACATCAAAATTAGTATTTTCTTGGCAAACTTTTGTGATAGTTAAATGTGTCTTTATAACTAGCCATTGAATACAACAAAATTAGTGTTTTTTTAAGGGTGGCGCTAAGAGCTCCCCACTATTTGCTTCAAAATACCACAAGACAATTTTAACTCTAAAATACCACACAAATTCATTATTTACACAATTATACCACCATAAGGGTATCCATTACTTAAAGTTTAAAATTTTCATTTTTCCCCTATCCCTACTCTCTAAACACAAAAACCTCTCAACTTCTAACATCTAAACATCAACAATCAAGCTCTCAACTTCAAAGACCAACAAATCATCATCAACACCCATTAAATCAAATTGGTTCTCAACATCATTCACAAAAAAAGAAAAAATAGGATTTTTCCATATTCGATAATGTTTAAAGCCTTATTAATAATGAACATAAAACCCTAATAATGTTTTAAACACTAATTAAGTTTTAAACGTTCTTATCAATGAAAAGAGAATCATTAAAATCAAGTTAGAATAGTTGGTTTGAGATCCATGGAATCGGAATTTTCCTCTGTTACATTTCATTTTCTAGGGCTAAATTCGTTACCTCTGTCCGGAGTAAACATAGTAAATTTCGGAGCATTTATAACTAATAAAGAACAATGACTAGGGGTAAAATGCTATCTAAAAACAACAATGCTTTAGTGAAATGATATCGCCCTTTAAAGAATTTTTTTACAAACCGGACCATTGACATATTTTTAAGATATGTACAATTTTACTATTTTAATAGTCTTGTTATGGTTAAAAAATATTAAAATATATTAAGAAGGCCTGAACGCCTTTTTACGCCCACGGCCCGCCTAGGCTTAAGGCTTGGCCTCCACGCCTCGGTCACACCCCGCGTTTTTTAGAACCAAGATTTTTCATTCAACAATAAATCACATTTATGTCTCTTAGAGAGGCTCGCTCGTTGTTATCGGTGATGTGCCTGCCAACTAGACAAAGGGATAACTACAAATCAAAACATAATTCACTCCCAATAAATAAATCAAATAAACACAAATGGAATAGAAATCTAACAACATAAGTCTAAACAGAGATTCATTAAGCTAGATATACAAGAAAGAAACCAGTATATAGACTAGTGACTAGCAAATATAAAAGACCATAGATAAGTAGAAGAAGCACTAAAATCTCACTATATCAAACACCATTTAAAATTATGATGAGATGCCTAATCTAAGGGTATCGGTTCCACGAATTGTCCTCGCGGTTGTTCCTGAAAGTACAACATCCAATGGAGTACACAATGATAAGGAAGACAAGGAAGATGACGTTCACAACGGCCACCTTTTTCCAGCCACTCTTGATGTTGTCGAGTAGCCCCGCCTTGCACGACTAGAAGTTGAAGCAGAGACGCTCGGCTCATTACCCCACAAATTGCAGTCGGGGTTGTTCAAAGTTGAGTTGATCGTTCTAGTCTAGTTGGTAGAGCTCACGTAGTCAAAATTACATTCGTCCGCTGGCTTACAGCACCCGGACTGGAAAAAAAGTTCATATCAATATTTAAAGTCCGAATACTAATTTTTATATCAAACTTATTCAATTATAATAGAATTTTAAATATTTAAGCACATCTTGATGAAAATACTAATTCTGATATTTAGGGATATTATTCCATTAGAATTTCTTTAGCTACTTATATTATTAAGTAGCTAACAATTCAAGTAGCTAAAGAACTTCTAATGAAATAATATCTCTAAATATCAGAATTAGTATTTTCATCAAGATGTGCTTAAATATTTAAAATTCTATTATAATTGAATAAGTTTGATATCAAAATTAGTATTCTGACTTTAAATATTGATATGAACTTTCTTTCTCCAGTCCGGGTGCTATAAGCCAGCGGACGAATGTAATTTTGACTACGTGAGCTCTACCAACTGGACTAAAATGACCAACTCAACTTCGAACAACCCCGACTGCAATTTGTGGTGTAATGAGTCAAGCGTCCTCTGCGTCAACTGCCATCGATCGTGCAAGGCGCAGATACTCGATAACATCAAGAGTGACTAGAAAAAGGTGGCCGTTGTGAATGTCATCTTCCTTGTTTTCCTTATCATTGTCTACTCCATTGGATGTTGTGCTTTCAGGAACAACCGCGAGGACAATTCATGGAACCGATACTTTTAGATTAGGCATCTCATCATCATTTTAAATGGTGCTTGATATATTGAGATTTTAGTGCTTCTTCAACTTATCTATGGTCTTTGATATTTGCTAGTCACTGCTTTATATATTGGTTTCTTTCTTGTATAGCTAGCTCAATGAATCTCTGTTTAGACTTATGTTATTAGATTTCTATTCCAATTGTGTTTATTTGATTTATTTAGTGGGAGTGGATTATGTTTGGATTTGTAGTTATCCCTTTGTCTAGTTGGCAGGCACATCACCGATAACAATGGGTGAGACTCTCCAATTTAAGTCTCCAGCCGTAGCCTGCTCTCCATGTGATGTGGCTCGACTTTAAGAGACATAAATGTGATTTATTGTTGAATAAAAAATCGAGGTTCTAAAAAACGCGGGGCATGATCGAGGCATGGAGGCCAAGCCTTAAGCCTTAGAAGCCTAGGCGGGCCTTAGGCGTAAAAAGGAGTTCAGGCCTTCTTAATATATTTTAATATTTTTTAAACATAACAAGACTATTAAAATAGTAAAATTGTACATATCATAAAAATATGTCAATGGTCTGGTTTGTAAAAAAATTCTTTAAAGGGCGATATCGTTTCACTAAAGCATTGTTGTTTTTAGAAAAAATGACCGCAGACATAATATTTGTATTTGAGCTATTTTCATTAGTTTTAGGGTTGCCACACCCATTGTTAACACCTCCATTAGTTGTTACAACTTCAATATGGCAACCTCAATGGCTGAAAGCCCTAACTAGTATGTTATTTCAATAATTAATATGGTAATTTGTTGGTGAAGATTATATAGGGTTCGAACGGGAAGTTTATATAGGGTTTTGAGTGAGAGAATGGTTGAGAGAAAGTTTAGAAAATGATTTGAGAGAATGGTTGAGAGAAAATTAAAAAAATATGCATACCATGAGGTGGCCCTTAGCAAAAAAATATAAAAAAATCTCATGGTATTATGAAGTAATAAATGGGATTCTCTTAGCGCCACACATTTTTAATAAGCGTAAATAAACCAATGCATCTATAGCCTTATCTAAGTTGCATTTTGAGCATTGAATATATCAAAATTAATATTTTCATAAAAAGTTTGACTAAACCAACATGACTCGACTCAACCCGTAGTCAGGTCATAAAAAAAATCACTTGTTTAGACACGAACCCAATAACTCCGGATCACGATAAAAAAAATGACACAAACATAACTAATAAGTTGCATATTAAGTAATGGATACATAAAAATTAGCATTTTCATAAAAGGTTTGAATAAACCAATATGACTCGACACGACTATTGCCTGATGTAAAAAATGTCACATCTTTAGGCACGAACCCTATAACACCCGATCACGATAAAAAAAAAATAATACCAACACGACCCGTTCATGTGAAAGTTAAATAAGGGTGTCTTTGGAACCTCAATTTCATCCAAAGGAGTATTATTGGGTTCATGTCTAAAGTAACATTTACATAGAATTAACTAGCGTGAAGGCCACGTGATGCATGGCCGGATTTATCTAAATCGTATTATTTTCTTGTTCTAGCCTATTTCACTATAAATTACAAATTTCACTATCAAAGTACATATATTTGGTTTGTAAATTATTTGACACCGTAGATATGCATTCAAATGTGAATTGTTGAAATATTAGATGACTTGTGAATAATCAATAAAAAATAGTCATAATAAACAATAAATATTCTACATTAACAGAAGTTGAAAAAAAAAACTGAAATATAAACTGAAATAAAATCATGAGGTTACCTCACCAAAGATATATTTGAGAAAGGCGGTGAGATGGATCGGAGCTCTGACGCAGAAATAAGATTGTTATTTAAAGATACTTTCATTGAAATTGCACCTAACCCAAGCTTTGAGCCATAGTGATAAAGGAGGATTCGTGTATCATATACATCTGTTATTGTAACAACAACTTATTCGAAAATTGCATCAGTTTTTTGGATGTTATTCAACAATTAAAATAAGAATATAATATGAAATAAGTGAAGATGAGGAAAATGATTATAACTCCTTACACACATGAGACTCTGAACTTCAATTTCCCAATCTGCATAAATACTAAATCTATATAAATACTAAATAACTTATATATTTTTTTAAGAATTAAAAGAATGTAATAGGAAAACAACTATAGGATGATGGAGATTATACCAATTGTGAGTTAGGGATGATCTTTAGTAGTTACTAAATCATGGTAATTGGTTATCTTTGAGAAGAAGAGACATTGTTAAAGGCTCAATATGGATTCCTTATCAAAGATATATTAATAGAGAGGAGGTATTCTCAGATCGATAATTGTTTTTCCTCAATCAATGTTGGTCAATTCAATCGTTAATCAAACTAATAAATTTTCATTTGTTCAATCGTCGAGTAGTTATGGAATTGGATCACCTCAAATGATGAGTTTTCATAAAGAGTCGATTTATAATCGGTGCGATTATCCATCAATTTCTTCCATTGAATTCACAACAAAGATTTGGATTTATACCTTATATGTCTTTGACCAAAGAACCTCAACCATGAATTGACGCACCAGTAGATTCGACAACGTATTTTCCTTCGCTGTCGAGTTGTGTTAACGATGAAGGTTCAAAAGAGATGGAAGCGACGTTGTTTAATTCACTGGGAAGGAACCAAGTTTTGCTGGTTAAGCATAAGGATTGTATTTCAATACATAGGAAAATATTTTATAATTGATAGATAGATAGATATGTTGATAGGGAAGGAGATAAATCAAATGACTTTTGAGATGAAAGAGAGGGAGAGAAAATGAATGACGGTGAAGTTTATTAGAAAGTGTGTAGTCTGTAAAGGTGAATGAAAGGATTATGGTAGGGTTCCATCTGGATATATATTATAGACACGTTTGATATCTCACCGTGCGGATCATTTAGACTTCCATTTTTTATTAAAGTAGGCCGAATTTAGAAAAGCTTTATTCTTTTGTTATTGTGTTTTTTTTCACATAATATATTTCATGAATGAAATGAGATAGAATTTTAAATTGATATAGCATGTAGGCCACACGATACATGGAGAATAATTTATAAATAACTATTTTTTAATATACTTAGTAGGTAGATAATATATTTTTTTAGTCAAATGAGAATATTATAGGTATTTAGAAAGAGTAAAAAAATGTATGTTAACTTAAAATATGAGTATAATGTTAGTAGCAGACAATAAATTTTAAGTATGAGATGAGCATGAATATAATCATTTAAAAGAAGTAAATTTATTTATCTAATGACTGAAAAAATTATATGTTACCTTCAAAGTGAGAGCTCCAAAAATCGAGGGAAGCCAAGAGCATACTTGGCTGCCTCAGCAACCCCATGTGCCCTGATCATCATCTGCAGACCTGTTTGCACACCAATACATATATAAAGCATAACTGGTGTAAAACAAAAAAGAAAATAATCAATCAAGCATGAACTTACACCCATTTTTTAAGCAGTGGTGTCGTGAAAAGAAAACGAACTTAATTACATGCACTTCTATGCATGTAAAACAGTTCACTTGTCGATCGTTTAAAAATAAAAGGTCATTTGTACTTTAACGATTGTATCTAGTTAAAATACAATTTAATGTTGCTTGGAGACCGCCCTTTTGTTAAAACCAACGAAAGTGATTATACAGATGTATGCACCCAATTAATACCTGGAGCCTTTTCATTTCTAAAAAAAGAGTGAATCGAGGCAACATATATTGGAACTCCCAACATAAACTGTATACACAATAAATTATAAAAAAACTCAATTCTTAAACCATGATTTAGAATAAAAAAAATTCTTAAATCATATGAAAAGGTATGAGTCATTGGGATCTAACGTATGGGAAAAAAATGAAACCAAATTTCAAATTTGTAGACACAAAAGTGCAAACAACATTCAATAATCAAAATCATTAGGAAAAAAAATCAACGCTAACAACCTAGTTCCAAGAAAACAAAATAAAATGAAATGCACGCCCAAACTCTAGACAACAATATAAAAAAAACCCAACAACATTTCTAAAGTATGAAAGTAAAAAAAAAATATTATTAGATGTTATTTCACACTATTTGATGTAATAGCTTCTAACACCGAAATCTCCCATTTTGACATCCAAAAAATGGGTAAATGTATAGCAACTGTATATATTAAAGCTTTCAAATTCATAAATTTTAATACCCTCACCTAAATATAGAATTATAGGTTTTGAAACTCGATGAATTGCCTCCATTCCACTTCCTTCCAAAAAACATGACATAATTTAAAATCATCAAACATAAAATTAGATGAATACGTTTTGACGGGTTGTATGTTTTGATGGGCTAGGACCACACGAACTTCGTGTGATGTCTCTTTGCTTGTTATTTGAAGTTATTAATAATAAAAATCTACAATTTAATAATATATAGCAATTTTACATTAGCAGTTTTCGTTAGTGGTTAAAATCATCTGAAACATGGTGACTAAAAGAGAACATAAATAAAAGAGAAGAGAAAGTGTTGGATTATATTACCTCTAAAATGATGACAGTCTTCCAAGATACCACCGGCTCCAATACAACCAATTCAAAATAGAAGAAATGGAAAATAAAGATATGAGCTGGAGAAAGCAAATAAAGAGAATAAAGTACTGTCTTTTATTTTATTAGGCCAACTGCCCTTTGTTCCACCGTAGAGGTTTGACATCAACTCCCAAATTTTTGTTTTAACCATGAGGAAGGGAATCTAATAGATGTGGGGGGAGATGAATTAGATGTATATTTGTAAGTACATGAATGTAGGCATATTTGTAAGTACATAAATGTGAACAGTTAGATGAGTTGGAAATTGTGGATCAGCGTAATCAGTTTTTTCTAAAAAAAATACATCAAAATCCAATTGACCCTATTATGTAGGTACATAAGTAGATAAAAAAAATGCTTCTTAAAAAAAAAACTGATAGTTAGTGATGAAAATATAATTACATATGATAAAAATGTATTATTTATTAAAAAAAATTATTTTTGTTATAAATGTGTTTTTATTAAGAAAAATATTTTAAAAAGGAAATAAAGGAAAAAACAGAAAAATTGAAAAACACCATTTTTTTTATAAAAACTATATTTTTATTAAACTGTTTATAAACTGTAATTTGTTAAGAATGTATTTTTTATAAAAAAAAAAGTGTTTTAAAAAGAAATGAAGAAAAAATATACAAAAAAACGGAAAAATGACAAAAAAATGTATTTTTTTAAACTGTATTTCTTTATAAACAGTATTTCTTAGAAAATTATTTTATTAAAATAAAAATTTTCAACTGGCATTTTTTTTAAATTCAGCTTTAAAAAATGTACTTATATAAAAAGATATTGTTTTTTAAAAAATTCTGTTTTTTTTAAATACATCGAAATCCAATTGAGACTATTCTGTAGGTACCTAAGTATATAAAAAATGTTTCTTAAAACAAAATCTTATAGTTAGTGATAAGAATCGAATTAATTCTGATAAAAATTTATAAATGCATTTTTCAAAAACCCTTATTTTTGTAAAAAAATATATTTTTAAAAAGAAATAAACAAAAAAACATAACAAATTTAGAAATAAACAAAAAAATGAAAATATTGTTTTTCAATGGCCCTTTTTAAAAAAAACATAAGATTTTCTCACATGCTAATTACCTAACCAATGAACATTTCAATGGCCTTTTTTTCATTAAAGGAACTTAAGAGTTGAGGTTTAACGTGTGTATGTTAAAACAATATATGGAGATACTTTAGGCAAAATAAATTGATAAAATCGAAGTATACTCATGAGGGCCTAAAATGACAATACCAATAACATCATAATAATCAAATTTGTGAAAAAAACAAACCTTCTCAACACGATTGCTGAAAAATCTCATAATATCCCTTTTTTTAGGCTTCAAGTTCTCTTGTACAACAATGGATCAAACTCTCGAATCCTGTCTACATGTTCCTCATACACAGTCTTGGAAGTTTTTCTATTAACTGTACCGATATCTTAATATATTTACAACATTTCACTTTATTCCATTTCAGTTCTTCACCACCATAAGATAACTATCCCAATCGAAAAACCCAAAGAAACTCCGAGCAATGTAATGGCCAATCCACGTGTTACTTCCCATGAAACCATTCGCTGAAGACGAAGAGTTAAACCCCAAACCCAAAATGGATAATCCAAATCCCATTCCGGAGAACCATTTCTTAGCCAGAACAGGAATAAAGTCCCTCTAACCAGCACACAAAACCCAAATGTCTCGAGCTAGTTGTTGGAAATCATATTCATGTTCCATTTTACTCTGTGTAGCTTTTTCCAAATGCCTATTCAAAACAAACATGCGACTTCCAAATTCACACTTGGTCTCATTCTCTTTCTCTCGTCTGTTTTCAACCTTTGCAGAATATCAGAGATCTTGTGTATAGGAAGATGAAAAAACTCATAAATCGAGATAGAGAAATGGAAGGCAGTTTGTCTTCCTTGGGAAGTTGAAAGGATAGATACATAGAATCGATACGTAGATTGAAGATCCAGATAAAAGGAGGAAGGGTGTGCCACGTGTAACTCTGTTACCATTATAACTTCTAAACATTTATTAGTGTCACGTGTCAGGCTCACATAATTTGGGTCTATAGTTTTAGTTATATACTATAGACTAGAATGCTACCCTGCCCGTGCAATGCACGGACATTATATATATGTAGTTAACGTGCACTCGAAAAGCATGTGCTGACACTTTTCAATATTTACTCTCTAAAAAGTCAATTGTTAACAAATATAAAATATGTAAATATAAGAAAAAAGCAATACAATGAAGGTAGCAGTATCCGAATGTATAATTCAAATAAAAAGTATTAAATATCCAACCTAGTGTTACATAAACAAATTCTAATCACTTCAATGCATGTGAACGGGGCAAAAATACTTGAATACACTTTTTCCATAACATCAATGTAAATATATACTGGTTGAAAAAAACAATTACTCACTTCCCCAACCTTCAAGAATTTTTTAATGAAAGTAAGCCATAGCAGTGTGATTTGATGTAGTTAACATACGAAATGCTTGAAAGTTTTCACATCCCTGTAAACAAAATAAATATTATGAAATAAGAAACAAAAATACAAACATAAAAACTAAACATACCAATTATAAAATATTGTGAAATATAAATGCAAAAAGTCGAAGACAGCCTAAAACATTGAAAAAGTAAATTAAACAAAACTTAAGGGGTGAAAGCTATACATATTTAAATGCAGAGAATAAATGAATGCACTTGAGAAGACTATGGAGAGAAAGTAAGTTTCACAGGCCCAAATATGGTGTACAGAGGTATGGAGAAAGAGGGGTTATTTCGTTATAAAAACTGAAGGAATGTGGGGGTTCATTCTGCAGTAGTGGGGCGGTTATACTTCTACCTCTTCCACTGAACCCTACACAACCCGTTTTCCTCTTCTCACCCAAATCTGAAGGAATGTGTATTTTTTCTAGGTATGGGGTTGAGCGATAAAGTCGGGGACGATGAGTATTAAGGGATAAGTAATCTACCAAGTTAGAAACGTGTGTGGGTTGAGGGAGAATAGCTCAACCGAATTGAGATAGGAACACGTGTGTGGGGTTGAGAAAAAAGAATCTTCAAGAAATCTTAAGAGGCCTTACGTTTGATGTGTCACTTTATTAATCATTCTCTCAATATATATGGCAATTAGTAAGAGATATAGCAGGAAAGTGGATCGGATTTCTCAGATATTTTTGGTAGACTAATGACGTGCTAAACTATAATTTTCTCTCCATACTCTCTCTCCTAATGAGAGAGCTTGAAGTAATATTATGGCTTCTCCATAATGACGTGGCACACCGCAAATCAGTCCTTTCAAAACTAATGAGTTATTATATAGAGGGAATAGATTTTTGGTAGACTAATGACCTGCTAAACTAAAATTTTAGTAGGAGATATAGCAGGAAAGTGGATCGGATTTCTCTTGAGATTTTTGGTAGACTAATGACGTGCTAAACTAAAATTTTCTCTCCATACTCTCTCTCCTAATGAGAGAGCTTGAAGTAATATTATGTCTTTTCCATAATGATGTGGCACACCACAAATCAGTCCTTTCAAAATTAATGAGTTATTATAGAGAGAGAATAGATTTTTGGTAGACTAATGACGTGCTAAACTAAAATTTGCTCTCCATACTCTCTCTCCTAATGAGAGAGCTTGAAGTAATATTATGGCTTTTCCATAATGACCTGGCACACCACAAATCAGTCCTTTCAAAACTAATGAGTTATTATATAGAGAGAATAGATTTTCGGTAGACTAATGACGTGCTAAACTAAAATTTTCTCTCCATACTCTCTCTCCTAATGAGAGAGCTTGAAGTAATATTATGGCTTCTCCATAATGACGTGGCACACCATAAATCAGTCCTTTCAAAACTAATGAGTTATTATATAGAGAGAATAGATTCTTTGTCTTTTGAATTCCAAGAAGAGTCACAAAAGCAAAACCAAATATATGAAGAAAAGAGGGAGTTAAGTGTAAGTTATAATATCCAACATTTATTAATAACATCTATCAGTCTTATATGATTTGGATCTATAATTTTTGTATAGTTATATAAATAATAATAATAATAATAATAATAATAATAATAATAATAATAATAATAATAATAATAATAATAATAATAATAATAATAATAATAATAATAATAATAATAATGGATTACCTTTTCTGATCGTCGTGACGGCGACAAACGAAGAAAGAAGGATGAAACGGCAAGAAGTTGAGTTGTTTGAGGATGGGATAAATGTCTTCTTGCACCTTTTGCATACCTATGCCTTTACCTATTCTTCATTCAATTTTTCTCTTTCATCTTTTGCCTTCTCCATTTTTTCCTCCATGTTATGAATATCTACTTTTCTTTTTGGCCTAACATTTACACTTTGGGCCCACTAGTTCTACATATTTTCTCATCGGAACACGCTAATTTTTGTATTTACTCGTTAGAGTCCATTTTCACCGTTAGCAATGACGATTTTTTTCAAAAACCCGTCGCTAAAGGCGAAAATTGATCCCAATGAGTAAATATGAAAACTAGTGTATCTCATGAAAAAATATGAAGAATTAGTGGATCTCAAAGTGTAAATGTCCCAAAAAATTAAGGGTTCGTTTGATTTCTAATTGTGGTAAAATGACCTAGATTGTAAATTTCGATATGACGAAAAATTTAGTGTCAAATTTCGTAACTTTTTGAATAGTATTAATTTTTTAGATGATAAAAGTGAAATGTTTGATTGAATTAATGGCAAAAGTGAAAAACATAAATAAATTGATATATAAAAAATAGTTTTTAACCCCCAAAAAAGTTCTTAAACATAAAATAGTTATTAAAAAAATAGTTTCGAAAAAAACAATTTATAGCTAAAAAAATTCTTTAACAATAAAAACAGTTTATAACGAGGAAAAAAAATAGTTTTTTCAAGAAAAACAACTTGTATAAAAAAACAACATTTTTTAAAAGTAGTTTGAAAAAAAATTATCTTTGACAAATGTGGGTGCAAAACCATGGAGATCTAATTTTCGATAGTCCAAGCAAGCCCAACACGCTGCCCAAGCCAAATTCAACATTGCATGGATAAAAGGGCTACTCTCTTTCTTCATTCCAATGGCCACTGTAGTTTCATTTGCTCCTGCAAGGACTTCCAACTCAACCACAAAAATAAGATTGAGATTTCAAAAAAGAAAGCCAAAATTATTTAGAGAATGAGATTCACACCCACCGATCTCAAACAAACCAATTATTAGAGAGAGAGGAGAGTTTTTGTACAACTCAACTACTTTTTATCAATATAAATAAGACCCTTACTCCAGAGCAATGTATCATATAATTATGAACCTTCGACGAATTAATAAAAATTGAGAAATCCTCCGTGGATATAGACAGTTATTGAACCACGTAAATACAGTGTGTTGTGGCCATTTCTTACTGCCTTATTTCCCTTGCTCTTTAGAATTACTAATTATGATTTATTGCACTCAAAATTTTCATCGTTTGTAGGAACGATTATATTTTATAAAGAGCACCTTAGAACCAAAGAGTGATCACAATGTCTCATCACCCACACATTGCACCCCCTGCTGGTGACCTATGAGCGGATTTGTCCCTACCCAGAGTCAGATTAAGGATCATCAAGACATAAATATCATATTTAGCCCAGAGGAGAAACTTTTTGAGGAAAGTAATTAGTAGTCTAGATCAACCTAAATCTCACAACTGGTCGACGCTTATGATAAATGACTCCACCAGTAAGAAGAGGAAACTTGACTCCAAATGAAAGAGAATGCACGTCTCCAGTGACGACTGGAGAGTATGAAGAAAGAACTCCGTGAGGGAAATCGAAAGCACCGTAGTCAAATTCCCAATCCTCAAGCGAGCAAAACTCGCAGCCGAGGAAGGAGTACTAGCGACGAGAAGGATCATTCAGATCATGGGAGTTTTCTGGCAAGACGAAACCAGGATGACTTATGTCATAAGAAAGATATATGAAGCTTTATCCAAAGAGAGATGGATTAAGACCCAGGTCATCATGGGGCAGGATCCATAAAAGAGCTGGTAAGAAGGTCCCTCATTACACAGATGAGTCCACCTTTTCATGGGCAATTGAGGAGGAGGAGCCTTCAAGGAAGTTCACAGTCCCAAGGTTTAAGATATACAATGGAAATATCGACCCCATAGATCGGCCTCCCGATTTGCATGAAGGACTTGTTTTACTCGAAAAGGCCACCGGGCGCTCTCGAGCCCCGTTTGACCCCAATCAACTCTCCAAACCATGTGAAGCTAATGAAATCTCTAAGGGCTCTGAATTCCCTTTCCAATGATCCATGTCGTGTGCGAATCAGCCTCACAAATCCCACGAACGACCCATTTTCCTATGAAAACCCCCAGTCTAGAGACCATCGGGAGCTTCCGAGCCCCATTTGACTTTGGTTAACTTTCGAACCCGAGAGTGGCTCATGGATTCTTGAAGGGATCTAAATTTCCTTTCCAACAGTACCATATATGTGCGATTCAAACTTAAGTTTTATATTTATTCTTATTTTTCCAAAAACGTCTGTTACGGGCTGCTTATAGGCACCCCAGACCCTATGCCTATCAATAGGGTGTACTTTCCTTGCTTGGCAAGGCTAACACTGTGCCAATAAGCATGCCAGGGGCCAAAACGATCGACACCCCCTTTCTAACCGTAAAAGGAACTATATAAAGGGCTCATAACCTCACCCCTGAAGAAAGGTCATTTTCAGTAATCAACAAATAGTCTCTCAAAATCAGAGCTTCTTTTTACAGTAAAATCTATTTTCCACATTCCCCCACCTCACTTTCTTACCATGCTTAGTCACCCACCTCACCCTTTCATATGAACTTCATACCACTAAAAAAATATCCTACATATAATCTAAAGTCAGTAACAAAGATCTACAAGGAGGTCCTTAGGGTTATATACGGTCCTTAGGGTTATCTATAAAGATCTACCTAAAACTTCCTTGTTTTTAGTTTCAAGAGAATGATTAAGTTCGGTTAACATGACAATCCTTTTCTCTAAAAATGAAACATCATTTTCAAGTTCATCAATACGAAAAACAGATTCTTCGGTTATTAACTTGATTTGATCGCTTAAAATGTCATTTTTAGCCATTAAACTAGAATTAATTTGACCTAAGTCATTGCAATCCTCAATCATGTCCTCAAAAGATTTATTACTCACATAATCCTCTAAATTTGTACTCACGCACCCTTCCAAAATGACAGCATTATCTTCATTTTCAGATTCATCAACATCACCAAAAATATCACCAACATTAGATATAGAAGCTGTGAATGTAGGGTGACATGGAGTAGGTGAGGTACGAGATAAAATCACTTTGTCTAAAACAAAATTATCTACACATAAATTGGAATCATCCGAACTAGTAGATACGCAATCATTAATGTTCTCGGATATAAAGACAACACGCGAGGTAAAAGCAACTAAATTAGCACAACTAGTATCGCTATCACAAATAGAGATATCATCGCATAAACTAGATAAATGGCTAGAAGATAATGAAATGTCCCAACCATCTAAAGATGTAGTGCAAGATGAAATATCTTTAACTTCGGTTGCACCCATCACTTGGCAAATAGCATTCTTGCTTTTAATGTCAAATTGTGAATAAGACTTTGATTCTCTAAAACATTCATAAAGGGATTTTCTAGAAGAAAAATCAGCATCACCATATAAGTTTCCCATTATAAAAAATAGATTTTAAATGATATAAAATATAGATTTTAAAAATAGTTCAGGATCTTTGCGGAATAAAAACTTTTATAAAGTGAATCCTGAAGCTCTGATACCACTTGAAAAAGGACCTAAGGGTCACACTAGAAAGAACCAAAGGATACTTGCTAATGCGTATTAGGTTATTTAAAAATTCTTCAACTCTTTTAATCTTTGATAAAAAATCTATTATAAATTTTAAGTGAGAAAACACTCACGCACACTAGTAAGTAAAAGGTGATGATGCTAGATGTAAAGAATAATTCCCTTTAAGAATGAGATGAGGAAAAGTAGAGTGTGACAAAATATATGTTATCGAGGAACCCACCTTAGTGGTAAACCCCGTGTCCCTAGTCCCAGGACAGCCCGCGCACTCAAGTCCACTATTACCGATTACAAGTTACAGATTACAGTCCTCCAAGTCCACAATGAATTAAACTAAGCAAATACAAACCAGTACACCCAGCCTAGTCTAAAACAACCCAACTTGACTGAAAATCAGTCAACCCAATAACACTCCGGTAATAGAGACTATCACTCACTCACTACACACGCACAACGACACACTCAAACCCGAGACCCCGTGAAGTTGTGCAACACACAAATATAATAATAGATATATTGTTTTAATCAAAACAACAAAAATAATCTTGTTTTAAAATAGACCAAACAACCAAGGTTTAAATCTATTTTAATTGACAAGACAAAATACCAATCAAGGACTAATTGAAAGGTAAGACAATATTGAATTAATCAATACTAAAAAGAATGCTTAAATATTAAGTCCCAAGACACAAGTAAGGTCTTCCTTAATATTTAATATTCAAGTAAAGATTAATTCTAAAAACAAATTAGTTGGCGCAAATGACCACAAATAAAATCCCAACAATTGTGTCGCGCAACTAAGATAAAAATTAACCTAACACCAAATATAATATGAATCAATTTAAATAGGTGTTATGTTAAAAATATTAAGTCCAAGTAAAATGAGCAAAAGATAAATAAGTGTAGCACTTAGCTCATATAAATTGGGACTTAATTAAAATAAATAAAATAAGGTTACAAATATTAAATTCCAATTTTAGTATAAACCAATACTATGACAAGGGTTGGATCAAATACTCATACACACATAAACACTACCTTAAGTTATAAAAGAATACAACAAAAAGTATTCAACTTAGGCAATAAAAAGTGTACGAGTCAAATGGTCCAATCCAAGTCAAGTGAGTACGAGATAAAGAGTGTAGCACTCGACTCACTAAAATAGGATGGGTTTAACTAAAATAAAATTTAAATAAATAAAGATGTGATATAAAGACTACACACTAATTAAACCCAACTAAATAAAGTGAACACACAAAAGTTCAACTTAGAGGGTGTAACTAGTTAGAGTAAAAAATCAAATATCTTTATTCCTAAATAAATTAAATCAAATTATGATAATAAATAAATAAAAATGTGTGACACACTAAAATAAGCCTTGATAATAAAGTGTACACACACTAAATGAGTTGGGTATAAACTAAGCTCCAACAACAAATACCCAACACCCAAATAAATTTTAATTCAGATTAAAATATTATTTTTATAAACAATGTGTGACACAAAATAATCTAAGTCCAATAAAAAAATGCACACAAAATAAGTTGGGTGTAAAGTAAAATCCAACAACAAACACACAACACCCAACTAAATTCAGATTTTGTTCCAAAGATGTTCAAACAAAAATTTGTCAAAATAAATTTTAGTCTACAAAAATTTTAATAAAAATGTGTGGCACAAAATAATCTAAGTAAATAAGTGCACACACTAAATGAGTTGGGTGTAAAATAAGCTCCAACAAAAACACCTAACAAAAGGACTTAACAGATTTTAGTCCAAATAAGCACCACAATTAACTCAACACAATCAGTTAATAAAAATACGCACTAAGTGGAACTAAAATGGTTAACACAAAAAGTGTCAAAGCCAACAGAAAAAAGAGTTAATCTACTAAAAGTGATTTCACCAAATATATGTTTAGGGAGTACTCATCCAAACAAATTAAGGCTTAAAAAAGTATTTTAAATAGTAGTTGTGTTCTCCATAAACAGCATGCAAACAAGTATATACACAAACAGTCCTATCAAATGGGTTTAGATAAAAGGTCTATATATATATATATAAATCAGTTTATATAAATATATTTAAAAGTTTATATAAATATATATAAAACAGTTTTATATATATATATAAAACAGTTTTATATATATATAAATATAAAACAGTTTTATTTTTATATATATATAAAAATCAGTTTATATAAAACAGTTTTATATATATATAAAAATCAGTTTATATAGGTATGTATATATATCTCGGTATATATAAATATATATCTATGTATATATATGTTTCTATATATATATATGTTTCTATATATCCGTATGTGTATATATATATATATATATATAAAAAAAACAGTTACCTAAAACAAGGTCGCCGGGAAAAATGGAAACCGCCGGAAAATCAGTGGCACCGGAACAACAGCACCGGAAATGACCAAACCGGAACAACCAAGATCAGGCTGCCGAAAAATCCAAAACCGAGGATAGCACCTCCAGAAAAAAACTTCCGCCGGAAAAATAACCACACAAGACCGTGGCCGAGGGTCGCCGGAAATAGGTACAAACCCACCTTCCCAAACAAAAAAAAACAACCGAACATATGTAGCAAGTAGCCACAAATAATCTCCCAAAATTAAACCCACTTTTAGGTTTAAAGAAAGGGGAAGAAAGAAATTTTGGACAAAAGAAATGAGAGAGGTTGTCTTGAGAAAAATGACGGCTCTCTAAAAGGAAGTGGTAAGAGAGAGAGAGAGATAAGGGTTTAATTTATACCAAAAGAAACAAACCCTAAAGGGTTCTCCAAAAAGCCCAAATCTTAAAAGGCTCAAAAAAAATAAAAACACACACAAAAAAAAATATAAAGTCCGAAAATAAAAAATAAGACAAAAAAAATAAGACAAAAAAAATGAAACAAAAAAAACACAAAATAAATATTCTGAATAAAAAAAAATATTTTATATATCAAGTCAAATAAAATAAAAGACTTGAAATATAAAATAAACTTTAAATTCAGAAAAATATCAAAACTCACACAAGAAAAAATAAATAAATTATATGACACCCAAAATAATTTGTACATTACACAAAAAATATTTTTCTCAAAAAAATTAATTTATATAATAAATCAATATAGGAAAATATGATTTAAGATATAAAAAATAGATTTGAATAAAAATAAACAAATGCAAGAGCATATAACTAAAAATTGTTTGTCTCAAGATTGAGCCAACACAAGAAGAATGAGATTTTCAATCTCCCCCTTTGGCCAATTTTGAGACAAACAAAAACAGAGACTCAAAAACAAAGAACAACAAAAATTACATAACTCGACTATACATATGAGTCCTAAAACAAAAGAAGATACATAACTCTACTAACAGCACGAATTCCTAAAAGACTCAAAACACACTCAAAACATAATACCAAAGAGTCTCCAATTCTCCCCCTGTTTGTCTCAAAGGGACAAAGGGTAGGGAAGAATCCTACAAAATAAAAGTTAGTACAACATGAATATGCAATTTAAAATGTACTAACAAATAAACTAAAACAAACTAAAGCAAAATTAGTTTGAAATTTCGATACTCCTCATTTGAGTACCTAAATCATCTTTCTTAACCCACTTCGATTTGACATTAGGAACAACGGTCTTAAATGGGGCAAAATTAACATTAGAATGAGAACTATTCTTAAAAACATTAGACTTTAAATGGATCTTGGACAAATTTTCAACACCATTTTGTTGTCTACTTAAACGCTTATAGCAAAACTGTCCCAAATGACCCTTTTGAAGACAAAAACTGCATTTAAATACATGCCTATCATTCGATTTAGCATTATCATGAAAGCTCACATTTTTATCATATGCAGATTTTCTAGTTAAATTCAAACGCTCAAAACAGAATTGTTCTAAATGACCAAATTTAGAACAAAAATTACATTTATAAATAGGTTTAGAAGCATGTTTACAATTAGCATTCAGAGGCAATTTAGAATTTCTGCATATAGTGGGCAGTTTTTTAGAATCAAAATTCAACTTTTTATGACAAAACTGCTCTAAATGACCCATTTTAAAACAGAAATTACACCTAAAAACAGAATTTTCAGCATGTTTATTTCTATCAAAATGAGTATTTTTGCCCAAAACAGCTTGTTTCTGCATTAATTTTTTAACACAAAATTTTTCAATATGGCCAGTTTTAGAACAAAAACTGCATTTCAGCATCGATTTGGCAGTTTTAACATTTCTCTGATTTTCAATTTTTCTAAAAATGCCTATATTAGCATTATTCTGCCCAAGTCTTTTATAGCAGAATTTTTCAGTATGTCCATTTTTAGAGCAAAAATTACATTTAAGAGCAGGCTTTGCAGTTTTAAAATTCCCAACATTTTGAATTTGCCTAAATTTGCCTAAATCAGTTTTGTTTTGTCCTAATTTCTTAAAACAAAATTTTTCTAAATGACCATTCTTATGGCAAAAACTACACTGAAAATTAGGTTTGACAAAATGATTATTTCCAACTTTTTGATTTTGCCTAACTTTGCCTAAATCAAAACTATTCTGCCCTAATTTCTTGAAGCAAAACTTTTCTAAATGCCCAATTTTATGACAAAAATCACATTTATGAACAGATTTACCACTTGAAGAACAACCCTCATTTTCAAAGTGTTTATAAGACAACTTAATTTCATTTGAATCAGGAAATTGTTCCTTAGAATTTATAAAATTGGTAACATAATATTCTTTTCCTTCAAAACCAAGCCCTTTAGTAGGAACAAAATCAGAATAAGAGTTTGTTGGATCATAACATGTATTTTCATTAATAGTTTTGACGGCATCACCGACATTCCAATAACTCTTTAACTTTTTCAAAGTGACATTAAGTTCCTTTTTACATTTATCAAATTTAATCAAAACGGCCTTTAGTTCAACTTGAGATTCATCAAATTTACACAAAACTTCCTTGTTTTTAGTTTCAAGAGAATGATTAAGTTCGGTTAACATGACAATCCTTTTCTCTAAAAATGAAACATCATTTTCAAGTTCATCAATACAAAAAACAGATTCTTTGGTTATTAACTTGATTTGATCGCTTAAAATGTCATTTTTAGCCATTAAACTAGAATTAATTTGACCTAAGTCATTGCAATCCTCAATCGTGTCCTCAAAAGATTTATTACTCACACAATCCTCTAAATTTGTACTCACGCACCCTTCCAAAATGACAGCATTATCTTCATTTTCAGATTCATCAACATCACCAAAAATATCACCAACATTAGATATAGAAGCTGTGAATGTAGGGTGACATGGAGTAGGTGAGGTACGAGATAAAATCACTTTGTCTAAAACAAAATTATCTACACATAAATTGGAATCATCCGAACTAGTAGATACGCAATCATTAATGTTCTCGGATATAAAGACAACACGCGAGGTAAAAGCAACTAAATTAGCACAACTAGTATCGCTATCACAAATAGAGATATCATCGCATAAACTAGATAAATGGGTAGAAGATAATGAAATGTCCCAACCATCTAAAGACGTAGTGCAAGATGAAATATCTTTAACTTCGGTTGCACCCATCACTTGGCAAATAGCATTCTTGCTTTTAATGTCAAATTGTGAATAAGACTTTGATTCTCTAAAATATTCATAAAGGGATTTTCTAAAAGAAAAATCAGCATCACCATATAAGTTTCCCATTATAAAAAATAGATTTTAAATGATATAAAATATAGATTTTAAAAAGAGTTCAGGATCTTTGCGGAATAAAAACTTTCATAAAGTGAATCCTGAAGCTCTGATACCACTTGAAAAAGGACCTAAGGGTCACACTAGAAAGAACCAAAGGATACTTGCTAATGCGTATTAGGTTATTTAAAAATTCTTCAACTCTTTTAATCTTTGATAAAAAATCTATTATAAATTTTAAGTGAGAAAACACTCACGCACACTAGTAAGTAAAAGGTGATGATGCTAGATGTAAAGAATAATTCCCTTTAAGAATGAGATGAGGAAAAGTAGAGTGTGACAAAATATATGTTATCGAGGAACCCACCTTAGTGGTAAACCCCGTGTCCCTAGTCCCAGGACAGCCCGCGCACTCAAGTCCACTATTACCTATTACAAGTTACAGATTACAGTCCTCCAAGTCCACAATGAATTAAACTTAGCAAATACAAACTAGTACACCCAGCTTAGTCTAAAACAACCCAACTTGACTGAAAATCAGTCAACCCAATAACACCCCGGTAATAGAGACTATCACTCACTCACTACACACGCACAACGACACACTCAAACCCGAGACCCCGTGAAGTTGTGCAACACACAAATATAATAATAGATATATTGTTTTAATCAAAACAACAAAAATAATCTTGTTTTAAAATAGACCAAACAACCAAGGTTTAAATCTATTTTAATTGACAAGACAAATTACCAATCAAGGACTAATTGAAAGGTAAGACAATATTGAATTAATCAATACTAAAAAGAATGCTTAAATATTAAGTCCCAAGACACAAGTAAGGTCTTCCTTAATATTTAATATTCAAGTAAAGATTAATTCTAAAAACAAATTAGTTGGCGCAAATGACCACAAATAAAATCCCAACAATTGTGTCGCGCAACTAAGATAAAAATTAACCTAACACCAAATATAATATGAATCAATTTAAATAGGTGTTATGTTAAAAATATTAAGTCCAAGTAAAATGAGCAAAAGATAAATAAGTGTAGCACTTAGCTCATATAAATTGGGACTTAATTAAAATAAATAAAATAAGGTTACAAATATTAAATTCCAATTTTAGTATAAACCAATACTATGACAAGGGTTGGATCAAATACTCATACACACATAAACACTACCTTAAGTTATAAAAGAATACAACAAAAAGTATTCAACTTAGGCAATAAAAACTGTACGAGTCAAATGGTCCAATCCAAGTCAAGTGAGTACGAGATAAAGAGTGTAGCACTCGACTCACTAAAATAGGATGGGTTTAACTAAAATAAAATTTAAATAAATAAAGATGTGATATAAAGACTACACACTAATTAAACCCAACTAAATAAAGTGAACACACAAAAGTTCAACTTAGAGGGTGTAACTAGTTAGAGTAAAAAATCAAATATCTTTATTCCCAAATAAATTAAATCAAATAATGATAATAAATAAATAAAAATGTGTGACACACTAAAATAAGCCTTGATAATAAAGTGTACACACACTAAATGAGTTGGGTATAAACTAAGCTCCAACAACAAATACCCAACACCCAAATAAATTTTAATTCAGATTAAAATATTATTTTTATAAACAATGTGTGACACAAAATAATCTAAGTCCAATAAAAAAATGCACACAAAATAAGTTGGGTGTAAAGTAAAATCCAACAACAAACACACAACACCCAACTAAATTCAGATTTTGTTCCAAAGATAGTTCAAACAAAAATTTGTCAAAATAAATTTTAGTCTACAAAAATTTTAATAAAAATGTGTGGCACAAAATAATCTAAGTAAATAAGTGCACACACTAAATGAGTTGGGTGTAAAATAAGCTCCAACAAAAACACCCAACAAAAGGACTTAACATATTTTAGTCCAAATAAGCACCACAATTAACTCAACACAATCAGTTAATAAAAATACGCACTAAGTGGAACTAAAATGGTTAACAAAAAAAGTGTCAAAGCCAACAGAAAAAAAAATTAATCTACTAAAAGTGATTTCACCAAATATATGTTTAGGGAGTACTCATCCAAACAAATTAAGGCTTAAAAAGTTATTTTAAATAGTAGTTGTGTTCTCCATAAACAGCATGCAAACAAGTATATACACAAACAGTCCTATCAAATGGGTTTAGATAAAAGGTCTCTCTCTCTCTCTCTCTCTATATATATATATATATATATATATATATCAGTTTATATAAATATATTTAAAAGTTTATATAAATATATATAAAACAGTTTTATATATATATAAAATAGTTATATATATATATAAATATAAAACAGTTTTATTTTTATATATATATAAAAATCAGTTTATATAAAACAGTTTTATATATATATAAAAATCAGTTTATATAGGTATGTATATATATCTCGGTATATATAAGTATATATCTATGTATATATATGTTTCTATATATATATATGTTTCTATATATATATATATATGTTTCTATATATATAAAAAACACTTTTGAGAAATTGGGGTTCAAAGTTCATAAGTTTTCAAAAATAGCAATTTCACTTGAGCTCCTGGGTTCAAAATAAACTTATTCCTCACTTTGAAACTTGTTTAGAGTTAAAGAATAAAATTTCATCATTAAAGCTGAAGCATTAATGGTGTTTTTGAACATTCTTCGAACACACACTGTTCTACAGGTAAGAACTTGATGTTTTTGATTGGTATGAACATAATAATAGTGCAAAAAACTATTAGAATTGAAAAAAATAGAAATTTATACATAAAAAGACAGTCTACCAGTTTGGAGGGAGAATTTCAAACTGGTAGACAGGTTAAAGAGGTGAGTTTTGTTACTAATGATTGTGGGGTTTTTACAATAGAAGTTGGGAGAAGTTTATTAGTGAAAATGGGAGACGGTTTCTTCTTAAGATTAAGAACATAGGATTGTGGGGAGTTTAAATTCACAAGGTCACATGGTCTAGCCATGTGATTTTGTCTTCTTCTACCTAGATAGAGACTAAATTAGCTCGAGAAAAGTGTAAATTTCAAGGTTTTGATATTGGTCATTGGAAAAAAAGTGTATTTATTTGGTAGTAAATTTTTATTTTTTCCATGTTTGGGGGGTATTTGTGTAAACTTATGAATGTTCAAGGGTTAGGGTTGTAATTTCTAATTAATTGAATTGTAGTGGATCAAATGGATAAAAATCTTGGGTCTAGGGGTGAAATATAGGTTAAATTATACCTTTTGTAAAAGTTTAGGGGTATTTTGATCATTTTATAATTTTAGGGGGTACTTGGATAATTACACAAATTTGTAGGGTTACTAATGTAGTTTTAACTTTATTGGGGATGTTTTTGGATTTGAGTACTTTATAAGGGAGATAAAGGGAAATTTATGTATTCGTCGATTCAATTAGCTTGGTTGAAGTGTACGGATGTTGCAATCTACCTACCTAAAAAAAATTCATCCTCGAATTTTACCTTTAAAAAGCTTAAGGTATTGTTCTCTCATTGCTTGTTCTGATTCCCATGTGGCTTCTTGCTGAATTTTGATGTTTCTAAAGTATTCTTCAAACTCATGATTAGGTGGAACCGAGATTTCATGCCCTGTAATTACATGTGTTGGGTCTGAAACATATCTACGTAACTGGGATATATGGAACACATTATGAATATTGGATAATTCTGTGGGTAATTCTAATTGATAGGCCGCCAGGCCAATACGTTTAACAATAGTGAAGGGTCTAATACGTCTTGGTGCTAGTTCCCTTTCTTCCCGAAACGTACGATTCCTTTTCGAAGAGAAACTATCAAAAATATACGATTGGAAATTTAAAATTCTTGTGGTTTCTCGCGATGGTCTGCATAACTCTTTTATCGATCTTGGGCGATCTTAAGATTTACTCTGATTTGTTGTATCTTCTCGGTAGTTTCTTGGATTATTTTGGGGCCAAATTGCTTGTTATTTCCTGACTTGGCCCAACATACTAGTGATCGACATGGTCTTCCATACAAGGCTTCAAACGGGGAGGCTTTGATACTTGACTGCTAACTATTGTTATAGGAAAACTCAATTGGCGATAAGTGTTCACTCCAATGGCTGGGCATATCTAAAACACAAGCTCGTAACATACGTTCCAAGGTTTAAATCGTATGCTCAAACTATCCATATGTCTGGAAATGAAATGCGATAATCAAATGAAGTTTAGTACCCATTGCGGCCTGAAGTGCTTGCCAAAATCTTCCTACCAAACGAGAACCTATGGGATACTATGGATTGAGGGATTCCATGTAATCAGAAAATTTCTCGAATGTCAAACGAAAATGTAATTAATACTTTAATTAATATTTAATTTCTCCTATTTAATGATTATTTAATTATAATTATTATTAATGTATATTTTAGTTTAATATAATATATTAATTTTGATGATTTTAAACAAATATTTATTGAGTGTTATGAAATTTTTTCTTAATTTACAATATATATAGATCTATTACTATATTTTTTTTCATGCAAAGGTAAAGCCAAAAGAAAAATGGGCGGGTTGTTAATTTGTAAGTTTTTTTATAGTCCATATATATTACATGTTCATTCCTTTTAAAAAAAATATATATATAATATACTCTCTCTCTCTCTCTCTCTATATATATATATATATATAAAGATTTGTAAGATAAAAAAAAAATTGTCCATAATGTTTAAGGCAAAACAGTTAAACATATATATATATTTGAAATGAAATAAACCAACGCGGGGCCCAAGACGTTTTAAAGGGAGTTTGAATTTGTATAAGAGTTTTATATGATATAATTTTATAAGAACTAGAGACGCCTTATATATATATATATATATATATATATATATATATATATAGGGAGAGGTTCACTAGTGGACCAAAAGAATAGAATTTTTAATCGACCTTAACAAAAAAATACATAATAACACATTAATTTTAATTCCTATAGTGTAATTGGTCCGCGCCAGCGGCACCCGAGACCCCACCTTCACCCCACTACCCTCACCACCCCCACCCCCACCCAGCCCCCAAGCCCATCCCCCACCCAACCACCACTATCACCATAGCAGCCCTTATGGTAGCAGGGCTGCCATGGGGGTGGGGGTGGGGATGGGGCTGGGGGGAGCTGGGGGGGTTAGGTATCGATCGACACGCGTGTTTGGTGCCGCTGGCGCGGACCAATTACAGTATAGGAATTAAAATTAATGTGTTATTATGTGTTTTTTGTTAAGATCCATTAAAAAGTTCATTCTTTTGGTCCACTAGAGAACCTCTCCATATATATATATATATATATATATATACACACACACATTCAAGAGAGCAACCTAAGTTGACATTCAGCTCTTCACATTTAAAATAACAACAAAGTTTATATTTTGCTATTATTGAAGAGAGAGGATGGAGTTGGTAGATAGCATGATAAGAAGAAAAGTTAACATAGCTTGTTTACAAGAAACTAAATGGGTCGGTGAGAAATCTAGAGAAATAGAAAATACAGGATTAAAATTTTATTATACAGGAAAATATAGAAATAAGAACGGAGTTGGAATAATAGTAGATAAGAACTTTAAGGACGATATCGTAACCATTATTAGGAAAGGTGATAGACTTATACTTGTAAAATTGGTATTAGGTGAAAACATAATTAATATTGTTAGTTCCTATGCACCTCAAGTAGGATTAGATGAGCACACTAAAGTACAATTTTGGGAACAAATGGATGAACTAATTCAAGAAATACCCGTAGGTGAGAAAATCTATATAGGGGGAGATTTCAATAGCCATGTAGGAGAAGATCGTGTAGGATATGAGATAGTTCATGGAGGATATGGTTCTGGAGATAGGAACGACAGGGGAGAGTAGATTTTGCGATGGCTTATGATTTTGTACTAGTAAATACATGTTTTAAAAAGAGGCTTGAACACTTAATAACTTATAAAAGTGGAATGCACAAGAGCCAAATAGCTTTTTTCATTACTAGAAAAGGAGACTGATTAACGTGTAAAGATTGTAAGGTTATCTCGGGAGAGAGCTTAACCTCACAACATAGGATAATGGTGTAGGATATAAATATTAAAAATCAATCACGAGTGCAAAAAGTGAAGATTAACCCACGGACTAGGGGGTGGAACTCAAAAGTAGAGAAATTAGAACTATTTAAAGATAAATTATTAAATGAAGCAACATAGAATACTGAAGAAGAGACTAACATAATGTGGAATAAGATGGCCACATGCATTAGAAAAATATCAAAAGAAATTCTTGGAGAATCAAAAGGCAAGGGGCCACAGTCTAAAGAAACTTGGTGGTGCAATGAAGAAGTACAAAATATAGTAAAAATTAAAAGGGGGTGCTTTAAATCATGGAAAACAAATACAAATGAAGAAAATTTTGAGAAATATAAATGGGCTAAAAAGAAAGTTAAGAAAGTGGTAAGAGATGCTAAGTTAAAAACGTATGATGATCTTTATACAAAATTAGGTACACAAGGAGGGGAAAAAAGTATTTATAAGCTTACTAAACTTAGGGACAGCAAAACAAAATATTTAAATAATGTTAAGTGTATCTAAAGTGATGATTCGAGAGTCCTAGTCAAAGATGATGAAATTATGGAAAGATGGTAAAACTACTTTGAGAGGTTATTAAATGGAGATAATGGGAGTAGATTAGATATAGAGGAACTTAGGGAGACTCGAGAAAATATATTTTTTCGCAGAATTAGAACAACAGAGGTCAGGATTGCTCTAAAAAAGATGAAAAAAGTGAAGGCTTTAGGACCAGATGGTATCCCTATTGAGGTTTGGAAGTGCTTAGGGGAGGATGGAGTATCATGGCTTACAAAATTATTCAATAGAATTTTAATGAATAATAGGATGCCCGATGAATGGAGAAATAGTGTTTTAGTACCTATTTATAAAAATAAAGGGGACATACAAGTTGTTCAAATTATCGTGGTATTAATTTAATGAGTCATACAATGAAACTTTAGGAGAGAGTGATTGAATATAGATTAAGATAAAAGACAACAGTATCTAATAATCAATTTGGGTTTATGCCTGGGAGGTCAACAATGGAAGCAATATTTTTATTGAAGAGATTAATGGAGAGGTATAAGGAGAAAAAGAAGGATCTTCATATGATTTTTATAGATTTGGAGAAGGCATATGATAGGATATCCAGAGATATAATATGGTGGGTTCTACATAAAAGAGGAGTGACTCGCAGATATTGATGTGATTAAGGATATGTATGATGGTGCGATGACTACAGTAAGAACATCATCCGGAGAAAGTAGTGAATTTTCAATTACGGTAGGTCTACACCAAGGCTCAGCATTAATTCCTTATCTCTTTGCGCTTGTTATGGATGAGTTGACTGGAAAAATACAAGATAAGGTGCCATGGTATATGCTATTTGCAGATGATATTGTTTTAGTGGATGAGACTAAGACATAGATTAATGCTAGGTTAGAATTGTGGAGAGAAACTTTAGAAACAAGAGAATTTAAAATAAGCAGAACTAAAACAGAATATGTGGAGTGCAATTTTAGTAGTAATAGGAGGAAAAATGAAGATGTGATGAAATTGGAGCATCAAGGGATACCTAGAAATTATTATTTTCATTATTTAGGATCGATTATCCAAAAAGATGGAGATATTAGTGATGATGTTACTCATAGGATTAGAGCAGGCTGGGTTAAGTGGAGAAGTGCTACCGGCGTTTTGTGTGATAGGCGTATACCTTTGAAGTTAAAAGGTAAATATTATAGGACGGCCATTAGACCCACCATGTTATATGGGACAGAGTGTTGGGAAACCAAGAAATAAAATGTGCAGAAAATGAGTGTGGCAGAGATGCGAATGCTAAGATGGATTTGTGGTAAAATTCGAAAGGATAAAATTAAAAATGAACAAATTCGCGAAACGGTAAAAGTAGCTCCTATAGAAGATAAATTGAGAGAAAATTGACTTAGATGGTTTGGACACATCAAGCGTAGACCGATGGATGCTCCTGTAAGGAAGAGTGATTTAGTTAGTATTGATGGTAACACAAGGAGTAGAGGTAGCCCTAAATTGACTTGGTGGGATATTATAAAAAAGGACGTGATGTCATGTCGTTTAACCGAAGATATTGCACTGGACAGAATGGAATGGAAAAATAGGATTCATGTAGCCGACCCCAAATAATTTGGAAAAGGCTTTGTTGAGTTGAGTTGACACGGCTCAAAAATACAACAAAAATCACCTCATATGCGTCGGGGGCGCGACGACCTATCTCTCTCCTCTACAAACTCACCTAACCCGGTAACTGGGGTCCAATACTCTCCTAGTCTCCCTCTTCCTCACATCTTAAACCAATAGTTGGAACAAGTTGGGACCATCCCCATAGATAAGAGGGACACCTTGAGGTTTGTGAAGAATGGAGTGAATGGGATCCTCGTGGTTCCCAATCGAATCACAACATGCTCGTCCCGACTTGGAGATAACATCTCGATAAAAATTGGAAGGACCCCCTAAACCTCTATCTCCCATAACTTTGGGAATGCATGGGTCGGGATATAAATCGAACGAGACTCGAGTCCTCTCCTTGATCTCATATGAGGACTAAAGTGGCACGAGTGGATGGTCATGAAGAAGGACATCATCTATACTATCTTTTCCTTCACTCTCTTCTAAGCAACTACATGAATCCAATAGTGATTGGACTTCTATAGGGAGGCTCCTATCTACCGGCACAAAAAAAAATTCACAATCTTCTAAGTTCATATCTCCTTCCTCGCTCTCTTGATTAATTTCTAATTCCCCTCTCACTCGCTCAATCTCCAAATCATCTCTCTCATACTCAACTACATGATCTCTCTTGCTTTCCACATCAGTCACAAAACACATCTTATCGACTTCTAGCTCAATGTAAGAATTATCGTACTCACTTGATGTAACAAGGCGTACCCCTAACGGCTCTCCCATGTGATTCCTCTCATGCTCGTGTACTGTCTCTTCCATAAGATCGGTCTCTTGCAATCTTCCCTCATCACCCTCGGGCTTACGTTACAGAATTCTTCCCGTTGAAATCTAATTTGAGTCATAAGTAGTTATTTAAATAAACTAAAAGGGTATTTTGGTAATTTTAGAGGTAGACAAAAAATAGCGCTTAAAATTCCTCTCAGTTAATAAACAGTCCTTTGTCCCAAATTAATAGTGAAACAACATGAATTAATTGTCCGGGGCTATCTATTTCTGACGTAAACAATGAACTAAATTCCACAATATATTGTGAAGAAGTCTTAATTTGACCTTTGGTCATGATTTTGTCTTTAAAAATCATCATATTTCAATAGGGATTATTAGTTTTGGACGGAGCGATTAGCATAGATACATGATTGATTCACACTAAAATATGGTAATATACACATCTCAACTCAACAAAGCTTTTTTCCAATTATCTGAGATCGACTACATAAATCTTATTTTTTTCATTTTGTTCTCTTCATTGCAATATTTATGGGTAAACCACATGATAGCATGTCCTTCTTTACAATGTCCCACAAAGTCAAAATTATACCTATATTTATCCCTAGCAATACCATTAATACTAACTAAATCACTCTTCCTTAATTGGCACTTATTGGTCTCCGTCCGATCTAAGCCGATTTAAAAGTGGTAGTTATACATTATTCAAAAATCATGTTTACTCAACAAAACTATGGTTTCATGGGTCTAAAAACGGGTCGTATTAGTGTTAGGTCGTATTCCTGTCGTGTGATAATAGGATTGTGTCCAAAACATTCAACTCATACACGAACCGTTAACAAATTGGTTCCAAATAACAAACTCAAACATGAACGTTTACTATTAACGGGTCACCTGACCCAATCCGTTTAGATCCATTAAGTAACTAAAATTCTTCATTAAAGCATAATATAATTAATTCTTACATTCAAAATTCCAAATATTACCAATAATAGGATCCCAACAACAAAGTGTTCCATATCCAAATTTATAAATATAACAAATATTACAAAATGTATCAAAGATAAGTTATCAACAAATTGTTAATATTGTATTAGCGAATTTTATTGAGTACAAATAGGTCTAATCAGGTGCGTCAACATTTTCAAACCCAAACTCTTAGCCTAACGAGACCATCACGTTGACTCGATATTAACCCAAATCTAATAAGCCTAAACTCATTAACTTATAATTTTGTGTCATGATGTGTTATTGTATCATGTATCATTTTAACAGGTATGTATGATACAATTAACAAGAAGGTTTAAGAGTGACACCCATTCAAATAACTTGAGTTCATCCAATATATTTCCCTCCTATCATATATTCACCCAATATTTTTTTATGAATCAGTTTTTTCTGTATCAAATTTGTTATTAAATTTTTGCCTCTAAAATATAAATACGGGTAAATCACAGTAAATCCACCTGAACTATAGTACTTTTGCAGATAGCCCTTTAATCTAAAAAAAATCGACAAAATAGTCCCCTAAACTATTGAATTTTAACACCCAACACATTTTCATTATAAAATTGACATTTTCTATGCATAATATCATGTTTTCATCAACTAATTTTCAATGAAATGTGTTAGTCATCAAAATTCAATAGTTTAAGGGTTTCTTTGTCGAATTTTTTAGATTAGGGGGCTATCTGCAAAATTGCTATAATTCAGAGGGGTTTACAATAATTTTTCTTATAAATACTCATCCCAAACCTGAAGACAACTTAGGAAATGGACAATATAACACAAACTAAGAATGCTTATGAGTTATAAAAGAGGGTAAATTAAGAACTTCATTTGAACAACAAGTAATTTGACTAAAAAACTAATAATGACAAATAAAAACTCATTCATCCCAAATTAATAGTTTCCCGAATTAATAGTCCATTTTATCTTTTTAGATGTAATCAACTAACCATATTCAATAATAGTGAACAAGGCTTAATCTTGGACATTAGCCATTAATCGAGTATATCGTTAAAAATAATCATTTTGGGGAGGAGTAGGGCTGGAAATATGGGTAAACGTGGAGGAATGCACCCGCTAACCACCCAAAATAATATTGATTGGGTCCTATCATATGTTGTTCGAATTAGAATGGGTTTAATGGACAACTCCCCGGGTTCGAGGTGGGTCAAAAACGGGTCATGAAGGGTAGTGTGGCGGAGAACCTACAACAACTCTGTTTTCATTGCAGGTGAAATTTTTAGCTTCTTAAAATTTCAACCTACACATAAATAAACTAATGGGAGGTGGGGAAAGGGTGGAACCAAACTGACCCTGTTTTTGAACGGCTAAAATCCAAAACGCCACATGTCACAATCCATTTTTAAACCGTCCAAATCTAACCTAAACCATTTCTAATCCACCCACATTCGCTCATAACCACCCATTTGCCGGTTCGTGTAGTAGAAAATAATAACCACCCAGATGAGCTCAACGGTCTTATAAGTTCACACTCTGCCATCCATAAAAAATATAGGAGAGCAAATAACCAATAAGATATCATTCTTATGAAATATCAAGTCTGTAAGTTGGACTCAAACCAAAGATTAGATTTCTCTTCCTCACAACCTAAGGGAGAATTTATGACTACTTGGACCAACACTCCATGCACATGAGAAGTCAAATAACACTATTTAAGGATCGGATCAACCTTAATCGAGAGGGGGATGTGATTCAAGTCTTAGGGAAACTTAATATCCTACTGACTCAGAGTCTTTAAATCCCAAGTCACAGACCGCTAAAGAAAAAGTAGCTCGCCTGTGAGTGATGGTTAGACGTTTGATCTGTAAAGACGATCTTTTACTTATTAGATAAAAATGGAATTGTAATGTTGAGATCTTTGGTAGAGACGGGTGATATTTTAGTAGGTAAATTAACGCCCCAAATGGTGAAAGAATAGTCGTATGCCCCGTAAGAAAGATTATTACGAGCCATACTTTGCATTCAGGTATCTACTTCAAAAGAAACTTGTCTAAAACTACCTATAGGGTGTAGGGATCGGGTTATTGATGTGAGATGGATCCATAGAAAGTGGTGGTAGCCAGGATAATATTTCATCTTTTTAATTGACTAACAAGCCTTACAGACATAAGGAGGAATCTCCTCGATAGGAGGAATGTCCTCGATGTGTAGATATCTTCAAAGCACAATCGACCCAAGTATCGTCCCCCAAGAATTGGGGCCTAATTATGTTGGAGCTAAACCCATAACATTAAGAATGCCCGGAATGCAATGGGTGAGGGGAAGAAGGAAGACAAGCTTGAATATCTACTAGTAGACTGCTATTTAATCAGTGTCTCAACTGTCAAAATTCCTATCTCCCTCTTCAGGAATCCTATAACGATGCCACCAGACATTGAGTTCCTAGGTCTTAACATCATGGGGATAAAGAACAATAATACTAGTGTCAACGTCCACATATGCAGACCTCTCTTGGTGAGGCTGGTCTCTTGCGGCCTTGGTCTCGTCCATATCGATAAGTGAAGTATGTTCTCCTTCATCATCATTCGAGATAAGTTAAATCATAGGCTCAGGGTGCCCTGGTTGACAGGTAGATATACAGCATAGCCCCTACTACTAGACTTGATTATACACTCGACCTCAACTTGGCGAGGACGAGAAATCATCACTCTCCTCTTCATGGCCACCAAATATGAGTCGTAAATACTATGAATATCCTTTATAATGTTGCTTTCTATTGAAACAGCACCAGGTGCTCTCGGGATAACAGTCATACAACATGGAACCACATAGGGTGAGCCCTGTTTAGATACCTCAGTGAGAAGATGAGGTGGTGGAACAACAACTAAGGGTATCGATGTGATAATCCTCCCGGCCTAACTCCTATCTCATTTATGAGTATTGGTGGATTGTCGCATTCGTCGATAATTCGCCTTGCTAGCTTCTCGTTCCTAGAGGTTCTGAGAATGAAGCCGCAGATAGAGGTTCTCTAAGATTTCATCTATGCATCAGTTCATTTATAAACACAAATATCTTAGGGAGGAAGAAAATAAATATCAATAGGGTAAACGAGAGGGTATTCTCTTAAGAACACACGAGAACCTTAAACTTATAAAATTTCTCTCTCCACCGCAAACACCACAGGATAACTGTAAAACACCTCTCATAACCTAAACCCTCTTCCACACAACCACCAGAATAGCCCAAACCCAAAGAACCTTTCCAATAAGAAACTAGAATTCAATAAATACAGGTGTTCTAAAAGGACAACATTTTGAGTTTGAATCTCTAAATTGTTACATATTCTCTGGAAATGATCCTCGTTGCTTTAGGTGGGCGTTATGCACACGATAACCAAACTCCATCATTTACCGGCTATGTAAGATTGTCTTTGTTAGTGCACCGAGATATGGCATACCTCATTAGGCCATTACCAATCTAATCACCTGGATGATCTTAATATGCTTGGTAATCCAGTGTTTTAAAAATTCCATCTAGGCCTGGCCTATGTGATATGCGTTGCTCTGCCGCCTCTCCAAGCCCCCAGGCAGTGCTTTTCTATCTCACCCAGATGGGATTGACAATGTAGAGTTATTCCTACATTGATTTTGCTACTTAGAATGTGTGCTGAATTGTTATATTTGCACTATTAGTTATTAGGCACCAGGCTACCTCCCGCCTACCGTGCCTTTTAAGCATTGGGTAAATCAAGTCCCACTATGGGCCAGGTAAAATTTTCCTAGTCCATGTAGTTAAATAAAACCTAATTAGATATAAGCGCATATATTGAGATATGCAGATTGTTATCTCTTTGAACAGCAGCCGCCGCCTAGAAACTCTCTGTTTTACCCTGCAAACTAAATATCCTCTTGAAAGTCCCAACTTGATAAAGCTTTGAGAAACCCTTAGGTTCTTCTCTATCCATGCTGACTTAATTAAAACATGCACTGTATCTTGATGGGATGGGTTGTCGTATTCGGTTAATATAATGATAATAACAACAATAACTTGGTGATGGGATGGGTCATGGTATACGTGCCAAGTCAAGGATTTATGGCACCTTTTCGATTGCGGATTGGATCTCTTTTATTATAAATGGCTACACCTCTTCAATTATAAGGAGATTTTAATTTTACATCTTAATAGAGAACTTTTCTTTTACTTCATTCCTTTTCATTATTTTACTCGAGTATTACTTACTACCGTCTGATTACATCATTTTCTATCGTAGCTACAACTTAAATTTTCTGTGTGCATCACGATATCACCTCACAGCCCTGAGACAAGTAGAGATATCTCTTTGTACACGTGCTCCTATCATTGGATTTTGTTGGAGTTTGAGTGAATCAAAGCATGAAAAGATGAATATTTATACCAGGATGTGGAAAATTTTGTTGTAATTTTTTGCATAAAATTTGGGATTAATAACACCCTCATATCTACCTTTAGGTCAATTATTTCAATGTTCATCCTTAATTGTAAGTTGTGGTGTGTTCGATAAAGTCAATTACTGACATATTATTGACGAAACATAAATATGTAGAGAGCCAAACCAGGATAACTATAATTTGGTATTTTTGGTTTCATCCAATCATAATCTAGCGAGGCCACATTTTACTGTGCTTTTGCAGCGGAACTACCAGCTGTAATGACCCTTTAAAGCTACAATTTGGGGTGTTTTAAACTAGATGTACTATTCTTTCATTTGCCTTGCATAAATTTTTCAGTATTATAGCCTTATGAGGATCATGTAACCCTTTAGATTAAGGGTGTGTATCGCAATAATTGAACTAATCGCATATCTTGCTTTATTTCAAGCTTCCTTTTTCTCTTTTTTCAGATTTGAGTTTCTTGAGTTTTTTATTTATTAGTTGGTAAATCTTGTTTTCCTTATTTGTCTAGTCTATTTTGGATTAGGCTTTAAGTAGTGTTTAGTCCTGACAGGAGTCGGATGTAATGGGTTCAAAGTTCGTGCCTTTGTAATTGCAAAGAGCTTTTGATACCTATATGGAAAAAATTATATTTGATGCGCGACATTTGACTAAAATGTAATCTCTATTGGATTAAACTGTTGGGACTATTTCTTTTAGAGTTTGCATTCTTCATATCCATCTCTACGATGCTATTCTTATTCACTTATTTTTGTTGTTAGAATTATTGTGTTGCATTCTTCACCAGTAACAAGAGAGGGAAGCAATGGCAAGTCACGTCACTGGAGGGCAGCTGATCATTGGGAATGGAAATTGGGACAATCACTGCGAAAGTAGTTTTTCATTATTCGTATCTCTATTTCAATTCTGATGCTGTGAATACCAAATAGGAATAGTGCGGTTGGTGCATTAAGAATGGACTTTTAGAAACTTTTTGTAATTGAATGACATCAATGTTTTTCAATTTCGTTCATTTGTCCCCATTTTAAGATGTAAAGGTTGTTTAAGGTTCTATTTTTTTTAATGAGTGCCTTATGTTTAAGTTTCATTGATGACTAGGAGAAGGAGAAGATTGCCTAGGGGAGGAAAGGGAAGCAAAAATTTGCAAATTGACTACATATTCGATTATGGTGATAAAGTCGTGGTTAATGAAACAAGCAAGCCTTTGAAAATTACTACTGACAAAGGACTGGTAACTCCAAAATTCGGTGATAACATTACAAAGGATGACTCAACCCATCTTGACGAAACAAGCAAGCCTTCCAAAATTACTACTGACAAAGGGTTGGGAAGTCCAAAATCCGGTAATAACATTACAAAGTAGGAGTGAACTAATGAACCATGGTAGAAGTAGGGACTTATTACAGATGAGGACGCATGGGAAAATCGGGATTTGTGATATCCCCCTAGCTGTCAATAGGGCAATCCTGATGCAGATGAAGAAAAGCCATGGGTACCTATTTATTGAAAAGGTACAAATAAGTGGTTTTTTATTCTTCCCGTCATCATTGATGCCATGTGTGTTTGATTTTGGTGGTTATATGAAGTTGGGTACAAAGAAATCAGTGTCTTGGCTTCGGTGAAATCATATACTGTTTTAAAAGCAAAAACAACCCCTATTTTTTATTTTTTGACTTTTTATTTTTATTTAAAAAAAATAGTTTCTTAACCATGACTTGGTTTTACTATTTCATATCCAGTTTTACCGACCCCAAAATCACCCAGGTTAGATGTGCCTACATACAACGTGCCAGACTTTGGCGAACACTTGCGCAGGTGGTTAAGCAAACAATCTTTTGAATGGTTGGGTGGAGCCAAATGACTTTGCTCTGTTAGGGTGTTTGTTTGTATGTAAAAAATGATAATGGCCAGGAGACTGATGTTATGCACTTGCTCGAATTTGAACCAGTAAACTTGCTCTCTATTATATAATGTTTGTAGGAGAAAAATAACTTCGCTCCTTTGTGTTCTTGTTTGTTCGTATGTAAAAAATGGTTAGGGGATGACTATTATGCACTTGCTCGAATTTGAACCAGTTGACTTGGGTGTAATGTAAATGATCAATTATCAAAAAAGTCCTTCAAACATTTTTCAATACACATTTAGACCAGGCCTTTTAATTGTTCCCAAAAGTCCTTCAAACGCTCATTTAACCAATATTCTCTTATTTTTTAAAGGTCCGCACTAGCGGTTTATGCGGTGAGGGACTTTTTGGAACAAAATAAAAAGACTTGGACTAAACGTGTATTAAAAAATGTTCAAGGGACTATTTGGTATACTCATTTAATGTTAAAGGTCTCCCTCTCTCCCTCTCTCTCTCTCTCTCTCTCTCTCTCTCTCTCTCAATATATATATATATATATATATATATATATGTGTGTGTGTGTGTGTGTGTGTGTGTGTTTCTTTCCATTCAATGACATTAAAGTACTTAGTGTGTGCATATCGCTTTTGAGATTATTCATGTCAAAACCTCAATACTAGGGGTTTGTAAGATCTAAACCAAACTGATGAAACTGACTCATCCAATTAAAATTGATCTAGTTTAATTAAAAAACCGACCTTAATTGGGTCAGATTGGATTTAGTTTTTAAAAATAGACCTCAATTAGATCAGTTTTAGTTTTGTATATGCAAAAACAAATGAGATCCAAATCGATTACATATAGAATATGTTATTAATGCATGTTGTTATACATCTTATTATTAATACTAGGGCAAATTGATTGATATTAAAATTAATTATGTTCAGTTTTTTGTATTGAATTCAATATATTATATTGCATTGAATCCAAAGTCAATCAAATAATAATTTAATAATGTCATAATTAGAGGAGTAAAAATCGAATATGAAAATTGATCTAATCCAATCTTAATCGGAGTGGATCAGATTAGATTTTTCCCTGAGTTTGGATCGGATTGGATTCAAAAAATAAAAAATTGACTTCAGTTGGATTGAATTCGGATCTCTTAAAATCGGTTGGTTTCGAATCGATGAACACTACTACTTAATACCTTAAAGGTCTCGAAGGTTTGTCTCCTTTTATCTCCCTAACATAGAAAGTAGGCTTATATAATTGGATAATAATATTAAGGGGGCCAGTGTTGCATCTTCCTTTAAATTTTGTGAAATAGGAAAAAAAAGTGTTTCTCATAAATGGGCGGGTAGAAAAAATTGAGACTCGGGAACAACTTATTCTCAATTTAGATTGATTTTAATGATATTCATTTCAAATTGGTCCAAATAATTATCGGTGCCATGGTTTATAATAAGGCTTAAGAATATTTTATAAACACTACATCTATGTATCCTAATTTGGACATGTTTTAAGAGAAACTTTTTTATTTATTTAAAAATTGTTATAAATTAGACGCACGCTATTATTAATATCCTACTTTGGATGAGCACACTTGTCAATTCCCAAAACATGTTGAAGTTGATGAGTGGTGGAGCGGGTGGCACAAGATCTTTTGATCTTGCATATAAATTGAACTGCAGTAAAACTACTTTAATTATAAAACTCTATAAGTCTTAGGTTTACCTTTGGGATGTGTCTGGTTTGGTCTCGTTTTAGCAGCACGAGCTGCAGTTGCTGCCAATGAATTGTGAACACGGGATTGATGACACATCATTTTTTTTGTCGTATTCGCTCACAAATAAAGTGTGTCCTATGTTGTCTCACTATTATGAAAATATTAGGGCTTCAAAAGTGACTAATAACAGAGGTATGGGTGCATATGTAAATGATACGGAGATAAGGTTATGGCTACGAATGGGTACGAAAAAAACCTAATCTTGTTGATTTCTATACTAACTCCCCTTAATTGACTTTCACCATGCATCAATCATCACTACCCAATATATCCATCAAGTATATTAAGAGTGAATGTAAACAATGATCACTACAACAATTCGTACATTTAACTAGGAAAATTTTGTAACCAAAAGTTCATATTCATCACTGATAACTTTTAACAATGAAAACTATTTCGTTGCAAGTTCGTGGCCAAAGGCCCGTTGTTGAATGTATATGGCCAAAAATTAACTTTCATTGCCAATTGTGTAAGTCTTTTACCGCGATTTTTTTCCCGTAGACAATATCATATTTAGGGTACACTTTGTTTTGTAGCTAATTGTTCAACATGTCGTCGGTAAATGTTTTCCTTTCATTGCCAATTCTACCCAGAAACTAGTGTATTAGAAGCCTTTAGCTATGAAATTTGTACGTTGAAGAACTATTTGCTACAAAGTTTAATTCTAGAATAATGCTTATTAATTATTAATTTTTCAGTAATAAAAATCCATAAAATAACTAAATTATTAAAACAAAATCCACATCAAGTCACGTAGACATACATTGCCAAGTCACCTAAATACTAGTTAAAGGACGGAGAATTCCCATATTACACCCTTTTACAAATGAAAAAATCCATGGTGCAAAAAAATAACTTAAACTAGTTAAAGGACTTGGAAGTCTCAAATTTCATCCATTTACAAACGTCAAATGTCAAAACTCCATGGTTCCCCCAAAATAACATCTCGTCGCGTCAAATCTGCAATTAAGAAAATAAAATATCATTAGCTAAGATAAAGTAGGATTTGATTTATCTTTAAGATGAAAAAGTTATAACAAAGAGCAAAAGTTGATAATTAAAGAGATAATAACAAGTACGAGTGTGAACATTTTAAAGAATATGAGTAGCAAATCTAAAGGATGTCTAGATATCCATTGGTCAGGCGATGAAGAACGTGATACGATCAACGAATGAATTAATTTATCGGACTCCGCTTGTCGAGCTAGAATAACATCTATCATTGCACGTTGAGTCTCTGACTCTTCTCATTGAATTATTGCCTCTTGACGCGACTAAGAATGTGTCTCAAAAGTGCGTACTCTCTAGTCTCAAGTGCAAGCCTGTCGCTCAAGTAATAATCCGACAAGTCGAGTATCGATCCTCAGGGAAATAGGACAACAGGGTTGTGACGACGTTGAACAGACGAAGGAATCCTAACCCTGACTCTAAAGAAAAAGAAAAGATGATTGGTTTGGAGTTTGACTACAACTAAATGCGATTTCTGAAAATATTTATTTAAAGTATGAATTGAATGCAACTACTCTAAATTACCTAAAATACCGATGATGATTGATTTAAAACTCTAACTACATGATGAAGAAAACAGGACGGGAATACAATCCCTCAACCCTAGTGTATTGATGGTATAAAACTAATCATAAATTTAAATGATTAAGTACCCAAAATTTAGTACTCCCATGCATTACGTATATGAGGTTCAAGCTGGTACCATACTTAATCAGAGGACGAGTAAATCGGTACACGCGATAGCAACACTCGCATTGCATTCTAAAGCATCCCAGTTACCCGAAAGAAAACGAGATCCAAAGATCTACAATGGTTGTGATTCTACACAATACGATCATAACAAATTATTAAATTTAGAGGACTAATTTTATCCACATGCAACTACCACATCAGGTTGAGTTCATGCATCCCGACCTTTAAAAACCTAGCTGAACATGATGAAATTAATGAAAACAATTGTTGAATTGCAGGAAATCATGATTAATCTAAGGGAGAATTGAAGAATGATGTAGAAGGAAGAGTAGACAGAAGGAAGTAATCAACTAACTTCCCAAAGCACTAAAAGCATCAACTAAAATTACTTATAATCACAGAAATCTGAACAAATTTCAAGCTTGGAATTAAAATTGCAATTAATCTTCAAACTAAGGTTTTTAACTGAAAAGGGAAAAATTAGCTGATTTTTCTGTCCTTCAAAAATGATAATAAATCGGGTTTAAATACCCTATAAGACTCCAAGAGTTTTAGCTTAACCAGGACACTCCATTGGAGGAAGAGTGAAAAACCAAAATTGCGACAGTCGGACCGTTCCGGTCCTCTTTCGGTTGGTTCGGCTTGGATCTGAATCGGTTCTTTTCTTTTATGATCGGATCGATTTGACACGGATCGGTTCATTTAATTTTTATTAGCTTCAATCCGTCTTCGGTCTGGGGTTCACTGTAACTTTGCATTTCGGATCGGTCCGATTCGGATCGGTCTGATTCTTCTTTGACTTTTTCTTCTATCTTTGACTGCTCATAACTTTCACACCGGAACTCCGATTGAGGTACTATTTCTTCCTATGTACTCATAAACTTGATATCTTCATCTTTTCTTTAGATGCCTCATTTGAATTCGGGGTAAAAATTATAACTTTTCCCTTTTGACTTTACTTCTTTTCTTTTTTTATTCTTCCGGTTTCTTTCTTTCTTTATTGACATCAAATACCTGTAAAATTAGTACAAAATACCAGAAACTCGGGGTACTCGTTAGAATAAGTCTGTAACAAGATTATGAGATAAAATCAAATCGATTACGTTGTTCGAGGTGCTAAAAGTATCTAAATTAAAAGGATAAATTTGGAAGAATTTATGCCTAATCAAACCCCCTAACTTAGAACTTTGCGTGTCCCGAGAAACGTAAAAGAATCTTAGCAAGGCTCAACTCTTGAACCCCTAGGTTACCCTAGTAGGACGAGTTGTGTCTCGTGAGGGTTTGCAGAGAATATACCCACAAAATTCGACTCAAAGAAACTTCAAAATATGCAAAAATTGTATAATTCAAACTTTTTCAGAAAATAATAATCATTAAGTCATGTTCAAGAGTCTCAAATCATAGTGCGTGTGTGCAAAGCCGAAAAATTTAACCGCGGATTTCCACCGATTAACCATTACGTTACTTATCCGAAAATTCGTTTTGATTTCAAAATCTCACGGGATTCTCACACAAACGAATCACTCGGAATGTGGCTATTTTCTCTCAATATGCGTGATTTATAAGAGTAAATGTAGTGGAACCAGATTCACGCACATAAGTAGAAAGACGAAAATTTTATAGTGATTGGATCTCATCAACGGAATACGGTTTGAAACATAGGAACATTGCCTCTTATACGTATTTTTTATCTCTTTTATTATCTTTTGTGTTTTAACTCTCCACGCGGTAACTAATTTCGTAATTTGGACTCGGTTAGGACTTTTTCGGGTAAAAGGTATATTGGGTAAAATTGGAAAAGGTTAAGAATTTCGGAATTGGAAAATTTTGCTTATGATGTCTGTTGGTGCTTTTCCGGGCTTTTGCTCATTTTCTTCTTCTTTTTCTATATTTTTCACTTCTTTTCTTTTCTTGCTCTTTTTTGTTGAGCATTCATCTATTTTTTTCTTGCCCCTTTTTGTTGCACTTTTCGAACTTAAATTCTAACTTTTTCCATTTTTCACAATTCCAGGTTATTTGGGTTTTTCGGGATATCAAACGAGAAGGATAAATTTTATTCGGCTCAATTGGGTTATCAAAAGGATAATTTTTCACATCTTTTTATGGCTAATGTTTTTGGGTAACAAACGATGGCCTACTTTATTGTTCGAATTACTTATTAATTTACCATTAGCGTCTCGAGATTAACTTAATTTAGAGATTTGTATCACGCGTTTCGAGGCCACATTTCATTTTCCATAACCGATCAAAACAAAGAATTGAGAACATCAATGACTTATTTAAAACGCTGAATTAGAACTATGAGTTAACCATTAATTCGGATTGATTTAAAAACTCAAAAAGATCGATAGGCTCGAAATCTCATCGGGTTTTGTTAATCTCCACACTTATTCGTTAAATCGTCAATTTTCGCACAATTTCCATCTTTGGTCAATTTCGACATAGTGCATTGAGTTTTTACAATTTGAGACTTTAAACCGACTTTTAATGATATTTTTGAAAATTTTGAATTCCAATTTTTATTTATTTTGAAGAAAAAATATTTTGGATTTTTCAAAACGATTTTTTTGAGATTTTTGGGCATTTTTGAAGATTTGTGAAGTTTTAGAAATACGCACTTGTGACCCCCTAACTTAGACTTTTGCATTGTTCTCAAGCAAAAATGACTAAAATCTAACTCAAAGCGAATGAAAAGAGTGGAAAAATAAAAGAAAAAAATATTTAAAATGCAAACTTTAATATATAAGGACTGTGGTACAATAAAAGAAAAGAGCATACAACCATGTGAACAGGTCAAACAACGAACAACTGACACATAAACCAATCAAAGCTTCACTAGGGCGGTGGGTGGGAAGAGCTGGGTGCGTCGGGGCCATAAGGGTCATAAAAGTAGGATGGCAATGGCTCATTTGGATCCCCCTGATGTCTGTACAAGTCTGCTTGGAAACAAAACAGCATACTTGTATCGCATCGGTAGTTGGTCATAAAATCACTGAATTTCGTCTTGAGGGCCGACATTCTATTAGTGAGCTCGCCACCCGCCCATTCGAAATTTGGTCGTCTTCTTCTTCAACCAACTCTTCATCAACACCCACTTATCCCATCTCTACATCGACACCTGCCTCTTCCTCTTCCTCGCTCGAGGTATCATCGGCCTCGTCATTACTTCCACACCTTGCCCGAAGGATGGCCAGCTGTTTGGAGATCCGAGTGTGGGTTCCTTGTCCAAAGGGATCGGGGAGGCGAGTACGGTCTAGAAGAGTAGCAATGCCAGCGGCTTTGAGAATGAAAGTAATCAGGCGTGCATATGGAAGTGGTGTTGTACCTTTCTCATCCATGGCTGCAACTCTAATGTCAGCGTATAGGGTGCGAGCCAGATGAATTGGAGTGCTGGGATCGAAGAGGTGGTATGTCAATATGGCTTGACGGGGATGCATTGCAGAATCATTGGAAGTTTGTAAAATGTTAGCACACACAATTTGGAATGTGAGGCGTGCTTTCTTGTTAAGTCGGCCAACAGGGACAGTCTCCCCCCTCCAAGCAATGCCGGGGGTAATTCGCTCCATAATCAGGTCCTTGTCTACCGGGGGGACATTCCTTGGGTATGTGTAGTCTTGAAGATCTGGAACGTCATATTCGTCCAACTTGGTAGTGAGAATGGCCAAAGAGAAGGGAATGACGGTACCATCGACAAAGGCTTGAGACTCGAATTGGCCCGTTCGAATAAGGGATTCGTAGAAAGAGCGTACCTCGGTGGCCTAAACCACCTTGTAGGTTTCATTAAATAAACAACACTATCCCCGAGGCCTGACGAGGGCAGTGATGGAATTGGGCAGCGCTGTCCATTGGACTGCTCACTCCATGTGTAGTTTGCGATCCGAACCAAAGAAACGGTTGCACCAACGCTCCTCTTGGCGGGAACGAAATTCACCATTTTCGGAGGGTAAAATGTCAGTTGAGTCGTATTTGACGGGGGTAGCTCTTTGGGCCATTATGACAAGGAGAGGGTGTTGGAAAATTAGGTAGAGAGAAGAGAGAAGTGATGCAGTTGAAGGTGTGGATAAAAATGGAGGATTTTGATGTGCATTTATAGGCGAGGAGTGTGGGAAGGGTTTAGAAATGGAGGGAAAGAGTTTGGAGGGAAAAGCGGATGGATTTGGGAGGGAAAGTGAAGGGGAGGAAGTGGTTGGACGAATTTGGAGGGAAGGGAAAGGATTCGGGGCAAAGGGGGTGTACCAAGGGAAGGAGGAAGGGCAGTAGAAAATCGGACCGATCTGGCTGTTCCAGGACCGGACCGATCTGGTCCCTTTTATTTTTCAAGTTCTTTAATCACCGGACCGATACGGCTATAAAATAATTGAACCGATCTGATACGGACCAGTTCGGCTCAAAGTTAAAATAACCAATACAGTTCTTGCACTGAGCAGGATTTCTCCCCCTAACTTAAATGCGATTGCTCTCTCCAAAAATTTTCGACACTCCATAATACTTTCTATAAATTTTGGACTCAGCACCCTCTCGATACCTATGGCAACGCAACTCGACTCATTCTCCCGAAACATGTGAATGCTCCAACCTCATTATATACTAATACTAAGGACTCTCGCTACTCATGCGACTCTCATCTACTATACATAAGAATTCACCCCATACGCGTCGGGGGTGCGACGACCTCACTGTAGCAGCTCACTTAGGCCCGTAAACGGGATTCGATAACCAAACAGTGTCGAGTTCTTCCATACACGCCTCTAGATATGGCTTTAGGCGTTGTCCATTAATCTTGAACATATTTGCCCCTTTTAAATCGTCTAATTCCACAGCTCCGTGAGGGAAAACGTTCCTTACAATGAATGGGCCACTCCATCGTGATAGCAACTTGCTCGGAAATATATGAAGCCAAGAGTTATAAATAAGCACTTTTTATCAGGGAAGAAACTCTTTGCATCGAATGATGTTATCGTGAGAGAGTTTCATCCTTTCCTTGGAAATTTTTGCATTCTCATAAGCATCATTGCGTATTTCTTCTAACTCATTTAATTAAAGCTTGCGAGCTTCACCAACTTTATCCATGTCATAATTCATCTTCTTAATTTCCCAATATGCCTTGTGCTCTAATACCACAAGAAGATGGCAAGGTTTTCCATACACAAAGCGAAATGGGGACATGCCAAGCGAATTTTTATATGCGGCGCGATAGGCCCATAGTGAATCGTTCAAGCAAAGGGACCAATCTGTTCGATTAGGATCGATGGTTTTCTATAAGATGTGCTTGATTTCTCGATTCTCTAGCTCGGCCTGCCCATTCGTTTGTGGGTGATAAGTCGTTTTAACCTTGTGAACGACGCCATACTTTCTCATGAGCTTCTCGAATGGCCTATTGCAAAAGTGCGTGCCATTATCACTAATAATCGCTTTCGGAGCACCGAAGCGAGAAAGTATGTGTTCCTGTAAGAACTTAATCACCACTTTGTTGTCATTTGTCTTGGTAGCTATAGCTTCCACCCATTTAGAAACGTAGTGTATCGTGACAAGGATGTATAGGAAACCAAAAGATGGTGGAAAATGGCCTATGAAGCCAATACCCCAACAGTCAAAAATCTCAATAACGAGTATTGGGTTCAATGGGATCATCTCTCGTCAGGTGATTGCTCCCATCCTTTGACACCTATTGCATGATTTGCAACAATTATTCACATCCCGAAAGATTATGGGACAATAGAGGCCACATTAAAGAATCTTAGCGGTCGTCCTTTTCATCAAAAAGTGACATCTACAAGCTTCCGAATGACAGAATTGGATGACTTTAGGGATCTTGTCATCCGGTACACAACGTCGGATGATTTGGTCGGAGAAATATTTAAACAGGAAAGGATCATCATAGAAAAACATACGCGACAAAGTAATAAATCTCTTCTTATTTTGCGGTGTCCAATCGGGAGGGACGGCTCCCGTGACAAGATAGTTCACGATATCCGCAAACCAGGGCAACGAAGAGGTAGTAAAGAGTTGCTCATCGAGAAAGTATTCGTCTATGGGTATTGGATCACTAGGTACGTCGGACGAAAGCTGTGATAAGTGTCCGGAGACAACGTTTTCTACTCCTTTCTTATCCTTAATGTAGAGGTTAAACTCTTATAGGAGTAGGATACATCTTATGAGGCGCGACTTTGCGTCTTTCTTTGCAAGTAGATATTTCAATGCCGCGTGGTCGGTGAAGCAAGTGATGGGAGAACCGATAAGGTAGGATCGAAATTTGTTAAGGGCAAAGACTACTAATAACAACTCCTTCTCTGTAGTGGTGTAATTGAATTGTGGTCCGGTAAGAGTCCGGCAAGCGTAGTAGATGACATGATCCTGTTTGTCTTTTCTTTGGCCCAAAACATCCCCTATCGCATAGTCGCTAGCATCACACATAAGTTCGAATGGTAAGGACCAATCCAGAACTTTCATAATGGGAGCGGACACAAGCATGGTTTTCAGTTTTTCAAAAGCACTATGGCATGCTTTCGTCCACTCAAATGGGGTGTCCTTCATGAGTAGGTTGCTTAAGGGCCTAGCGATGGCGCTAAAGTCCTTAATAAACCTTCGATAAAACCCTGTTTGGCCCAAGAGGGAGCGCACGTCTTTGAGTGATTTTGGAGAGGGTAGATCAGCTATGACATCTATCTTAGCTCTATCAACTTCTATCCCCTTGGATGAAACTATGTGGCCAAGAATTATTCCCTCAGTGACCATAAAATGACATTTCTCCCAATTTAGCACTAAGTTCTTTTCCACACACCATGCAAGTACCTTTTTTAGTTTTTCTAGACAAAGATCAAAAGAGGTGCCAAAAATGCTAAAATTCACTTCAAGTCCTCTCTCGACTATGTCGCTAAATAGGCTCAATATGCACCTTTCAAAGGTCGCGGGTGCATTACGCCAGCCAAATGACATACATTTGTAGGCAAATGTACCAAAGGGGAAAGTGTGAGTCGTTTTCTCATGGTCAAGTACATCTACCTCAATTTGGTTATATCCATAATAACCATCGAGAAAGCAATAGCAAGGGTGGCCCGCTACTCTTTCAAGCTTCTGATCAATAAATGGCAAGGGGAAATGGTCTTTTCTAGTTCCCGCATTGAGTTTTCGGTAATCAATGCAAATGCGCCACCCTGTGGTGGTATGTTGGGGGACTAGTTCTCCCTTAGCATTCTCAATCACTGTCATGCTCGACTTCTTCAGGACAACTTGAATAGGGCTCACCCATTTGCTATCCGAGATTGGGTAGATAATCTTGGCTTCTAATAGCTTAATGATTTCGGTTCTCACCACTTCTTTCATATTAGGGTTTAGCCTTCTTTGCATTTCTCTCGAGGGCTTGACATCCTCTTCGAGATGGATCTTGTGGGTTCAAATCAAAGGACTTATCCCTTTCAAATCAGTAATGCACCAACCAAAAGCACATTGGTGCTTCCTCAGAATATTTAACAATTTACCCTCATGCTCTTCGTTTAGGCTAGAGGAGACAATAACAGGAAATGTCTCGTCCTCTCCTAGGTATGCATATTTAATATGGGAGGGTAGTTTCTTCAATTCAAGGGTCAAAAATTTATCACTGGAGGGAACTATGCGTGTCTCCCTCGGCGGTAACTCCTTAAATTAAGAAACCCAATTCACATCTCTTGCATCCTCGTTCGATGCTCTCTCATCGAGTAACTCTATCAACTCTTCAACTTCCCTCTCGAATTCGGTATACGTTCCCTCACTCTCATGGCTCGACACTAAACAGGACCCTAGGGCGTCTCCACAATAATTTTCCTCAAAATATTCCTCTACGATCTCGTCGATTAGGCTCACTACGTGAAGATCATCTTCTTCCCCCGCATGTTGGGCTATATGGACGATATTAGTCTCTAAGGTCATATTCCTAAAGGTGAGTTGCATTTTCCCATTTTGAGTATTAATAATAGCGTTAGACGTAGCTAAGAATAGGCGCCCAAGAATGATGGGAACATGATTGCTCGAGGCGAAGGAGGGATGCGTGTCCAAAATGACAAAGTCTATCGGGAAGTAGAAAGTGTCAACTTGGACGATCATGTCCTCAACTATACCTCTTGGGATTTTCACGGTTCGATCCGCTAACTGGAGAGTGATCTTTGTGGGCTTGAGGTCGCCCAGATCAAATTACCTATAGATGGTGTAAGGGATGATATTGACACATTGCTCCCAAATCTAATAAGGCTTTTTTAATTTTATTTTCTCCAATGATGCAAGAAATGGAGGGTGCACCGGGATCTTTGAATTTGGGCGGGAGATCATTGAGTAGGATGGAACTCACGTTCTGTACTAGAAGGACATTTTTTCTTTACCTTCATCTTCCTCTTCACTGTTAACAAGTCCTTGAGGACTTTCGCATAAGCTGGAATTTGCTTAATGGCATCGAGGAAAGGTAAATTTAACTTTACTTGCTTAAGCACGTCTAGCACTTCATCACGGGGGTTTCCTTTGTGGGAAGGAACCATCCTTTGAGGAAATAGTGCCGTGGTGGGTGGTTTCACTACTGCCTCGGGCTCACTAGTGTCTTCTTTATCATTCTCATCTAAGGGGACATCTTCAGACTCTTTCGTGCCCGGTGAAATGTCCTTGTCTTTAGTTGTGTCTTGTGGGGGAGGTGATAAATCAACGACTCTCCTACTATGAAGAGTGGTCACAACTTGACATTGCTCCTGATGTTCTGTCGAGGTGGGGCTAACACTAGTTTGACCTTGGGCCGATCTTTGGCCCTGGGCAGGAAACTTGCATTTCTCTTGGATACTCAACGATGATTGCAACTTTTAAATGTTCGCATTCATATCGTTGATCATGCGCTCATGCCAAGCATTAGTTTCATTCTGGGTATTGATAAATTGGTTGATCGTATCTTCGATATTTCTCCGCGGTGGAGTGATATCTGCTCCTTGAGGTGGTGGTGCTTGCACATATCCGTGCATGTGTGGAGCTTGTTGAAAGTGCGGTGGTAGAGGAGGGGCAACATGTGAATTAGGATTCATCACAGCATGTTTTTGCCCATAGCTAAAACCATGATGGTTTTTCCATGAAAGGTTGTAAGAATTCCCGTGCGGTGCACCGAAATTACCCTCGAATCCTCCTATACCACTTACTTGTTCTTGAAGTATAACTTTGTAGGTGGGTATAGTCGGGCATTCCTCAGTTGAATGACCCGCCTCACAAATTTCACACACCTTCTCGATGGGGTTTGGGATGGATCCAGTTAATCCTCTTCCATATACTTCAAGTATGTCTCGCATTCCTTTCTCAATTACATCGAGTCGGCAGTTTGTTATAGAATTCTTTTCTACGTGAAATAGGCCAAACGCCGATGGAGTGGTGGTCACTTGGCGATTTCGATTTTGAGCATTAGGGTCATATGTATCCCATGATTGGGTAGTCTCGGCGACATAACTTAGGTGAAGCTCAACATCGTTGGCGTCTAAGTCAACAAACGAACCCAACGAGTTGCTTGGAATTAATGTTCAGCCCATTATGGATAAAGGAAATGATTTGCATTTTATCAAAATCATGATGGGGACACTAAGTAATTAACTCATTGAAATGCTTGAAGCATCGATTAAACGACTCATTTTCTAATTGTCGAAAAGTTTGAATTTGATCCTTGATGGAATTCGTTCGATGTGAAGGAAAGAATTTCTTGAGAAATTTAGATTGTAGCACATTCCATGATGAAATTGAATTCGGAAGTAAAGACCATAGCTAGGTCTTAGCCTTATCCTTTAGCGAGAATGGGAAGAGTTTAAGGCGGAGCAAATCTTTTGTGCAAGTTTGATCACTGAGAGTCTCGCACGCCTCCTCAAATTCCATGATGTGGGCATATGGTTTTTTTTAATCCATTCCATGGTAAGTGGAAAGTATTTGGATCATCCCATTCCTAAAGAGAAATTGCCCTGCATTATACGAGAGTAAAATGCATCCCAGAGTGACTGTGAGCTCGAGATATAAGACGTCTCTTAAAGGGAGATACGGGGCCTCTCACTCACCGACGGCTACACTACCGTGTTGTGACATGTCTCTCTCTCTCTGTTAATGACTCGGTGTCCTCACTTGGTATGCTCAGAGCGTGCTATGAAGTGTATCCTCAGAGGGAGAATCGAGTTTTATTTGCGATTGAGTGTGACGGTGTGGGAGGTGGAACCCAGAATTTTGGAGCGTTAGGAGTGTGAGGACTATCAGGGTCGTACTCAACAATCGAGTTTTCGTGAATGTGGGTTGTAGTATTATTAGGAGTTGGAGTGAGTTCAGAATTTTGCATTAACGGGCTTATGAGAGATGATGATGAATATTTTTGTGATTTTTTAAATTTTTATATGTTTTTTGAATTTTGGAGATTTTCTGGTCAAAGTTTTAGGTTGACTCGATCTAATCCTAAGTCTACCTGATTCCCCGGTAACGGCGCTAAAAACTTGACGTGACTAAGAATGTGTCTTAGAAGTGCGTACTCTCTAGGCTCAAGTTCAAGCCTGTCGCTCAAGTAATAATCCGATAAGTCTGGTATCGATCCTCAGGGAAATAGGACAACAGGGTTGTGACGACGTTGGACAGACGAAGGAATCCTAACTCTGACTCTAAAGAAAAAGAAAAGATTATTGGTTTGGAGATTGACTACAACTAAATGCGATTTTTTAAAATATTTATTTAATGAACTAAAGTATGAATTGAATGCAATTACTCTAAATTACCTAAAATACCGATGATGATTGATTTAAAACTCGAACTATATGATGAAGAAAACAGGACGGGAATACAATCCCTCAACCCTAGTGTATTGATGGTATAAAACCAATCATAAATTTAAATGATTAATTATACCCAGAATTTAGTACTCCCAAGCATTACGTATATGAGGTTCAAGCCCGCACCATACTTAATCAAAGGACAAGTAAATCGGTACACTCGATAGCGACACTCGCATTGCATTCTAAAGCATCCCGATTACCCGGAAGCAAACGAGATCCAAAGATATAAAATGGTTGTGATGCTACACAATACGGTCATAATAAATCATTAAATTTAGAGGACTAATTTTATACACATGCAACTACCACATCAGGTTGAGTTCATGTATCCCGACCTTTAAAAACCTAGCCGAACATGATGAAATTAATGAAAACAATTGTTGAATTGCAGGAAATCATGATTAATCTAAGGGAGAATTGAAGAATGATGTAGAAGGAAGAGTAGACAGAAGAAAGTAATCAACTAACTTACCAAAGCACTAAAATCATCAACTAAAATTACTTGTAATCACAGAAATCTGAACAAACTTCAAGCTTGGAATTAAAATTGCAATAAATCTTCAAACTAGGGTTTTTAACTGAAAAGGGAAAAATTAGCTGATTTTTCCGTCCTTCAAAAATGATAATAAATCGGGTTTAAATACCCTAAAAGACTCCAAGAGTTTTAGATTAACCAGGACTCTCCATTGGAGGAAGAGTAAAAAACCAAAATTGCGACAGTCGGACCGGTCCAGTCCTCCTTCGGTTCGGTTCGGCTTGGATTCGGATCGGTTCTTTTCTTTTCTGACCGGATCGGTTCGACACGGATCGGTTCTTTTAATTTTCATCAGCTTCGATTCGTCTTCGGTCTGGGGTTCACTGGAACTTTTCATTTCGGATCGGTCCGATCCGAATCGGTCCGATTCTTCTTTGACTTTTTCTTCTATCTTTGACTGCTTATAACTTTCACGCCGGAACTCCGATTGAGGTACCGTTTCTTCCTATGTACTCGTAAACTTGATATCTTCATCTTTTCTTTAGACGCCTCATTCGAATTTCGAGTAAAAATTACAACTTTGCCCTTTTGACTTTCTTTATTTTCTTTCTTTATTCTTCCGATTTCTTTCTTTCTTTATTGACATCTAATAACTGTAAAATTAGTACGAAATACCAGAAACTCGAGGTACTCATTAGAATAAGTCAGTAGCAATATTATGTGATAAAATCAAATCAATTACGTTATTCGAGGTGCTAAAAGTAACTAAATTAAAGGGATAAATTTGGAAGAATTTATGCCTAATCACCTCTACCTCACGATCTTGTAGAAGATCCATCCAGTCTTCTTGAACTTTCATAAACTGCTTAAGTGCCTCTTCCAATTCAGCATTCCTCAATTGCGTTATATTAATTCTAGAATCCTTTTTTTTGGGACCATACCCAAGAGTGTTAATATATCCGGTTTTGTGCCAAGAACTTTATTTGCTATCTCGTCCGAGCTCATCAGGCCACCATCTTCTGATATTGATTAAGATTTAAGGCGTTTTCATCTCATTCTACAAAGAAAATGAGAACTAGACATTAGATTTTGCAAATCCAATTTAAACTTTGCAAATGTGAGTTAAATAAGCAAGGGAAAACATAAATGAAACTTTTGTTTACAAATGATGAACAATAACAATTCCCATTTAGAACAATAACAATTCCCATCTATAAATTTTTCAAATTTGAGCAGTACTCAATCGAACAATACTCAATCTATAATGCGAATAACAATTCTCATATGCTATGTACTCCATCTGAACAATAAAAAATCAAATTTATCTCTATACATTGTGTATTTTTTCACGTAAAAGATGAGCGTGGAAACAAAGTTTTGGACGAAAGAATCATCAACTAAATTGAGCAGGTAATGCCTTGGAAATTATTAGTCTAATGCATATTAATCACTCTGTAATTCGAAAGTGAAAAAATACCATTAACCCAAAGTATTATCACTCGATGGCCATTATTTGATAAATATATCAGAGTAAAATGCATAATTATATACTTCTCATGAAAAATATAAAAAAAATCAAGAAAACTAATGTCATTCGTGTGCTAGCAAACTGATTAGACTCTGTCTAATTCACTACGTACAACCATGTTGTAACCTCGTAGGCCAATTCGCTCATTGAGATGACCTAATATATTTTTTTTAAGTAAAAAGGTTACATATTAGTATTGAAACTCTAAACATAAATGATATGACATTATATGTTAAAATTACCAATTCAACTAACAGAAAGGCACAAAAACTAAAATAAAATGAATATTTAGTTGAAATCTCAGTAATCCCAATATAAGCAAACTCAGACTTCTCATTAAAAGCATGTGACCTAACCATTAATACGTGCTGATTTCCACATGAGGAAAACATGGACAACCTAATCTTTTATATTGCAAAGTTATTGCCCCCAAAGGGAAGTATGAACATAAACCTCTTTGAAATATTAGTATCATCATTAATACTTGGTGAATTCCCAATACATTTTACAATACTCATTTTTATACTGGTGAATTTACCAATTTAGATTCCTAAAAACTACAAAAGCTTGAACCAAATAAATGTTAAATATATAGAAACTCGTAATTTAATAACTCCAAGAAATCCAGATGCAAGTATTCTATATCTTCAAGATAAACTCAATTGGTATCAGTATGTCAGGTCAATTAGTGGCAACCGACTGATGTTGAAGGTGCATTATCTCCATATACAAATAGTCTAAATATTCAAGATAAACCCTCTTCATATGGATTTGGTTCTTCAACCTTTCTACCTTATTCGAAAAATCCTATTCTACTGTAATCAAATTTGGAGCATTAAATTAACACAATACTATAGGGATAATTCTTTACCAGTATTGTTTTTTGAGTTGATAATTTAGCGGATTGATTTTTGTCAAGTGTCCTTTTTTCTGCTTCGAAATATCAACACACATCTTTAGCCTAGTAGCATCTTCTGAAGACCCTTGCCCCGTGTAGGTCCACGGACTTTTTCGTTATGGTAGAATCTATATTAGAAACCTTAAAAGAAATAAAAAATATTAGCCGCAAATGAATAATACTAAGAAATATTTGAAAATTATTTTTTGTACCTGTATGGCTCGAGGCAGACCCCGGAACATCCCCCAGTTGCTGCCGACTTTAGCCTAACCCCTCCCTTGTTCCCCCACCCCAGTTCCGACACCTTCCACTACCCACCGACCCCTAAAAAAAACCACCCGACCACCCCTACCCATTTCTAACTTCCCCACCCTCATCCTACCCACCCCACTCCCCACTCCCCTCTCAACTTCGAATCCTCCAACCCATCACCTATTTTTCAAAACTCAATCATAAATTTTTTTTGTTTCTGGCCCGATTAACTCCCGAGGCTCAATTCAAGATTATCGATGACTAGTCCAAGATTGGTTGCTCCACCCAATAATTCTTCCACCATCTATTGTCAAATTTTATTTGTTATAAAATTATCGCAAGTGCACGGGCTATTGGAATATAACGGGTGTAAGTACGGGTCGAACCCACAGAGATTTCGTCAGTTTTTATAAAATATCGACTGTCCAACTAGACAATTGTGTATATAAATATGGTTGGGTGATAAAACAAAATAAAAATAAATGAGTGAACATAAATTATATAACAAGTATGGAGATATTACTAGGATTTCAGATCCGTTTACCATTTTTACTAGTTTATAATTAATTAGTCTAACTCGTTATACCATTTTATAACTCAAAATTTTTCCGACTCTCGTCACGTAAATTTTGGATGATGAAAACGTGAAAGTTTAAATAAATATTTTTACATCTCTTTTTAGATACCAAAAATCCCTATTCCCTTAAAAATATCACTCTTAAGCATTAAATGTCAAATATAAGCAGTACTATCAAACAATTTAACATAAGCATAATCAATCAAACGTAAGCACGTAAAATCAAAGAATGTGAATAAAGAAATTAATTCAGAAGGTTTAAAATATCACTCTCGTGACTATTTTAAATGAATACCGAATTTTTAAAAATGTTTTTGGAACAGGTAGGGAATTTAGCAAATTAAACCAATTAAATCATACACTAAATAATCATGGTAAATTTCACCTCATCCTAGCAATTTAAGTTAAACAGGCATCATAATTAAAACACAAAGATTGCAGGATGAAATACTATTGGCCATAATAATAATCAACTTGCAAAAATTCGAGTCCCAATGTCCGAATGCCAATACAATAAATTTCTTCTCCAAGCTTCCACAAAAAAATTACACTCTAAAAATTCCTATCTCTACTATATGTACAAAAATGGTGTTCCTAAGTGTGTCTCTCACACACACTCTGTGTCTCTCCCCCTTCCTCTACTGTCCGAGTTCTTCTTCCTTTCTTCTCTCCTTTTAAATTGAAAAATGGTCTTCATAATGGGTCTTAACATGATTGGGTTAGTGGAATACTTGAGGTGGGTTAGTGGGTGCTTTTGCAGATTTTGTGGGATTGGTTTTTGTCTTTTAAGAATAAATAAATGGGTTTAAAGACATGTGGGGTAAATGGGTTTTTATTTTATTTTTGGTTTTGTTTGGTTTTATGCAGGTTGAAATCGTGGAAGGTGGCAAAAAAAGGAAATGGGTTGTTGGCTTTTAACAGATGTGGCATTTTTTTTGTTTGGTTTTGTATTGGGTAATGGGTTTAATGGTTGAAAGTGGAGAGAGAGTGAGTGGGTTTTGGTGGAAGATGAAGTGGGGTTAGGGTTGTGTGTAATGTAGTGTAGTGTATGGGAGTGTGGTGTGAGTGTGTGTGTTATTTTGTACAAAATAAAAATTAAAACTAACTAAAATAATTATAAAATAATAAAACTATAAAAATAAAATCTAACAAAATTAATAAAATAAATCTAATACTAAAAGATTCAAATTATTGTAAAAATAATAAAAGTATATTTTACACCCACTTAGTACATAAGTATATATACAAACACGAATGTAGGACTATTAACAAAATGACACACACGCATACGATATTATATTTTAATAAAAATTAATACAATACTCAAACTAAAAAAATATAATCATTAATAAAAACAACATAAAATAAAATAAAAATGTCACGAACAATTAAAATATAAATCACTATGCACACAAATAAAATATAAAAATTACTAAAAATATGTACATGACTTAAATAATAATCTAAAAAGAATAAATACAAACTAAACACACACACAAGGTGTAAGTACGGGTTGGGTTTGGTTTAAGGGTCGATTTGGGTGAGGGGAATGTGTTTTACTTCAGGATTTGACTGTTGACTTTTCTCGGCGTCGAACTTTGTACGGTCATAAATTCTTCGTTTCAACTCTGATTAACACGCCGTTTGACCCAAGCGTCCCTTGATTCAAGGCGTTCAATTTTCGTGTTTGGTTCGAGTCCGAAATCAATCATTTGAATTTACAATTTTGCCCCTGAAGTTGCATAGGTGTCCGTTTCATGCCCGAATTGAGTCCCGTCATTGTCGTTTGCCTTCTAATCCTGTCGATACTCAAAACAACCTTGCACAAGAGATTAGCAATGAATATAAGATGTGAGCGTGACATTCTCAAAATTCCATTATTAACCCCGTTTATTCTAAATTTTGTATTTTCTTTCTTTTAAATAAAAATAACTCTAAAGGTAAAGATAAATTGGGAATAACAACACTTAGATTTGGGTGTAAATACTACAAAATGCTACACTCATCACCATAACTCACCCAAGCGGGTCAAATGAACGATAAAAACTCCTCTCCCAAGCCACTTGATTGTAAGAAAGACCGAAAGGATGAAATTAGATTGTGTATTGAGGATTTTTTTTGTCATTTTTGATGAGGATGGATGGGGGTTCGCACATACTTTCGCGAGCCGGAAACATTTGATTTGGAAGATTTGTTTCCAATCTTTGATAGAGAGGGTGATGATTTTGATGAGGTTGGATCATAGGTTATCTCGCTTCGGGTTGATTTGGAGATGGGAGGTGATGTGTTAGGTGGTGGGTACGTGAACCCATTTATAATACCTTTTGATATGCGCTCGGAGGAAATTTTTCGGGGCTTAGAATTAAGGAGGTTCATCACGGGCATCTCGGGTCACAATTTTGTTGGTCGGTCACGTTTGGATTGTATTCCTATTATCCCGAGAGTTATTGCAAGTCGGTACAAGGGGTGTTTTCGAGGACGAATCTTCTTCATAGTAAGGAGATCTTTGATGTTTGTCTTCCTTTCTTATCGTTCATCTCCTACACTCGAGGACGAGCTTTTCGAAGCTGGAGAGAGAGAGATGGAAATAGGCCATTTTTTAGGGACTATTTGTCATTTTTATTTTCTTTTGTTATTGTATTTTCCTTTGTTTTACTTTAGTATTTATGGGTAAGGAGTAGTAATGACATTTTTATAATTAGCGCCTTAGCTTGGAGCCTAAGCTACTTCTACCCCTTAAGTACCCACTTGTAGTCTTCATTTGGGACACTCTCCATTTTGAATATAAGAAATATTTTACTTTTCTCTCTAAAATTAGGGTTTGCCGTATTTCTTTTAGCCATTGACGTGTAGTTAACTGTGACACCCCGCCTAATTAAATACCGGGCGATTACTCCTTTATTAAATTAAATCAAGGTGAACAGTTGGTCCATTCTTAGCATCACTGTCGAAAAAAAAAATTTACAATTTAACACCCTAATTAATTAAGCTAAGTGTCAAAACCATTTTCATACATACTTTCCAAATTTTATTTTAAAGAAAAAATCATTTATTTTATTAACAACATTCAATAAGTAAGAATCACACCACATTAAATTCTGCAACATAATCCAATTAATTTAATACATTCGTCAATCGAATGTCAACATACGAAATCTAAAGTCACACATCCAAACTGAATAAATCCCATAGTAACAATACTGGAAATAACTGAAATACAAATGTCCAATAACCACGGAATAATGGAAAGAGCTACACATGCCCAACTAGATGAAAGTACTAAGAGTGGATCCGAATGAACGAAGTCGTCTAATCAAGAGACCTGCAACTCCCACCTAAGCTGTAGCGCGTTCCTTCCAAGAGATCCTAAGCAAGACGCCCCTGTGGCTGGGCACCTGTAATACATATATATATATATATATAAGAGAGAGAAAGAGAAAAAGAAACGGGTCAGAGCCCGATAGTGTGTTTGATTTAAAATACGTTTAGCAAGTATTTAAATTGATACAGGCCAATGCAACAACATATTAGTGCGACCCTCTCTTGAGAAATTCTCACCTCTCTTCTAATGTGCACACCTATCGCACTAACCTTACCAATGGTCTATCTCATCATATAACACGCTATCCTTTCCCAATGGTTTAACTTATCTTATATTATTTGTAGGATTCAAAATTTAACGATTTAATTGTTTGAAAAGGATATTTTCATTAGTAACCAAAGTTCTCATTTTAACTTTATAAATCAATAAAGCTTTCCAGTGTCATATTATACTTTCTCAAAACAAGTATTAACAAATTTGAGTGATCAATCATGTCCTACATATCAATTCACAGTAAGTAGTTCCAAATTTCAGAATTCCATATATATATTAACTACTCATATAATATATATATCATAACAGCACCCCAAATAAAAACTATGGTGCGGGCATACTCTACTATCCAAACCCCATATCACTCACATTAAGGGGAATAAAAATTCAAAATCACTCTCGAATTGTATTAACACATACTCAAACAATATTGAGACGAAATATAGATTCCAAGTCCCTTAGGACCGTCTGAACAATCACTGCGATAGCCTGTACCAAGGATATCTATACACAAACATAATGAGGCGAAGCATAGACTCCAAGTCTCTAAGAGTAAATCACATACCCGCATCTCTTAGGACCGTCTGAACTATCATTCCGATAGCCTGTACCAAGGATATCTATCTTCTAGGGTACAAGTCAATATCCCCCATAAAGGTCCCATCGAGATAAGACTGTCCCAACGCGGAAACCTCAGGGATAGAAAGTAGCGTGGGCATGATTTTCACACATAGATAGTATATGCATACACAATCATATAACTATACTAATATTACCATATAAATAATGGGTAAATTCTCAATCCCCATAATTACGTCATTCGCGTTTATTTCACATTATATAGTTATCACGTATAACCATTCACATCTTACTTTAATTTGAGGAACTTTTCCACTTATTACATAACGCTCATGGATTCTATCCTCCTAATTATAAAATTCAGTAGGTATACACATTTGTCCCAAAGTAACCCTCTTACGTGTCTCTCTCTTTAAATTATAAATTTACAGACCCATATGTAATTATCCCAAAATACAATCTTTGCCCGACATCAAGGGTCCCAAAATTTATTCACATATCCTACTGGTCTTCCCTATCTCCCAAAACATTATATTAAGGATAACCAAGAATTATCTCACAATAAATTGAATTTAACTCATTTAAAAAGAGAAATAGGAGTCTGCCAGGAGGGGTCGATCGATCGATGTCTGGGGCTCGATCGATCGATCAAGAAGGTCTGCGAAAATTGAAATTCTGCAGTTACGGGTTTCATCTCCAAACTTCAACAATTTCCATATTGTCTAATCCCAATCGTCCCCGAATTGATGCTACTAACCTTATATCATCATATTAGGTATTTTCAACGTAAAGCATGTGAATTTCTGGGATTTAATCATGAATTAACAGCCCCAATTTCATACAAAATCTCAAGAACCTTAAAATTCTCTTAAACATGGTTCTAACAATTATTTCCAGAATTCTCTTCTTATACACATCATAATTTCATGGTTTAAATTCCTCTACATGGCAAGGGTTTCCAGAATTATCAATTAGACCAATACTACATGGATTTTCCTATCATAAATCGGGTTTTCCTCCATTAAAACTCATCTTAATTACTCCTAAACTAACATGAAAGATGCACCAACGAAATAAGCAAGATAAACACTTGCCTGGGATTTTCGACATTCTGATTTGCAGATATTTTTTGTGTGGTTGCGTAGCCCGTTGCGCGATCTACGCGTTGGTGGTGACGGCGGTGCAATCGGAGGTGTTCTTGGCCTAGAACTCCTTGGAGAGCTTCTCATCTTCCTCTCCAATGGCCTTCATTAGTATTTCCTTGTGTTAAGCCTAGAAGATGAAATTTTCCATCTGATATAACCCTATAAAATTCGTGGGTTTAATTACCCAAAAATGTGAAATGTCCAAAATGCCCTCCCGGGGTACTAATTAGGCCTAAAAAACTCCCCGAGACCCAAACTAAACCCCCGGGTACACTTTTCTGATTATCTCGACCCTTCCGGATGCGTTGGCGTACTCAAAACGACCATACGAACAACTTATAAAATATTCACTTTTATTTATCAATAATTAGTCCCGACGCGACACGGGGGCGTCCCGACTCAAATTTCCCAAAATTGTCATTTTATTCACTCGTGACATTCAATATAATCAATATTACATATTACTTTGCTCATTAGTAATATTCAACAAATTTTCCATAATTACTAACTCTCGTCACATTAATAATTATAACATAATTAATTTTCGGATTTTTATTAAATAATTAACTCACATTAAATTTAATAAATCCCCAAATTAATATAGCATAAAAATACGGGGTATTACATTAACGTCACAATGAATGAAACATGACAAGAAGAACATCACTTATACGAAAACACAAACACACAATATGAATTTCAAGGATGCTCATGGCTTGTATAACCAATAACAAAGTAAAAGAATTTTATTGGGCTATGAAAAAAGCGACATGTATCATTCACATTTTCTTCCAATTCAAGCCACAACAATTACAGCACGCCGTTCGAAATGTAAAACCGAAACGATACCCAACAGGGACATTTTGACAAACATATGACAATCAATTCAAATTAATATCTATTCTTCAAATAATATATGTAATTCAAATGAAAATTGAACATCACGTTGGTAATTGCAAATAATATATGTTACTCAAGTGATATATGGTACTCAATATAAGAGTGGGCATGACTTTAGTTATTACAAATCCCGAGTTGGATGACAATGAAATGAGGTGAGAAATACCTTACAAAATGATCTTACAGTCCATAGAAAAAGTCCACAAATTGACGAGCCAAGATAGAAATGCCAAGAAATAGGTACTCTGTTGAAAATGAAAATCACATAAATTTTAGTACAATCGAAGCTTTAGATGTAGGAAAAGCTTTAGATGTAGGAAAAATATCACATAAATTTTATCTCTTAATCATTTAGAGGCAAAAATAGTCGGTAACCTCTTAATCATTTAAAAAAAATATATACTATTTGATACTTTTTAAATCTGAACGGTTAAGATTGAAACTTAAAAGGTAAAAATAAACAACACCTCTAAATAGATGTTGAGGAGGCAAAAAAGTGCATATAAGAAATGAAGGGGGCAATTTTGTCTTGGAAAAAAATTGTTAACCCGAGTTAAAAATGGGTGATATTCATTTGATGTCCCCACAACCCCATATAGTACCCGAGAGAGAAAAAAGGTGCAAGATTCTCCATTCCCATGCCACTTAAAAAATTGGGTGTTATTCATTTGATATATCCATCCCAACAGCCCATAGTCTCCGAGTTAAAGAGAGAAAAACAGGGGAGATGTTGCTAACACAGGGGAGATCTTGTTATCTGTAGACTCAACTTTTCCTCGTCCCCAAACCCAAATTCGTTATTGCGTCCAGACCCAACCATATAGGAGCAGTATCTCACTTGTGTTCTTCTGCTTTAACACCAACAATCCCCAGTTTACAAAACCCAGAAGAGGAAGAGGAAGAGGCCCACATTGAAATATCAGTGGATAAGCTGTTTGTTCCTCCGGATACTAACGTTAATAATAGCACAGTGAGCACAAGAATCTTCAAGGGTTCGAATATAGTGGTGAGTAAGTAGGCCGGAGAGGAGATGCTCAGCCTGTGGTTCAAGCTGCAACGATTGTCCTTGTGATGGGTTGCCTGAGTTTGCACTTGTGGGGAGGTCTAATGTTGGAAAATCTTCATTGCTCAATTCTCTACTCACGAGGAAACGCCTTGCCCTTGCCCTTACCTCCAAAAACCCTGCTAATATCTATAGACTTTACTACATCTATTCTATTCTATTCTATCCTATCAGTGTGTGTGTGTGTGTGTTTTAATTGTAAATTTTGATATTAAACAGAATTAGTTAGAGAATTGGTGTTTAATCAGACCACTGCTTGTTTTGTGGCAAGAGGGAACGCTTAGGGCTTAATGGAAAAGAAACATTGGAACTTGTTCCGGGTGATGTGAACATCAATATAATACAAGGCATTGGGTAGTGGGATGATGTCAGCAGCACTCAGGCAGACACGAGAAGACTTTTCAATTTAATATTCCACCTTTAGTGATGGGCCACGTTTGCCCATCACTCATAACCATATTATAAGTAAAAGTATACCTACCTGTAATATAAAGGTAGGACATATGACACCCCACTCACTTTGGTCTCCACTTTGTCCTAGACGAGATGAGATGCCGAGCTTTCTCTAGTACGATCACTAGTACAACCTAGTTGTGGTATAACGCCCTCCCACGAGGGAGCATCAGCACATTCCAGCATCTGGCCTCAGTGTTTGTAAACAAGTTCTGTTTTGGTGAGAAACCAAGAAAGTGAACAACTCACCTAATGAGTGTGAAGAAAAGGAAATACGAGCTGACCAGGGATTATTTGGCCCGTTTTAGCCACGAAAAATTGGAGGTGGTCAATATTGATGAGAAGATTGGCGTAATAGACTTCATCAATGAGCTACTGCCAGGAAGGTTGTACTACTCCTTGTCCAAACAGCCGCCAAATGACAATGGAACAGATCCTAGACAAAGCCACAAAATATATAAACGCTGAAGAAGCCATGGTAGCCAAACAAGACGGGGGCAATACCAAGAAGCCGAACAAGAAGTTGGCCAACTAGAAGCACTTCAACTGAGGAGGTAACCGGGAGAAGAAATTTGAAAAGGTGAAAAAGTATGACGAATACATCCCACTGACGGTAGGTGTTCATCAAAACTTGGAAGAGATTAAGAGAGATGGAAGTCTGAGATGGCCAAGCAAGTTGAAGTCTCCGGCAGACAAAAGGGATCCCAATAAATACGGTGAATTCCACAAAGACCACGGACATACCACAGATAACTGTTTTTCCTTGAAAAACGAGATAGAATATCTGATTTGAAGTGGAAAGTTGAATAAATTCGTGGAGAAGAAGGGCTAGAATGGCGGAGAACGTGGAGACCGAAGAGAAAGGAGGTAGGCAGATTCCCCTGGTAAGAAGAGAGGCGACAAGAAGAGAAGGACATATGATGATGATGGATTCGGTACTGACCCAGAGAGCCTAAAAACAACATCAACACGATCTCTTTTGGGTCGTTTGACTGTAATTTCATTGCTGGCGGGGCAACCGGAGGTGGAGAGGAACCTGCAGAGAGGAAGTCCTATCTGAATGAGGCCAAGACATGTGCACACATAAGGGAGCTGAACCTGAACGGCAACACTGAGGAGCGACCGAGGAAAGTTAACAAGGATCGCCTGATCGTCGTCTTCTCTAAGGCCGACCTGTTTGGAGTCCTCTACCCACATGACGACCCCCTGGTCGTCACTATGATAATACACGAGAGAAATGTAGTTCGAGTATTGGTCGACGATGGCAGCTCGGCTGACGTCATGTTCTATGACTGCTTTAGGAAGTTGTAGTTGATAGAAAGCAAGTTGAAGCCGTACCACCATCCTTTTGATCGATTTTTCAGGGAAGTTGCATGTTGTGGTTGGCACTTGGCCAACCTGCAGAGCAGAGAAAGTAAAGTTTTTTGTCATGGAGAAAAAAGTACCATCTGTGTACAACGTGATCTTTGATATAGTAAGGTTGAAGAAGTTCAAAGCTGTCCTATCAACAATCCACTAGTGCATGAAGTTCCCCATCCACTATGGTGTGGGGGATATCAAAGGGAATCAGGTGGAGGCCAGAGAGTGTTATTACACTTTCGCCGAGCATGAGAAGTTAAAAAATCTCACCACCATGTACCAGATACAAACCATTGATCCCTGGGATGAGACCCAGTTGAAGAAGGGACGATCGGTCGAGGATATTGAGCATATAGTTCTGAACGAGTAGATTCTAGAGAAGACTCTGCATATCGTCTCAACCTTGGATCCGGAGCTGAAGAGAAAGTTGGTGGCATTCCTTAGAGAGCGAAAGCAGGTGTTCGCTTGGAGTCATGAGGATATACTCGGGATAGACCCAGAGTTCATATGTCATGAGCTCAACGTGTTGCTGGATGCAAAGCCGGTCAAACATAAGAGGCGAGTTTTCTACGTGAGAAAAATGCAACTGCACAGGAGGAGGTACATAAACTGATTTGAGTAGATTTCATAAAGGAAGTCCCAATACCCAGAGTGGTTGGCAAATGTGGTCATGGTGAAGAAGAAAAATAATAATCGGAGGATGTGTGTAGATTTCACTGATTTGAACAAAGCCTGCCTAAATGATTTCTTCCCCTTGTCACGAATTGATCAACTAGTTGATGTCACGTTGGGTCATGAGCTTCTCAGCTTCATGGAAGCTTATTCTGGTTAACTAGATTAAGATGAAGCCAGCATATAAAAAGAAGACTTCTTTTATTACCAGCCGAGGAATATATTGCTACAGTGTGATGCCGTTCAGACTAAAGAACGTTGGGGCCATATACTAGCGCTTGGTAAATAAAGTGTGAAGATCATATTGGGAAGAACATGGAGGTGTACGTTGATGATATGCTCACCAAAAGTATAAAAGCTGTAGACCATGTGCTCGACCTCCAGTAAACTTTTGATCAGCTGGAGAAACACCAGATGTTCCTCCTGCCCAATGCGTGTTCGGGATTCGAGAGGGGATGTTTTTAGGATTCATTATGAATCAGAGGGGGATTGAGGCTAATCCCGAGAAAATTTAGGCATTCATCAATATGGACATGCCGACGACAAAGAAAGAGGTGCAACAGTTGACGGGCAGAGTGGCTCACAAATGGTCACCTATCAAATTCTGGGAGTCTACAAAGACTGAAAAGAATCCATGGTGAAATACTTAGCCAAGGCAAAGGGCAGCTTATCCAGATTTTTGGTCGTCAAGATGACCCAAATATACAGAGAATGCCAAGGCAGACGCCCTGGCAATATTAGCCTCAGCCACGCGCGCAGAATTTTGACGAATTGTGCCGGTGGAGATTCTGTCCCAGAAGAGTATTGATGTCGAAGAGGTGAATGTGCTGGAGATTGTTAGGAACCCTTCCTAAATTGACCCCATTAGGGCCTACATTGAGATGGAACCCTACTTGCTGATTAGAAGGAAGCAAGGAGTCTTTGGTACAAAGTTGCTCATTAAGTATTGGAGGGAGGTGTCCTGTACCGAAGAGGATTCTCTTTTGCTTTACTAAGATGTGTTCACCCAAATGAAGTGGATGCACTGATAAAAGAGGTTCATGAAGGTTGTTGTAGAGCCCATTCTGCAGGAAGGTCGTTGATGAAGAGGGTCACTAACTAGGGTTATAACTGGCCTACCATGAAGTCAAGAGTGTATAAGAAATGCGATAAATGTCAGAGATTTTCCAGGATTCATAGAATTCTAGGAGCCTCGTTGATGCCAATCACATCCCTTGGCTTTTCGCCATGTGGGCCATAGATTTGGTTGGTCCACTGCTGAAGACAAATTGAAGTTTCAAAATTCTGGTCTTCGCAGTTGATTATTTCACAAAGTGGGTTGAGGCTGAACTTTTGGTTGACATGCCATACAAAAAGGTGTTTCAATTCATATAGAAGTTCACAATATGCAGGTATGGCATGCCTTATGCTTTTATTACCGACCATGGGACTCAATTCGATAATGCAGAGTTTGAGGAGTGGTGCACCCGATCAAGAGTCAGGAAGCTTCACTCAGCAGTTGGTCCTCCCCAATGCAACGGCCAAATAGAAGTGACTAACAAGACACTGCTAGATGGTATGAAAAAGAGGTTGGACCATGCTAAAGGAAACTGGATCAATGAGCTACAGAGTGTGCTCTGGGCATATAGGATCACTCCCAGGACTGCGACAGGGAAACAATGTACATGCTTGCCTTTAGCACAGAGGTAGTGGTCCCATTTGAGATCCCCCTACCTAGCCATAGGGTTCTGAACTTTGATATTCCAAAGAGTGATGTGATGATACGATTAGACCTGGATTTGATCGAAAAAGTAAGGAAGAACGCCACACTTCGGGAGGCAGCCTACCAGCAGAGAACTGCTCGGTTCTACAACCACAGCGTCAAGCCGAGCACATTGAAGGAAGGAGACTACGTTCTCAAGAAGGTGATTCAGAATAACAATAAACTAGAGGCCAACTGGAATGGACCGTACTGTGTTCCAACAGTTATCTGGCCTGGCACATACCGAATAGAGACTCTGGAAGGCGAAGAGTTCAAAAACCCATGGAACGCCGAACATCTCAGGAAATACAATCATTAATTGATAGTTCAGTTAGTGATTTATGTGACTTGTTCCGTTTCAATATCAATAAAAGAGCTCTATTCATCTTCATCCTCCTTGTGCCTATTTAATTCATTTTTAAGGGTGTGGGGAATGGATAACATTACTTCACACTGTTACTAATGTGTAGAAAAAATGTGTCATGGTGATATCACCATTGATAAGAAACGACCACTGACTTCGGACTAACACATGGACGAACGACAAAGTTCGTTCCAAAGAGACCTATAAGAATAGAAGTCATTGCAGGAAGTCATATTAGATAAGCTCTAATATGAGCACACTTATTTATAAGATTAAATGTTTAAACTAACAAGTTATTGCAGGACAAGCGTGAGCACATGCACAAAAGAAATATCAAGTAGGAAGATAGCATAAAACTAGCAACGTGCATAAAGAAAATATGATTGAAGTTCATCAATCAGAGAAACTTATTCAAACAGAACAAGGAAATATTCAAGAATTTGTACATAGACATCGAAAAGTTTTTTGATCATAGAAGAAAGAAAAATATAAGAATCAGGGAGATCAGTGGTCTCGAGGAGGATTAGCTTCATTAGTAAGTGGCCTAAGATGGACTGACGAAGATGTGCCAGCATTCACAGTGCTCTGATTGGCCCCAGTTCCATCGGTCGAAGGAGTGGCATTCTTGCTTTTCCTTGACAATTTCGGAGCCTCTTCAGTAGTTTCAGGCTCATTGAAAGCTTGAATAACCACCAATCCTTCAGGAACATTTTATGCTGGAACCTCCACACCCTCTGGCGCAGCTGCAGCCGCAGCCGCTAAAGCCGTAGCTTCTTCATCATCAGCCTCCCATGTGCTGAGCACGGAGGCAATCTTTGGGTAGTGCTTCATAACACACGCTTCTTCAGCTCATCGTACCCAGCACAGAAGGACCCCATCACGTCCAGCACATGGTCCTTAGATGCTTTGTACTTTTCCACTGTTGACCCCTCAGCAGCAGCCATGACATCCTTGGCCACCCTTTTTACCTTCTCAACCTGCTTGTCCATCTCAACCAGGACAATCTCAAAAGAGGTGAGCTTCACCTGCTGCTCGTCAATAATCGCCTACAGGCGCTTAGCCTTAGCTTCACTCTTTGTCAATGCCTCAATATTCTTGACCAGTTGGGCATCCTTATCCTCTCCCACTTTTTGCGCCTTATTACGAGCCTTCACCCATGTGGTCTTGGCAGCCTCCAGGTCAGCAACATCTTTCAGAGCAGTTTTATACTCAGTCTGCAACTCTTGGGCTTCTCAGTTATAATGGTAGAGGCCATCCCAAACTATTCAAAGATGAAAATCTAATTAGTTAGGATGAACATAAATACAACAGAAAAATAAAGAAAATATAACCAAATGGGGTCAGCTACTTACAACAATGTTGGCCTGGTGGGCCATCTTCCACAAGTCGGCAGACGAAAAATGTCTCAGGTACTCAAAAGTCCTTGGGATGACCGTAGTAACCGGTGAGAAGAGGAGCATTATTTTACCTGCAGTAGATGGTTTCCTTATCTTTCATCAGTTCTTCAATGGGCAGAGCGTGAGCAAGGGTCCCAGTTGAAGGGAAGAGTTTTTGTATTTGGTCTTATCAGGATCTCCCTCAACGGCCTTCATCAGTCTTTGGGCTTGGTTGCCCCCAATTATAAGCTTATGTTTCTTAGGGGTTTGGTTTGATGAGGCAATGGGACCGTTTAGTCCCAAAAAGAGAGCCACTCCCGACCTCAGTAACTTTTTTCTTGCCCTTCCTGGCAGCTTCGGCCTCAGCAGCTTGACGAGCAGTAGCATCTTTTGTTTTTGGGCCACGACAGCTGTCCTTTGTTCATCAACCAACTTCTTGTTGGTTGCAGCATCCACTTTCTTCTGTTTATCAGCCAACCTCCTTTGCTTGGCAGCAGCGACCTCGTCTTTGTCCATAGTGGGCAAGAAGAGAATCTCTTCGGAGTCGGATAAAGACGAGGCTACAAAAGGCAAGTGGATTAGAAAAATGAGTTTATGAAAATTATTCAAAGTAAATGTGGTCGGTTTGGAAGAGCACTTACGAATAACGAAGTGACCTTGTTGTTGGTCGTCCTCCTACTCAGCTTCAGCTTCGTCATCCTGCTCAGCTACTTCCTATTCACTTTCTTCAGATTTACTCTCTGCAATAGGGGAGCTTGATGATACCCCAACTAAACAAACTTAGAGGGCGAGAAAAGATTCTCGAAAATGTCAGGTCTCTCAAGTCGGTACTTGTTCACCAAACTCTTCATGGCAGGTTTAGATAATCTTGGGGCCTTCTTGTCTGTAAAAGCCAAAGTGAAAAAGCCAAAGTTCAAATATCATAAGGCAGCCGAGAAGATTAACTACAAAGGGTGCTCATACAAGATAAAGAAAATACCAAGATATGACGATGAACACCAGTCCCGAGGTACTGTCAGGGATCGGTCCCTCTCTCCCGAACGGAACTACCATCCCCTGGACATAAAGATATAGTGATGGTTGCTGGACCGAACACACTGCACCATCTTCTGGTGATTCTTCCGAGCAGAAAAAGAATAAAAACCAGGTTCTCGAGGATTGTCTTTAATCCCGTATACTGTTTGGAAAACCTCCCCAGTGAGGTCAAATTTATTTTTGCTCCTCTAGAAGGCCATGGCCTCGAGGATAGTACGATAGGCGTTCGGGGGAAGTTGTGTAGGGGCAACCCAAAATCCTTTCAAGATTGATCGGATAATTGGGATGAAGGGGGAGATGAACCCTAACAACCAAGGTTCATATGGGAAAGCATATCTCGTCAGCATCGTGATGATCATAGGCCCTCTCATTAGAATAAGGGATTCTGACTACCACATCAGCCGAGATATTGTATCGAGTCCTCAGCTCGTCCAAGTCCTCTTCTATAATATCATTGCATTATTAATGGCATCAGTTTGGGTGTCATCCCAATCATCTCCTTGTCCTGTATTTATCTCCTCACTAAGAGGTACCACCATAAAAGAGGTGGAAGGACCAACAACATTTTGGACAGAAGGCTCCTAATAGCCGTCCTAGGAGGAGTATCTAAATCAACTACAGACATTGATATGATATTTGGTAATTTTTTGCCAACACCACCAACAGAAGGGGGGAGACGAACACCTGCTAGGAGAACAGGTGTTCTAGTCAGCTAAAAATGGATTGGGGGCTGAGCCCAGAGAATCAGGAACCTTGGGCATGTACCATGGAGTTTCAGGGTTGTCCTCAGAATTGATTGCTTGAATGGGTTTAGGCAACCTAAAAGCTACAGAACCGGGTCGGAATTCTTTTAACTTAAACAAGCATTCTAACCACCCACGCGCCTGAGGGTCTAGGATGAAGATTAGCAAAAAAGTAGGGGAAACTAAGTATGGAAAGATTTGAGAAGATAAAAACCCTAAAAGCGAAGGGAACTCAAGAAATTTTGTCTACACGAATGATTACTAACAACCAACAACAAATGTTTGAAGGAAATTCAGAAATCTCAACACTATCGAACGATCTAGAAAACCCTAGCTAGGTTAAAACCCCCAAAATGAAATAGCAGATTAGAGGGCGTACCTGGGAAACTAGGAAGACGGAATTGCAAATGAAAAGCAAGTGCGAGGCAATTAGAACAAGAAATGGAGCTGAGTGACAATGGAGTTTGGTTGGCTAGGGACGAAAGGTTTTTTCTCTCTCTCTCTCTAAAACACTGAGTATGTCAAAGGTCTGAAAAAGAATAATGATTGAAGCAAATAAAGAATTTATACGTCCCACAAAAGTGAAATGATTAGTATTAAAGTATTTGGCACCTCAAACAAGCTTGGGAAGTGCGCTTGACGCTTGGGGGCTGACACACGCCGCACAAGCCACGCGCGCCATTATGACGCACATCCTAGCCCAGATTCTGACACGTGTCCCCTTAGTTCTAGTTTCATAATGCTACAAGTCATTATGTTCGGCATAGGCCGAGAAGAATTTAAGTTGTCGAGAAGAATTTAAGTGACGACCAGAATCATTGAATGTGGTCAGACAGGTTAATGACTCCACCCACTCCTCGCCTCCAACATCTTCTGAGAGAATCAACTCTCCGCTCGTCGTGCATGCAGTCTTAGGGGCTTAATGTTATACCACATTTATGGTTCATTCAGTCAGCGAATCAGGAAGTGACACGTGTCCTAAAACTATAGCAACACAGAGATCAGCCAACAACAATCTAGTCAGTCTCAGCTTATCCGAACACCCTCAGATATGAACCTCTTCAGCTATCTGATCGTCCTCAACCAAGAGGTCGGCCTAAGCATCTTATCGGCTCGGCTTCATGCCACTTGAGTACCAGATCAGCCTCATGCCACATGGGTATCATTAGGCTCGGCCTACCAGCAGCCTACGTGGCTGACAACCGTTGGAGAATATCAATATAATATAAGGCATTGGGTAGTGGGATGATGTCAACAACACTCACGCCTACAGGACAAGGCTTTTCAGATTAATATTCCACCTTTAGTGATGGGCCACATTTTCCCATCACTCATAATCATAACCATATTATATGCAAAAGTGTACCTACCTTCAATATAAAGGTATGACGCATGACACCCCACTCACTTTGGTCTCCAATTTGTCTTTTGTCTTACCTAAGCTACTTTCTCTCACCTATCGAGTACAAAAAAGGACATTGGGTGTACCATGCAAAGGATCCAACTTTGACCCAATTATCCTCCTTCTCCCTAAGCATCCAGACCTCCATTGTCAACCTTCACAACTAAAGCCACTCACAGAGAAAACCCAGCACTCATTTGCCTATCTCACAGCCATTACGTTGTTTTGTACAATATACTATCATGGGAATTCGTAACCAGTAACCTACTAATCCTTGGTGTTTTAACCATGGGATTCCATTACATATTCATAAACATCACTACACCTGTGGACGCGGGCACCTCATTGGGCCGAACCCCGTATATTAGTCTTTTACTCTACATTTCTCATCCCCTTCTTTGGTGGCCTAAACATTTACTTAAGTGTTCTACATTTGATTTGTTATCAACTGAGGTTAGTGTGTTTATCTATGATATAAACCCACACACCAATTTTAGGCCATAACAATGACAATAATGGGTTTGTATTGCTTTTAAATAGTTCAATCAAATAGGACTTAATCATAGGCCTGAGCCTGTTCAATTCAATTCAGGTCGAGCTTTAATTGAGTTTGAGGCGAGCCGAGTTTGAGCCAAAAAGTCAAGGCCAAATTCAATTTGAGTTGAGTTTGAACCAAGCACAATCAATCTCGAAGTAGGCTCGACCCGAAATAATATATATATAAAAAATGTATAGTTTATATTTCATAATCTTAGTTTATACCATATGTAAATTTAAAAAAAATATGTTTGTTGATGAAATCTATATGGAATTAGTTGTTGAAATTAGCTTAAAAAGGCGAAAGACGAGGCGAGGCGAGGTGAGGCGTAAGCCTCACTGAAAAGAAAAAAAAAGAACAATATAATATTAAAAAAATACTAATAAAACCATAAAAATAAAATAACAAAGAAATATAAAATAAAACTACAAAAAAAAACATCCTTGAGGGTTTTCTCACATAGTTTGACATTTTTTTGTTCCTCCAAGATAACTTTAAAAAAAAAAGTAATTTGACAAAATCAATTTTAACATATTGGTTATTTTACACTATGAAAATAAATTAATCAATGCAAAATCATATTGGCAAATTCATTTTTTTAGCTTCATTCACATATTGGTTATTTTATAATATGACAATAAATTAATCAATGCAACTTAACAAGCAAACTTATTAAAAAAAACATTGATTTTTAAGCTAAGATTAAAAAAAACAGTAATTTTATTATAAAAAAATAATAAAACATATCAAACTAAGTTTATTAAAAAAATAACAACCTTTAAAATATATTAGTTTCTTAAAATATATTTAGTTTAATTAAAGAAAGCATATTAATAAAACCAAAAAACAGAAACCTTTTAAAAAAAGTCATATTGAAGTTAATTTAGTACATATATTTCAAACAAAATCAAATTGACAAAATCAGTTTTTTAAGTTTCATTAATATATTGTTTATTTTTTAAAAATTTCTCTCACGTTACAATAGTAAATACTTTAAGTTAAGTGCAGTTTTAAAACAAAAAAAGAAAAGAAAAAAAAGAATAAGAGTGATTAAAACAACATTTTTTTAAGTGAAGTGCAATTTTAGAAAAATGAAGAACTTTAACCTTTAAAAAAATAGACTTAGTGATGGAAGAAGAAATTTTTTTTTTCTGCGCCTCAACAAAAATGAGTGAGGCGCATCGAGGCGTAAGCCTCAAATTCAACCCTCAGGCTTATGCCTTGAGGCATTTTTTGCCCACCTCGCCTCGAGGCGTACGCCTCAAACGCCTTTTTAAACATTGGTTGGCAATTGCTAAGGATTCCCGTGAGTACTCTATTGTGGATATCTTCGACATCTTCGTTGAGGATTGTTGTTTAGCGTGGCTATGGAGAGGTTATTTGGGACGCTTTTGAGTCTCGTATTGAGTTGGATATTTAGAAAATCATTGTGGAGTTTAGGTTGAGATTGATGCATTCCGTGGAAGACCTCTTTCTCGGCAACTTTGGTTTGGGCGCTCGGCCGAGTTTTGACAGTGCTGGTAAATTTTGTGATCGGCTCCGTTTCTAAAAGAGAGATTCTATGAAGGATACTGAAATTCACTTATGTTTATACGTGTTGAGTTCGAGAAGAACTTTTTCAAAAGGAGGAGAATGATGTCAGATGTATATGGTTCCCCCTGTGGAGGTCCACCCATAAAGTGATATAGTTATTCTTTTTTATTATTTTCGTAGTATATCTTTTAATATAGATTTGTATCCTAAATAATTTAGGTAACAAGATTAGTTTCCTAGTTTATCTTATATTTCTTATTCCTAAATCGTAATCCTTACCTAACAAGCATACTCTAATAAGGCATTTGGCCACTTAGAGTATTCATTCAATTTTAGTTAAGAGTTTCGTAAGAAGTATTTGTTTACATCACTTACCTACTTAATATTTTTACGACAGGGATTTGATTTCAAAATCTGTCGAGTTTTTACTGATTCCATAATAATGATACTGGGGAATTTGATTTATTTTGTTGTAGTAATATCCTTTATTCTGGGGAATTTGATTTATTTTGTTGTAGTAATATCCTTTATTCACACTTTGCTCCGTGATTGATCCTGATGTATTTATACATTTATCTACTTGCAGGGAAGACGAAATGCATCAACCATTTCCGTATCAATGATAGCTGGTACCTAGTGGATTTGCCTGGATATGGGTATGTCAAGACTATGAATTATTGCATTCAGTATTCAGTCTGAGTTAATTTGAAGATGTTTTTGTAGTTATTAAACTATAAAGTACAAAGTGTTATAAGTTGGCTTTGTATATCTGTTAAGAGCTGTGAGCTAGACTGACAGAAATCCAAACATTTAGACCTTTAGGGAGGTTTCAAACACGTAATTCAGATTGGAAGCAAAACCTCAATGAAAGAGTTTTTTTTCTTCCTACTTATTTAAGGATGTGTTCTGCAAGGGGCACAAGGAAATTGTAATAGATGCAGATAAAGACGTGACTATGGCTCCATTTAAGAAATATGTGAAGCCCTTATACTTTTGACTCATTTGAGTCTAGACTGTATAAGAGCTCATCTAGTTTGGAAATTATGACAAAATAGTGTCCATCCTAGAAACCAAAGAGCTTCAGAGATTGGGTTGCTTCTTCTTCTATCCATCTTGTGATGATCCTGAGACTATAGCCATCACTCACACACATAGAATTTCATTCTTGCATTTCATATTGCACCACTATGAGTATTAATGTTGTGAGTGTGTTTAAATCCCTCAATTTGATTTTTAATAATTTTTTGGGAATTTAAAACATATTTTAAACAAGGTTTTATTTAATTAAAACTTGATTTAAAAGGTCTTGGGGTTAATGTATAAATATGGATTGTAGTGTTTATTGGCCTAAAGTTACTCTGGGTAGAAACCGAAAGCGCTAGAGACTCTAGGGTTGGATTTGTAATTATTTTGGGACGCGCGTTTACATTCAACCTCAGGCCTACACCTGGTGTCCTCTGATTGGCCTGAACTGTGTTTCTTTACTGAGACAAACCATCGCGTGCTTTCAGCCCTTAGATCAACCCTTATCGATGGCCTGCATGTCTTTTGAGTGAATCCCAGTGTAAACCCTTAAGCCAATCACAGCCTGTTTAATCCACCGCCTGCTGTGAACCCTTAGATTGTAGTCAAAGGAGCTTGACTCAATCACAGCCCTTGATTTTGAACGAAGCTCTGGAATCTTCTTCTCTTCTTATTTAAAGGCCTCTCATCTCAGCCTTCGAAAGCTTTTGCCATTTTGAAAAGTTTCAGAGATTAGAGAGAGAAACCAAACCCTAGTTAGAAACCCTAACTTCGTCCAAATACCTCTAAACCTAAACCACTTACCTCTCCATAAACACCATAACCAGATAAACACCATCCTTAGTGTTTCTTGAGTTATGAGAGTTCGAGTTGAGTGATTTCTGAGTTGCTGAAATCCTTGTGTTCATAAATCTTATTTCCAACTTAGACATAGACTCAGATCTTGTTTCTCTTTCAATAGAAATCATAGATCTGAAGTTTTTCATGTCACAGCACACTTAGTTTCATTTATTTCTCATCTTGAGAATTTCGTTGTTGATTGTTTTCTGATAAAATATTTTCTTACTTCAGAATCAACAATAGATGTTTTTCTGTTTCTGTTTTTACAAAACCTAACCTGACCTAGTGGGATTCGCACTTGGAGGGTTCTCAATCCACATAATATTTTCAAAAGTGATTGAGAAAGGTCTTGACCGATTTCTTAAGCAAGATCTCCGTGGAATCTGGGTTATTTTGAAAGGTCAAAAAGGTTCTTGGTTTTGTAAGAAAGAAAAATAACAAATACACTGCATATAGACTTTATATGTGATTTGTTAGGATCGTCTGTATCTAATAAGTGTGTGTGTGTGCATGCATGTGTTTTAGAACACCATTCACAAACATCTTCACACTACAAACACTCAAAGTGTTGGCTATAAGATTTGGTGAACAATAAGTCGACGTAAAGTGCCGAAACAAAGAAGAGTTGACAAACTGAGACAACTACATCAACAAACAAGATCTGCAGAAAAGTTAAGGACGCCAGAGGGTACAATCCTGAACTTGTATAGATTTGTTTTTGTGTGCATGTTAGTTAAATTGGTTGTAACTCATATATTTGTTTTAGTGATTGTTTTTGTTTTACTCCGTAGAGGGAGTCGTGGCTGTTTCCTCAAGGTTGAGGTTTTACCACGTTAAAAAATACTGAGTATCAATACTTCTACATCTTCTCATCCCATTTTGTTTGTGTGCTGAGTTTAAAACATTTTAAACTGTTTACTAAAACTTTTTATCAAATCTTGTCCTAATCTCGTACATACTTTTGTTAACACATCTTGTGTTCAAAATCGTTTTGATTTAAGTAAAGAGTTTCTTCAACAAACTTTCGGAGTTGCTTAAATAGTTTATTTTCATAAACGGCTTTGGCAACGCTATTTCAATTGGTATCAGAGCTTTTGGTGAACTTCTTTCAAAAAGATCATGAGTTTCTGAAACTGTTTTCTCAAAATCAATTATGGACGAGAAAAACGAAAGATATGGTAACTTGACCAGACCTCCAGTCTTTGATGGAACCAATTTTCTTACTGGAAAGTAAGAATGATTGCTTTCATTCAAGGCACTCTGGGAGATGATGTCTGGGATATTATTGAAAATGGATACTTTTATCCAACTAAACCAGCCACTGATGGAAGCAATGAAATGATTAAGAAAATATTGAGTGAGTTTACTCAAGAAGAGAAACAGGTATCTCGAAATAATAACAAAGGCAAGAACGCTATATTTATGTCTATTAACGAACATGAGTTCAAGAGAATCTCATCCTGTACCACTTCCAAGGAAGCATGGGATACCTTGATTACTGCCCACGAAGGAGACTTTAGAGTAAAAGCTGCTAAGACTCAGATGTTAATCCAACAGTACAATACCTTAATCATGTCTGAATCTGAGTCTTTCGATGATTTTTATATGAACCTTACTGATATTGTCACTAAACTTCATGCCAATGGTATAACTTATGATAGACAAGAAATTGTGTCTAAAATTCTTAGATCATTACCACAGAAATTTGACAATAAAAGATATGCTATTGAGGAGATGTGTGATATTAATCTCACTCCTGAATTACTCAGTAGCAAATTAAGAACTGTGGAAATGGAATTAGAGTTTAAGAAACAATTGACCCACACTAATAGGAAACATACCAATTCCAACCTTAGCTTTACCTCTAAGATGACTAAGCCTGAGATAAACATTCCTAGTAATGATTTTGATGAGGACTGTGACTTAGAAAGTCTAGATAATCAGATTGCCCTAATGACAAAACAATTTAAGAAAATTGTTAAATTTAGAAACAGTGTTGCAAATAGACAGGGCAAGTCTAATTATTCTACTCCTTCAAATCACAAGCCTCATGAGAAACCTCATGACAAACAGAACAAGGACAACACAAGACCTCACAGAGACCTCAAGAAGACTGAATGCTATAGATGTGGTAAACTAGGACACATTGCTCAAGACTGTAGAGTTAATTTAAATGTCCAAAACAAACACTCTAGAGCCAATATCTGCAAAACCTGGGATGACTCAAGTGATTCTGAAAATGAGGAACCTGAGACATCTGATGGTTTTGATCCTTGTTTATCTTTCTTTGCCAAAATCATATATAATGATGATATGCCTGTGCTTGATGTTGAGGATGAGCCTAGTAATTCTAGTTCTGTTATCTTGAATCATACTTTAACTGGTTTAGATGCTTTACTTACTAAGAACATTAATACCTCTTCCTCGGGGTGTGTGAGTCAAAGGGGAATCGATACTGCTGATGTCAATGGATGCGTGAGTATAAGAAATGAAACCTTAGGGGTCACCTCACACACTTCACTTAGTGACTCAGACAATGATGATCTCCCAGATATACACACTCTATATACTAAAATTCTAAAGAAAAGCACTAGACTAGAAAAGATTGTGAAAGATCTTACCAAAAAGCTAGAGGATCTAAGCCTAATGGTAAAACTGAATGCTGAAGAGTATACTACTCAATGCATGTCTCATGAAAGTGAAGTTAAAGTGTTTGATGAAAAACTGAAAACTTTAACTGAAGCTAATGAAATTCTGGAGAAAAAATACAAAGGGACATTATTAGAATTGGAACAAACAAAAGAAAAGACAGCAACTGTTTTCAAAAAATTTACCAAATTTGAAAACAATTCTAAATGTTTTGAGGAATTCGTTGCTGAATCTAAAACCAATTCTGATGATAGAACTGGAATAGGGTTTTGCCCCAATTACAATACACAAACTAAACATGTTGAACCTATCAAGTTTGTGTCAGGAGGCAAAAGACCTATTGAAACATGTCCAGACTTTCATTCTCTAAAAACTAAGTTTGACCATCAAAACACTAACACTGGAGATGCAAGTTGCTCTAAGCATGAAAGTTTACCAAAGGGAAAATATGTCTGCCCCCCTATTAGGAAAAGTGAACCTGCTTTCAAATCTGTGCTACCTAGGAATAAAATTCAGCCTCAAAATTTCTCAAAACCTTTGTTTAGAGACTTTCCTAAGGAAAACCCTATTCTGAGCAATCTTTATTGCTCATATTGCGATGTTTATGGCCACTCTTTCGATAATTGCTATGCTAGGAGACTGATTAAGCCTATCTACAACACTCCTATGTATCATAACTTTAACTATTCTAGGAGGAGTCGTAACAATTATGTCCTTCCCAGGCCACCAGACAAAAACTCTAACTATAGGAATAGAAAGACTAAACCTAAAAGGACATTTACTAGAAGGATTCCCAGAAACTTTTCTAAATCAAATGCTCAGGTATTTAATTTTACCCAAAATCATGCGCAAAATGTTTTTCAACAAAAATCTACTGCTCGCAAATTTTATCAAATAAGAGCAAATCAGCGCAAACAAAAAACCAGAGCAATTTGGGTTAGAAAAGATGATCTAGTACCCCAGATGAAGTGTAATATTGTTATTTCTGCCTTAAAAGCTGAACTTACATCTTCTGGTTGGTACTTGGATTCTGGTTGTTCCAAGCATATGACAGGTGATGATACAAAACTTTTAAATAAAACCCATTTTGATGGTGGAAAAGTTGTTTTTGGTGATGGTATATCATCCCAGATCATAGGCAAAGGAACCCTTAAAGAAAAAGGACTTCCTCTTCTTGAAAATGTTCTCTTAGTTAAAGGTCTTAAGGCTAATTTACTTAGCATTTCGCAATTCTGTGACTCAAACTACACTGTTACCTTTTCAAAGAACAATTGCAAGATTTTAAATGAAAAGGGAGAATGCTTAATTACAGGATTCAGGACCCCTGACAATTGTTATACTGTCATGTCTAGTTCTGAAATCTGTAATGTTGCCAGGCTGGATGACAACGAGATATGGCATAACAGAATGGGTCACATTAATTACGAAAATTTGAGTAAATTATCTTCTCAACAGATAGTTAGAGGAATACCAAAAATTAAACCTATTCATAACATTGTATGTGGTCCCTGTCAAGAAGGAAAAATTGTTAAAGCACCTCATAAAAGGGTTAAAGATATCCTTACATCTAATCCCTTAGAACTCATCCATATGGACCTAATGGGTCCTTCTCAAACTGTTAGTCTTTGTGGACACAGTTATATTCTAGTTATGGTTGATGACTTCACCAGATTCACTTGGGTAGCTTTCTTAAAACAAAAATCCGATACTTTTCAAACTTTTTTAAAGATTCTCTTACGGATTGAGAATGAAAAAGACACTCAAGTGAATAGAATCAGAAGTGATAGAGGTGGTGAATTCAAAGACACTGGTATTGTAGAATATTGTGACTATAATGGTTACAAACATGAGTTCAGTGCTCCTAAGACCCCTCAACAAAATGGAATAGCTGAGAGAAAGAATCGAACTCTTCAAGTGATGGCACGTGTCATGCTCCATGCTAAGAACTTACCTAAGTATTTTTGGGTAGAATCTATTCGTACAACTTGCCATCTAATTAATAGGGTCTATCTTAGAAAGAATTCGAAACAAACCTCTTATGAACTTTGGTACAATAAAAAGCCTAATCTTAAGTACCTTAGAACCTTTGGTAGTACCTGCTATGTTTGCAAAGATAGGGAACACTTATCTAAATTTGAGAGTAGAGGAGATAAAGCCATATTCTTAGGTTATTCACCTAACAGTAGAGCTTATCGAGTGTATAATCTTCGCACTAAGACCTTAATGGAATCCATAAATGTAATTGTTAGTGACACTACTGTAGAAAGCAAGACTAGTGAATTAACTATAGAAGAAGAATCGTCAAATATTTTAGAAAATGACTCTTCTGAAATAGATAATTCATTACCTATTGAGTCACCTGAAGTACCTAACTGGGTTTCTAAAGATCATCCCATAAACAACATAGTTGGTAACCCTAGTGAACCAGTACGTACAAGATCCCAACTTAGAAATTATGCTCTCTATGCTTGCTTTGTTTCTCTCTTGGAACCAAAGAATGTAAATGAGGCATTGAATGACTCTCACTGGATTTCTGCTATGCAGGATGAACTTTTACAATTTGTCATTCATGATGTTTGGTTTCTTGTTCCACGTCCTGATCACAAAAAGGTTATTGGTACTCGTTGGATTTTCAAAAATAAAACTGATGAAAATGGGATGATAATTAGAAATAAAGCTAGACTAGTTGCTCAAGGTTACTCCCAAATAGAAGGACTTGATTTTAATGAGACGTTTGCTCCTGTTACTCGTTTAGAATCAGTTCGTCTGCTTCTTGCTATAGCTTGTCACATGCATTTTACACTATATCAAATGGATGTTAAATCTGCGTTCCTTAATGGAATACTTGCCGAGGAAACCTATGTAGAACAACCTAAAGGGTTCATTGACCCTAATTATCCTAATCATGTATTTCGGTTGAAAAAAGCTTTATATGGTCTTAAGCAAGCTCCTAGAGCTTGGTATGAGTGGCTGTCCAGTTTTCTGCTGGACAAAGGTTTCAAAAGAGGTGGAAATGACCAAACCTTATTTGTCAAACATTTTGGCAAACACATTACTATCGCTCAAGTCTATGTAGACGATATCATATTTGGATCCACTTCTACCTCAGAAGTAAAATCTTTTGCTGAAATTATGAGTAAGGAATTTCAGATGTCCCTTATGGGGGAGTTACAGTTCTTCCTAGGTCTCCAAGTCAAACAACAACCAGATGGCTTGTTTCTTTCGCAGACTAAGTACGCATTAGAGATAGCTAAAAAATTTGGCCTCGAGAGTGCTAAAAGTGCTAAAACGCCTATGAGTACTACAGAGAAATTATCTAATGATGAAAATGGAAAATCTGTAGACTCTACCTTATATCGTAGTATGATTGGCACATTACTCTATCTGACTGCCTCGCGTCCTGATATCATGTATGCTGTTTGTGTTTGTGCGCGTTATCAAAACAACTCCAAGGAGAGCCATTTAAACGCTGTTAAACGCATAATTAAATATGTTAAAGGCACTCTAAATTTAGGAATTTGGTACACGAATGACACACCTAGCACTATTATTGGGTACACTGATGCTGATTGGGCTGGGTGTACTGATGATAGTAAAAGCACTTCAGGCGCATGTTGTTATATTGGTAATAACTTGGTAGGATGGAGTAGTAAAAAACAGAACTGCACATCTCTCTCGACTGCTGAATCTGAATACATAGCCGCCGGTAGCTGTTGTGCCCAATTGTTATGGCTTAAACAAATTCTAAGTGATTATGGTATTCTAGAACCCACACTTCATCTCTATTGTGATAATCAAAGTGCGATTAATATTTCAAAGAACCCTGTTCAACACTCGCGAAATAAGCACATTAAAATAAGACATCATTTTATTCGTGAATTAGTTGAAACCAAGGAATTAGAAATCAATTATCTTTCTACTGATCTACAAATTGCAGATTTATTTACCAAACCTCTTGATTATAATAGATTCATTTTTTTACGTAAATCTATTGGTATGATTTGTGTTGAGTAAATACCTGTCATATTTGCCAAATTCCTTCCCTTTGTCCATTTGAGACAAAATGGGGGAGAAATTTGAGTCTACTGCATATACTAAAAAGCTTGATCTTAGTAATTTTTTGCAGGTATTCTTCTTGTACAGTCATTCTTCATTGTAATAATAGGATGTTAAACTGTATATAGTTGAGTTATGTAATTTTTGCTTTCTAGGATTTGGGTAGATAGAACCTTTATAGGAATAAGTTTTTCTTATTTGTTGTCGCCCTACGAGTTGAGATGACTCAAAGGAGATTTTGTCTCATATTTCCAAAGGGGGAGATTGAAGCCCTTATACTTTTGACTCATTTGAGTCTAGACTGTATAAGAGCTCATCTAGTTTGGAAATTATGACAAAATAGTGTCCATCCTAGAAACCAAAGAGCTTCAGAGATTGGGTTGCTTCTTCTTCTATCCATCTTGTGATGATCCTGAGATTATAGCCATCACTCACACACCTAGAATTTCATTCTTGCATTTCATATTGCACCACTATGAGTATTAATGTTGTGAGTGTGTTTAAATCCCTCAATTTGATTTTTAATAATTTTTTGGGAATTTAAAACATATTTTAAACAAGGTTTTATTTAATTAAAACTTGATTTAAAAGGTCTTGGGGTTAATGTATAAATATGGATTGTTGTGTTTATTGGCCTAAAGTTACTCTGGGTAGAAAACGAAAGCGCTAGAGACTCTAGGGTTGGCTTTGTAATTATTTTGGGACGCGCGTTTACATTCAACCTCAGGCCTACACCTGGTGTCCTCTGATTGGCCTGAACTGTGTTTCTTTACTGAGACAAACCATCTTGTCCTTTCAGCCCTTAGATCAACCCTTATCGATGGCCTGCATGTCTTTTGAGTGAATCCCAGTGTAAACCCTTAAGCCAATCACAGCCTGTTTAATCCACCGCCTACTGTGAACCCTTAGATTGTAGTCAAAGGAGCTTGACTCAATCACAGCCCTTGATTTTGAACGAAGCTCTGGAATCTTCTTCTCTTCCTATTTAAAGGCCTCTCATCTCAGCCTTCGAAAGCTTTTGCCATTTTGAAAAGTTTCAGAGAATAGAGAGAGGAGAGAGAAGAGAGAAGAGAGAAGTTAGAGAGAGAAACCAAACCCTAGTTAGAAACCCTAACTTCGTCCAAATACCTCTAAACCTAAACCACTTACCTCTCCATAAACACCATAACCAGATAAACACCATCCTTAATGTTTCTTGAGTTATGAGAGTTCGAGTTGAGTGATTTCTGGGTTGCTGAAATCCTTGTGTTCATAAATCTTATTTCCAACTTAGACATAGACTCAGATCTTGTTTCTCTTTCAATAGAAATCATAGATCTGAAGTTTTTCATGTCACAGCACACTTAGTTGCATTTATTTCTCATCTTGAGAATTTCGTTGTTGATTTTTTTCTGATAAAATATTTTCTTACTTCAGAATCAACAATAGATGTTTTTCTATTTCTGTTTTTACAAAACCTAACCTGACCTAGTGGGATTCGCACTTGGAGGGTTCTCAATCCACATAATATTTTCAAAAGTGATTGAGAAAGGTCTTGACCGATTTCTTAAGCAAGATCTCCGTGGAATCTGGGTTATTTTGAAAGGTCAAAAAGGTTCTTGGTTTTGTAAGAAAGAAAAACAACAAATACACTCCATATAGACTTTATATGTGATTTGTTAGGATCGTCTGTATCTAATAAGTGTGTGTGTGTGCATGCATGTGTTTTAGAACACCATTCACAAACATCTTCACACTACAAACACTCAAAGTGTTGGCTATAAGATTTGGTGAACAATAAGTCGACGTAAAGTGCTGAAACAAAGAAGAGTTGACAAACTGAGACAACTACATCAACAAACAAGATCTGCAGAAAAGTTAAGGACGCCAGAGGGTACAATCCTGAACTTGTATAGATTTGTTTTTGTGTGCATGTTAGTTAAATAGGTTGTAACTCATATATTTGTTTTAGTGATTGTTTTTGTTTTACTCCGTAGAGGGAGTCGTGGATGTTTCCTCAAGGTTGAGGTTTTACCACGTTAAAAAATACTGAGTATCAATACTTCTACATCTTCTCATCCCATTCTGTTTGTGTGATGAGTTTAAAACATTTTAAACTGTTTACTAAAACTTGTTATCAAATCTTGTCCTAATCTCGTACATACTTTTGTTAACACATCTTGTGTTCAAAATCGTTTTGATTTAAGTAAAGAGTTTCTTCAACAAATTTTCGGAGTTGCTTAAATAGTTTATTTTCATAAACGGCTTTGGCAACGCTATTTCAATATGTGTGCTACCTAGGTTGCCTCTTATAAGACTCCAAGCCTTATTTGTTTTCATAGAAGCAAAGATTTGTATAAAGAAACTCGTCATAAAAGTAGTGGGAGTGTGGGACCCTAGATACAACCAATAAGCCATAGAAAAAAATTGCACCAGCCCACCCCTCTCCCACCCCCCCCCCCCCCCCAAAAAAAAGGAAAAGGAAAAGTAACAATCGTGAAAGAAACTAAAGAGATTGAAGAATCTCTAACCAAAAGAACAAAGGTAACATCCTGAAAGGTGGAGCCTCATTCCGTCAAAGCATCTTATATTCCGCTCCTTTAAAATAGACCAAAACCCGCATATTAAAGATGTGTCCCACGATACACACTTGAGAGGAGAAATAGATATTCCAAAGCTTCCTCACCACAACACACTCAAGCAAAATATATCTACCGGTTCTTCCTCCAATTTGGAAACAAATAGTCGAATACCTGTTCGCAAGTCTATGATCTCTTTCTTCATATTATATAAAGTAAGAATACCTCTCATTGCCGATGTCCACACATGGAAAATTAAACAACATTAGGTGGTTTTCCTCCAAATCCCGTTCCAAACAAAGCCAAGTTGGGTGAAGACGAGTGAACCCCAATTTTAAATTTTACAAAAAGTAATTTCCTTTTTAAGTGCGGAAGAGAGATGGTTCAACTAAACAATTACAAAAACCAAATTTTAATTTCTTTCAATTCAAATTAAACTAAACTCAATAGATAAATTAAATTAAACAACACATATATTTTTCACTTAAACATATTAACTCAACCCAAGTCCTAGAAATTTGCCTAACAAAATAATTAATCTACTTTTTGTAAATTAGGCCAAACCAAATTTTATCAAATTTAAAGTAATGACTTGAATTAAATTAATTTTTACCCAAATTGAATTTGCACCAAATTAACTATACCAATATTATCTTTTTACCTAAGCATACATCTAATGTGATATAGCAAAAGATAAAATAAGTAAACAATCACTATGCCGCGATGTACGAGGAAAAACCCACAACGGGAAAAAAACCTCGGACCCTAGCCTTTAGTCCACTAAGTATGGTTTTATGTTTACAAGACAAAAGACTTACACAACTCGACTTGACTCCGTCCAAGCCCCTGACGCGTTTTCTTGCAACTACCTCCGCCTAGTCGACAATCCCGAAGTCCACCGGAACCTTGGAATCCAGCAATGAGGCCTTTGGAACAACCGTCAACCCGCACCCGAAGTCTTTCTCTGAGTGGGAACGCCGCAACAACAAACACGTCTTCTTTGTGGGATGTAGAAGTAAACCCAATCAACTCTTCAATTCGGTAGAGTAGAACCCGGTGCCAAACACTCCAAGCAAAGGATATATATGTAGAAACTTGGAATAAACTAAACAAATGGGTGTGTGTGTTTTTGGTGAATTTAATCCGTAAAAATCAAACACAAAACATGGAACTTTTTCTTGAAAGAATTTTCTCTCTAAACATCTCATAGAATGTGAAAAAGTTACTTGGAAAAGGTTGGTTCCCGCACTTGATAATTCTGTCAAAAAGTAGTGGGGAAAAGATAGTGGGAACATGGAGAAAATTGCCCAAAAACTGTTTCCGCCAATGTCGTTCGAACGACTTTTCGTTCGAATGACTTTACTAACAAGGTTCTAGTGCGAAAAAAGCAGTCTCGTTAGAAGCCTCGTTCGAATGACCTGGCAATCTCATTCGAACGAGATGCCAGTTCATTCGAACGACGCAAGAATCTCGTTTGAACGAGATTCCTATTCGTTTGAACGAATTGTCAGAAAAACCAATATTTATTTCAAGTCCAAAACTTTTTATGAAAAGTTCTAAAAAATATTTTCCGAGTAAAACAAAGTCGTTAAAATCATTTATATTTTTTTTTATAAAATACACCCAATAAATTTCCAAGCTCCTATATATATTTAAAATGCATTCATACCTTAGGAGGATTGGAATAATGTTGATGATGTAGAAACGAGGCACATGTAAACCGGCAAATGATGAAGCTTTATAATCTTGGCCGCTATGTCTTCAATGAACACGTCATAGGCTTGGATGAATACACTTGAACATTATCTTATGACTCAAATGTTTTTGTCCAGAATTGAGCCAACACTACATTAAGACTCAATTGGAGACTTGTGTCCTTACAGTGGGTTTTTCCAAGGATGTGCTAATAGGATTTTACAGAACTCTCCCCGACAAATCAACCTATCCCAGTAAGCCCCGGATATGCCAGCTTCATATAGACCTAAGAAAGGATCTACCGCCTCAGCCTCTTGATCCTATGAATTCCAGAAGGATCTTGGATTCCAAACGAATCTATTGCCACATGATCAGTACAATCAGCCACTCAACATTCACGATTAACTGCAATGTCTCTCAGATTTGGGAACATAATCCCCAATGGGAGATTCTGACATGACACGCGTCAATGGTACCAAAAAGAAACAACTCAAACACAAACTCTCACTAATATCCAAATGCAACGTGATTACAATGGTTGCCCAAAGACCTTATTTATAGGCTGGAGTTAATCTTGCTAGCCAAGATAAGTATAAACCGACTAAATAGGGGACTAAAAGAATATTCTAAAGGAATATTATCCCCATTAACTAGTAACTAAAATAAGAAATACGATAAAGGAAAAGTAAAATAAAATAGTACTATTAACTCCAGAAAGCTCATGCACTCTTTAATTCACAACACTCTTCCCCTCTTAAAGAAAGAACATTCGTTCATGAGCTTTAGAATTGGAGCAGAATGAAAAATCCTCAAAATATGCGCCGAAGAGGAGAGAAAATTTTGGGGTCACAAAAATAATTTTGCCAAAATTAGGGAGGCCCAAAATTAATCCCAAAATTCTTCAAAATTAGGTCATAACCTGAGAATGTTCAGCCCATTTATCTTTTTCAAAATAAGGGACCAACCCAAAACAAATTTTATGGTCCATACAAAATAATCCCATGTGCTACTAGGGCCAGCAGGCGAAGGGTTCATTTGGCCTATCAAAATAGAAGTCCATGGTTTAAGGTCCAGCACCCGTATTAGATTTTAAAAACCCCTAACTTGCGCATCTTCTTCCCAGTTATAGTAAGGCCATTGCTTGAGTGGTTTGTGTCAGTAATTTCTCTGGTGAGTTTTTCCCCTCCCATTTCAATTCTTCTTCTCTCTATCAATTTCTTTTCCTTCTTCCTTCTTCTTCCTTCTGAACTCCGTCTTCTATCTCTTCCCTTCAATCTTCTTCTCCTCTCCTTTGTTTCTCCTTTGATCCCCTCTATTTTCTTGGCCGGAGAGTGGTACCCCCAGGGTTGAAAATGTAAATAGGGAACAAAAACCCTAAACCCGCCCCTCTACAACCATTTTCGGACCTTTTGGCTTCCATTCCCCGTGCCCGACTCCTTAAATTTCTTGTCCCTATCCTTGTTGCCGTTCTAGGGGCAGGTTTCAGGCCCTGTTGCTTCTTCTTATTCTGTTTTGGCTTTGGATTAGGATGTTGAGCTTGTACAATGGCGGGAGGTGGTGGTGGGATGGTCAACAGAGGGGCTAGAGCATCCGTGCGACAGGGGGGGATAGCTTGGAGTAGAAGGGTGGTGGTGAGGGCATTAACCTGCTCGATAAGGACCTCGAGGGTGGCCTCGAGTTGGGCAGTGCGGTGTTCAAGGTTGGTTTGTGATCCTCTCCTCGGAGCCATTGGTGCTGTGACAATTTAGGGTTTTACGCCCACATGCAATGACCGTTGAGAACCTCGCTCCATTTGACGTGACATGCGTCAATGGCACCAATAAAAAATACCAACTCAAACACAAACTCTCACTAATATCCAGATGTAAAGTGATTACAATGGTTGGCTATAGGCTTTATTTATAGGCTAGAGTTATCTTGCTAACCAAGATAACGCTAAAAGTGTAAAAATACTAAACACAACACTAACAAAATATTCTAAAAGAATATTATCCCCACTAACTACTAACTAAAATAAAAAATAAATGAAGGAAAAATTACATAAAAGAGTACAACTAAAAATATGACAACCAACCCCATGCACTCTTTGATTCACATCAGTGTCCTGTGCCAAATATCATTCCAATATCATACTATATGATCATCACCAATAGAAATATTACTGTACATCTGCTGCCCCTTTTAATGTGCTTTTCCACGGTTACACCCCATGAGGGTCTCTTATGAACCTGGCCCTCCGCCAATATCTAGAAATACCAAATCTAGTTGCAATTACTCGCCCTCCATGGACTTTTTTCCTTAGTGAATCTTTGTAGCCACTTTCCTAAGAGAGCCTCTTTAGAGAGCTTAGGGCTCTTTACCCTTTATCCTCCTTCCCAAAAGGGCCTACCCATAGTTTATTACCTGGTAGAAGAAGAATAGACAAGTAGTACATAATAAGGCTAAATAACATACTTTTGATGAGAGTTAGCTTCTCTCCGTTATATAAATATGTACGGTTCCATCTTGATAATATTCTATCATATTTCTCAATCACTAGGTCCCACATATCTTTAGATTTGTGTTTAGCACCTAAAGGCAATCCCTAATAAATGCAAGGAAAAGCATCAAATCCACAATCTGTCCAAATCTTGGAGTTCACTTTTGGCATAATAACTATCTAACATTGATCCTTTGGTCAGAGTCCGTCTCAAAACAAATCAATACCATTCTAAGAGTTCATATGGGCCTCTGTGTACCATATAATATAATTGCGTCGTCCTCATGGTAAAATCAAGGTTCTAAAAGGCGTGGTCGAGGCGTACAGTTTTCCACGATCCATTATACTCTTTAAATAATATTCAAGGGTTCCTATGTATTTAAACCGGATTAAACGAAAAGGGGCAAAATATACAGTTTTCCAGGAGGGGTCGATCGATCGAGGAAATGGGGTCGATCGATCGATCATCGATCGATCGATGTTCTTGGGTCGATCGATCGATTAAGCAGTTCTTGCCCAGAAACTGCAATTTCAACCTACGGGTTTCAACCAATAGTTTTCTCCAAAACGCCATTTAAAATTCCCAAACTCCCAAATAAGGTTACTACTGGTTCTATACACATATATGCATGATTTTCTACGTAAAACATGTACAATTTCATCAACAGAATTGAATTAAAGGGCCAATTTGTATTAACTATCAAGAACCCTAATTTTCATAAAACTTTCATTCTTTTAATTTATTTTTCAGATTTCTTGCTTCTAAACTCATACCAATTCATGGGTTATCCTCTACATATGATTGGGATGTCCATAATATAATTATTTTCACCAAGGCATTTGATTAAATCCTCAAATTCCTCAAAATCTTCTATGGAACATGTGTATAACAATCATAATCTAACATGGATGAAATAATAACTAAAAGAAAAGAAAGATAGATACTTGCGTGGAAATTTAAGAGTCTGATTTGTGGATAAAAAATGTACGGTTGCGTTCCTCGTCGTGCAATCTACGTTTTGGTGGTTGTGGCGATGTAAACGGATGAGTTCTTGGCGTTGGATTGCTTGGAAAACTTCTTACCTTCTTCTCTAATGGCTGTTCTTCAGTTTTGTCATTGTTAACCCTAAAAGCCTAACTCAAATGGCTGATATACCTTAGGAAAATTCATGGGTTTAATTACCCAAAAATACAAAATGACTATTATACCCTTTCGGGATGCCAATTAGGCCTAAAAACGCTCCGAGACCCAAACTAAATCCCCGGGTACACTTTTCTGACTATCTCTACCCTTCCGGACACATTGGCGCACTCGAAATGACCATACGGATGACTTATAATTTAATTCACTTTATATAATAATAATTTAGTCCTGACGCGACACAGGCGCGTCCCGACTTAATTTCCACAAATTGCCCAATTATACACTCGTGGCAATTTTTAATAAATTCAATTATACATATTACTTTACTTGTCTAGTAATATTCAACAAATTCTCAATAATTACTAACTCCCATCATGCTAGCAAATATTCAAAAATAATTTTCGAATTAATATTAAATTAATATCTCAAATTAAATTTAATAAATCCCCAAATTAAAAGCCATAAAAATTTGAGGTATTACAATCTCTCACCGTTTCTTGATCGACCTTGATTCCATCAGTACCCCCACATAGACCAAGAAAATTAACTTGTTTGTCATAAAGTTACATTTCTTTAGGTTGGCATACAACTTATTCTCCCGTAATGCTTTGAAGATTTTTTTCAGATGTTGCAGATGGTCTTCCTCACTATGGCTATAGGTTAGGATATCATCAAAGTAAAAAATGAAAAACTTTCCGATGAAAGGTTGAAATAATGGATTCATTAGTCTCATGAAAGTACTTGGAGCATTGGACAGACCCAAAAGGCATAACTAGCTACTCATACAATCCTTCATGCGTCGTGAACGCTGTCTTTCATTCATCACTCGGATGAATACGAATTTGATGGTACCCACTTCGTAGATCAATGTTGGAAAATAATTTTGATCCCCCAATCTATCAAGCATATCTTCCAATTGAGGAATAGGAAACCAATATCGTACTATAATTTTGTTAATGGCTCGGCTATCAACGCATGTCCTCCAGCGTCCATCTTTCTTCGGAATGAGAAGTGCGGGCACAACTACCGGACTCATGCTTTCTCGAACCAACCCCTTATTAAAGAGATCTTCGACTTGTCCGTGCAAAATTTCATATTCTTTGGGACTCATGCGGTAGTGTTGAATGTTTGGCAAGCTTGCTCTAGGGACAACATCAATATAGTTTTGAATATCTCTTAGTGGCAGAAGCCCAGTAGGTAATTCGTCGAGAATAACATCATTGAATTCTGCTAGTAGATGCTAGTAGAGGCTGGACTAGGTCTGGTACATTTTGCAAGATAGAATCTTCTTTGGGTACCGAAAGGAGGTTGGTTCTGGCCATCAAGCATGCCGGAATGTCCGGCTTCTTCATTGGGGAAGAATAATCTTCATGTTGTCTTTATAGAACATGTATGTTATACTTTTGCCATTATGCGTTGTATTCATGTCGAATTGCCATGGTCGACCAAGCAACATGTGACAAGCATCCATATCAACGACATCGAATAATACCTCATCCTTGTACTTACCGATGGAGAAAGGAATACGACATTGCTCAGTCCCTTTTGTTTCGCCAACATCTTTAATCCACCCAATTGGATATGGATACGAATGTGGTTGAGTTGGTAACTGCAATTTGTCCATCATGGTCTTGGACACTATATTCTCGCTACTCCCACTGTCGACAATAAGATCACACACCCGTTGACTAACTGTGCATCAAGTTTTGAAGATGTTGTGTCGCTGAATATCTTCTTCCATTTTTGGGGTGAACATCAGTCACCTTATTACCAATGACACCTTCGTCCTCGTAAGTGAGTTTTTCTGGTTCCTCTCCCTCCCTGTATTCTTCATCTCCTTTGATATCATCATTATGTGTGTCTAGATTGAATGGTTTTCTTTGGCGACACTAGTTAAAATAATGTCTTGTTTGTCCACAACGATAGCATTTGTTACCCCTTGGACCACATATGGGTTGTTGGAACTAGTTTTGTTGTTAACTTGTTCTCTTTGAGGTCGTGCAACTTGTTGACTGGGAGACGGATTTGATTGAGGTGTTTCGTTGAGTGGTCTCGATATAATCTTCCCTTTGTTCAAGTCTGATCTCGGGGTTGGTGTAAAATATTGTGAAGATACCGGAGTGCGGAATCCCCTTTTGTTGAGTTGTGTTTCAATCTTCAAAGCAAGTTGAATTGCACTAGAAAGTGAGCTTTGTGATTTTTTGAAGACTTCATCTTGTATGTTGACACGAAGTCCATCAACGAATCTTGAAAACTTTTAGCTTTCAGATTCTCGGATGTCTACACAAGCAACAAGTTTGTGGAATTCAGTAACATACTCATGTACTGTTCGGTATGCCTGCTAAAAATGTTGATATCGACTGAAAAGTACCTGCTCATAATCTAGAGGTAGAAAATGGTCCATCATCAACTGCTTCATGCGCCTCCAAGTACGAACCCTATGTTTGCCTTGTCGGATGCGTGTTGCTTGTAATTGATCCTACAAATCTAGTGCGCCTCCTTTAGGTCGATAGGCTACCAACTTAACCTTCGTATGACCTTCATACCACCAGATACAGAGGTAGGCTCTGATACCAATTGGTGCAGCGGTTTCTAGATTTCACTCTAACTTGCGTTCTCATAAGGAGAAGAGAGATAACAAATTCTCAAGGAGAGTTTGAAGTGAGATAAACTCAATTTGTTTTGTTTGATTGAAAGTTTAATGATTTACAAGCCTCAAATGAGACATATTTATACATAAACTTAAACAAAAAAAAATCCTTAAAACTAGGAAAATAAAACATTCCTCAAAAGAAGGAAGAAAACAAGGAAATAAAACATGGAAACATGTTCCTTAAAATAAGGGGATGTTGTGCTCTTCCTACATCACATCCAACCAACAAGTGTTTCATATAAATAAATTATAAATGAATTCCAATGGGACGTAAACACAGAGAGGTAATGTACAAATATTATCATTTAATTTTTTGCAATATTATCACTAAAGTAATTTGGATGATAAGGATGATTTGAGTGAAAAAACTACAAATGCATGAAGTAAAATAGTGAAAATATCTCTTCACGATCTAAACATGAGTGCACGTGACACACTCTGATAAAAAAAAACTATACCTGTGGTGAAAGTTGTCGAGATTATTTATTTACATGACTATACCTATCATAATTCGGTGGCTACAATTTCATTTACTCCAGCCTGGTACAAAATTATTATAGCCAAGTTCTTGGGATATCTTCTATGCTTATGGACTTCGATCATGAGAATGGAAGTGGGGTATTGGCAAGAAATTATTTTGTATTCGACATCAATGACGTCGTATGGAAACAACTCTACGGACATGCTCGGAAAAGTGAGTTTAGTGTATGCACGCACACTAAGGATGAAATATGTGTTATCTCCTTCACAATGGTCTGCCACCACTAGCTTCACTCCATCATCACTGCATTGTGGTGCTTTGCACTTAACTTGCAATTATATCCAATTTAAATAATATATTCATAACTTGTATATATCTTTCAAGGAAAAATGCTTATTCATGGCTGTCATTTTCATGTCCATATAATAACCCAACCAATATTTTTATGTTATATTCTAAGTTGCTAATGTTAGAAGTTGATATTAATTACTATTATTGCAAGTGATAACTAAATGTAAAAGGAGGGAATTACATGTTGTCTCAATGTAATGTTGTTACTTTCAAACTTAACTGAGAATAAAGTTGTATAATTAAAGTTTACCAGGTAGTATGCTCCACAAGCAGTTCCATTCTTGTAAAGCCTAGAAACTCCATTCACTTGACCACTGTTAACGTTTCTTCAATATTCACCAAAACGACAAGCTCCAATTGAAAATTAAAAAATAAATAAGTAAACAAATAAATACGAACAAAGCAATGTGCAAGATCACCATGAAACTTACAACATAGCAATGTGTTAAACCCATAACTTAGAAGTCACTGAAGGAGATTCTCTTCACCGATTAAGACCAATTGCTTTAGCCAACAATCAACCCCAAGATCATATCTGATAGTTGTGTTATATTATTAATAATCCTGCTACTTTACTCTTTTTTCTCATGGCAATGATTGTTGACAACCTTATTTTCGTTATTATGTTGTGGCATATGATAGAGAGCGGTCATTCTGACAACCTTGTTATGCATTTTCTTTTTCTTTTATTTTTACGTAAGTTGTGTATTTTTGCATTTAGATCTCCTTACTTCGTATTGCTTAACACGTGTCTTCATAATTACTTTCCTCTTAAGTGTAACTATTGCCAAAAGTTTTTCTCAATGTTATCCCATTTTCCTCTTCTTGAGGTTCATTCAATCTCCCTATTTTTAGCTATAGACTTGTTGTAGTCTACTCCTTATGCTTTATGGTCGACTATTAGTACATACTTGCAATTACTTATGGAATTCCTTTTTGTTTCTTGAGATACTTCCATTTTTTGTTTTATTGTGGGTCATTGGTTATCCACTTGTATTTGTGATTCTACTTGTACTTTCTTATTTTGTTGTAATGACATTGTCCCATTAAGTTTTTTGTAAAATGAAAAGCAACACCTAAAATCAATTGTAGAGCTAACAATAAGAACCAAGTAGGATTTACTAAAAATGATATAAAAGAAATGTTAACATGTCTCTTTTCACATATAACATTATCAATTTGTAGTAGATAAAATGTGTTCTTACTATACTCACAAGAAATTTTAGAAGGGGAAAGAAATTTTAACATATAAATACCTACATATTTCCAGAAATATCTACTTCAATAACATAACGGGATGTCTAAAAAAAATAACACAACGAGATCATTTAAGATGATGTTTCATTTCTCTCATTTTTTGTTACGTTTCGTAAAGGAACAACACCCTCCACACAAACCCTAACAACGAATTCTCAAGAGAAACCACGGGCTTAAGCATGCTTAATAGTCTCACTCATAAAATTGAACCAAATAAGCTTCATCTTGGTGTAATTTAAAAGAACTTAGGCAACAATATTTGCATAAGGTGTAGTATAAAAACTAGTCTTAGGATCAAGAATTGGCGGTACGAATTATATTTATTATTTTCAAGACACTTTCAATCCATATTTCAGTACCCCTTTCATGTACTTACCATATATACAAAGGTATTCTCAACAACACACTTATAATTTTAGGGGTGACAAAAATCTAGAAATGAGACAACATGAAATAAAACGATGCAAAATTTACACAAAATTGACACTACCTTTCGTTTTGGGTCTTTCTGACTTGAAAGTAAAGTTCTATTGTGTGCGTGAAATAATTATGAGTCATGTTAGTCGTGGATCATGTCTTCTCATGCAATTATGTTTCCAGATTACTATGCCTATTGTTTAATTGAGCATAAAATTTGAGACATTATGCTAGTCGTGCCATGTCTTGTACAAGTTAAGTTTGTGTCACGTAGGAAAAACACGAAGTAATGCTCGTGTCCAAGAAAACTCTTGTTGTGCCGGCTCAAAATTCGACCCAATAACATGAATTTCTAGGCCTACCTAATATTATATCATATAAGAACACATTAAAAAATTAGGGCTAAAAATTGTTGAATTTCCTGGTCTAGAAAATCAGAAGCTACAGTCACAACACGAGAAGAAAGCTCATTTGTCAAAATATTTTTTTTATTCAAAGGGCACTTATAGTATATCCCTTATAAACCCTTATGAATTGGATAAAGGAAATTTTGAATCCTTTGCTATGAATTCAATTTCGATATATTAGCTCCTCCTTAAATCCATACATCATCTTGTCCTCAAAATGAACTTCCCTACATGACTAAGGGAATCATAAAAAAATCCATAAGATTATTAAGCATGATGTTATCTAGTTGGTAGACTAAAAGTGGATGTGGAGAGTTTAGATTCTTATGTCACTTTGGTACAAATATTTCATGTGATCAAGGCGTGTTTTACTCCTTGTGATTAGTCCAAGCACTTTGTTCTAACACAAACTTCGATAATATTACTGCTTTGATAAGTAGGCGAGTACTGGGGCAAATAACTAAGGCTCGATGGGAAGGCTCTTAGTGAGTAGATTTCAATCTCAATTCCTAAAAACTAAGTCAATTATAAGTGGTCTCCACCTTTTTGTTTCCAAACAAAATAACAGCCTAAAGAATAACTATTTCAACATAAACAATCATTTTCTTAAGTGAACTAACACCACTGTTCTTGGTCTTTTCACGACCCTTATTTATGTTGTTTTAGCCACAGTAGCTGAAAATTAATTTGCTTCGGTCTCCATATAAATTTCTCACCCCCCCTCCCCCTCCCCCCACCACACACAGGGAGAGAATAGGTGATGCAGATAAGGATATTAAGCATTAAAGTATGTGTGTATGTGTGTAAGCTTTGTAATATCAGTTTCGATATTAGCATCGATTTCCACTCTCTCACTCAAACCCAACAGGAATATATAACTCACATTAGTATGGAAAAGAATATGAAAATACAACATAATTCCGAACAACCCCCACACCATATACCCCCCTCATATTTCACCACACAACCAATTCAACTATTTGACAACCAAATTTTACGCGCACTGTAGTGAATACAGAAAATTTGAAGTAATAAAGGAAGAAGAAGAGTAGAAACACACTTATGAAAAATGGATGGTATTAGATATTAGATTCTTAAAAAAAACTGGTATCCAACTCTACCTCCTAAAGAAAAGTTTCTTATGGTACTTTAGAAAACAATTCAAATATAATTTAATGACAAAACTTGCAAATGTATACATAGACATGTAAACATAGAGGATTCAGATATGAAATCTACAACAACCAATTTAAATAGTTTAGAGAGATATTTGGTTCTTACAGATAGAATATTGTAAATACCACTCACTTCATATATTACATTTTTATTCTTAGAGGAATTGAATGGAGCGCTCACTGACTTATGAAACTTGGCACTTACTAGTGCAATTAACTATCGTTCGACACGGGAGAGTTAAAATTAGGGAACTCATGGTTATTGTGATAGTCCAATAAGACTAGAATTTAGGAAACGAAAGCCATTTCAAATATGAAAAGTGATATTAAGTTAATATAAAAAAATATCAATCAATAACTAAAAGAAAAATAAAACATTACGACAAAGCAAGACACTACTTGTTACCCTGTAGAACTACATTCTAAAAAATGGAGGTATTTTTGACTTGTTTACATGTAAATTCAAATGTCTCTCCCTTCATAAATTCCCCTTATAAATTAAAGTAAAAATAGAAATCTCTAAGTAAATCCAATAAAAAAAAAATTTTATAAGTAAAAAGAAGAATGTAAAGATTGCAGTAGACAAATAAAAGGAGATATATCTGAAAAGCATAATACAAATATTAGTGACTTGTTGTGAACATAATAAAAATATTAAGTCAATTCAAGATACAATAGATGGGAAGCATATTTTAGCCAACATAATATCTACGGAACGAGTAAATAATATCATTCCACCTTTCCAGCATCAGTTCATCTTATCAATTGAAATTAAGATCTTGGTGTAGATAACAACCCACATTGTTGCAACATCACCCCCATGAACTTGATATTACTTCACACTCTGAGTGTGGAGGTCACAAGAAAACAAATGTCCATCACTCACTTGAATAAGCAACTCATTAGATTTCCAAAATGATATTGGAGAAATAATTCCTGAAAGAGGTCTAATGGTGAATTTCTTACTTCATGACTCCTTCACACCATATTCTTTCATAATCCATATCTTAAAGCACACATCTACTTGTGAAAGAACATAAAGGTTATATGCAAGGGATTCATTTAAGACTGCAAGACCCTTGTATTTTCCATCGAGGTATGAGTATACATTAGGTAAAGGCATCTCTCGGAACACACCGGATCTTAGGTTGAAAGATTAAATTACCTCACAGTTATTGCTTCCAGAACCATTGCGTGCATACTAATGAAAAGGTCCATTAAACAGTCTCTCAAAATAGGGTCAATGCATAACATAAGGCGCCTAATTGTCAATCTCTCCCAAACAATCCTTACTTAAGTCATATATTATGGATTTTGTAGAATGATAAAGAAAATACTCATTATAATAAAGTTGAATGATTCTCACCACCTTGTAATCATTAGTACAAGGATCAAAGCCAAACCCTGTTCCCAATTCATAATTCATCAAACCTAGTGAATATGTGTAGTGACGACCAAGAACTATCTTGAACTCTTTAAGAGCAGGGTTACATTGAACAATATTAGTATGACCAGTAAGACAAATGATGCCATTGCAAGGACCCGTAAGTTGTATGGATTTGTCCTTTAAAAATGGCACATCTATAAGTGTAGGAACAATATTTGGAGGAATAAAAGACAACTAACTTTTATTATACTATTGGAGGAATTTCCCGACGAGGTTGAATATGTAAAAATTTGAGTGGGAGGCAAAGAGATCGAAAGAGGATAAACTACATAATAATAGGTGTTGAGAAATGGGGAGGTTTTCAACCCCCAAAATCTGTATCTATATGTATATAAATAAATTATTGTATATAACTGAAATTGACAGTATAACCACGTGTCGGCATTTCTCGCTTTCATAAGTCTAGATGTGTACATTTTTAATGATACTTATTAATTAACACAATAGCCCTTAAACCATTTAGTTTTCCACCCATTTTTTTACCTGAATACTCTTCACTTTTTTCTTCTACGTTTTCACCTTTCATATGTTTTTTCCGCTAAAATCGCACCCAAAACGTCCGAAAATTTCAGGTTATTATTGTTTTTCGTCCCCATGTTTCCTCACTCTTATCTTCACAATATGTTTCTCATAAATTTTTGTATACCTTACATACATTTCTCCACAGGCAAGTACAAGTAAATAGATACATACTTTAATTTTGCATCCCATTGTTTGTCTGTGGTGAGTCATCTTTAATGATAATTATCTTCTTTTTATTGTATTGTAAGTTGGCATCACTCAGATATGATTTCATATATATTTAATTATCTTAACACTTGTATGACTGGCTAGCAATAAGTCAACTCATAATAACTTTTCTTTAAACTGATTATTTATTTTTCGATTCACTAAGTTTCCTTTCAAATCATATCTCAATAGATACCCCTACACCTTATGCGGGCTCCAAAAGCAGGTATTCCATCAAATATGCATGTGATCACATAATCGTGCTATCCAACTATTCCCTATTTTTTAATGTATACATCACATTCTAGGACCTCCTAAGTCTCTCATTAGACCCCTAGCACCTCCCCGTTTCACTACAAACCCTAGGTCATTCTATGAGTACCGATCTAAAGGCCATCAGACGCTCTCGAGCCCCGTTTGACTCCGGTCAAATCTATCATCAAAGCGAAAGCTCTTTGAATCTTCAAAGGGCTCTGAATCCCCTTTCCAACGGTCCGCCCCATGCACGAATCGGCATAACGATTTGGACGAACATGTCATTTACTACCGAAAGTCAATCTGGAGGCCACCGGGCCCTAATTTGACCCCAATCAAACTTCATCGTCAGAGTAAAAGCTCTTTGAATCTTCGAACAGAGTTGAAACTCCTTTCAAACAGTCCACTTTGTGCACGAAACAACATAACCGTTCAGAAAAATAATCCATTTTCCTCGAAAACTGATCCGGAGGCCACCGGGCACTCCCGGGGTCCGTTTGACCAAGATCAACTCTTTAGCTCAAAAGAGACTGAATGAATCTCCGAAGGGCATTGAATACCCTTTCCAACAGTCTGCCTCATGCGCGATTCTGACTTACGGTACGGACGAACAATCTGTTCTACTCCAAGAGGTCACCGGGCGCTTTCGAGCCCCAGTTGACCAAAGTCAACTTTTCGAACCACGCAAAACTCTTTGTGATGTTGAAGTACATCTCCTAATCATTCCAACAATCCGTCATGTGCGTGATTCTTACTTACCATGCATACGAACGATCCGTTTTTGTCCGACAATCTCTCGTCCAAAGGACCCACGTGTGCTTCCAGCCAGATTTGACCCAAAGTTAACTCTCGGAAATGGGAGTCGTCCAAAGGACTCTTGAAGGTATCTAAATTACCTTTCTAACACTATGACCCATGCACGATTTAGATCAACGGATTCCGTTCTACGGTCATTTTTTCGAAAAAAATCTGCACGAGATTGCCAATTGGCAAAATCTAGTTCCTTGCCTATCGGCAATGTGTCTAGGGTCACCTGCCAACGGGTAGGGCTAGGGCCATGATGATCGGTATCCCCCTACCCTATAAATTGAGGGCATGACCTCACTTCCAAAGCACACCAGAGATCTATCAGCATCAGTGATCTCAACAACATTCTCTCGAAATTATCGAAGTTTCTTTATGTGATTGATGATTTTTCATTTTTCTGATGATTGATTATTTTTCATTTTTGTTTTACATGTATCTATTGCATGTGAGGACTAATTTTTTACATGTATGGAATAAAACAAATCTTAAACCTTTTGCTTTTGCCTTTCTTTTTTTAGACTCTGGGAGTAGTTACTTTCTGTATATCATGTGCATAGTATATGCCTACTATACCAAACACCCAAGTGAGCAAGATCATCGTCAGGTAAAATCCTTGCTGGAGAAGAAAACTTTATTGAAAGAAAGTAAGAGTGATCCTCATACACAAAGATATTAATTAAAAGTTGGAAAATTGGAAAGCGAGCAAAAATAAGTCAATAGGGAATTTAATCAATTATCTTTTTTTGTGTGTTGGGGGGGGGGGGGGGGGGTAGAGATAGACGAAAATACAGATGATGAAGAGAACCATATATTTTTGACATATCGCATATTAATTTGCAATTTTTCCTAGGACTATTTTTAATAATCTACAAACATTTTGGTTCACGGAGAGTGTTTTTCTCGGTTTGAGATCCAAAAATTAAAAAAGTGTGCTTCTGTCTTGCTGGGGGGTTTTTGTAGTGGATTTGTATGTTTGAATGGTGTAAGGACATTATTTTATTGTCCTATTTACATTATTGTATGTCGTATACTGCTACAAACGTCGAAAACTTATTCAAGTTCAATCAGGCGTCAAGACGGATCCAAATATCAAAAGCCTCCGCGAGATGAATTTTGGTAAGGTTGTGTTTTAGTTACTTAATGGTTCATTTAAAAGTGTTGGGATATTTTTCTAAATTTTTTTCTAAGTGTTGAGGTGTTACTTTTGGTCAAAAATAAATTTTTCTAAGGGTTGAGGCGGTGTTTTTGACAAAATAAATTTTTTATTTTTTTACGCTAACGTCGTTCAAACGAAATCAGTATGTCGTTCGAGCGACACGTGGCCTCGTTCGAGCGACACTAATTTTTCATTCTAGCGACGTGCCGACTTAAGTTTTTTATATACAACGTGTTAAATCACTTCGTTTTCGTTAAGAAGACCTGACGAATTTCTTTCTACAAAAAATGCAAACAGCAGATTATTTTTGTCTTATTCATTTAGGGTTAAAATCCTTTTGTTTTCAATTCACAAAAATCCCAATCTTTAGTGAATTGTTTTTTGGGACCCAAGATACGATTTTGCTAGTTTTTCTCTTGTAGGGAGGATAACCTGTTGTTGATCTAGGTGCCACTTGAGGGAGGTTGTAGGTTCCTTACTTTTTAACTAACTCAAATCAGACTTTGTTGTAAGGATGATGAAACACTTTTCTATTTTTATGAAAAAACTTTTTCTAATTTTTATGTGCACCAAATTGTGAAACAATTTTAATTTAACCAAATTTTATCTTGATTAATCCTAAACATGCATCTAGTGATTAAAGCAAGTAGCAAGCCATGGCCCAATACAATTAAAAGGAAGCATCATCCAACTAAACTCTTTATTCAAAGCCTTAGAAGAAATTATTTTTGAATCTGATATCTTTACTCAGAGTCTCGAACACCTCGTGGGCAGCTATTGTTCTCTGCACTAGCTTAGTAGGCGGTTACCGCACCCTTCTTGAGGAACCAACAATAGATTTCCTCCCCCAAAGTCCCCTCCTACCACATGATCCTCTTCGTCAATTCGATAGGAAAGAGAATCATTTCAATTCACTTCTTATTTATCACCGGCATAAAAAAAAATAGTCTGCAGGAGGTAGTGTCACCTTGAAGCTTTAAATGTTTGAATTTGACTTTAAAAGAGCCCTGAACAACTGTAAGTTTCATCACCTCTAGAAATAACCCAGATTTATTCCCTTTAACTTTAACCCTAATCTTTGCTTCTGTTAAATTCAAGAATAACTTTGTACTATTGTGAACCTCAATCAAGACGCCCAACACGTCCCCAATATTTTCAAAACTCGCTTGATTCAACATATTAGAAGGCAGACCAATATTGAAATTTAGCCCCCATGGCACACTATCCTTCTATTTACCCACATTAGTGTTGAATGGTTTTAATGTTATGATCTTTAATTGTTAGAGAAAGTGAAAGGATTAAAAACATTAATTAGGTGGAATGTGAAAAGACAAAGGGAAGTGGGAAAATCAAAGTCCCACATTGGAAAAGTGTGAAAAAAGTGAGTGGGTTACACAAAATCATGGTGCGGATCAATCTGAACGGTCGGATTTTGGCACCACTACGTTAAGAATCAATTTGTACTGTCACACTATTTTTTTGTACAAATCTAGAGCGTGAAAATGGATAGTTAAATATCAAAGGGTTGTGATTACGTGACATTTGGAGAAATCTCTCTTGGTGAACAGACACCACAACAGGCTATATATAGTAGGCTAAATCCTATTTTTATTTAATTTTCAAAATTCCTTTCTCTCTCTTATTTCTTCTTACCAGTTTCATAGAGTGTTCTGGGGGTATTCTTCGAGTTTGCTACTTGAAAAACCCGTGGACTTGTTGTATCCTGGAGGTAAGTTGCCTATACCCATTAGCAAACTCTTTATGAGTGGGGGCAAATAACACCTCAAGGACAGTAATATTTACGCTTCAAATCCAATCGATTTACTCAATTTCTGCATCCTCAAATTTCTTCAACAATCTCAAGTTTTTTTTTGTTTGAATACAAATTTTACATTTATCATGAGAAGTATTATCACAAGATATTAATTTATGTTTAGACATGTATTTCAACAAACATTAATTTAAATGCGCTAATCTAGCATGCCAAACATCAAACGACTCAACAATATAAGCAGAACTATTCATATTATTAATAACAATATTGAGTTTGAACATTCCATCTCAAGCATACCCCTTCCCAACAAATGCCCCATTCTTGAACAAAAAATCAACTTATCAAACTCTAAGATGGCTTTGATGCCGCTTTTACAAAGCAACATATACTAGATTTTTCTGAATTTCTAGTACATGTAAAACATTTGTCAATGTTAATTTTTCCTAGATGTGAATTGTAGTTCAACGTTTCCTTTTTCCATAACCTTGGTAGAATTATGATTCCCCATAAGAATCTCGATCGCCTATGCTTTTTCATATGCGGAGTACAATGATTCATCATTGCAAACATGTATGGTAGCCCCCCAGAATCGAGCCACCAATCAGAAGACTTCGGTATTGCCACCATGTTCAGTTCGGTAATCATACCAATTTGCATATCCAATACTATTGCTACAAGATCCTCGATCTTATTTTCCACCATATTTGCATTTTTTGTATTTTTAGATTCAGTGGCATCTATCTTTCATTTATTGTTTCTGCAATCACGGGCATAGTAGCTATTTTTGCCACAATTGAAACAAGACCCATTGGACTGTTTCTTGTTGGAATTATTTTTCTTGAATTTCTTAATATTAGATTTGAAATTCTTATAAAATTTCTTTTTTCAACAAAGTTAACTTTGGTGGAATTTTGAGAAACATTTGTTTGATCAAGAGATCTAGTTTCTTCTTCAATTCTTAAATATTTTTGTAATTCCTCCAAATTCATATCATCTTTCCTATGTAGGAGTTTCTTACAACAATCAATTCAACGTGGCGGTAATTTTGCAATAATCGCCCCAACTTGAAATGATTAAGAAATGTCCACTTTCAATTCACGAAGCTTTGTGATAAGAATTTGAACCTCATATACTTGATCTAAACAATATGGTTTATGTTTATTTTGAATTCAAAATATTTCACATTTAAGAATTTATCTGTACCTTTCTTCTCTGTTTTATATTTGTATTCAAATGCTTTCTAGATTTTCCGCGGAGACTGCATAGAGTTATGAAGATTATACAATCGATCGGACGGGGTATTCAGAATATGCCCACGGCACATCAATTCTTTTTCTTCACGTTCCTTCCATTGTGCCTTGAAAGTTTCATCATCATCTTCTTTTGGTTCAAGAATTTCTTCTAGTTTAGGATCCAGAAAATACACAATTTTCAAAACTGTTAGAAGAAAGAATAATTCTCCTTTCCAACGAGTGAAATTCCTTCCATCAAAGTGATCCAAATGAACATTGGGATTTAGAAACATATTCATATTCTTTTTCGCCTCCATTTATACAACACCTTAAGATTGTTGAAGAAATTTGAGGATGCAGAAAATTGAGTAAATCGATTGGATTTGGGTCGTAAATATCACTGTCCTTAAGTTAAACGAAGTACTGAATTATTAGAATTAGTTCATTTTGATGTATGTGAATATAATGGAGTTTTAACTAGTGGCGGAAAACGATTTTTTATTACATTCATTGATGATTGTTCTAAATTCACGTATGCATACTTGATAAGACATAAGGATGAAGTCTTTTCAATGTTTAAACGGTTCAAGGAAGAAGTTAAAAATCAAAAGAAAAAGAAAATTAAAACTCTTCGTAGTAAAGGGGGAGAGTATTTTCCAAATGAATTTGACTCCTTTTTTGAAGAATATGGAATAATACATCAAAGAACTTCCCCTTATACTTTGGCTGAAAGAAATAATAGGACTCTTACTAATATGATTAACTCTATGTTGAGTAATTCAAAATCACCAAACAATTTGTGGGGGGAAGCTCTTTTCACTGCTTGTCATTTACATAACATAATTCCATCAATGATAACACATGTTTCTCCATACGATGTATGGAAGAATCGAAAACCAAATCTAGACTACCTAATTTTTTTTCAGATTTTGATTGTTCTGGACAATATTTTGGTTTTTAATTTTGGTTGAGGAAAATGAATGTTTGACGAACAAAAAAAAACTAGATAAAAAAAGTTATAAACATTAATTTTTTGCGAATATCACCAAGCAATGCAAGACATCAATATCATCTCTAAGGGGAATATTTGGTGTCTAGATTTTTCCAAATGGCATAGACCTCAGCATCTTACCCATATATTTCTGAAATTTTCAATTGATTGAATATTCAATAAAATATTCTCTCTTTTTGCGTAAGACTTTTTTCTTTCTGATCACTAGGGGTGTTCATGCCTCGTAGAAAACTCTACTAATTCCTGGCTGCGTGTGAGTCTCTTGATGTATAGTATGGTGTTTAGTTCACTTGGGGGAGGCTGGCAGCATGGCAGATAGTGTACGTGTTTATGAATATTAACTATATGTAAATATAATGCATTCACTCCCAAAGCAGAAAAAAATTTTCTCTTAGGGATTCATTTAAGAACTATGGTCTATGCGCAATTCAATACATTATTCTCTTCTATATCTTGATATCTTTATTTTGGGTACAACTATGGATAGCAAACTGGTTGTATAGGATTTTCATTTGCATGTGCATAACTCTACAGTTGTTGATATTTGTTGAAATAACGATTCCATTCAAGTGACAAGTATGTGTTCCATTGATTTTCGTCAAGTTATTTTTTCTTTTGTTCGCTTTAAGTAAGCGTTGTTTGAGTTTTCCTGTTTTTGATTATAAAAATTCATTCATAGCACCCAGGAAGGATTAGATAACGAGGAGTGTTTCTTCTGTAAAAAATTATGTGGTTTATTTTGAACTATCGATATAGTCACAAATTTTTTATGCACAAACATCAATTCTTAGTTCATATTTCTTATTTGTCATGAAATTTCTCACTATATTGTATACTGAGAGGTCATTGACGATGTCACAAATGATTTTAACATTTTCCCCTCATTTTGCTGATCATAAATGAAGCTGTAGGAATCTAATTATTTGATATGTTTGTAGGATTTGTATTGTATGTTTATGATGCAGGTGGCCAGTACAACTGCTACCATATAAATTGAGATGTGAGAAGGAACCATATAAATTGTATCAATTGTGCTACTATTTGTTTGTGATAAAACTTCAGCGAAAAATGACCAAACACATTAAAATTTTATCTCTAGGACTTTTGAGGCCCAATGGTGAGAAATTTCCTGATCAACGGTCGAGATGGTGGATGCAGTAGCTAGTGTATGGGGTTGAGTGCTTTCGCAACTTGTTACCGACCAAAAAGTCAGTAAATATGTAAGTTTAATCATAGATAAAATATATGTATATTAATTACACACTCACACAATTGATTAGTCTGGGTACCCTCCCCCACAAAAAGAATATATGTAGTTCCCATCATAGAGTATTACATGTATTTTGATTACACACACACCACTTGAGTACTGTTGGATAGATTCTTACTTTGTAATTAATGCTTCATATTTAGATAATTTATTAAATGACAAAAACGGTAAATTTGTGTTTCTATATTTTCAATTATGGCGATGTCACCTATATTTTAGGTTTATTACATATCCATTTCCCATATTTTGTAAATTACGCTGGTGTTACCTCCCTATGTTCTGAAAATTTTCAGTTTTGAAATAATTTGATACGAGTTTTTGATGCTTTTTTGCATGATTATGATGATTAACATATAAATATCCATTTGGTTCGATTCAACTTTGATTCATTCAAATCTTATTAAAAACCTTCAGGAAAGAGGACATTATACAGAGGACTTCAAGCTTCCTGAGATTAAGAATAAAAATATAATCTTAGGTACCTTAAGGCTAGGTCTGAACCGCTGAAGTCTATATAAGCTCTTTTCTTTCTTTTACGACTGTATCCACTTCTCCATTTTCACTGAAATTTGCTTTTTCAATTTTAATTAAAAAAAAATTGTTGAAACTTAACAGGTGATTCTTAATGTTGACTTATAATTGAGCATTGTTGATCCAAGTTTTTTGTTTCATATGTTTTTTGGGAATGCTTTGCAGAGATTGGGAGGGCTGTCCAGACTGGAATTAAACATCTTAATCATGTTTTCTATACGTTGGTTTATCACAAGACTTTAATTTGATTGTTGTGTTGCTTGAGCGTTTAGAGTGTAGACTCTTTTTTATCTTAATGGCGCAAACGAATAGTTTTTTCTAGTATCGAATCAAGTGTTTTGTGCTTGTAGAGGTTATGAGGGTACTAAGAGCAAAAAAGAACGCAAAAATGAAGAAGAACCAGATGGAGACAGATGCGGAGAAACACAGTTCAAGTTCTGATGCAACAGCAAGAACCGAATTGGAGAAAAACATTCAGGTAACTTTCTACAGTAAAAAGAATGCCCACTGCAAATATGGATTATACACATGCAAAAAGATTGTGATATATCAGCTGGAAGCCACTATCGTATTGCTATAAATATTTTGTAGAGTTCAAATCTATTGAGCCTTGAATCTCACTAGTTGAAACTTTATTGAGTCCACTGCAAATCTGGATTATTACTTCGGTTTTGAGAGAGATAGTTGTAATTACCACAAGGAAGAAGTTACTAAACTTGTAAGGAGTTGGAATTATCACTTTGGTTTTGAGAGTTTATTCTCAACAGTTCTTTATATACAGTGAAAACGCATAGTGGCATAGTCAATTAAGTGAAAACATTTATGTTAGAGCCATTGTACTGTTAAAGATGTGCACTATAAATTTTATCTCGTAGATAGCTTTAGTTAGGGGTGTTTTTATATAGACCGTGGTTTTAGTCTACATGGTGTTTTGTTTGTATGTTATCTTGTGTGATTTGTTGGTTTAATACATTGATGTTATAAGTTCCCACAGCTGGATTTGTTGATAATTAAGCCCATTAGTGTAAGTTAAAAAGTTATATTTTATTGTATGTTTAATTTGTAAAAGCACTCTATGAAGTAAGACATTTTATCCTCTCCTTCCACAGCTAAGTTTGGATATGTTCAAACATTTTACTTCTATACTCTAGTGAGATTTAACTTAAACATGATGAAATTATTATGGTCTAATAGTTAGCTATAAAATAAAGTCTGCACCTATTTTAAATGATTTTTTTCCATTGGAATCGTTTAAAATTAGCATTGTATTTACCACATAATTGAACATTACTGTTTGAATTTTAGTTTTTTTAGTGATCTCCCAAATTCATGCTCTGTGTGTTCAAGCAGATTATTCTAATCCATTATCATTCGATCAGTATACATAAGCATCAAAACATGTGTTTGGGGGGTTGACTAAAATCACCTGTTTTGTAGACTTATTACAGCACAATGTCACCACAAATTGTGACTAGGAAAGTTGAAACACCTGTTTTGTAGACTTAATTTTGGTTGAATGTTCCCCTGTTGGATGGGATTGTTAAACTTTAATGGTGAGAATGGGAGAGTATATATATATATATATATATATATATATATATATATATATATATATATATATATATATATATAGAGAGAGAGAGAGAGAGAGAGAGAGGCTCTTCAACCTACCTCATTAAACATACCTAACAACATACCTATTTTTTTTAAATAGTAAAAAAATAATTTTGAGTTGATACTTTTTATATGGGTTCATGTTATTTCAATGTTCCCCTGTAAAAATATTCAGCTGAAAATAATGTTTTTTATTAGTTTTAAAAATAGGTAAAAAATCTGACAGATTTATAGGGTAAAAACAGTCAGTTTTTTTTACAAATTTTTTAAAAATAACAAAAAACATTATTTTCATTCGATTTTTTTTTACTGGGGCATATTGAAATATTATGAACCATATAAAAGATATCATCTCAAAATTATTGTTTTTACTATTTTAAAAAATGGGTATGTTGCTAGGAGGTATGTTGGAGAGCCTCTCTCTCTCTCTCTCTCTCTCTCTCTCTCTCTCTCTATATATATATATATATATATATATATATATATATATATATATATATATATATTTTGTGTGTGTGTGTACGCTATGCTTGTGTAAACGGCTATGCTTTTTAAACTATGTTTGTGTAAATGCTATACAAACATAGTTACAATGGAAGTTTATCGGTGTAATGACTACTATAAGAAATGTGAGATTATCTTGCTGTGTGGCTGGACATATTATAGTAATAGATGTCGGACATGATATTCAAGAAACTATGGATATCTTGGGGCCTAATTTTCTGCAGATTAGGAATGATTCAATTGTTTTTCCTTGTAGAACTGATGAGCTATAAATTTCAGTTTTTTCGTTTTCTAGTTAACTGTTGCTGGTATCAAATTTGCTGGAATGTATAGTCCAATGCATTATATCAACAAGGTTAGAATCGGGTTATATATTTACTTATTATCTGAAATTGTTTGTTTTTATTTAGAGGTTAAGATACTTTCAATTGATTTAGAAAAATCACTGGCGACCTTTCAACATGATGCAAATTGCATGGCTCTTCTGATGGATTGAAGTGTAACATTAGGTCGTGATTTGAGCTTTGTAACACGCGTATTTCTAATGGGGTAACTTGATATGTATTATATGTACTCAATTAAGTCCTAATTTTGGAATTCATGGAGAAAATGATTGTGCTTCCTTGTTATAAAATGCACACACCTGATTACATTGATTGGAACTTTCAGTATGAAGAGGTGATTAGTCGTGCTAATAGGATGGGTGCTACATGGCCTATTCTTATGAAAACATTGGCTATGGTACAATTGAAAAGAAAATGATGAAATTCTTACTGGTAGATTTCTCTGTTACTCGCTATTTCATTATAATAATGGATTTGGTAATGACTAATGTAAATATTATATTATAATTAGTTATTTATTTTTATATGTTTGTGCCGGTTACGTGTCATTACACCATGTAGGCATCTTTTGTGCATTGATTGTGTTGCTTTGGAGAGTGAAAGGTGTACATATCCTGGATCTGGTTAATCATATGAGCTGCAGAGTCCCAAAATATTAACCCGTCTAGAAAATCTCAACCCAAAGTGGCCCGTTCCCAAGGATGTTATTGAGTTACAGCCTTCATATAAGTAGGCATGCATTGTTAAAAATTATTAGTTGACTTTTATAGGCTGCTTGCTGTTTATACTCCTGTAAGAGAGGATGGGGTCGAGGGGCAACCTAGTTTCTGCGTCAACAGCGCCGATTGCAGTTGAGCCGGATATCCTCAAAGAAGTAGAGCAAAAACTTGGTCTTGAATCTGTGAAGTTGAGGTTTTGTATGACAAGTACAAATCTGTGAAAAAGGTACATAGAGCTGTGATTCTTGAAAGAAGAATTCTGGAAGTCAATAGGCAGAGAGTAAAGGTTGTGAAACCGGGTTCTATGAATTCTTTTCCTACAAATGAAATTCATGGAACTTATGTTTCTCCCTTCCATGTGGAGATATTCCGAAATGATCAACATCGATTGAGGATTGTTGTGGACAGTGAAAATGAAGTAGACTTGATGGTGCTGACCCAACGCATGCGAAATGTCATGGTCCTTGTGATTTGAGGCCTAGCTTAGCGATTCAACAATACACCCCTAAATTCTCTCCTCATATTAGAAATTATTTCTTTAGTTTTTTTTGGTTTGCATATTTTCTTCACTTTCACTTTCATGTTTACTTATCTTCTCTCATTGCTTCCCATTTTTTTTACTGTAGTCCATTGTTGTACTATCAATATTTATATTTTTGCATTTTGTAAGAAATAGCGTGTATATCACTGCCCATATGTTTGTAATTTTGAAAGAAATGGTATGTATACCACTATTATGTTCAACACAATATCCACAAAAGAAAGGAAGTTTCGATTGTTTATAGACTAAATACTTAATTGAGTGAATAATATTTTGATCACTGAGATTGGTTTATATTGGTTTTGTGTATGGAATGCTACTGCTTGAGTTGAATCTCTTTGGACAAGTGTGTGTGTGTGTGCGTGTATATAATTTTAATTTTATTTAGCATTAGTAACAGACCTATACTGTTACTAAGTGTTGACAAAATTGTGTTAGAAGTTTGTTATGAAATGTTGGTAATGGTAAAAGTCCGTTACGAATTTAATTAATTGATTTGTATTTTAGTAATGGTAAAAAAGTGTTGGTAGTTTTTTTCCTCACGCCTTTTTTGTTACGATGACTTAGTGTTAATAATTATTTTTGTAACGCTAAGCACCGTTACTAATACACTAGTTTGGTGTAGTGTTTATTCTTGTGCGATTCCATCCAAACCATTCAATCACCCCTTGATTTTTTTTCTGAAGAATTTTATCTCTAGATTCCGCACAGCTGCTTCTCTCACGTTAGACATCAACCATTTCACATCTTTCATCGAGAAGAGACATGAGAAATGAACATTGTTTTTAATTTTAGAAATGGGAACATTGTCTATACCTGCAGCCAAAGCTTTGATTTCGAAACTTCTAGAGCTGTAAAAGAGTCACAATCCGTACTAATATTCAGACTTTAGAACGCACAGTATCGATGCGTGATGTGGATGAATCTGAGAAAGGCTAGAGGAAAGGGGGAAAAAAGGAAAAAGAAGGTTGAGGTGAAGGTGAAGACGGAATGTTTGTGTTAAAGCCGAGGACACTAACTTAAATTGATGATTGTTCTATTTACCAAAAATGGTTGATGGTTTTATTTTTTCCATTTTCCATTTACTAATTAAAATTCATTTTTCCATTTACCATTTACGAATTACATGATTGATGATTTTTCATTTTTTTCAAATTCTACATGTATCTATTTCATGTCAGGACCTATTTTTTTTACATGTATTGAATAAAACAAACATTAAACCTTTTACTTTATGTATACCTTGTGTATTTTTTGTACCTATACCAAACACCCAAGTGAGCAAGATCACCGCCAGGTAAAATTCTTTCTGAATAAGGAAACTCTATTGAAAAAAAGTAAGAGTGATCCTAATACAATAAGATATTAATTAAAAGTTGAAAAATGGGAGAGCGAGCAAAAGAAGTCATAGGGAATTTAATCAGTTATCTTTTTTGTGTGTTGGGGTGGGGGGGGGGGGGGGGCTTGGTAGAGGAGTGGGGAATAGAGATAGACGAAAATACAAAGGATGAAGAGAACCAAATATTTATTACATATCACATATTAATTTGCAATTTTTCCTTGGACTATTTTTAATGATTGGGCTACAAACATTTTGGTTCAGGGAGAGTGTTTTCCATACATCCCACCACCGATGGGTCCCCTTGTGCACTTGGATTACTGTGGCAAGTGGGATAGCCTTACATTTTGGGTGCCGCATCCATATGTTATGGCATGCCTATGTGTATTAAAAAAAGAACAAGACGACATTCATGGATAGGCAAAAATCTTCCTTTCTCATTATTCTTGAGACCCACTCAATGGATACTGTTACAAATTTACTCTCGTCAAAGGTCGTAGATGTTGTTCTTCAATCTTGAATTGTTTTTGCGATTGTATTAACCTATTACCATACGTTTAAATCTCGTGTTTAAAGATTTGTTGGGGATTGTTTGCTTGATATCCGAAAATTTGTAATTTTGAGCTATGAACCCTGTTCTACGCTAGAATTTATATCTATACTATGAATTTTGTAAGGGTCCATCGATGTTTGGATGTTATATTGGGTGGTTGTTGAATTGTCCATTGTGTGGACTATATGTCCTCTGTACTCTAAATTGACATATATTTTAGTTTTAAATCTATTTGGGATGCAATAATAATTGATTTGATTTTTAAATTTGCGGATTGGAGAGTGAATATTACTGTGCCCAAAGGAAATCCAATTGACTCTCAAAATCCAATAACTATTCAACCTAAACCTCCCGACCAGTTTTCATCCAATAACTATTCCACCTAATCAATCTTTGATGGAAATTGAAGTCAATAATTTTTCGTCCTCTTCAACCCCTTCTTTCTCATACAGAGATAAGCTTTTAGACTTTGCGCTGAGAAACTTCATTGAATTAGACACCTAGGATAAAACGTCTTATTATTAAGCCCACAATGAGGCCCTTTCAAGGTTCAACAGTTTGGCAATTGGGTTACACAAACAATGAAAGACTTCCAGCCTTTGGGTCACAAATAATAAAATGTAGCAGTTTGTAGGTGGAAAAAGAGTTTCAGGGAGCAATCATCTCACTCATGAGATTATGGATTTAATTACTGGAGTTACTTCTTGAATAATCATAGTCCAAGTACTATCAGAATGTTCAATCTCAAGATAAGAACATAACCAATATTAAAAACATATGGATTAATTCTCAATTATAGATTTAAATAATTTTTGATTTCAAAATTTGACTTTGAGGAAAATTGTTAAAAAAAGCTGATAACTTTAACTGCCACGTGACATTTTTAACTTCAAATAATTTAGAACTCTAAAATTTATTAAAAAAACTGGTAAATTTAAGTATCTCATGACATGTTTTATGACAATATATTTTCAATTAGGTTAAACTATCAGTTTCTTGTGTTTCGTAGGCCCTGATTCATGATATGTTTTGATCATTTTTGGGCTCCTAATGTGTTAGTGTAATAATTAAAAACAAAATTATAATAGTTTTACGCTACGCGCATGTTCTAGGTATCCCCTTCCTAGGAAATCTCGTGAATTATTTTAAGACGTCCTATTTTCCATTTGGTCAAACTATCAGTTTCTTCCCCTCCATAGTCCCTCGTGGGATATTTTTTGACCATTTTAGGATGCCTAATGCATAAGAGAATTATTTAGAAACAAAAATGTTATACTTTTACACTACACGCAACTTTTAGGTATCCACTTCCACGCAAAACCGGTGAATTTTTTCTTGGAGACCTATTTCCTGGTAGATCAAACTATCAGTTTCTTTCCCTTCGTACACCCCCATGCGAGATATTGTTTTACCATTTTAAGACTCCTAGAGCATTAGGGAAATAATTGGAAACAAAATAATTATATTTTTACACTACGTGTGACTTTTAGGTATCCTCTTCCAAGAAAAACTCGTGAAATGTTTTATGACAACATATTTTTCTGTAGGTCAAACTATCAGTTTCTTGCGCTCCGTAGGCCCCGATGCATGATATTTTTTTACCATTTTTGGGCTCCTAATGCGTTAATGTAATAATTAAAAACAAAATTATTATATTTTTACGCTACACACATGTTCTAGATATTCCCTTCCAAGGAAATCTCGTGAATTATTTTAAGACGACCTATTTCCTAGTGGGTGAAACTATCAGTTTCTTTCCTTCCGTATTCCATTATGGGAATTATTTCTTGACCATTTTTGGATGCCTAATGCATCAGGGAAACATTTGGAAACAATAATATTATAGTTTTAAACTATGCGCGACTTCTAGCTATCCCTTTTTAAGTAAAACTAGAGAATTTTTTCATAACGACCTATTTTCTACTAGGTCAAACTATTAGTTTCTTGCCCTCAATAGGCCCTCGTGCGAAATATTATTTTACCATTTTACGACTCCTAGTGCGTCAGGGAAATAATTAGATGGAAAATTGTTATAGATTTATACAACCCGCAACTTCTAGGTATCACCTTCCGAGCAAAACTCGTGAATGTTTTGATGACGATTAATTTCCCAGTAAGTCAAACTATCAGTTTCTCGCCCTCCTAGGTCCTTCTATAAGATAATTTATTTTATTATTTTTGGGATCCTAATGCTCCGAGGAAATAAGTAGAAACAAAATTGTTATAGTTTTACACTACGTGCTTGGTCAAGGTATTCCCTTCCGAGCAAAACTCGTGATTTTTTTAAAAATGACATATTTTCCTGTTGATAAAAAAATCAACTTCTTTCCATCCGTTGTCCCTCGCACGATATATTATTTGAACTTTTGGGGACTTCAAGTGCATTAGGAAAACAACTAGAAACAAATATGTTATAGTTTTACATTACTCGCGATTTTTAGGTATCCCCTTCCAAGCAAGACTCGTGAATTTTCTGATGATGACTTATTTCTCAGTTTGTCAAACTATTTATTTTTTGGCCTGCAGATTATTATTTTAGCATATTAGGACTCCTAGTGCTTCAGGCAATAATTAGAAAAAAATTATTATAGTTTTACACTACGCATGACTTCTAGGTATCCCCTTCCACGTAAAACTTGTGAATTATTTGTTGACAACCTATTTCCCAGTAAGTCAAACTATTAGTTTCTTGCCCTCCGTAGGCCCCCATGTGGGATTGTTTTTGACCATTTTGGGGCTCCTAATGCATCAAGGAAATAAAAATAAACAAAATTGTTTTAATTTTACACTATGCTTGACTTTTAGGTATCCATGCCAAGAAAAACTCAAGAATTTTTTTTGTGACAACATATTTCCCTATAGGTCTCACTATTAGTTTCCTCCCCTCCATAGTGACTTCTAGATATTCCCTTCCAAGCAAAACTTGTAAATTTTACGAAGACAATATTTTTCTCGATAGGTCAAACTAATCAGTTTCTTGCCTTCCTTACGTCCCTGTGTGAATTGTTGTTTTACCATTTTAGTACACCCAGTGCATCAGGGCAATAATTTGAAAGCAAATTGTTCTAGTTTTACACTATGCACGACTCTTGGGTACCCCTTCCAAGAAAAAATCGTGAATTGTTTGACGACGAACTATTTCTCGGTTGGTCAAGCTATAAGTTTCCTGCGCTCCGTAAAGCCCCATGCAAGATACATTTTGACCATTTTGAGGTTCCTAATGCGTTAGGGAAATAAATACAAACAAACTTGTTATAGTTTTATACTATGCGTGTCTTTTACGTATATCCTTCTGAGCAAAACTTGTGAATTGTTTTAAGATGACCTATTTCCCAAGAGGCCAAACTATCAGTTTCTTCCCCTTCGTAGTCCCTCGTAGGAGATTTCTTTGAGCATTTTGGGGCACACAAAAATAAAAATATTACAGTTTTACACTACGTACGACTTCTACATATCCCCTTCCACGAAAAACTCGTGAATTTTTCTATTATGACCTATTTCTCAGTAGGTCAAACAATCTGTTTCTTACCCTCCGTATGCTCCCATAAGAGATATTGTTTTACCATTTTATGACTTCTAGTGTGTCATTAGAAATAAAATTATTATAGTTTTACACTGCACACGACTTCTAGGTATAACCTTCCAAGAAAAACTCGTGAATGTTTTTATGACAACCAATTTCATGGTAGATCAAACTACCAGTTTCTTGCTCTCCTAGGCCCATGATGCAAGATATTTTTTACCGTTTTTGAGATCCTAATGCGCCGGAGGAAAAAGAAGAAACAAAATAGTGGTAGTTTTACACTATGCACGACTTCTAGGTATATCATTCCATGAAAAACTCGTGAATTTTCTAATGACGACCTATTTCTCGGTAGGTGAAACTATTAGTTTCTTCCCTTCTGTAGTGCCCCGTAAGATATAATTTTTTTCCATTTTGGGATGCCAAATGCATCAGAGCAACATTTAGAAAGAAAAGTAGTATTGTTTTACACTACACGTGATTTTTAGGTACCCCCTTCCGAGCAAAACTTGAGTTTTTTCATGACAACCTATTTCCGGGTAGGTCAAATTATGAGTTTCTTGCCTTTTGTATGCCCAATGAGGGATATTATTTTTTCATTTTATGACTCTGAGTGTGTCAGGTAGGGGTGGCAATTCATGTATTTGGGTCGTGTTTTGGCCTGACACGACACGAAAATATTAAACACGAACACGACACGACTTCGTGTTTTTTTAGGATGCCACGAACACGACCAACATAAAACACAACACGACATGCTTAATACGAATGATAAGTTTTCATCCAATTTAACACGAGGGACACAATTTCTACGAAAAACACGATAAACACAAGTCAAATGTAGAAGACTTTCCAAAAATTAAATAAATATATCTATTTTTTTCAAATGTGTTTTCACAACACTTTCAACATCTGTAAATCTTGATAAATTTTACTACACAAAATAATTATCCACAAATAAATTCTGAGAATAAAAGAATTGTGCACAATATAACAGATCAAAGCAATTTCATATACATGTAATTCTACTAAACAAGAGAGTCCAATTAACTTCTAAAAAGAAATAGAAATAAAAGGCTCTTTTTTAAATACAACAATTTCAAACTGAAACTTTTTTTTCAACCATAGACTTTTTTTTCATATACAATCAGAGCTTTTTTTTCAACCTTTTCAACCGAATCTTCTTTTTTCAACCGAAGACTTTTTTTTCTTCAACCGGAACCCTTTTTCTTTCAATTGGAGCCTTTTTTCGATTGACAGGGATATGGAGATAGTGGTGGGGAGCAGACACTGTAAAAAAAATATACACTATAAAAAAATGCACTTCTAGTTCATAAATAAATATGAGATAGGGATCTCATAAATAAAAAAAATTATATGAGAACGGGATCTTCCAGTTCATAAATAAATATGAGATTGGGATCTTACAGTGTTGGAGACTGAGTTGTTGGTTATCAGACCCCTTTTTCTTTTCTTTTTTCTTCGATGAGAAATGGAGATGAGAATGGAGAGAGAGAGAGAGAGAGAGAGAGAGAGAGAGAGAGATGGAGTTGGTAGTCGTTATAGAAGAAAATAAGAATGGGAGAAACAAAAGTTTTAGGTCTTCATTTGTTTAAAGTGAGATGAATTGAGACGGTGACAGATGGCAGAAATTAAGGGTTTGGATTAAAATGCAAAGTGCAAGTGGGTACCGTATTATGGGATGACTGCTCAGTTGGGTATTCGTGTTGAAATCGTGGCATCCGTGTCTTCAATTTCTTGTCAATTGTATTTTTGTGTCAATTTCGTGTTTGATTTTTAACACGAACACAACAAGACACGACTTCATGCCCAAAAATACGATTATGAATACGACAAGTCGTGTAAATTTTGGGTCCATTTCGTTTCCTGTTGTGCCGTTTTTGAAATTGCTACCCCTAGTGTCAGGCCAATAATTAAAAAAAAAAAATTTAGTTTTACACTACATGTAACTTATAGGTATCCCCTTCCAAGCAAAACTCGTGAATTTTTTTTTGACAACCGATTTCCCAGCAGGTCAAACTATCAGTTTCCCCTCCGCAGGCCCCGAGGCAAGATATTTTTTACAACTATTAGGCTCCTAATGTGTCAGGTAATACGTAAAAATAAAATTGTAATAGTTTTACACTACGTGCGACTTCTAGGTTTCACCTTCCAAGAAAAACTCGTGAATTTTTTCATGAAGACCTATTCCTAATAGGCCAGACTATCAGTTTCTCGCCCTCAGTATGCCCTCGTGCAAATAATTATTTTACCATTTTAGGACTCCTACTACATCAAGGAAATAATTAGAAATAAAATTGTTATAGATTTACACTATGCGCGACTTTTAGGTATTCCCATCCAAGAAAAACATGCGAATTGTTTGATGGTGACCTATTTCATTGTAGGTCAAACTATCAGTTTCCTGACCTCCGTATGACCCCGTGCGAAATATTTTTTGACCATTTTGGAGCCCCTAATGTATCAGGAAAATAAGTAGAAATAATTTTTTTTATAGCTTTACACTACGCGCATCCTCTAGGTATAACCTTCTAAGTAAAACGTGTGAGTTGTTTTAAAATGACCTATTTCCCAGTAGGTCAAACTATCAGTTTCTTCCCCTCTGTAGTCATTGGTAGGAGCGTTTTTTTACCATTTTGGAACCCCTAATGCGCGACTTTTAAGTATCATTTTCGAAGGAACCTCGTGATTTGTTTCCTGATGAGTAAATTCTTAGTAGGTCAAACTACCAATTTCTTGCCCTCTGTACACACTCGTGTGGAATATTTTTTTTAAAATGTTACAACTCCTAGTGTGTTAGGGCAATAATTACAAACAAAAATGTTATATATTTATCGTGAATGTTTTGATGACAATCTATTTCTCGGTAGGTCAAACTATTAGTTTCTTCCCCTTCGCAGGCCCTGATGCACGATAGTTTTTGACCATTTTTGGGCTCTAATTGTGTTAGGATAATAGTAGAAAAAATTATTACAGTTTTACACGACGCTCATATTCAAGGTATTCCCTTCCATGCAAAACTCGTGAATTTTTAAGGTGACCTATTTTTCGATAGATCAGACTATCAGTTTCTTTCCCTCCGTAGTCCCTCGTATGCAGTATATGTTGTCCATTTTGGGACTCCTTATTCATGAGGGCAGCATTTAGAAAAAAAATGTTATATTTTTACACTATGCCCAACTTCTAGATATCCCCTTCAAAGCAAAATTCGTGAATTTTCTGATGACGACCTATTGTTCGATAGGTCAAACTATTAGTTTCTTATCCTCCGTATGCCCATGTGTGAAGTATTTTTTTTACCATTTTAGGACTCGTAGTGCATCAGGGCTATAAATAGAAAAAAATATTATAGTTTTACACGATTCTCCACTTCAAGGTATCCCGTTCCAAACAAAACTCGTGAATTATTTGATGACAACGTATTTCTCGGTAGGTCGAACTATCAATATTTTGCCTTCCCTAGGGCCCAATAAAATATATTTTTTGACCGTTTTGCGGCTCCTAATGCGCCAGGGATATAAGTAAAAAACAACACTGTTATAGTTTTAAAGTACGTGCACCTTCTAGGAATATCCTTACAAGAAAAACTCGAATGTTTGGGGTGTTTTATATGGCGAGGGAATTCTGAAAACAAAATAAATAAGTTTGGAATAAATGTTAATTATAAAAACTATCGAGGGACTTTTCGTCGAATGACCCTAATCTTTTTTAAATGACTTTTCTTAATAATTTTATTTATTTATTTTGAACCTCCCCTATATTTCTTCATTCATTTTTTTGCATATTTTGGATTTTTCGGATTACTTTATGTCTTATATAAAAGAACTATAAATCCCCCGCACATCGAAACTCTTTTATGTGTTATAGAAAAAGAACTATAAATCTCCCACACATCGAGATTGTCTGGGGTTACGAAGTAGTGCGTAGATAAAAAGGAAGGGAAACATAATGTTACATTTGAGAGAGGAAGATTAGAAAAGGTTGAGATATGTAATCATTAAGCAGTGCTTGCTTTTATTTTTTATTTTTTATTTTTAAAAATTTTGAAGGGGTAAAATTACCTTAAGTGTTACAAGTTGTTTAAGGTATATTTTATGATAAAATAAAATGATAATAAGGAATATTTGTCTGTTGAATTTCTACTATTCAAAGCAATAAGTCCTCCCAGAAATTGTTTACAAATAATTTATCTATTTGTGGGGAACTTATAGAATCACTACTATAATATAAATAACTCTTATTAGTACATTTGAGGATAAATATAATCATGGGTGGACCTAGGTGGTCCCGAAGGTGGATGGCCGCCCACCTTATTTTTTCAAATTTTTTTCGAGATATATACAAAAAAAAATTATGGATGTTTATATAAGTTTTTGTAGTGAAAGGCAATAATTTTTATGTCATTTTAAAATCTTAGGGGCAGATTCGTAAATAACATATCATCTAATCAGATATGCATCTCACTAAAATAAAAGTTATCTTCATTTTCTATTTCTTCCCCTCTCTCTTCTCTTCTAGTTCAAGCCACCACTGCCCTTTCGTTACCCAACCCAAGTCATTGGCGATCCTCCTTTCATCCTCTCTCTCCGAAGACAACAACCATACTGCCCCCCTCCCCTCTTCATGGTAGGGCATCACCTCTTTCACTCACCAACACAGGTAACTTTTAAAGTTTTAATGACATATTTTTTTCAATTTAATATATATTTTTTGGTTTATTACTTTTAGTTCAATATTTGAGTTCAATTTAGTCTATATAATGTTTATTGATTAATTAGGTTAAACATTGAAAGTTCAACGTAAATTATTAAATTTGTTTAATGTTTTAGTTCAATGTTCAAATGTAAAATGTTAATTTATTTTTATTTTCAATTTTTAAGTGATTGAACAATTAAATATGTTTGTCGTAATTTTTGAAAAAATTATTAGATAGTTTAAAGTGTTGAAGTTAAATTGTTCTCATTTAATTATTCAGTTTCTACATTTTTTTAAATATTTAATTGCTGTAAATTTTGTTTTACAATATTTTATCGCTAAAATATAACTTGAATGAGTAAGTGTTATAATACAACCCGAATAAGTATTTGTCAACCAATTAATATATTTTTACGGATAAAAGATAGTAAAAACTACAAATAACCCTAAAAATTGCCTAGGGGCTCTTGTCCCCGAACCCTTTTAACTACTCGAAACTTTCACACTCCCCGACTAAAAATCCCGGGCCTACCATTGTATATAATTATATGTCTAAATAATTATATTAAAAAAATCAACAATTTTAGTGGATACAATAAATTTACAATCTATCAAGAAATCCTATAAACCTTATTTATAAGATATTTATATTTCTTAAACTACATATATATGCACAATAAATAAAACGTCGTCATCTACTTAAAAAACACCATTATTTAAAATTACAGTAAGCAAATAAATTTAATGTGGTAGGACCTTTTAAAACAAAAAAATAAAAATAAAGTACATGATCTATTGCAAAAATAAAAAAATAAAAATCGTAGGATGTACTGCAACATATAAGTCAAATTTATGATTCGTCCATAACCTTACATAATAATTATGCTTTGTGATTTATCAATTTTGATATAGGAAAATTGTTCAAATTGTAAAATTTGTTTAAGGCACATTTTTCAAATAATCTAGATGTAGATATATACATGGATTTACAATTTTATGAAAGTTGCATATGATAGAAAGTTACTCAATTTCAAAGCATGTTACTAACACAAAAGGGAAGACTGAAAGTCTATTATTTGTTTACCCTTTGATTAAATCTCTTGCACTCCACGTAAAAGATAAAAGACCCATCCTCTTCTTTCACATCTTTTGGGTAATAGGCAATTAAAACAACATTAAAAAAACTTTAAATGAAATCACCTTCTCACCTCCCTAACCCACTCTATAAATTGAACCCCATTTCTCCTTTCTGTTTATCCCATCTCAATTAGTAAATTCCCTTTCTTTTTCTTCATATCATGGCACTAAAGTTTGTTCTAGCACTCTATCTCACGTTCACATTATTCATGGCACATGCAAGTAACACTTCAGCAAGAGAGTTTCATGAAAGTGATTGTTTGAATGCTCTCAAGGAGTTAAAATCTTGCACCAAGGAAATTGCAATTTATTTCACCGATGGCACTACTGATATTGGGCCTCGTTGTTGCCAAGCGATTACAATGCTTACCCACTAATGCTGGCCTGCCATGTTGACGGGGCTCGGCTTTACGATCGATGAGTGTGATGTCTTGCGCGGTTATTGTGATGCGTATTCGGCCCCAGCTTCGGGTCCCATGGCTTCAAACCCAGAAGATGGTGGTTCAGATTGGGACTAAGGTTTCCGTGGCTTCAAACACAGAAGATGTGGTTCAAACACAGAAGATGGTGTTTTGTTTGAAAACGTTTTAATAAAGTGTGATGGTACCTAAGAATTATGCTATGTTTGAGGATGAATGGTTATTGATTTAATATATAAAAGACTATATCTATCAGTCTCATGTATGTGTGTGTTTGTGAATTTGTTTTTTTGGGGTTAAATGATCTAATGATCAATATCAAGTATTGGAACTTCTGGCTTTGTGGGGGATCCGATATTGTAAAATGAAAAATATTGAGGTTGCTCACACATTTCTATCCAAACTTTATTATGTGATGTTATCTTTTTTTTGGATAAATTAATATTTTATAGAAACTCAACCGGTAACGGAGATACATCCATTGAATAATTCATTTCCTTTATATAAGGAATATAAGAAAATCAAATGTAATCCAATTATGCATAATCATTTTGATCACAAAGTTGGCAAATGATTAAAAAGTAGTATAATTTTCTGAGGCGTTGCTAAATGGATGGAGAAAATAGAAGCGAATTATGTCATAGTTTTAGCATTTTTCATGGAAATCAATTCTTTGGAGTTTGGTTAAATGATTTCTACAAAAAATGATAAAACTATAGAACATTTTTCATAAAACATATTTCAAATCAAGCGCCAATGCAAAGGTGGTCTGCCTTTTCTACTACGTAGTAGTCGATAAGGGTTCAATCAGGCACATATATAGTTGTATTGGTGACAACCAGCTCCTGTGCGGCACATATATAGTGGTATTGGTGAAAACATATTTACTCCATCTCTTGTGCAGTTGCTAGATGGTTACCTCTGTAAATTGGCAAGGGAGTATCCAGAGTTGCGTTTTGTGAAAATATCTGCACAAGATGTCCCAGACTGGTTCAAGGAGCAAAAAATAACAAATTTCAACAATTGCCCTTATAGAGAATGGAATGCCTAAACACTTTCTGAGTAAATGCTCACCCTTCCGCCCCTTAGTTGGGTTATGAAATCCTTAATTTAAACAAAGTTGTTCCCAGTAGAAAGGTTCCTACAATATCTTTATTATGTCCTTGTTTTATTGAAAATCGACTTGACCTGCCCGTACTTGGAATCATGTGAACCCCTCTATGTTCTTGGTACTTGGTTTTATTATTAGGTTATATTCGGTTTTGAGTTGTTACTTGGTGATCGTGTATGTTTCCGGGTGTGGGTGGATGGGTTTTGGATTTATGAATATTTCCCCATCCCCTATCTTCTTGGCAAAAAAAAAGAGCGCCAATGAAACGAAAAATGAATTTTCCTTAGAAATCAAATTTGCGCCGATCAATCGGACCTTTATAAAAAAAATTGAAAACACAATATTCAAATTTAGTACTACTCTACAGCAGTTGAAGACATGATTTTTTATGAAACAAATAATAAGTATGTTTGGTAAATGTCAAAAATGTGAAGACTATTATTTATTTATTAGCACATTTCTTTTTGTTAGTTCAATCAAACATGTTATAAATGTTCAATTTATAGAACTTTCATATTATATTATTAGATGAAAGTATCAATGATTCATATCACAATATTCTTGAAGAAGTCAATTATATAAGACAGTTAACCTTCTGAGTTAGTTTGGGATCATGACATTAGAACTTCAGGTAAGGCTTAATTTAAAATATAAGATTCGATTAAATGCATGATACACCTTAAATTATAGGGTTATATTCATTATGTACATGTATGTTTTAGTTATTCTATATTGACCTCAATTAGGGTGTGTTTGGGAACTCTAAGTCCATGCCTTGGAATAGAAATTCGAAAAAAATTCAATTCAAAATTATTAAAATTTGAATGATAATTTTTCAATTCCAAGGCTTATAATTTCGGTTCCCTAACGCACTCTTTTCCATTAATGTTGGCCCAAACTATGAGGCAAACGATGATTGTAATTTCCCAACCAAATCTATGTCTATATAGTGTCAATCGAGCAATTAAATTTGAGTAATGCTACATGTACCCTCATTTCGTACCCTTTAATAAGATAAGGCAACAAGATATTGTACTTGTAGCCCTGGCGGGACACACAACAAAAAGTACAATATCTTGTTGTCTTGTCTTATTAAAGGATACCAATAAGAGTACCAAATAAGGGTACACATAAGTTTATTCATTAAATTTGCACTCATGGAGATGTGGGTGGGTGGTGATATTTTTATGATGGCATAACATGAGTTATTACTTGTGGCAAGGTGGACCGCTAATATATCCTCTCTTTATTTACATTTGTTTTGTCCACTCATGGCAATGGCGGGAGAGTGTACATCAAATGGTGGTTGGCTAAAATGGTGGCGGCGTTGATAGTTCGTGGCAACGAGTTGACCTGATGCATGTGTTTGTGTATATATATTTATTAAGGAGTTTTGTTCAAAAACATGGAAAATATTTTTTTAATATTTAGTAAAATGTTAAATTATTATTCCGGAACATTAATATTTAATAATAAAGTTTATATATTTATTAAGGCGTTTTATTCACAAAAACGTGGAAAATAATTTTTTCTATATAGTAGAATGCTAAATTATTATTCTGGAATGTTAATACTTAATAAAAGATTTAATATATTTATTTAGGAGTTTTATTAATAAGATTATAATTGAATGGAAGCTTAAATTATTACTAATAAATAAATAATCAATGATTCGTAAAGCGTGCCATTGGAATTAATAATAGCTTCAATAATTTTTCTTGAGCATATATATATATATATATATATATATATATATATATATATATATATATATATACAGTCCTGCTCTTGTACGGACTAGTCCGCATTTTAAGAATGCGGACCGGACATGTGTCACCTGACGGTGAGCCCAGAAAAGGGAGAAAGTGTGCCTATAATTTAAGCTATAATTTATAAGTGCACCGTTAGGTGACACATGTCCGGTCCGCATTCTTAAAATGCTGACTAGTCCGCACAAGAGCATTATTATATATATATATATATATATATATATATATATATATATATGGGACAATGGTGTTATGAATAGTGCCTTAGTAGAGTTTGTCATGCATGACATGTTATGTGTTGCATGTATGCATGCATACATACGTTATTATTTTATTATTATTTTTATTAAAATATTTTTTTAATATTTTAAAATAATAATCTTTTGAATTTTTTTTAATGGTGTTTTTTTTTTTTTAAAAAGACGAGTTAGTATGGGTTGAGTTTTACCACGGGGGCAAATTTTATCGCAGTGCCCTCGAGCACGGGCATCCGCTAGTGTGTGTGTGTATATATATATATATATATATATATATATATATATATATATATATATATATAGAGAGAGAGAGAGAGAGAGAGAGAGAGAGAGAGAGTTAAAAAAGGGAAAAAGGGAACTCACATTTGCCACCAGTAGTAGAAAAAAACCTACTCCTTACCAAAGAAAACGTAGGGTGACACATTTTCTTAAGGGGTATTGTACATTCTCTAGAGGTGAAAAAGAATTTCAGGACAAATTAGTGTGTCAAATGAAGAAAAAAAATTCGAAAAGTATCCATTGGTGATGGAAAATGTTGCATTTGTCATGAAATAAAACATGCCATAGGTGTAGGGCTTTGTGGAGCTAAAGGAAAATGAAGTTCATTTTTTTTATATAAATGATTTTATTTCATTTTAATAAAGAATGAGTTGTGGATTACTTGTATTTCAACCTGATTTTTCGGCTTAACTCTCCAATCGATACCATTGATTATACCCGTTTTTTGTAATGTAAACATTAAATTTTGTATGTAATTGTGAATTTTTTTGGTTGAAAATGTAACTTTGTGATAATGTTTTGAAGGGGTCAACTGTCCCAATCTATATCTATATAATATTATAAAATGCATAACATGTCATAGATGTTGCCTTACTATAAGCATTGCTATGTGGCACTCCTCCCATTTACTTATTTATTTCTCTTATTTTATGAAAACCTCTCTCTCTCTCTCTCTCTCTCTCTCTCTCTCTCTCTCTCACACACACACACACACACACACACACACACACACACACACACATAAAGGGCTCAACACCGTGTTGAGGGGCTCGGGGTGCAATTCTTTTTTAGGAAAGAAGTTTAGAGAGTGAAGGCTCTTCCAAAAGTCATCTTCTTTGTTTGGAACACGGTTAGGTAGGATATTTTGTCGATTGGAGGGTTACAAAAGAGTAATAGATGAACGGCCATTTGCTCCAGTAGATGTTGGTTGTGTAAGGGGGCGAAAGAGTCAAATAATCATTTGCTCCTATATTGTTGGCTTATCAAGGGTTTATGGGATGTATTTTTTTTCCTGTATCGAGTGCGGTCGGTTATGGTACAGTCAGTGAGGGAGGCATTGGCGGCTTGGAAATGTCCAAGAGGTTGGAAGGGGGCAAGAAAGATTAGAGCATGGTCCCGTACTACATCCCTTGGACATTGGAGGGACAAGAACGGTATGTGCTTCGGTAGTATAGAGGTGGCCCAGAGAGGCGAGTAAGCGTATTCTCTTGCATAGAAGTGATCACTTCCCGCATCCTTCCATGTTTTTGGACTTCGTAGAGGAATTACAGGTTGGTGACTAGAGTGTATATGTTTATGTAGAGTTCGGGTGGGTCAGTTTTTTTTTTTTTTTTTTGTGGTAAAAATAAATTACCCCCACTCCCGTAACTCTCTTGCTTGCATGCATATAGAAAATTTTCCATCCGACTCTCTTTCATACTTATACATTTACTCTATTTCTTTTAACTTCTACACATATCCATATCTTAATACATTTGTTCTTTGCTTATTCAAATCACTTATATATCTCAAAGTGATTTGCCGAAGACGAGTCACAAAAGTACTGCTCGGTGATGAAGATTTTTTTTTTCTCAAAAGAAATTTATTTTACTAATAGATGGAGAAAAAGCCTCTCCAATGGCACTTACAAGCGCTAAAATAGGACTCTTGCAAAAAAGAAACAACGATTCCAATTTAAAAAGCATTTAGGTCCTACGATTTCTTGAACGCATTCGCTTGCGGATGACATTTCAATTGTCATTTTCTGCAGTAGAATTTACATCATTCGAGGTGATGAAGATCTGATTCAGTATTCGACGTATTAGGCTCCGGGATGTATTGTCATAGTTTAAGAAGGTTTTGGATTTTATTCTATATTTTTTTCGAGAAAATGGAGGAGAGACAAGACTTGAGGATGAGTAATTTTCGATATTGATAAGAAAAGGTTTAGCATTATGCTTTATTTAAGCCACACTATTGCTTGAAATATCTAATGAGTTTATTCTTAAAGAGTAGACTATTTCTATATGGGGTCATAATAATGTGCAAGCAAGAGTGAGAATTGGGTCTCTTTTAAGTTTTTACTTTTTGATTACTAATACAGAAAAGATTGAATGATGAAGCACTTTGTTTTTGTGTATGGTGACTGAAATTGAATTGGGTAGCGAGATGGATGGTTTGACAATGAAAACTGTGGACCCTTTTTTAAAAAACGTAGTTTGAGGATTTGAAGTGTTTAAGGGTTTTTGGTGAGTATGGAATGAGTATTTCTTCATTGTGTATGTTTTTTATGATTGATCGTTTTTTGTAATTTTTCATTTTTTGGGGGGTGAGAAAGCTCGTAAATTAAATTAGTCCATTTTTTTTCAAAAATATATTTTCAGTCCATTGTGCTTTCAACCAAGACATATTGATATCATGGTTCTTATATTCTTAAATTAATTTTATGGTAGTGCCTTTAGCCACGATATAGTGACATCTAGATTCGTAAATTAAGATGTTCATTGTGTCCCGATTTATATAAATATATATAAAGCCACAAATTCTTATGTTACCAATTTACTTAAATTTTGATCCGTAATTAGTCAAAATATTGAATTTGGTTTCATCAAATCTCATCATTCAATATTGATTGTAGAAAAATTATGGCGATGGGAACCAAACATTAATAATGAATAAAAGTGAGTAGCGTACACTCACAAAGCTTGAGGTAGAACTTGGTACATATAACATTTTCCTTGATAATATTGATGTTGGCCTTATTGCGATTGCTAAACACAAAAAATTTAAACAAACTGATATAGTAGGGCAATAAAGTGTTGTACACTGTCTCCGGTTGAGTGATGAACAATACTTATTGAAATGCCACATTTGTTTGTATAACATCTTTGTGTAATTTCTTTGTCTAGTAGCGTTAGTCTCATTTTTATTGATATTTGATTGTATGTGGATGTTTCAACATTAATGTAGAACAACATACATTAAAATTGTTAAGTTTGGAAGAAAACAATTTATGTATTTTTTTTGAATTCTAATTTTTATAAGGTTGTGTTAATTATGTGGCGATAAAATTTATATCGTAATTAAACTCAATGTATTTCCACCTTCATTTTCAAAGATTCATAATTATACTTCTCATACATTTTATTTTTTTGAACGCGTTATGTTGTGAAACAAGAACATTAAAGTGCCCACGCATTGCGCGAGGTTCATAGTCTTTATAATTTCTTTAGGGTACATTTTAAGATAAATAGATATACAATCTTTATGAAAGTTGAATATAATTACTCTATGTCAAACGACGGCACCAACCAAAAACTGAAGACTAAAAGTCTCTTAAACTATCCATAGTTCTTTTGAAGTAAAAACACCTCATTACTTATTTGTTACCCTTCGATTGAGAAACTCAATGCAATCTCTTGCCTACCACGTTAAAGACTGAGACCCCTGCTCTTCTTTCACGCCTTTTGGCTTATGGGTAGTTAAAACAACATTTAAAAAAAATGAAATCACCTTCTCATCTCCTAAACCCACTCTATAAATTGAACCTATTTCTTTCCATTCTTTATATCTCAATTGCTAAATACCATTTCTTTTTCTTCGTATCATGGAAATTAAGTTTGTTCTAGCACTGTATTTCACGTTCACTCTATTCATGGCACATACAAATAACAATTCAGTAAGAGAACTTCTTGAAAGAGATTCTTTGAATGCTCGCGGCGAGATAAAATCTTGCGCCAAGGAAATTGAATTTTTTTTAACGACAGGATGGCTGAAATTGGGTTGCGCTGTTGCCAAGGAATTAAATTTCCTTCTCACCAATGCCACCCTGCCTTGTTGATAAGTCTCGATTATACTACTGTTGAGTGTGATATCTTGCGCGATTATTGAGATGCATTTTGGGTCCACCTCCCAGTCCCACTCCTTTAAACACCAAAGATGATAGTTCAGATTGGGAATAAGCATGGATATTTTTTGTCTACCTAGTTGGAATGTCGTGGGTTTTGTTTGAAAATGGTTTAATAAAGTATGATAGTAGTTAAGAACTAAACTATGTTTGATTAATAAACTGTCATGGTACTTAAGAGTTATGCTATACAAAAAAATGAATCTCCATGTCTCATATGTGTTTGGGGCTTGATATTTGGAGAACCTTTTTTATTTTTTCCTTTATTACATGATTTGATGATCAAGATCAAGTGTCAGAACATCCGGCTTAGTGGGGGATTCAATGTAACATAGTTGAAAATGAAAACAACTAGTTTAATAAAAATACTTGCATTTAGATGAAACTCGATTTGATAACCTTTTCATTAGTTGCCTTAGCGAGTATCTTGCATATAGTCATACAGTATTATTGCATTTAATTGTAATTTATAAAAAAGAGTGAGTTAGTTTGATTATGTATCTTAAAGTTAAGGTGCATACAAAAGGTATCTAGCGTTGCTCCGCTCTTCTAAAATAAAAAATATTGAACTTGCCCACATTTTTCTGACAAAAATTTATTATGTGTTGGTATCAAATGGAGATACATCCACTGAATAATTCATTTGCTTTAAATAAAGAATATAAGAAAATCAAATATAATCAAATTATGCATAATTGTTTTGCTATTAGGGTGAATTCGATCAAAAAGTTGGAAAACGATTAAAAAGTAGTACACTTTTTACACCAGTCGGAAAATGGGTTATAAAAAATAAAAGTGAATTTGGTCAAAGTAGCATTTTTCATGGAAATCATTTTTTGAGGGTTGGGTAAATGTTTTCTCGGAGAATGATAAATACGAAATGTTTTTCATATTCATATTTCAAAGAATGTATTTAAAAAGAAGCGCCAGTGAAATTTAACATGAATTTTCCATAGAAAATTAGCGTCAATTAATCGGACATTTATGAAAAAAATTAAAGCACCTAAGATATTTTGGACTCTCTCCATAGGTTGAAGATGTAAGATGGTTGATGACTTCTTAAGAAAAAATTAATAAGTAATGTTTGGTAAATGTCGAAAATGTGGAGGCATTTATTTATTTTCGTAATTTTGTTATTACTGTTCAATCAAACTGTTTATAAATGTTCAATTTATAAAATTATAAACTTATTATATTACCGAAGGAAAGTATCAAGATCCATATCGTAATATTTTTTAAGAAGTCAATTATTTAACAGAGTTAACCTTTTGATTTAGTTTGGGATCATAACATTAAGTCAATGTAGAATTCCAGACGAGGTTTAATATAAAATATAAGGTTCAGTTAAATTCATGAAACACCTGAAACTGTAGTGTTAAATTCGTTGTCTACATATATGTTTTAGTTGTATGTTGACCCCGATTACAATAATAAGTTCATGTGGGCACTGATACTATGAATGAACCATAATTGTAATCCCACAACCATATCTATGGCTATATAGTATAAATCAAGCAACTAAATTTGCGTCCATGGAGATACGGGTGAGTGGTGATCTATTAACGATTGAGAAACATGAGTTAGCCATGGTGGTAAGGGAGAGGGAATATATATCATCTCTTTATTTACAATTGGTTTAGTCCATTGGCGGTGGTGGATGACGTCGCAGTGTATATCAATTGGTGATTAGCGTAAGTGGTGGTGGCATTGATAGTGGGCGGTGACGAATTGACATGATCGATGTGTTAATGTGTTTGAATACGTATGTATGCATATAAAAAAATTATTTATGTATGTGTATGTATGTATGTATGTATGTATGTATGTATGTATGTTTAAAAAGATTTGGAACAAAAACTAGATTGGTAGAGATTTGGACTAAAAGCGTTACCATTAATGTTTTTCTAAACAAATGACACTACTTTAATTATATTTCTCCTTGAACTTTATCCCATTTTTCACTTTGTTACCCAGACTTTCATTTTCTGAACTTAACCACCTAAACTTTCAATATAACTACAAGTAATTCTTTACTGCTAACACCCTTGATTTTTGGACCAAAAGTGGGTCATGTGTCATGCACATGAGGTATTTTGATCCAAATCAATATAAAATATTTTAAAATAGAAATTACAGAAATACATTTTAAAAATATTTACAAAATCTTGTAATTATAAAAAAATGATTTAAATTGTTTTGAAAATTATAGAAAATATTTTTAAAATCTAGTAATTAAAAAATATTATAGAAATTGTAAAAAAAATGGGGAACAATTATAGAAATATAAAAAATTACGAAATTATAGAAAACTAGAAAAAAAATTCCAAAGCATACTGAAAAATATTCTAAAAATTATGGAAATAATATAAAAATCATTTTAAATGTTAAAAAGGCTGAAACCCCTTTGAAAAGATTGAAAATATTGAAAAAGACATTTAAAACTATAAAAATATTGACAGAGTTTTAAAAAATCTGGAAATTTTTGGAAAAAAAATATTTTTAAATATAGTGGAAAAACTGTCTTATATTTCGAATCCGAGACCAACCGAAGCTTGAACAAGAGCACTTGTCGTCGCAAATTTTCTCGTTGCGAGCTTTAAATCATGTCTTGCTACCTCTAATATGAGTGTTGCTACACATTGTATAATTTAATATCCAAATATCATATCTATGATGTACACTTAATAAACAAAAGACAACCCAAATATGATGTACACTTAATAAACAAAAGACAACCCAACTATGTCAACTAAGTACATCAATGAGCATATTATTTTAATGCCCATAGTTATTTCTTAATAGGTTTTTGAAGATCAGTCAAAGGGTATTGTTTGTTAGAGAGATGACGGTGGGGAGATAACATGTAAAGGATATAATGAGGGGCCTCGCATTGACCAAGAGTTTACAAGATTTACTTGTAATGATCCAAGGTAAATAAATTTACAGAGATTTTGAATTCGCAACCATATTTTAACGAAAATTCTCACTAAACTCACTATTTAGGTTGCCATTATTTGACTTTAGCCACCATTGTTTCATTTCAAACTCCAACTGCCAATTTGACTTTTAACGATCCAAAAAGAGTCGCAAAAAGTGTGAAAAAAGCGTCACTAAAAGTCAATATCAATGCGATGACTATAGTTTAAAAGAAAACAAATTTTTGGCTAAAGTTAAATAACGATAACTATAAATGGTGGTTGCGGTCAAAATGACCCATATCATAATGACATTTTGAGTTTACACGATATTTTAAAGGTTTCTTTTACTTTGACCCTTGAGATAATTGCGTAATTAAACTTACCCCCGAGAAGTTCTAAATTGCATGTGCATCAATCCACTTGTAACTTGGGCGTTATTTATTGTAGGGGGGTAACTTCTAGAGGGTCAAAGTCTAATTATGCAGTTGTCTTCCGTTTGTGACACGTTTATTTTGCATTTGGTGATGCTTTTTTTAGATTTAGTGCTAGACTGCTGGGTGCAAAAGTCATTTTTATTTTAAATATAGGGTACAAACTCAAAAATGTCACAATAACATAGGTTGCAAAGTCAAAATACCTCGTAAATTTCACATACCAAATCCATGTTGTAGTTACAAGTAACAATTGCTAACTAGGTTGATTTTGTTTCCTATGATATCTACAGAGATGCTGAGATAATTGATCTTCTTGGAAGTTGGTTTCAAATTGTTGATGGTGGTGAATTTAACCAAGTTGAGGCAAAAGATTTCTACTCCAATGGATTTAACACATTGTATTAATCCTTTAGTCAATTATACCTGTGTATGTGTGTATCCATGCACATGCTTCCATGGTTACTTGCTTTTGATGTTCTAATTAAATAATCAGAAATAGAGTATAACAATTTGACTTTTAAAGCCCGCTTGCTCATCTAGATCCACATTTTTAGTTATGTTTTGCTACCCCATTTTTTTTCTGCTTTTCAAGTACAAAGATTTGATAAAACTCCTCCCACCACACCCACCGAACATTATAACTTTTTACTGTCACCCAAACTTTCATTTTCTGGACGTAACTCTTTCAACTTTCGAAACGCCTTCAAGTTACCCCCTACTGTTAACACCGTTACTAGGGGTGGTAATTTTAGAAACGACGCGAAAACACGAAATGAAACGACGCAAAATTGACATAATATTTCATGTTCGTGTCGAATTTTTTTGACACGAAGTCATGCCGTGTCTTGTTCATGTTAATATTATGAGTTGTGTTATCATGTTAATCGTGTTTTTAGGGGGATTTTCGTGTCTATTTATGTTTAATTTAGTGTAAAATTTATGAAATCGTGTTAGTCATGTCATGTCGTGTCGTATTCTGTTCTACTCGGTCGTGTTCGTATTAGATAAAAAAAACACAAAATCGTGTCGTGTTTGTGTAAAAAAAAACTGTCGTGTCGTGTCGGCCAGTGACCCAACCCAAAAACATGAATTGCCACCCCTAACCGTTACCTTTTAGGACGGAATATTGGTCGTGTGCATTGCACTCTAATCAAACACACAGTTAATTCAGGACCGCCTCAAAAGAAAAACGAGATTTATAATTTGAAGTGATGTGCCACTAGTAAAATACAGTTATTTTTTTATCATTTTGGTTACCGTTTTGGGATGGTCTAACCGATCATTTAATCGTCACAATCCCAATGCCAGCAGAATAAAATGCATTTATTCAAAATGGAAAGACAAGCTTCAAAATGCTAGATATAATAAAAATCCAAAATTTCTATTGTATCGTTGTAATCCATATACAATTTGAATTGCTATAATAAAAGGGAAAAAAAAAAAGATAAATGTACAAAATCGTCCCAAGGATGTCATCTAATATTTATACCCCCGGAGAATTTTTCATGGCTTTAAGAAATAACAGCCTTCTTATGCATCTTCCAATATATAAGAAAAAAATTCTCAATTACTGAGAATATTTTCAACGGAGAGATGCTGCCCAAAAGAATCCAAAAATCGAAAGGAGAACAAAACTTATATATAAAAAAAATATGGTTTATTTTACTCTACCCCCTGACTCTAAACACTGAATTATTTTGGGGGGTAAAGTTAAAAAAAAAAAAAAAGAAAACTGATGCAGAGTTCATATATATGTTCAACTATACAAGAAAATGCTGATTTTTACCGCATCACTCAATCGGGGTCCCACCCTGAGTGTTCTCATCGCATAAATCTGTTTGAGACTTGCTTGGTATGACAGTAGGAGGTGACCATTGATCCGGGACCATGAGAAAATAGGTTGTCATGGCTTTCCTGAACCTCTTTTTGTATTGTTTGGGAGAGATAACTGTCGGAGATGCGTTTTGGGGGCCACCGAGGATGCCCGAAGCCTTCACCCATGTTTCGAGGTGCTTGTCCCATGTGTATTGTCTCATGAAGTCGATAATCCCGAGAACGAGTTTGTTTTTCTCTTCGTACACTCCAACCAGCAATGAGTAATCCATTACATCAATAGACTGTGAACATGTATTAAATTGGGAGAAAAATCCAGAGGTCACCGGTTCGAGTGCCCCAAAAGAGATGTATGCAACAAAATGCATAGTTCAGCAGCGTTTTTGCATTAATTATAGGGGGGTATCATGCAATAACTATAAAGTTAAAATGAAATTTCTTGCACTATTCCCTTCACGAAAAATAGTAGAGAAAGTTACTCTGACTAAATTCAAGAAAAGGATAAACTGAAAAGAAGAAGAGGTCGTAAGGGACTGAACTATCTAACTTTCACAAACGTAGCTAAAAACGTAGCTAAAAGTCCCCCCAAAGGGGTGTTTATGCATTGAAATAGTTTATGATGGTTTCATGCAAGAAGTGCAAAGTTCAGATGTTTTTCTTTTGAGATTTTTACCAATTGGTTCCGTTTACCAAGTGTACTCAAATAGATCCTACAGATTTTTTTTTTTTTTTTACAACAGGACTTATTTGTCAATCTCCCAATTTTTTTGCACTATCCCCTTCTTGAAAAATACTAGAGAAAGTAAAGAAACTGTATGCTATAAACGTCGCTAGAGTACCCAAACAGAGGTCTATGCAACAAAATGCATAGTTCAGGGATGTTCTTGCATTCATTATAGTTTAGGTGGGTTTCATGCAAAAAACTGTAAAGTTCAGGGAATTTTTCTGCACTATCCCCTTCGTGGAAAAATACTAGAGAAAGTTGCAGTGACTAATTCAAGAAAACGAAGATAGCGAAAAAATAAGAAAGACTGAATTATTCAACTTTCAAAAGAAACCCCGCTGACCTCTGCTAAAAACATCGCTAAAAGCACCCGTGTTTTTGCATTAAAATAGTTTACGCGGGTTTCGTGCAAAAACCCTCTGAACTATGCTACAAGTGTCGCTAAAATACCCCCCAAAAAGAGATTTATGCAACAAAGTGCATACTTTATACTACAGAAAGTTGCAAAACTTACAGCAAGAAAAGTGGTATCATTCCAGACAGCTCTTTCCAACAATCGCTTCGCCTTGTTTCCAACAAATATGGGAGAAGTGGGCATTGCTTCAATCAAATTCTGATCTAGCAAAACCTTATTACTTCCACTACAATCTGGATTATAACGCGACCTGGAAGATCCTTTGAGATCATAGAGCCGCGTCACGTTTCTCCCAAACAACAGATTCTCTCCTTTGAGGTGCTTTGATGTAACCTTCAGATAGATGTGCTGGTTATAATCCACTACAATCTGGATTATAACCAGCACATCCATTTTTTATTCCTTCCCTCCTTTGAGGTGCTTTGATGTAACCTTCAGATAGAAAGCCAATAAAAATATGAGGTAACCTGGAAATATATAAACTAAGATGGAAACAAAAATTTGATTTTTAAAAACAGATTACAAGATGAGATTTATCATAAACCACCACAAATGTGGCCCGAGCTATGGTGCGTATAATTTGCTACCTATACAACTATTGCCTATAATTAGTTCTCACAACACTGTAATGTGTTGGAAACTTACCGCTGAAAATGAAAAAAAAACAAAACCAACTCGGGCCATGTTGGTATGAAACATTTTGCTTTTAAAAGGTAGTATTTATAATTTTAACTATAAGGAACTTTTTATTTTCCAAAACATGAAAAAATGAACTTATAATAAGCATGGGAATGTTATGTGATGGAAGTAATTATACAAAAATCGAGTAAGGATGTAAAAATAACCAATTTTATTATTATGCCTTCTATTGGAAGCACGATCCACTGGCGAGTAAAATCTTAGGCACTCAGTTAATCTAGCCAAATTAACATTACACTCGCAAAAAATTGGGTTTTTTAACTTAAAAACCACCATAATTGAAGCTTTCAGACTTCAGTACATTACACTAATTGATATCGACTTTGGTTGGCCAATTAGATTTACAGTGCAAGGCACAGGAACGTAAATCTACTTGGCCACTGACGAAATCAATATCATTTGATGGAAGTTACAAGTCTGAAAGCCCAAATAATGAAGGTATTTAATGGTTAGAAAAAATACCTGATATATTCCCAGGATCTTTGCGAGGCACGTTGGGCTTCCAGTGCCAATTGATTCAGATAGATACTTGAAGTATCCGGGAGCAAACTTTATAAACGACTCCAGCTCTGTCTTTGTAACCTGTTTGATTATAAACCGATCATCCAACATTTTCGCAAAGAAGACATTGCTCTTCTCACCTTGGGCACCCCACTTCTTACAACTTCTAAGAGACCTCACATAATCCATTTCAGAAGGGCAACATATCTTCCTCAAGGCTTCAAAACGTTTTGCGTAATAACAAGTCACTGTATATTTTACTTTACCGGGGGGTCCATCATCCCCAAAAGTAACCCTGGCATGCAGCGCCTTTGTGTATGACCACGGATCCAAAACGAGGGAGCTACGGGAACTATACATGGATAAAATGCTGTCATCTGTAGATCCAAGACATTTGAAGGACTTCAATTTCATTTCATCGGTAGAACAAAAGAACTGGAAATGCCCCGAATCAAAGGACATCAGAGGAAAAGTAAATTCCCCGCTGTCTTTTCATCTGTCAAGCTCGTCCGACACTTGGGCAAGATAAACTGGTGAAAGAAGCGTGTACGATATAATACTTGTGGGCTCATCATCATAAATCGGGACAACAGTGTCGTTAACACCCACGGGGAGAAGCAACCGTGCCCCTCCTTTGAGTTCCGCTTCTCGAAATTACGAGATGTAGATGGGATTATACTCGCTAAACGAGTCAAGTTTATGACTGCTACCTAAAAAGTTTTTGTTCAACGAGCGATCAAAAATTATGAAGGGTATTCCCAACCAGCCCATAGAATCCTCCATATTATCAGAACCTTTGGAGGATAAAACAGGTACCTTGGGTCCACATGGGTCTTTCCCGTGATCTTCTAAATCAAACGTTTCAGCCACTGAGGCGGTGGTTGAAGAATCTGCCGCAACTGAAAATGCATTTCCGGGGTTATTTTCACCGGTCCACGCTGCATCATGAGTATCGGACAAACTTTCGATAAGAGGAAACTGCCCATCCGAGAGGACCCGATGAACAGGAGGTAAACAAGATACCTTGGGCCCACTTTGGTCGTCCTCGCGATCTTCCAAGCCCAACATAGTGGTTAAAGAATCTGTTGGGCCGAGAGGGAACTGCCCATCTGAGAGGGTTCTATGAACTATTGCATTGAGTTCCGAATGATGAAACCCATCACAACTGTTTGTACCAACACAAAATTTAGCCTGGTCTTCCTTGTTTGGATTTAAATCTAAACCCATTTCAACACCATAGTCTCCTCCTGGGTTCTGATGTTCATCAAGTTTTGTGTCCGCAAGGAGAGAGTCAAAATTGTTGGAACCTTTGCCTCGATGAACAGGAATGTCGATATCAATGAGCTTCTCATTAGTAGAGAGAGGTTTCTCCATATGTTCACCCTGAATGCTGTTGCTATCTGAACTCGCCACATAAATCAGGCAGTGGTCCCACATATAAGACTGGAATAGTAACTGTCTTCGCAGCTGAATAATCTCGAGAATATCAATGAGAGGCTGGCATTTTTTCAACTCCTTGTTCACAATTTTTTGGAGAGATTCCTGCAACGATATCAAGAAATACATCAAACCCCACGTGTTGAATGCATTTTCAAAATTGGTCAAGAAATGCGCCAGAGCCCACATATTGAAAGGGTCTACATTGTAACACAAAAATGGTACATTAATGTCTAGTTGAAATGTGGGTTCTAAATTTGTTAAGAAAAAGAAAATACAATGTCATATGATATTGTATGATCCCATTCTATGAAGTACGGACGAGAAGGTTCTACATTTAAACAAAAAATATGGTACACGGGTTCTAAACTTACCAACAAAAACAAAATCCAATGCCTTACGAAATTTCATTATCCCATTCTACAAAGAACGGATACATCCATGGCGAGACGTATCTGTATTAAATACGTCTCGGATGCCGATACTCTCAAATATCAGGCACTTATTCTGTGACGTGCCACCAATTTAATAGATAAATTCTTAATTTTGAAATCATGATAAAAAAAATTCTTGGACACTACAGTATGGTTTACAAGGAGCAAAACAAAGAAGATGAGTCTATAATACCAGGCTCACACCAGTTAAAAACTTTTTGGAAACTACAATGTGATTTACAAAGAGCAGAACGAAGAAATTCAGTCTATTTTACCAGCCTCACACCAGTTTAAGTCTTGTTGGGCTGAGCTAAACTACCTACCAATCATATTTACACGGACATGAGCATGAAAAGGTACATAAACTAAAGGTGCATGGTTATTTGCTCGTACTACTATCTGGCGTTTCTATTTCAAAGGACTCACCTCATATAAATGATATAAATCCAAAGAACTCACTTCGAATTCTATCTTTTCATTCTGAAGCATTTCCTCTAAATCTGCTATTTGGCGTCTTGATTCGGGTAACTTCATGCTGATATTGAGTGAACATAGAGCATTGTGTACTTCAGAAAATAAAAGCTCCCGCTGACCAATCACCTGCCCAATGTTTACAATGAGGTTATATATATACTCATTGAGGATTTAACTGATGCCTTTCAATTCAAAAAGTTATCATTGTACCTCATCCAGCTCCCTTCGTATCCACTCCTGATTTTCGTAGTTAAAATCAAGTTTGTGGGGTGGAAGGTACACTGAGTGAACATCAATTGATGCATACCGAAAGCAAGCAATCATATTTCCAAATCTGCAAACATGTGGTAAGTAAGAACTCGGAGAGAGAGAGAGAGAGTCGGAGAGAGAGAGAGAGAGAGAGAGAGAGAGAGAGAGAATAAAAATGAATAATAGACATTAAGAAACATTTTAAAAAGGACAACCAAAAAGATCACTTATGTCATAATTAATCAAATGGGAATCCACATTTTATTTTCCTTTTATGTTCTTTCATTGTATTTTCTATTTTCTTTTAAGTTCTTTTATATTATTTTTAGCCTTTAATTAGCCTCCAAGCATATTTGGGACTAATTAGGCATTCTTTTATTTTTAGTAGGCCCTTTTAGTCATTTTAGCCAATTACTTGATTAGCAAGTAATTCAGCCCCTATAAATAGGTTTGTTTCTCTCATATGTACTTACTTTTCAATTATTGAATAGAACTCTTTTGTTTCTCTCTTTAGAAATCAAAGTGTCTTGATTTTTAGGTCATTAACGTGTAGTTCACGTCACAATCTCTTTGCTCGAAAAGTCATTTGAAATTGAAGTTCATATATGGATGATTAGCTAGCAATGGCACGTATACACGACACACGACCCGACACAATTTATTTCAGAAAAAAGGCCGGACACGTTGGGAACATGTAAACTATTATTTATATTTTTCTATATATTACTAAAAGGAAAAAAATTAACATTGTTCCAATAGTCGGACAAGGACGTGATCTCCTAGAGAGTGTCGGTGCTTAATAGTCCCCAAAAATGAATAGCAAGCACAAAAATTGTTTTAACAACTCAAACCCAAAAATATCATCTAGGTCATAAATCAATCTCTTTGATACACAACTCAAATTAAGTCAAGCACATATATGGATGATACGAGGGACAAGAGAGAGGATACCTGTAAAAATGAAGACAGTCTCTATGTAGAGAATCACCACAACTTGCAGCCCTGCTAGCAGCTGAATGATTTGAGAAACTGAGTTCCAAAAACTTCCCAAACGACAAACCCCAAGCAGCATCGGACATCACTATTCTTCGAGTTGCCGGAGTAAAACCATTGGTACGTGGACACCTCAGGCACCTGTGCCACATCCAAATCTTTCCTTCCCTTTCACCTGGTAATAGAAATTCGGGTAACTTCTTCACGGAAATGGTGAGGGTTCCTTGTCCATGAGTATAACAATGAACATGTGCTTCTGACGGCATCTCACATGAACGACATCTATAACCCTGACAAACAAGTAAAGCTTCCTCAATTCCAACATACACTTAAAGCTTCCTCAATTCCAACATACACTTCCAGTAAGAGAAACACGTGCACATGCATGTCATGCACACACACAAACACAAGTAAGTCTGTCAATAGATCGGATTTTAGTCCGAATCCGAACCATTTATTCGGATATGGATTGACATTTAGTAATCCGATATTCCATCTATCTATTTATACGATTAGTAAATGAATCGGATATGGATTTAAAATAATCCGATCTGCTCAAAGGGATGGGTACTACAAGAGATGTTTTTGGGGAGAAAACGTATCTTCAGGCAGCTTCAGTGGAGTATTGGCCATTTTCTTCATTGAGGGTGATAGACAACCCTCTGGTGGAACCTGCGATAACCATTGGGGGTGATTCGTGTATATCCAGAGTCAATTTCTTTAAGAGAGCCCTGATAGAGAGAGTGGGAAGTTCATAAAGCATCCCACGGTCGATAGAGAAACTGCGGACATGGGTAGACAAATACTGGAGACCAGTTGGCGGAGTGGTGGTGAGGTACATCAACTCCTCTCTTTTTAGCTTCATATTTGCATCTGAACATGAGGTTGCTAGATATTTAAAGGAGAGAAGCAGGTTTGTGAATGGAGTGCCGCGTTTCCTTGAAAAGTGGCATCCTCTGGGATGCTGTTCAAAAAATGAAATAAGACCAGCTGGAAGATGGATCAGGGTAGAGGGTCTACCATTGCATTTTTGGGGTATGGAGGTATTTCAGGCCATTGGTAACCGCTGCGGTGGGTTTTTAAATATTGATGAAGACACTAGAGCGGGATTAGAATTAAGGTGGGCAAGGATTCTCGTTAAAGGGCGTGAGTCATTACCAGAAACTATATATTTCAAGGCGGGTGGGTGGTGTTTTAATGTCCCCGTGTATGCTGAGTAATCTGTCATGTGCATGGGAGGGAAGGCAGAAGTATATGAGATTGTGAAGACTACTCATACTTGCGGTAGAATCAGGTTGACAGGAAGCTCTACTCGCCCAGCAGAGTTGAAGACGCAGGTAAGGAAGGATACACCTCCATTTGCTTCAAAAAGTGCAACCGGGGTGATAAAGGCGGGTGTGCCAACCGTGGGTGTGGCAATCTATAAAAACCATATAGGCTCAAGGGCTGCTATGGGGATGTTAAAGGCGGGCGTGCCAACCTCGCAGGTATACAAGCTGCTTCGCAGAGAAGAAAAGACGCTCAGCAAGGCAGCTAATCACTTTACCCAAGTTCATGGAGCAGCAGCTGTTACTGATAGTGCTACCTCAGCAAACGACGGGAAAGAGAGCACTGGGATTATGCCAAATGCCGCAGCGGGAGCGATGCAAGATGGAGATACTCGCAACACCAACACGGAGGCTGCCTCCGGGCCCGTTGTGGCGACGTCGGAGCTGCCCAGCGGCCAGCCTGCTGTTGCTTCGGACAGTGTTTGTGCGATCGAGGCCAGCATCTGCACACCGACTGTGGTGGCTGATCCGTTGTCGCCTAGCTCGATACCGGTAGAGAGAGAGCACGGTGGTCGCGTTGACAGCATGCGTAATAGCAGCTGCATGGGTCGGTGTGGAGCTGTCAGCGGGCGTGGTGATGGCACAATGTCTAAGGGGGTGTGTCCAACTCATAGGCTTAGAGTTAACGTTATAGGTAATGGGATTGGCAAGAAGTCTGCTTTGGTGTCTAGTTCAGAATTAAAGAAAAGGGTGTCAGCATCTCCACTCATGTCAGGGTCCTTTTTTAAGGGGAATAAAATGGGCACTAAAATAGGGAATGTGGAAGACACTTTGTGCCATTAAAAAATCAAGGAGCTTTGGTTATTGATTTACGGGTTGATGACAAACATAGGAGGACTTCAAAAGATGGGAGTAACATGCGTGGCACTCTGGGCTCCATGACAGCTTTGGGACAGGTTTTTGGAGCAAATAGAGGGGACATGTCGTTGGCGACCCTTAATAACTGTGAGTTCAATGATGGACCACAGAAGTTGTTGTTGAAGGGTGAGCCTATTAGGGGGAATATAGGGGGAAAGACTAAATTGGTACATGCTGATGCTGCCACAGATAAAAATTGTAAACATCGGCCCTTTTTGAAAATGATTGGACCTTCACTTAATTCGGGGCAGGTGCTAAAAAATGGAGCACTTCGGAAAAAAAATAAAAATACATATAAAAATAGAGGTGGTGTTCTTCTAGATATTTTTAAGGAGAAAAATGTGGGTGATAAGGGTAAAAAAGTTGACTTGAGAGGTGAGTGTTGCTATGATAGGGCACCCTCAATTTCCGTGAGATTGAGGGTCGTAGTACAGTTTGTTCGTTAGGGGCGTTACTTCAGAGAGGGGATTCTCCGTGCACGATAGTGGAGGAAGGTGAAGGAGAGTTTGGGGACTGTAGGGTGCGGGCAGGAGAAGTTCAATAATTTGGAAAATATGTCTCCAAGATTGTGGGTTGAAATAGGAGCATCGTCCGGGGAAGGGGAGGTACTAGGGGGGAGGTTAACAAAGAGGGGCATGGAGGGAGAGGAGCAATGGGTCTCTAGTGTCATTGGAGGGTTTAGCAAATTTTTAGGGATTACGTTCATGGGGAATGAACAGGAGGCCTTTAGGGTGTTCCGTAACATAGAGGAGATGCGAAGGGAGAGAGCGGAAGGGGGGGGGGGGGAGGGGGAGGGAGAGCTTTAAAGAAGTTTCCAATGAAGTTACGACTTATCACTTGGAATGTGTGGGGGTTAAATGATCTCGACAAAAGAGGAGTGGTTAGTGGTGCTCTCTCTCGCGGTGGAGACCGGATATTGTTTGCCTGCAAGAGACAAAGTTGGATACTATGAATAATGAGATGGAACGGTCTATTTGGGGAGTGGTGCTGCCTAGATTCAGAGGGGGCATCAGGAGGGATCGTCTTAATGTGGGACAACAGAGTGGTGGAAAAAATTGATGCTTTAGTGGGTACTTGGTCTATCTCCTGTTTATTCAGGAATGTAGAGGATGGGCTTGAGTGGAGCTTTTCTGGGGTTTACAGGCCAGTAGAGGACTCGATGCGTTGGGAGTTGTGGGAGGAATTGGCAGGGGTCAGGAGTGTGTGGGATGTTCCTTGGTGCACAGGGGGGACTACAACATTGTTCGCTTTCCCTCGAAGAGGAGCGGTGGGGGGATCGAATTCTTTTATGAGAGATTTCTCACATTCATCGATGAGTTGGCGCTAGTGGACCTGCCTTTGGTGGGAGGGGCCTTCACTTGGTCTAGTCATAGGGACGAGCCCTCGCTCTCCCAGCTTGACCGATTTTTACTTTCTATTGAGTGGGAGGAGCTTTTTTCGGGGGTAACTCAATCTTGCTGGCCTCGGATTACTTCTGATCACTCACTCAAAACTTTTATGCATCTTATTCACATGTCTATCATATCAGACCAGGTCTTGACCCGTTTATATTTCTTCCTCTTATGTGGTTCTTATATATGTCCAGGTGTTCCGCCTCATGGGCGCCCGCTTTGACTTTCCTTCCCAGTGTTAAGGAGCTACAACATTTTGCGGATGTTGTAGGCTTTTTGTGGTAGACGCATCCTTTCTTTTGATACTCTACCTATGATCCGTCTGTATATTCAAGCGTGTTTCCCAAGTTTATTATTTGTCCATATTGTCATACTTGGTGTAATATTTTGTATTTAGTCTGTTAACTGACAACTTATTCGGTTATGATTTCTATTATTGTTGTTAAACTGTTATATATTTATATACATTAACCTTTTATTATAAACTGGATGATGAAATTTGCTTTTATCATATTTGCAGAATTATATATGACATCCGTTTTCTAAAATATTTGGTGGTTGTCTTGTATTATTATTATTATTATTATTATTATTATTATTATTATTATTATTACTATTATTATTATTATTATTATTATTATTATTATTATTATTATTATTATTATTATTATTATTATTATTATTATGCGACAGTGATGCTAAGAATGGACAATTTAAGACTCCTATTTTTATTGGAGTAGCGAGCTGGCCACCTCTTATTTTAATAAGTGGGGTGTCTCAAAAAATAGTATGGTATTAAGCCCTACTGGGACATCATATTTTCCTCTCAATTTTGGATGAAATTGAGTCCAAGGTAGGAAACATTTTTACTTGGTGATTTCATCCGGAAACATATCAATTCCTAGGCCAAATTTATCCCACCAATTGATAACCCATCTTGGGTAGCTTTCTTCTTAGGAGTTTGGGCACAGTTTAAAAAACAAAGTATGTTTGTGCTCAGCATTTTGATAATAAAAAGTTTTAGTCCAAGCCTGGACGTAATCCCAATAATTATAGGATCCATTTTGCGAACTCAATTTTCGTGATTTCAAAGGTTGAATTCCCCATTCTCGGGGAGAGATGAACTTTTAAAAATCTCCTTGCTATAAGCAATGGGGGATTTGACATTCTTCTGGTTCTTATTAGAGTTACTAAACACCACATAATCAGTTTCTTCGAGGATTGCCTCGTATACCATCCGGTATTTTCTTTCTTTCCCATCATAATTATGAGTAGCAAAATATAGGGACCTAATTTCCCAAGGAGAAGACATAATCTTCTTATCCTCATCATTGAGGACGAGCATTAATTCCGAATTTCTTTGATTAGGAATAAAATCATGCTTGATGGTCTGTAAAATCTCTTTAGTAGATTTCTTATTGCTAAAGGGGTTGGGAGGAGAACACAATTTTCCCCTGTTCTGCTCACCCAGGCGAAAAAATTCCACTAATCTTGCATCGGAGGATATTGATCATCATTGATCACCAGTTTCTCTTTGTCTGGCCTTTGGTGGGATTTCCAATGACCTCTGCCACACCCTTTAGAGGGTCTACTCATTGGTTTTGTAAAAACTCCCTAGTTAGAAAGTCACGAAGAGAATTGTTTTCACCATTGATATGTTCAATATCAATATCAAACGAGGATAAATTTTCTTTCCATCTGGCAAAAAGTGGTAAAAATGCACCTATTGTAAGGGCAGTCCACCTGTTCAGGATTTTATTCCACCAAACTGAGTTGGTTTTCTGCCCAGGCATTCCCCGTAGGGCTTTTTATTGCCTAGAAAATTCATGAGGTCATTTGCTTTGGTGATAACAAAGACCTGAGGTCTTGAAATTTGATTTTAACAAGCAAAGTTTCCATTATAATTAAGTCAAAGCCTGATCGGCATTTAAGTAAGATTAATGACAATTTTGACCTTATTACTTAGGAGTAATGTAAAGCAATTGAATAACTAAGAGATTGAGCGAGTAAAAAAGGCCTTCATTCAAAACTTGAATGATAAACTGCAAGCAACATGAATTCTAAAATGAAAATGTGTAAAAAATAAGGTGCTAAAAATTAAATTAAAAGTATAACTTCTTAAAGTTGGTCTCATTCCATGCTTGAGGTATCTCCACCCCTTCCATTGTTTCCAGGTGATAGGGTTCCTTGCAAATCATCTCTGATCACTTTGAACGAACCTTCCTAGTTAGGTCCCAACTTATCCTCTAATGCCTTTTTGGTGCTTCCAAGGACCTTCTTGAGGACATAGTCCCTTACTTGGAATTTTCTTGTATTGACCCCTTTATTGTACTATTTTTCCAACTATTGCTAGTAATAAGCCAACCTGATCATGTTTTATTCTATTTGTTCATCTATTAGGTCAAGTTCGGTGCGAAGGGCTTCATCATTCAATCCTTCCTCGGGAACATTTGTTCTCTAGGTTGAAAGGTTAGCTTCGAGTGGAATTATGTCTTCCATTCCATATGTGAGAGCAAATGGTGTTTCCCCGGTAAGTCTTCTCGGTGTGGTGCGATATGCCCAGAGAATATAAGGGAGTCCGTCCACCCAAGCTCCCTTTGCTCTTTCCATCTTTTTCTTTAAGCCATCAAGCACCGTCTTATTAGAGGCCTCTGCTAGGCCATTATTATGGGGATATGCCACATAACTGAATTGGTGCTTGACTTTGTGCTTATCACAAAAGCCTTAAAAAGGTCCACTCTCGAATATTGTAACATTATCCGTTATGATGGTCCTAGGTACCCTAAAGAAACTTATAATATTTCTCCAGATGAACCTGATCATGTCGGCATGACTATTGTGCCCCTGGGAAACTGTTGAACATTAACTTCCTCGAATCTTGAACTTAACTAACGCGTCACTACTAGGTAGGCTGCCATTTACTCATCGTTGGCATTGAAGTCCCCGCGTACTTGGTTTGATATTGATTTTGAATCATAATATACCTAGAGTTATTTTTCCCCTCGAAAATGTGTTTTATGTAGTCTGACTATAAGTTCTTCATACTCGGCCTCATTGTTTGAGGCTCAAAAGCCTAGATCGATCCCCTGCTCGATCAATGCCTCCTATGGCATCATAAGGATGATTCCTACTCCATCCCCCTTGGAGTTTAAGATGCTAGCCACATGCGATGTCTAGTACTCAGAGTGGTCCTACTTGTGATCTCTTGATTGCTCGGCCATCTGTCGGTCAGTAAGGGTTGCCCCTGTAAATTCTGCTATGAAGTCAACATATATCTTCCCCTTGACTGTTTTCCATGGATAAAAATAGATGTCAAATCTCCCAAGTTCTACCAACCACTTTGAAATGCATCTAGAAAGGTCAGATTTGTGAAGGACAACTTTAAGGGAGGAATGAAGTGATAACGATATATTATGCTTCAAGATAGTGGTTAATCTATCAGGAAGCTATCACTAGTGCGTAAGCCAACGTTTCTAGCAATAAGTAACATTTCTCACCATGCAGGAACATTTTGCTAGTGTAGTAAATGGGGAACTTATTTTCCTCTTTCTTGCAAACTAAGGCCGAGCTGATGGCATGGCATGGCATGAACCTATAAGGTAGAGGTAAAGGGGGTCCCCTTGATTAGGGATTTCTAGTAATGGAGATTTGCCTAAGTAGGACTTTATTTCTTTAAGAGACCTTGAGCATTCGTCATTCCGGGTGAGGTCTATTTCTTTCATGAATAGTTGGAAGAATGGTTGACGACGCTCGGATGACCTCAAAGTGAAGAGGTTAAGTGTTGCGAGCGTCCCAGTGAGATTTTGGATCGCGCATAATGTCTTTAGCGATTGGACATTGTTTATAGCCTCATTTTGATTAGGATTTACCTCAATTACGCTTTTGTTGTAAGATGACAAAAAAAATCTCCTAAGGGGACCCCGAATGAGAATTTTCTCGTATTAAGCTTCATTCGGTTGCACCTAATGATTTTAAAGGTGTTACCCAGGTCCTTGAGATGGTCGCTCTTACTTTTTATTTTGCTTTTGACATGCATATCGTCGATGTACACTTCCAATGTTTTCCCTATTTGATGTTTGAACATCTTCACGACCAGACTCTGGTATGTAGCTCCAGCGTTCTTAAGGCCGAAAGTAATGACATTGCAACAAGACAAACACAGTGGTGTTATGAATGAGGTCTTATCCCGGTCGGGGCATAACAGAGATATCTGGTGATATCTCGAGTAAGCGTAAAGAAAACTCATTCCTTTGTGGGTTATAATGGCATTCACCAGTTGATCTATCTTAGGTAGGGTAAAGAGTCTGTAATACCCCGTATTTTTAAGGCTTTCAAAATTGGGGATTTATTAAATTTAATTGAGATATTAATTTAATATTAATTCAAAATTTTATTTTAAATATTTACCAACGTGATGCATGTTAGTAATTATTGGGAATTTGTTGAATATTACTGGATAAGTAGAGTAATATATGATATTGATTTTATTAATATTGTCACGAGTGAATAATATGGCAATTATGGAAATGTAAGTCGGGATGCACCTGTGTCGTGTCAGGACTAAATTATTATTGTAAAAGTGAATACATTATAAGTTGCACGTATGGTCATTTCGAGTGCGCCAAAGTATCCGGAAGGGTCGAGATAGTCCGAAAAGTCTGCCCGGGGGTTTAGTTTGGGTCTCGGGGTGTTTTTAGGCCTAATTGACATCCCGGGAGGGTATTATAGACATTTTGTATTTTGGGGTAATTAAACCCACGAATTTTCTTAGTATATATTAGCCATTTGGAGTTGTCTCTTAGGGTTAACAAACACAAAACCTAAGCCCAGCCTTTAGAGAAGAAGGTGAAGAGATTAGGGAAGAAGGTGAAGAGATTAGAGAAGAAGGTGAAGAGTTTCCAAGCAATCCAAAGCCTCGAACTCACCCGATTGCACCGCCACCACCACCAAAACACAGATCTCATGACGAGGAACACAATCATATATTTTTCATAAACAAATCAAATCCTTGAATCCCAGGAAAGTATCTATCTTGCTGATTTCTAGTTGGTATTCCTTCCATGTTAGTCGAGGAATGAAAATCATACTTTTTAATTGAAGAATTATTTGTTTTGGAAGAGAATTTATATGTGTTATAGGGGGAATCCATATAGTCTGAAATCGTGATCATATGAAGAGAATTACCCACGAATTTATTATGATATTTGGGAAGAAAATATGGATTAAAATAGAGGTTTGTGATTATTCATGCAAATATTTGGTTTTATAAATAAATCTGAGATTAACTCCTTTTTTTGATTGATTCATTGAGGATTTATTGATGTTGTTACGTTAGAACTTGTTTATATACATTGCTTATACATTTGGATAACTCGGTTGGGAGTTTGGGATGAAATTATAGAGGTTTGGAGGAGTTAGAATGTTTGAACCAGTAGGTTGAAAATTGCAGAAAACTGGGCAAGAACTGCTTGATCGATCGATCGAACAAGAGCATCGATCGATCAACCCCTCCTGGAAAAGTGCATATTTTTCTCCTTTTTGTTTAATCCGGTTAAGATACATAGGCACCCTTGATTATTATTTATGGAGTATAATGGGTTATGAAGAGGACCAGTAGGGTCTAAGAAGACTTCGTTGACTGAAATTAATATGAGATGAAATTGTGGGTTAACGGAGAGTTATTCATACATAGGAAATTGTGCGTACGTTTACTAAAAGATTGAGACTCGTAAAGGATTTAGACCAGAATGTAAGTGAGAGTATACCTACTGAAATTACACTTAGTGAGATAGAATACTTCGAGAGATGAGAAGTAAGTCCGAAATAAATTATAAATGAGAATAAAAGAAACGAATCCGTGGTACGAGATAATTGAGTAATTTGTGTTAAGAACGGATAACTATAATTATGGGTCGTGGGCGCACCGAATTTAAAAAATGTGAATATTTATATATATGACTGTGTAATTGTGCATATATTATGTATCTGTGTAAAAATCATACCCGGGCTACTTTCTATTATGTAGGTTTCCGCATTGGGACGGTCTTATCTCGATTGAACATTTATGGGGGATATTGACTCGTACCCTAGAAGATAGTATTCCAGATACAGGCTATTTGAAAATGATAGTCAGATGTTCTAAGAGACGTGAGGGTATGTGCGGACCTCTTAGGATTCGAAACTATGCTTTGCCTCCATTTGTATGAGTATTGTGTTAATACAGTTCGAGAGTGATTCTGAACTTGTATTTTCCATAGTATGAGTGAAACGGGGACTTGATAGCAGAGTATGTCAGTGACATAGATTTATGTGGGGTGCCGATAGTATATATATCTATATATATATATCAATCACTCATATAATATATATATATATACTATCACTCATATATATATATATATATACTGTGTGTATAAGTAGTTAAGTAATGAATAAATGCTTCAGGTTTGTAACAAGTATTCGTAAATTTTGTAACGGTAACTAAGTGGTTCTGAGCAACGTAAGAATATGGAAGAGAATGATTTTCTAAAACTAAATATTATGGCCTTAGTACTTCTCAGGATAGAACTTTATGGGAGGATAAATTAGATAGACTTATGTGATCAGTAGTACGGTAGGCGTGCACACTAGTTGAGAGGTGAGAATTCTTAAAAGAGTGTCGCGCACTAGCATGGTGGTTATATTAGCCAATAAGCATTTTAAATACTTGCTAAACTATTTTTAAAAACTGTTTTACACTCGGGCTCTGACCCGTTTCCTGTTATTTCTCTTTCTCTTGTATATATATGTATGTATTACAGGTGCCCAGTCACAGGGGCGTCATGCTAAGATTCTTTGGAATGGACGAGTTGTAGCTTATGTGGGAGTTGCAGGCCTTTAATTTAGACGACCTCGTCATTGATTCTGTTCTTGCTTTAGATCTGCTTAGTTAGGGCATGTGTCTCCCGATTTCCAATTCCATTTGGGTTTTGTTAGAGATTTATGTTCATTTATATTTCTGGTATTCAGTACTCCTTGGGAGTTAACTATTGTCAGGATGATTTCATTTATGGTTCTTAAACTTGGTTTGGATTATTGAGATGGTTCAATTCTTGTGTGTTAATTGCCATCCTTAGTATTTATGTGATTCTTAAACTGTTGGTTATTAAAAAGGTTTTTGTAATGGAATTTAATAAAATGAAAATAAGACTTTAAATTATTTTAACACTTAGCTTAATTATTTAGGGTGTTCAAATTGGAAATATTATTTTACGACATTGATGCTGAGAATGAACCAACTGTTCACCTTGAATTTAATTTAATAAAGGACTGATCACCTGGTATTTAATTAGGTGGGGTGTTACAGGTGCTATCAGAGCATCATGTTCTAGTGTCCTTTAGGATCTGTGCGGATTATTATGCTTCTAGCATTGCTTTCTTTGATATAGAGCCCTATGTTTAGGATTTTTGATTTCTTTGGTGAGATTTAGTTCTCCTTCTATCACGTATATATCGATGAATCTTATTTACATTCGGTAGTGTTCGAACAATGAAGTATGCCAGATGAGGTCCGTTGGGTGAGTAGCGGGAGGCAGGGCTTAGTGAGGTTGTGAAGTATATTCGAGGATGATGACTGTAGTCGAGGTCACCCCTATTATGGAACGAGAGGCCAAGACTGTAAAGACGTCTAGGACGCAACCTACAAATTCCAAGTGCCGCTGTAGTCAAAAGTGATGTCAAAATTAGACTCACCCAACATAGTACGCTTGGGAGAGGGCTAAATGGCAAATTGAGGAGAGTCATTAGCGAAAATTCTAGAAATGCGAGAATTGTGTGTGTTACCCAACGAAGGTAATATATTCAAAGACTTGGGCATATAGCGGAGTGTGGTTAACTAAAAGTGAAAAAAAAATTGGGGTAAAATTTTTCTTGGCTCGTCGGAGCAAAGTTCTAATAGTGGTAGTCAACCACAACATTTAATAGTGAAATGATGCATAAATGAAATGACCTTAGGTGCAGTTTAACCGCACATTCCGTCATTAGTTGTTCAAAATAATATGTGAACGTTGTTCTGAACCCATCACGGAAGGGACGGATAGGGGTCCTTTTGTAAATGAATTTAGAATTTTAGCAAATTTTGTATCAGCGGAAGTGGATACCAATGGTAGAGAAGATTTCAAGTGGGAGATCAACTCATGGGGAAGGTTGACAACACTTAAATAGAATTATGTTGGACAGTCGATCCATATGGTGATAATGTCACGCATTGTCCGTAGAGATGTTAACGCTCTTATGTGAGGGGAGCTAAAGAAATCGAAAGATTTAGTTAGAGAATGAGACTAGATGATACGCAGTTAGCAACGCGCAGTAAGGGGGAGGCCCATTAGGGGGCTCATTGAAATGATTCAGATAACTGAATTCATACCAAGAGATTGTGAATTAAGTAAGGGTTATTGAAGCCAGTAGCATATTCCTTAGGGCCAACAAAGCTATGGGAGCGATGGGGGTAGCCATCAGGATCGAGACTATTTAAGTCCGAGAGAAGGACAACTCTAATAGGATCAATATGACAGGAGATTAGTGGGTTATGTGTTGAGGTATTTTGTGAAGGGTAAAACCAAATGAGTTAAAAAAGTTCGAAGTGAGAATAAGGTCAAGGGCATGGTTCTTGCAAGGGAAATGGTTAATATAATTTCCATTTTGGTTCAGACAGACGCGTTATGTCCGGAAGACCATTAAGTAGCCAAGGCGATTGGCAAAGTAGAAGTATGAGTTTTATCCTCGGAAGATGAGGCGTGTTTTATGTGACACGAGCGAGTCATTACATTTTTGTTTATTGCTAGATTCGCATGTCAGAAGAATTTAGTGCGTACATCTATAGCGTTATTATTATGTGTATGTTTTCCCTGGTAAAGTGGATTGCCTTTAGTGTTCTCCGTGGAGGACAAATGGGTGCACGGTTAGTGATTTATATTCTTTATTGAGAATTCTCGTATTAGTGATTTGATATGCGAGTACCATATTATACTAATTATGGTTTTATAAAAATGGTTAAAACAATAATGGGTAGTGATTACAGGGCTATTGGGGTTGCTGCCCTAGTGCAGCATATTTTGTTCTGACAATACCGCACCTGCGAGAGGGTTAGACTCGCACTCATTTTATATATATTATAGCGACTTCGAAGGGTATAGTTGTACAAAAATGTTTAATCCCAGGGTGTTTAGGAACTTTGTTATAATGATTCAGTGTGTATTGGGTTTACCATTGGGCGAAAAGATTTCACTCATTATTATATGTAACGCTCAGGACTTAGTGTCAGGAGGAGCGCATTGTAATATTTATCCTTTGGGAATGTGAAAGTGAAGACTTATATTCATATGTTTGGGAATGGGATTTTGAGAGTCTCGATCGTATATGTACTAAGTTTATGGAATGTGATTACCACCAATACTGAGCTATTGTGCAATTAGTGAAAAGTTATTTGCTTCAGTAAAATTATGGGAGGAGATGTAGATTTTTCGTCAAGAGGCAGAATAGAAGAGTATAGGTTATGAACGGAGGACCCAACAGATTTCTATAACCGACTATGCTAGGTAGTAGTGTATCGGGAGGGTTCCTTATTTGGATTTCGCTTTGCGAGACATCCCACGCATGAAACTTAGCTTAAGGTTGGAGATATAGAGATGTTTGGTCATTAGTCCCTGAGTCTAGTACCTCGGTTGTCAGAGGAGACGATAATATTGGTTGTAAGTTAAGTGACGATTTAAGGCCAGTGGAGCCAGTTATGTGGTAAGGAAATATTGGAAGTTTTGTTTTATCACCCAATCGAAGGGTGGAATGATGATAAGGAGGTTTAAGAATAGCCAAGTGGTGTAACCATGTTGTGTCATAAGGGAAACAAATAATTGGTTGTTATGTGTGAAGCGTATGTGATGCTTACACCAGTATGCACGATTTATAGTGTGTGAGTATCCTGGTTAGATGTTGCTTGAATCGTTCGAGTTGAAAGGACGTGGGAATGGACGCGTGGAATATATGTTTATGAGAACGACATAACACAGTGGAATTGGTAGAGATGATTAAGTGTGGTGCAAAGGACGATAATCCATATATACTTGTACGATCAGAGTAGAAAACATAAATTTAGTTAGAAGGCTATGGGAAGCCATTAAAGGGTAATCCTTGAGAAGGATAAAATTTAACTATTATGGAAACCTTCGGAGCGTAGTTTTACCTAGTCAAGGGTTGAAAGTGACTTGCGCGTAGGTTGAATGACGATGTTAGTAAGGTATACAAGTTGACCAGTGCACATCGTAGAGAAAAGTGTACGGGTCGGAACTTTCGATATACGCTAAGAAAATAAGGGGAGTGATAAGTGTCAATTAATGTGAAATAGTACAAGTAGACGTCGATGTTGAGCAGGGACATAGCGAGTAGTCTCTGCGGGCACCACTCATAGTTAGAAATCGGTTGGAACGAGAGGATCAACCAGAGAATTTTGTAGCAAACGTACGATTCCTAAAATAGAAGAGAGTAATTTGGTAAAATTTCTTGGATGGGGTGCCAACTTCAAGGTAAGGTTATGAGTTCCTTAGAATGTGTGGAACAAGTTGACCTAAAAGAAAGTGATTATTATTCTTTTGGGTGATATACACTATTAGACAGTGTGCCCCAACCTTTCTTTTGAAATAAGAATCGCATCGGTAAAAGGTTCTTCCTCGTATTATTCTGAACTAGAATGGGATCGTTGAACCCCACTTTCAAACTAGGATTTCAGAAAGCAGTGGGAAATAACGTTTTGTTTTGAGTAGGTTGCATCACCCTTAGCTGGGAAGTAAGCGAGGTGATTAAAGATTAGTGGAACCACATGAAAGTAATTTTGAATGCATGGTGATCATATTATTTCCACAACAGATGTTTATAGCAAGTGACGCTTAGTACAGTAGAGTTTCGTGGAAGCACTCGTACCTATTTATTGTGGACAAGCTGCTTATTGAAATTTTGTATGGAAAAACCATAACTATTCTCCCTTTAGTTGTTTAGAGCTGAGTGGATAATCATAATTTTTTATCGATCGAGTTGGAGTCTGATGACTGTGGTGGAATTACTACGTCTGTTTTAGGTGACTTTTGAATGTCGTAAGAGTTACGTCGGTGAGAATAGAGATTTGAAGAACTAACAAGAGTGGTCAAATGTTCGCATGGTTTCTCTCAAAAAGGGAGTTTTGTGTTTAGAAAAATATACGAGAAATTATTATGTAGTGAGGTGCGGCCTCCCAATAATATTGAGACAATGGGGGCCAATGATGTGTAGGATCATCTTATACGAATAGCAATGGATTGGAGCACAATGTGAAGTTCCATTATTAAGGTGTGACTCTATAACTGATAGTATTGAAAGTGTTAAATAAGCTTATTATGAGGCAGGGGACTATAGAATTTTGCCTTACCCTTAGTCAGTTTTGAGTATTGATAAAATATTCATATCTATTTTTACCAGGCATACCTTATTTTCTAAATTTCAGGACGAAATTATGTTATTAGGGGGGAAGTATGTAATTCCCCGTATTTTTATGGCTTTAAAAATTGGGGATTTATTAAATTTAATTGAGATATTAATTTAATATTAATTCGGAATTTTATTTTAAACATTTACCAACATGACGTGAGTTAGTAATTACTGGGAATTTGTTGAATATTACTGGACGAGTAGAGTAATATATGAGATTGATTTTATTAATATTGTCACGAGTGAATAATATGGCAATTATGGAAATTTAAGTCGGGACGCGCGTGTGTCGTGTCAGGACTAAATTATTATTATAAAAGTGAATATATTATAAGTCGCACGTATGGTCGTTTTGAGTGCGGTAAAGTGTCCGGAAGGGTCGAGATAGTAAAAAAAATGACCCCGGGGGTTTAGTTTGGGTCTCGGGCCGATTTTAGGCCTAATTGACATCTCGGGAGGGTATTATAGACATTTTGTATTTTTGGGTAATTAAACCGTCGAATTTTCTTAGTATATATTAGCCATTTAGAGTTGTATCTTAGGGTAAACAAACACAAAACCTAAGCCCAGCCATTAGAGAAGAAGGTGAAGAGTTTCCAAGCAATCTAAGGCCCAAAACTCACCCGATTACACCGCCACCACCACCAAAACGTAGATCGCACGATGAGGAACACAACCATATCTTTTTCATCAACAAATCAAATCCTTGAATCCCAGTCAAGTATCTATCTTGCTGATTTCTAGTTGGTATTCCTTCCATGTTAGTGTAGGAGTGAAAATCATATGTTTTAATTGAAGAATTATGTGTTTTGGAAGAGAATTTATATGTGTTGTAAGGAGAATCCATGTAGTCTGAAATCGTGATCATATGTAGAGAACTACCCATGAATTTATTATGATATTTGGAAAGAAAATCTGGATTAAAATAGAGGTTTGTGATTATTCTTGCAAAAATTTGGTTTTATAAATAAATTTGAGATTAAACCCTTTTTTTAATTGATTCGTTAAGGGTTTATTGATGTTGTTACATTAGAACTTGTTTATATACATTGCTTATACATTTGGATAACTTGGTTGGGAGTTTGGGATGAAATTACAGAGGTTTGGAGGGGTTAGAATGTTTGAACCCGTAGGTTGAAAGTTGTAGAAAACAGGGCAAAAATTGTTTGATCGATCGATCGACCAAGAGCATCGATCGATCGGCGATCGATCAATCGACCCCATTCCTCCATCGATCGATCCCTCCTAGAAAAGTGCCTATTTTCTAATTTTTGTTTAATCCGGTTAAGATACGTAGGGACCCTTGATTATTATTTATGGAGTATAATGGGTTATGAAGAGGACCAGTAGGGTCTCAGTAGACTTCGTTGAGTGAAATTAATATGAGATGAAATTGTGGGTTAATGGGGGAGTTATTCATACATAGGAAATTGTGCATACGTTTACTAAAAGATTGAGACTCGTAAAGGATTTAGACCAGAAGGTAACTGAGAGTATACCTACTGAATTTATACTTAGTGAGATAAATTACTTCGAGAGATGAGAAGTAAGTCCGAAATAAATTATAAATGAGAATAAAAGAGATGAATCCGTTGTGTGAGATAATCGAGTAATTTGTGCTAAGAACGGATAACTATAATTATGGGTCGTGGGCGCACCTAATTTAGAAAATATGAATATTTATGTATATGACTGTGTAACTGTGCATATATTATGTATCTGTGTAAAAATCATACCCGGCCTACTTGCTATCACGGAGGTTTTCGCACTTGAAAGGTCTTATCTCGATTGGACCTTTATGGGAGTTATTGACTCGTGCCCTAGAACACAGTATTCCAGATACACGTTATCTGAAAATGATAGTTAGATGTTCTAAGAGACGTGAGGGTATGTGCTGACCTCTTATGATTCAGAATTATGCTTCGCCTCCATTTGTATGTGTATTGTGTTAATACAGTTCAAGAGTGATTCTGAACTAGTATTTCCCTTAGTATGAGTGAAACGGGGACTTAATAGCAGAGTATGTCAGTGCCATAGATTTATGTGGGGTGCGGATAGTAGATATATATTATATGAGTGATTGATATATATATATATATATATATATATATATATGGAAAGTTTATACTGTGTGTGTAAGTAGTTAAGTAATGAATAAATGCTTCTGCTTTGTAACAAGTGTTCGTACATTTTGTAACGATAACTAAGTGGTTCTGAGAAACGTAAGAATATGGAAGATAATGATTTTCTAAAACTAAATATTTTGGCCTTAGTACTTCTCGGGATAGAACTTTGTGGGAGGATAAGTTTGATAGACTTATGTGATCAGTAGTACGTTAGGCGTGCACACTAGATGAGAGGTGATAACTCTCAACAGAGTGTCACGCACTAGCATGGTGGTTATATTAGCAAATAAGCATTTTAAATACTTGCTAAACTATTTTTAAAAACTGTTTTACACTCGTTCTCTGACCCGTTTCCTGTTATTTATATTTCTCTTGTATATATATGTATGTATTACAGGTGCCCAGCCACAGGGGCGTCATGCTTAGATTCTTTGGACTGGACAACCTGTAGTTTATGTGGGAGTTGCATGCCTTTGCTTTAGACGACCTCGTCATTGATTCAGTTCTTACTTTAGATATGCTTAGTTAGCGCACGTGTCACCCGATTTCCTATTCCTTTTGGATTTTGTCATATATTTATGCTCATTTATATTTACGATATTCAATATTCCTTGGGAGTTAACTATTGTCAGGATGATTTCATTTATGGTTCTTAAACTTGGTTTGGATTATCGAGATGGTTTAATTATTGTATGAAAATTGTCATCCTTAGTATTTATATGATTCTTAAACTATTGGTTATTAAAAAGGTTTTTGTAAGGGAATTTAATAAAATGAAAATAAGACTTTAAATTGTCTTAACACTTAGCTTAATTATTTAGGTTGTTCAAATTGAAAATATTATTTTAGAACGGTGATGCTGAGAATGAACCAACCGTTCACCATGATTTTACTTTAGTAAAGGAGTGATCACCCGGGTTTTAATTAGGCGGGGTCTTACAGAGTCCTTAGGATAGACTTTGTTGAGGTCGATAAAGTCTATACAGACCATCCCGCTTCCGTTGCTTTTACAAGCTGTGACTATATTCGAAAGACACTTTGGGAATCGAAATTCTCTGATGGACCTTGCCTCCAGAAGTTTTTAGATATTTTTTCTACCTCTTTTGCCTTTTTCAGGGCTATTTTGTGGACTTTTTGCATAATCAGTTTGAGTGTCGAATCTGTGTGGAGACGGTAACAAGAATTCGTGGGGTCAATCCCCAATATATCGTATGGCTCCAATAAGAATATGCCTAAGTTGTGCTTTAGAAATGTAATAAACTCATTCCTTTTGTTGTCGGTAAGTGTTGTTTTGATCAGAAATTTCCTTTATGACGAACTTTCATTAAAACCACCTCCTCCAATTTTTCCATGACCTTGTCAATGTGGTGGATCCTGGTCTTCTCCACCTTGGTCGACCGTGTCATGGTTGTTATTTTGATGGACTAGACCCATCCTGGGTCATCTGAAAAAGACACCCTCGTCTTTATTTTTTCTCTATTTGGGTTTAATAGCGGTGATGTACCATTTTCGAGCAATGGTTTTGTCACCCCTGATCTTCATTATTCCTCGATATATGATGCACTTGAGTTTTTTATGGTAAGTTGATGGGACTGCTCTCAAGCCATGAAGCCACCCCCTACCAAGAATGGTATGGTAGGGTGAATCAATATCTACCACTATAAACTCAATATGCTTTGAAATATTCCTTCCCCTCATTAGCAGGACCACCTTCCCCAATGGGAAGGCTATTTTTCTTGTGAAGCCGACCAAAGAGACAATCGCTTCTTTTAAGTCTGTTATCTTAATCTTGATCTTGCAGAAGAGTTCCTGGTATATTAGCTCTGAAGAACACCCTTGGTTCAATAGTAACTTGTCCACATATCAACTTATGATCCTGAGATTGATTACCAATGCGTCATGGTGTGAGGTTCTTACCCCGATCAAATCCTCCTCCATAAACACAATGTTCTTTGTCTAATCCATGTCCTTTATTCGTCTATTCTTGCTCGCTTGGCTATTGGAATAATCTATTTGGATGGCCCACATCATGTTTTGACCTTCTTGAATCCAATCCAGACTGCATTTCCCTAGATCTACTTGAGGTCGAATGGCCCATGTATCACTGCCAATTCATGTCTCCCTTCATCATCCAGGACGTTATCTGGTTTTTACTCGTCATTACTGACAACCTGATCACACTATTTCTTCATGTATTCATTCAAATTTCCTACCTCGGCTAACCCCTAGGTGATATTTGAGTCCCTTATAGTTTTCTGTCTTCTGTTTGTTTTACTTGTGGAACGCGAATCAGAACGTGTTGCTCCTCTTGGTTAGATACCTTCCTATCTTCTTGGTGAGAGACTGGTGTAACATAGAAGTAGGGGGTAAACCGATTTTGAAAGATGTAGTGATGACCTTCCCTCAGCAGTCTTCTACTTTATTTAAAACATCCCAATAGATATTGACGTACTCGCTCAGAGTCTCATTCGCCTTTTTCCCAATTGTGAACAGTAAGTTTGTGAAACGGGGTGGTCTCCATGTGTGTTTCAAATTAGACCAATTTTCATAAAAAATTATCCAAGTTTTAATTAGCACCAACGGGTTTTGATGCTCTTTTGATCTTCAACTATTCCTCTCACAGTGCCCACATAGAAAGTCCTTCTTCCACGATACTTGTCCACAACACACGCGCCCACGTATGTCTCGGTGTCTACCGAATGGCTTTGATACGTTTACGATGTCGAACAAGAAGTCCTTCTCTTTTCTTCATCGCAAAACCCAGATGTTCAAGTATAGAACAAACCTTCTTGGTGCAACAAGATCACATAAACATATAATAATGATAACTCGGATCTTTGCAAACTCTAATGATGTGTTTAAGCTTTGAAACCTTAGAAAAACATGTACAAACACGTTTTTGGATCGTAAATAGTTTTTATAAAATGCACACTTGTAAACTATAACGAAACCACGCTTTAAATACGAAAAAATCATCGCCTCTAAAACGTGTCGCTGGAACGAGAATGGCCTGTCGTTTGCGCGACATATCCATCCCGTTTGAACGAGACAACTTATCGTTTGAACGATGCCGCGTTTCAGTTTGACTTTTTGACCTTTTGTTTAAAACGTCTCTTCTAAAAGAGATTCAATTAAGTCAAACTCTATTTCGAGCTTATCAAAATAAAACGTAGTGTAAAACACTTTTAAAACATTTTAAAACATTTTTCTTTATAAAATTACATCCTTATCTTTTATAAAAATAAATTCGAGCACCATTAATTATACGCATCCGTACATGTGTGATCTCGGAATGCAATTAACTTGAAGACGAACAAACTTGCACCAATTAAACTTTGGAATGATTAATTCTTTGACGCTTTGCCGCAATGTATTCAATTTCTTCAATACGTCATAGACCAAGTGGGATTGTGAAAAAATAAAATCTCCCTATAACATATTACAAACACATATTTGTTCACGGAATTAAGTCAAAACAAAATAGGCACTCAATTGGAAATCTATGTCTTTACAAATCTCCCCCTTTGACTATTCTGGGACAAAACTAAACTAGTGAAATGCCTAAGCTGGGTTGTCAAGCCGTATGACGCCTAAGTCCCATCCTATAAACCCAGAGTAAAAAAATACAGGACATGGACTAGTATATGTAGCACCGGCAAACATGAACTGTCTGAATGTGATGTAGACTTGAAATCTTGAATCGCTGAAGCATACCTACACACATGAAACAGACAAACAAATACCAAGTGAAGTATGGAGTAACAAATGATACCAAACGACAATAGATACCAATATGAATAAACTCTGAAAAATCATTTGTTAAATCAATTGAGGAACGAAATGATATCAATTTGTACTACCAATTTATAATACCAATTTGTAAAATATGTAATAAAAACATTCTCAAATCTCCCCCTACATCATATACATCTCTCCCCCTTTTTGTCTCGAATAGGTAATTCAGTGAAAAGATAAACCAATCGACAAGTATCTATCATGAGCATATAACAATTTGAATCAATTTGAAATCGTTAGATAATCATGAAACAATCAGCTAAATGTGATCAAGAGATGACAAATCAGTAGCTAGTAAACCAATGAATCACACAAAGAATATAACAATCTAAATAGACTATATGAAAAATATCAATATGAGACAATATAACCTGCATATAAACCAGTTAGTCCAGAAAGCTTCCAACAACACTAAGCCATATACCACAATAACTAGGGTGCTGCAAACGAAAGGAAGCCAAAATCCAAGCTTTCGTTCGAACGAGCCAGGGACGTCGCTCAAACGAGATGAGGACGTCGCTCGAACGAGACTTCGCACGACATGGATATGTCGCTCGAACGACTTCTCGCGACAGGCCAAAATTTTCCAATTTCCCAGAAATATCTTATATTTTTGCCCAGTGAAAAAATTTCCAAAAAATAATACCAGGAAGGGCCTGACAATAGCAAAACAGTGCTAAAACAAAAATCTTTTAACAAAAATGCATAAAACTAACAATGTGAGTTACATGCAAACATAGTACCGATGTGCTCAAATATGGACGTAGAATTTATGGGCGTGAAACTACAACAAATGAGTCACAATTCCAACACATCAAAAAGGTCAAGAAGCTCTAATTAATAGTGATAAATCATCAAACTTTATCATAACCATATGACGATTAAAGTGTGAGCTTAATGAACGAAACATACTACATGCACTCAAATCCAGAATTTTGACGATTCTACAAACAATAGCGTCAAATTGCAATGTTTTAACATTAGGATTAGTTGTGAAAACCCGTTTAAATTTTCTCCAACCAAACTCCCTCATAAATATAAACTTTTGAAAGTTCTTTTGAGGTTTCTAACATTGTCAACTTAGAGAAAATCTTATTGGACCTTTTCTTAGTATATTGCTTTTTCTTTTGGGCTGTTTTGAACGGTGGCTTTCATGACGAGTTAATTTTGAACTCTCGCGGCCCTTTACCGTGAATCACTCATCATTTTTCAATTAGGAAACAATTTATATCCTCACGATAAATGATTATTACATGCACACTTCTCCTTAATTCTACTTACACATAGATGATAAGATGTAGATAAGAACGCCTCACCAAATTCAAATATGCAAGAGAAGTCAAACATTCATATAAACTCGCGCATGTGTGCAATGTTAGCTTATATACAAAGTCGAATCAAAATGCATATCAACTTCAAAACAACCCCATATAAGCAATGGTCAAGATCATTCAAAGCATCGATAATAATGACCAAATGTCCTAGCCACATGGATAATGAAATGATGGGGGGGGGGGGGGGTCAAGCACACCAATATGACACATTAAACATGTAAACTCAAAAATAAAAAACAAACAAGCAAGAAAACAAAACTATTTTTGGTTTTTCAAAAATTTTATCAAAAACAAAATCTTTTTGTATTTTTCAAATAAGACTCAAACAAATGAATATAATATAAGAAGATAAACATGTCATAACACTAGGAAGAATATATCATGAAGCAAAACCAGCATGTGACAAACGTGTGACAAACACTATCATGCAAGCAATTATCCATGAGAAATAGCATGTGACGAATCATGTGCAAGCATGTGAGAATCAACCAACCTAGCATTTAGCATCTCCAAAACGGATTTCCTAACCCAAACCGGTGTATACCTAACAAAATGGGTTTTGGGAATCATCGGGACACTACGTTTAAACTTCCTCGGGTCCTTTTTAAGATCATAGCAAAAACTCCTAAGGTGACCTTTCCTACCATAATGCGAACATGTGTAAACTCGACAAGGAACGGGACCTTTAGGTTGGCCTTTTCTAACACCCTCGGATGTGATTGATCCTCTAAAACAAGTAATGGTTTTGGCATTAGCAATGAAATAATTAGAACAAGACGAGCCATTACCATCACTACACAAACTATTCGAGTCATTTGAAACACTTTTAAACTTCAAAACTTTGGACTCAAACAAAAAATTAAGATCCTCAAATTTTAGGGACTCCTTTTTGAAATTATCAATTACCCCTAAAAGGTTATCTCGTTCCCCCTCATTGTGAGCAAACTTATCCCTAAGAACCTTTTCTCGTGTGACAAAATCATTCATCGAATTATTTTCCTCAACGACACAAACCCTAGAATTACTCAAATCCTCTAACTCTTTTTCTAAAACGAGGACTCTATCATCACTCTCTTTTTTGCCTAATTTTAACAAATTAAAATCATTAAACAAGGAACAAAACTTCTCACGACAAATATCTCTTTGAATTTGAAACGTTTGTAAATATTCAATCATATTTTTAAAGCTGGAGTTTTCTTTCTCCAAAACATCAATACGTTTTGCGAACTTTAAATTCAAACGATGTAAATCATCAAAGCTTAGAGAATCCATTGAGAGAAAATATACACACGAGAGATAAATAAACAGACGGGATCACAAAATAACTAAATTATGCTTTCTAGCTCTGATACCAATTTGTGAAACGGGGTGGTCCCTATGTGTGTTTCAAATCAGACTAATTTTCACCAAAAATAATCCAACTTTTAATTAGCACCAAACCAAGTTCTGAAAAACCAATTCTTACTTTAAACCAACTTTGTCTTGATTAATCCTCAATATGCATCTAGTGATTAAAGCAAGTAAAGTAAAGTAAAGAATATTCATAACGCCGGATGCACGAGAAAAAAACCCAAGACGGGAAAACAACATCAGACGACCCAAGCCAGACAATCACTATGATTGTGGAATTATAGCGAACAGACAAAAAACTCACTCAATGACTCGATCCCCATGGGTCTTGATGCTCTTTTGATCTTCAGCCATTCCTCTCACAGTGCCCACACAGAAAGTCCTTCTTCTGCGATACTTGTCCATAACACATGCGTCCACGTATGTCTCGGTGTCTACCGAATGGCTTTGATACGTCTACGATGTCGAACAAGAAGTCCTTCTCTTTTCTTCATCGCAAAACCCAGATGTTCAAGTATAGAACAAACCTTCTTGGTGCAACAAGATCACATAAACATATAATAATGATAACTCGAATCTTTGCAAACTCTAAGGATGTGTTTAAGCTTTGAAACCTTAGAAAAACATGTACAAACACGTTTTTGGATCGTAAATAGTTTTTTCAGAATGCACACTTGTAAACTCTAACGAAACAACGCTTTAAATACGAAAAAATCACCGCCTCTAAAACGTGTCGCTAGAACGAAAATGGCCTGTCGTTTGCGCGACATATCCATCAACAACTTATCGTTTGAACGATGCCGCATTTCAGTTTGACTTTTTGTTTAAAATGTGTCTTCTAAAAGAGATTCAATTAAGTCAAACTCTATTTCGAGCTTATCAGAATAAAATGTAGTGTAAAACACTTTTAAAACATTTAAAAACATTTTTCTTTATTAAATTACATCCTTATCTTTTATAAAAACAATTCCGAGCACCATTAATTATACGCATTCATACATGTGTTATCTCGGAATGCAATTAACTTGAAGACGAATAAACTTGCACCAATTAAACTTCGACATGATTAATTCTTTGATGCTTTTCTGCAACGTCTTCAATTTCTTCAATACGTCATAGACCAAGTGGGATTGTGACAATAAAATCTCCCTATGACATATTACAAACACAATTTTGTTCACAGAATTAAGTCAAAACAATACAGGGACTCAATTGGAAATTTATTTCCTTACAAAGTTCATCCTCTTCGGATGAGAGATGGTGGTTATAAAAAGATCATTGAAGGCCTCGGTGAGGGCCTTGAAGCTCTTAATCGATTCATGAGGCAGCCTCACAAACTACTTCTGTGTGATGTCACCTAAGCCGGAAGGGAAAATACGACACATTAGCGCATCATTGTGACTCCATAATGTCATGGCCTATGTGTATTTCTAAACATGATCTATAGGGTTAGTTTTTCCAACATAGACCTTGAACCTGGGTGTTGCAAATTTCTTTAGGGGTTCCTCCTCTTTAATGGCCATTGATAAAGAAGACTTCATCTCGGTAATTAGATATTTCCTTTCCAGATCCTTTGTCAATCTAGCTCCTCAGTGAGATGGGTGCTGATCCATTTTCCTTCAGATCAAAGATATTATGTCATCCATATAATGCTCATTATCTCGGTGGCGCCTCCCTAGATAACTTTCATGTTTCGACAGCTCTTGATCGTGCCCGGTTCTTCTTCCTTAGCTAGGAGTCTTGCTTACCTAAGGGCTAGGAGTCCGAGCATAATGTTTTCAATTTTCCACAAGGAGTTGTTTGTCCATTTTCTCTAGTCACCGTTGAAGGTGAGATTTCTCCTCAATTTGGAAGTGAGTTGCCACCTCCTATTGTTGGAATCATGATTCGTATGCATCAACTAACTATGAGATCTGGGTTGATCTAGGCTTCATGTGGCTTTCCTTGGAAAGTTGTTTCTCTTTGGATTCCCATCTTATCAAACTTCAGACCTGACCCTAAGTGGAGCAAGGTCAACTAACAAGTCACCAAGTTAGGGTGCACTATTTTGGTGGTGAGACATTTGTGGCTATTCTTTTTGTTGGGATTATTTCATAGAAAAGGAAGTCAATTCAAACGGACGACGCCAATTGTGAGTGCAATTAATCACAATTAATGTATCCTAGAAAGCGATTTATTAAAGAACATATAAATGTCACACAACACACAAATATGCGTGGTTCGACAAATTGCCTATGTCCACGGAGAAGTTACTGAGTTTTTATTTATACCACTCAAAGTTCGAAAATTACATCCCCCTTGGCCCTAGGGTGTGAGCTATATTTATAGTCTTGAAATACTAAAGCCATTAAGTTGTTCAAGGAACGCACTTAGATTGTTATTGGCTCGTGTGGTGGTTCTTGATTATCTCGTGTGATATTATAGGTAACATATATGAGCTCATTAAATGATAATTATTTCATATTTATCCACAAGATATCTGATTGTACCATCCTAATTAACGGATTGTGTTGGACTGGCGTGGTACTTTATTGGGCCTACTCGAGCACGATTTTCACTTATGTACAACTACAAAGTAACAAACATTCTAATTGGTTTCATTATCTTAAAGCTGATCCAAAATTGGCTTGGTTTCAAGATGTAGACAGTATTGAACTTAATTATGGTTTGGACCCCCTCCCCCCCACACACACATACCCGCACAGTATATGTGTGTGTGTGTATATATATATATTGATATTGCAAGTATAATTCACAACAAAATTATATACATACATGAATTCATAATATTTTTAACACCTATGTACTCTCTCTCTCTCTCTCTCTCTCTCTCTCTCTCTCTCTCTCTCTCTATATATATATATATATATATATATATATATATATATATATATATATCCCTGCATTAATAATACGTGTATAAAACTATATATAAGTATTATGTAAATATGGATAATATTTTTTAGGATCAAATACTAAAAAGTCTCTCAAATATTTTTAATACACATTTTCTACAAGCCTTTTATTTTGTACCAAAAAGTCCCGTATTCTCTTATCTTTGAAAGTCCGCGCCAGCGGCATGGTAAAGCCTTTTTGGCATGGTGAAGGACTTTTTGGTGCAAAATAAAAATGCTTGGACTATACATATATTAAAAGAAGTTCAAGGACTATTTGGTATATGCCCCTATTTTTTAACATGTGGATCTTAATATATTATATTATATAAATTAATAAATATAAATATACATAATTTTTTGTACATGTAGATATATATTTTTTATTTATAAGAATTAAATAAATATTAATGTATTATGTATGTATATTATATACTAAAGTATAAATGCAATAAAATATTAAGAATGAATATTTCCGAGTTGAAAAAAAAAGTTAGAAAGATACTATTTTGTTATTTTCTAAAAACTTTTATAACACAAAAATATTACAGAAACCAGGTGTCCCAAAAGCAAATTTTTATCAAAATTATATTTAACATAAAATAATGTTTGCAAACCCAACAGACCTTAGATATTACAATTTTAGTCAACAAGTTATTGTGATTTTGATAAATATTAAAAAAAAATATATGTTAAGATAAAATAATAGACATTAAAACTCTTAAATATTACAATTTTAGTCGACACTAGTTTCTTTTTCATATTTCTTTATTAATTGAAACCAAAGTGTAATCAAGAGATGCTAACAGAGGAAAAAGAACATAAAGTGACTGGTTGAAACTGTGTTTCCTTTTGGTTTCAAGGCTTTGACAGGTCTTCTGTCGGGACTTCTATGTCTCAACAATCTTCTTGTTGCCCTCCTTCCCTATATCTACCCCCTGCATTTGAAGTTACAGAAGTAAGAGTTTTTTCTTTGCTTGGCAAGATCATTTCTGAGAAAAATTCTAATTTAGCCCAGATTGAAGGTCTTTCACATAAAACTTGGAAAGTAAAAGGGGATTTTAAGGTAGCAAAAAATGAATTTAATATTTTTTCTTTTGATTTCTCAAGAGAGGATGAAATGCTTCGGATTTTAGATCAATCCCCTTGGTCTCTTTCTAATGGCCTTTTAGTTTTCAAAGTGTGGAATTCTGTTTTAGCAGGAGAGGAGGATTGTTTCAATACCATTGAACTTTGGATAAGAGTTCATGGGCTTCCCAAGGATCGATTTCACAAAGCTAGTGGGCTGTTGATAGGTCAGATGCTGGGTTCAAATGTGCAGGTGGATATTAGACCTGGGTACTACTCGTATATGAGGTTAAAGGTTAGTTTACCAATTGAAGCTCCATTATCTAAAGGTTTTAATCTCAAAAGAGAAATGGATGAAAAATGGATTTATTTTACTTATGAAAAAGTAAAAAGATTTTGTTTCATATGTGGGAGATTAAGTCATATATCTTCAGAATGTGAAAGTGTAGTGAGGGATGATGGGGGTAGTCCCATTAAATTTGGTCCTTGGATGTCTGCTTCATCTTCTTTCAAAGAAGCTTTGGAGGAGTTTATGAGGAAAATTCCATGCCTATCTCCCACCTATGCTGCCATAGCTGCCCAAAATTCCCAAATAGACCCCACCAAAAATTTAACTAACCCAGTCAACCTAGTTTGCACTGAAACTAGAGCCTTTGAACCTATACAAAGCAACCCACCTAACAATCCCCTACTGACATCAACTCTAGTTTCTTACCAAAATAATCCAATATTTCCCATTTCAGATACCAGTATAACTACTTCAGAGGTGTCAGTAGACCATACCCTATCACCTCCCCCATTTATTATTTCAGATAAATCTTGGATAGAACCCCTAGAATGTCTTATCTCCATTAAACACCACCTCAACCACCCTAATAAAGACTCTAGTCAACAAAATATCCTTAGTACTACTCCTCTTCCTTGCTGTAAAGGGGGTGTTCTCCATCCCATCTTTATATCAGACAGATTTAGACTTCAAGACACTGGCACCTCCCATAAATTACCCCAACTGTCAAAATCCCCCCGAAAAATAACTAAACTCAAGTTTCAAAAATCTCCCTAGTCAGAAAAAACACAATCCAGACACATCCCTCTCAATCATCCAAAATTTAAAACCAAAGCTTACCAGAAACCCAATTTCTTGCTAAATGAGATTAACTCTTTACCTTTCAACCCTGGGATTTTTCACTCCTCTTCTCCCATCCAAAATCCATCATTTCCCTCAGATTATATGTCTTTGGTTCTCACGTCTGAAGGCAAAGGAAAAGCTAAGTTGTGGATGGCTGGGGATTTTGAAATGTTGACTGAGAACAGACAACTTGTGAGTACCTACCAAGAGAATTAGCAAAAGGAATTATCATTGGGAAATCAAAATTTAGTTTCAAATTTTATCAAGCTTCAAATAAATAAAAGAAAACTCCTTCTTTCTTTTGTCAAACCTTTCCTTCACAAATTTCATGGGGGACTATCTGCATTAGGAGGAAGTCAGCTACCTGTTCAAGAGGAAGTTTGTAAAGATCAGTTTTTCGAGAAACATGAAGATGTGAGTAAAGATCAAGCAACTAATAAGAGCCATAGAAGGATTATTACTAGAAGAACTAGTAAACAGTCTATTACTGAAGAAGAAGTGGAAGAGTACTATGAAGAGAATTTGGCGGATGTGGTTATCAAGTCTAGCTCGGATGAAGTTTCTGAACAGAACGAGGGGTCCCTTCATTGGATCCCTCCAATCTAATGAGCATCTTGGTATGAAATTATCAAGGTTTGGGTAAAACCTTGACAATTCAGGCTCTTCAAAACCTCTGTGTTTTGAATGACATTATTTTAATTTGCCTTTTTGAAACAAAAGCTAAAGATGAGAGAATTTTGTATGTTAAGAACCACATTAAATTTGATCGGGACATTTGGGTGAATCCAGTGGACTTATCGGGAGGCTCATGTCTATTTTGGAAAGATTCTGTATGTCTTCATATTTTAGAAAAGTCTAAGGATTTTATTGATGTGATTATTAAAGACTGGAAGGGTACGGAGGGCAATATTAGAGTCACTTTTGTATATGTAAATCCTTCTTTTGATTTTAGGAGAGATCAGTGGGTAGGATGATTATGTCTCAACTCCATTCTAATATCCCTTAGATGTGTTTGGGAGACTTCAATGATATTTGGGAGCAAGCTGATAAAGAAGGTAAGCTGGAGGGACATATTAGGGAGATTGACTGTTTTAAGGAAATGGTCAACAGTTGCAAGTTATTTAAACTTTCTTCTAAAGGGTGCATGTTGACTTGGAATAACAAGAGAAAGGATGTGGAGAATGTTAGGGTGAAGCTGGATCGTGTGTTTATTAATGTGGAATGGGCTTTAAGTTTCCTTGAAAGTAGGTCTATAGCGTTTCCTTCTTTGGGATTTGATCAAAACTCTATTTTGGTTAATAATGTTCCCCCTAAGCCTCCTCACAAGAAGAAATTTAGATTTGAAGTGTTTTGGCTAGAAGATAAGGAGTGTCATTCTATTGTTAAAAGAAATTGGAGGAGAGTATTTCCAGGGTCTGATTTGTTCTCCCTGTGGTTTAAACCTTTGGTACTAGGTCAGCTCTTTTTACTTGGAGTTCTAAAAAGTTTGGCAACTCTAGGGTGGAAATTTTGAAACTTCAAGGTAAACTTTCTGAGCTTCAATCTTGTTCCAGGCAGAATTATAATGATGGGGCAGTCAGGTCTATCACTAATAATATTAACGCTCTTTGGGTTAGAAAGGAAAAATTTTGGGCTATGCGATCAAGAGTTCATTGGATAAAGTGGGGGGAAAGGAACACAAAGTTTTTTCATGCTTCAAATATTCAGAGAAGGCAGAGAAATCGGATCTTAAGGCTGAGGGATCAGGATAGGCATTGGGTGGAGGGAAAGGCTCAATTGGAGGATCTTGCCAACAATTTTTTCAAATCGCTCCATACTTCAGCAGGTAGAAGGGACTATTCTAGGGTTTCTTCTCTTATCCCTAATCTTGTTACGTCTGAAATGAACGATTCTTTAAATGTTTTTCTTTCTCTTGATGAACTAAAAATTACTATTTTTGATTTGGGGCCTTCAAAAGCCCCTGGTCCCGATGGTATGCCAGGCTTTTTCTATCAAACTTTTTGGGAAGATATTAAATGGGATTTATTAAAGGTTTTTCAATATTTTTTTAGTTCGGGGCATATTCTGTCAAAAATGAATGAAACTAATGTGGTTTTAGTTCCTAAAAATCCTAACCCTGAAAATTTATCCTTTCTAGGCCCATTAGTCTCATTAATTTTTCACTAAAATCATTTCTAAAATAGCGGCCTCTAGAATTAAGCCTATTATTGGTAGTGTTATTGAGCCTCAGCAAAGTTCTTTCATTCCTGAGAGATTAATTCAAGATAATATTATAGTGGCCCAAGAATTGTTTGTTTTTCTTAGGAGGAAAAGAAGAGGGAAGGATTATGATTGTGCCCTTAAGTTAGACATGAACAAGGCTTATGATAGAGTCATATGCGGTTTTCTTAATGATTCCCTTTTGGCTTTAGGTTTCAACCAAAGATGGGTGGGAATGGTTATGAATTTAGTCTTTACAGTATCTTTTAGGATTCTTATCAACGGGGATAATAAATCTTCTTTCCTTCTAGGGGTCTTAGGCAAGGTGACCCCCTGTCCCCTTTTTTGTTTAAAATTGTTGCCAATAGTTTTTCTCTTCTTATTACTAAAGCAATGAATGATAACTTACTTAAAGGAATTAAAGTCAATCCTTCTTGCCCCCCGATTTCTCACTTGTTGTTTGCGGATGATTCCCTTTTCTTTTTTAAAGGTAATGAGGTGGAAAGTGGAGCTCTCATTGATTGTCTCAATATTTATTATGATGTTTCTGGTAAAAAAATCAACTTAGACAAGCCAGGGATTATCTGTAGTAGTAACATGCCTTTAGACTCTAAGTTGGTCATCTCCCAAAGGATGGAGATTCCCCTTTTGGATAACCCGAGTAAGTACCTAGGCCTCCCTTCTGAGTGGGGTAGATCTAAGAAAGTTATTCTCAATTGGCTTAAGGTGAGAATTGTTCAAAAATTGGAGGGTTAGAAAGAACTTTTTCTTAATCAAGCTGGCAAAGCGCTCGATATTAAGTCTGTCCTCTTGGCGTCCCCTTCCTATGCTATGTCTATTTTTCAGTTCCCTATTGGATTTTGTTCTGACCTAACCTCTTTAATTGCTAATTTCTGGTGGAATAATTGTAAAGATAGGAAAGGGATCCATTGGATGGATTGGGAGGGGATATCTAAGGCTAAATTGGAAGGGGGTTTGGGGTTTCGAGATTTTTATAGGCAAAATCAAGCTCTTTTGGCTAAACAAGCTTGGAGACTTCTCTCTAATCCTGGGTCGGTGTGGGTTTGGTCCTGAAAAGCCTTTATTTCAAAAATTGTACATTCTGGGAGGTCCCTAGTTCTAAAAAAGGCTCTTGGTTGTGGAATAGCCTTTTGTTTGGTAGGGAGCTCCTTAAGGACCAGGTGTGTTGGTTGGTGGGGAATGGGGTGGATATTCGGATTTGGGGTGATAGGTGGGTTGATGGGCTCTTATTACCCCCCTCACCCACTTTTTCTACCCAAGTTTCTATGGTGTGTGAGCTCATTGACCCTGTTTCTTTCTTTTGGGATGCTAACCTTATTTCTTCCATTTTCCTTTCTCATATTGTTTCTTCTATCCTGGCTATCCCCCTTATTCATCTTTGGATAGGGATGCCTTGATTTGGCCCCTGACCATTGACGTAATCCCCACGGTTTCAACTGCTTATCATGTTTCTACCCCTAAGCAATCCTTGAGATTGGCCCCTCAATCTTCTTTTATCCCCCACCCTGACCATTGGAGAATTCTGTGGGCTATTAAAGCCCCTCCTAAGGTCCTTAATTTTGTTTGGAGATGTTGTAATGAGGGTTTGGCTGTTAATTATTATCTGTGGAAAAAGAAACTTAAAGATGACCCCTTGTGTTCTATTTGTGGGACTTCTAAGGAGACTATTGAACATTTGCTGATTTTTTGCCCTTGGGTTAAGAAATTTTGGGAGAGCATTTTGTATAAAATTATTTCAATTTTGTATAAACTGGTTGCATTGAGTGGCACAAGTAATGGAAGCTGATCAGTGGGACTTTATTGTAGTTGCATTGAGTGGCAAAATTATTTTGGAAAGCGCAGAAGATGTTTTCAGAGTTCCAAGAGGAATCTTTTGAAAATAAAATGGTTGTTTTGGCACTACCTACGAATGGGAACCCCCTCTGTTCATCTCACGACCGTATCAGCACATTGCTCCTCTCCAACACCCTAGGATGAACCAAGGCACTATATGTATACTGTCTCTCATTGGTTTCAGCTTTTAGGCTTTTAGACTAAGGTTTCCTAGGTTTCAACTCTGTTTTTCATTGTTATGGTTTTGTTTTTGGATTACAACTCTGTCTTTATTTTTGGATTCAAATGTTTTACGGGGGTTTAAATAACTGTTTTCTGTAGTTCAAAATGGGATTTGGTTTTTAAATGTTTTTCTATAGTTTAATTTTTGGCTTCGTTTCAGATTTAAGAAAATAGGATTTGGGGAGGTCAAGCATTTTTTGGGGTTCATGATGGAGTTCTTTTTGCTGGGTTTCACATGTTTCTTCAGTTTCATTTTTGAGATTTTAAAATAAGGTTGATTCTTGGGTTTTTCACGTGTCTCTTCAGTCTTATGGGGTTTGAAATTTGGTTTTTTTACATATCATGATTCTCTGTTTAATTAACCATTGGAAGGCCACTACCTTCCTAGATGTACTTCTCATTCTTTCTCTCATTTTGTTTGTATCTCGTATCTTGATCACTAGATTAAAATCTGAGACTACCGTTTTTGGTTTGTCACACTCTCGACTTTGCTTTATTTTTTCTGTTTAAATATTCCTTAATGTTTGCAATTGTGATGATATGTTTCTTAAACTTTTTAATGTCCCGATTTGTTGCAGTTCTGTTTTTTTATTGTCATTTTCATGACAACTCACTAAATGCAGTTTCATTCAGTATGAAGTAATTCCATATTGTAATTCCAATTAGTGTTTACTTGGTTCAACTTTCTTAAGTAGCAATTATTAAATTTATCCATAATTCCTATGGTTGTTACCACTGTTGCTAGCTGTTAAAATGGCTGGAACAGTTATTCTTCATATCAGTGGTAATATTAGTACCAGTTTGTTCAATGTTAATAACAATCATGTGGGGATTTATGGCGCTTCTGTTTTCCTCGGATATTGTTGAGTTTGTGCTTTCTCTTTTCTCTCTGTGGTTATTTTTCAGTTTCATCGACAGATTTTGTGTCTATATGAATTTCTAACTTCTCATATCCGACTGTGTGCGCGCGATCTTACGTCTTATTATTTTGAGTTTTGTTGGTGTTTTCCTAAGATGTTGTCATTTTGAGATTTACACTCAGGTCAGTAGCTAATTAATATAACTTTGTTAGTCTCTCATGTTTTTTTTTTCATTTCAATTTTGTTTCTACACTGATCTCATTTCTTATATTGGGTAATTGACTTGAGGTTTCAAACAATTATTTATGTTTATTGGACAGATTATACCTTTGTTCCTCATAAACTATGGCTAGCTCACTAGTTTTATGAATTAAATATGAAGGTATTTGTTTAGTTTTTGTTAATTTTTCATTATTAATATGTAAGCTATAATCTACTAAGTAAAATTTAAATGAGAGGAGTAAGTGATACAGATAGTTTGTTAAAGATAATTGAGCAACCCCCTTTTCACTTATAATTGTTTTAAGTTGCGACATTCCTTATTTATTTTTATAACTACAGTCGTCTATTTTTCTTACAAAAAATCTAGTTTAACCATCTCTCCAGGGGCGAAGCCAGTGGCAGGGGTGGGCCATGGCCCGGTCCAACATTTGGGGAAAAATAGCCTACATATTATATATCTCAATTTTATACCCAACCCAGCATAAAAGAAAAGCCCAAGACCAAACAAAGGATGTTTTCTTAAGTTAACCTAACAAAAAATCTCTCCACTTTTCCATCTTCAAAACACACGGCAGCAGCAGCAGCAGCAAACAAAACAAAGGAGAAGTTCCTTATTTTCAAAGGTATCTATCCATGTTTTTACTTAAAGTCTACTTAACTGTTAAAGTGTAGTTAATTAGTTTTTTCCTTTGAATAAGAAAACACTCTTACAACTTAACTTCTCTCTATTAGAACTAATAAGCTTTGCTTATTATCTTCCTTGTTATTTTATGATCTAAGAACTCAAGGATGATGGGTATTTATACTAGAAGAAAAATCAATTGCACTCAATGTGGTTCAAATTAAATTAATACAAATATTCATAAGTCACACAATTTTCTTTCACTTATTCATCCGCTATGATTAAATATAAAACAAGTTTATATTTCAACAGGAGTTTCGCCGCATGACACGTTTTCTGCGGTTCGAGTATCGAATATTGGTTGTTTATATTCAAACAACTCGCCTAAGGCGCCGCTATAGAAACAACAAAACATGGTGGGTGTTTATTAACAAGCTCGCACTCTTTGCAAAATATCACGGGGGCGGATTCATATAGAACCCAGACAAAGATCAATGTGGAGGATGTATTCAGTGTCATCACTTCTAGGCATCAACCGGCGAAAACTACCTGCCTGAGCTTGTTTGTGACGGACTTCACCCTGATCATGGAACATCGATGCTTGAAAGATTAATATGAATTTTTCAACTAATATTAAAACACAATTCTTTATTCTTAGATGGTGGAGCACTGATGTGGGAGACATAAATGAGGACCCTATGGAAGATGAAGCTTCGGTGCAAATGGGAGCTAGTTTTAGAGATTATGCAATCAACATGGATGGAACGGTGTGTATTGTGTCTAAAAAGACTTCAAAATAAACACTACTTTTAAGATGCTGCCCTGTGACGAATTGTTTCACCTACAATGTCTCCACCTAACACTTCAATTTGGTGACCCGAGTTGTGGAGTATGCAGAGAACCATTTCTCTGATCCCAATTATATGTATGGTCACTTCATACTCCAGTTGGTTTAGCAATGTTGGTATGCATGTGTGGTTGAAGAGATACTCTAGCACTCTTCGAGATACTCTATTATGCATGGTTGTTAAAATCTTTCTCTAAATCTTCTAGTATGCATGTGTGGTTGATTATTGTTGGTTTATTTTTCATACCTATTATTGTCAATAGATATCATCTTTGGGAAATTAAAGCTTTCCCCCCCCCCCAAAATGGTCATCCATACACTTTTTAATTTTATCATAAACTTTTGGAGCAAAGCCTAAAACCTTCTAACATTTTTTTACACCTTTATGGTCCCACCCTTTTATTTTTTTACACCCATTTATCTTGTTATTTTGACACCTTTATGATCCCACCCATTTATTTATTTTTTGGATACGGAAATGATTCAATAAAAAAAACACGCTCAAGGGCCATAGTCCCTTTTTTTTATACACAATCAATCTTTTTTGTGATAAAACGTTTATTTTAGCTGGGAAATATTCTACCATTTTTTTATAAAATTTTGGTTGGTCTTTCCACATCACCCATACCCTTGGAACATATTTCAAGAAGTTGCATTCATTTTAAACATTCGAACAAATGGCAAGAATGCCAATTATACCTAGGACCTTTGGCGCACCATAACGATCCCCTTTTTTAACTCATTAGTCTACGTGAGAACCTACAATATTTATTTAATTTTTGATCTTATTATGTGAATGCTGTAAAAAATTCATAATTTTAGCCATTTGTGATTCATTTTTAAATTAAGAAGTAATTCCAAAACTTAATTATATTAATTTAATAGCTTTTTCCTCATGAACAAAAATAAATAATTGTTTGGTTAAATGTTAAAAAAGATATACTAAATATAGAAAATATATTTACGGTACAAAATATTTTTATGATATTTAAATACTCTTTTAATTACAAAAAATATTATTATTTTTTTCTATGAATCGAAAAAATAAGTTAAAGTAACATGGTTAAATGATAAAATTAAAGAATTGAATAACGGTAGTGGGACATTGAGCCAAATTTTTGGGGAAAGAGTATGCAATACTTTGAATTTTTTTTTTTGAAAAAATTTCATTTGTAATTTTCCCACTCTATAATTAAGCACATCCAAAATGAAACATCCCATTCTTAAATGAAACCGCCCACTCTTAATCTTCTATACCACGTTGTATTAATATATACCCTTAACGCAATGCTTGAATTATATTAGTGTAGAATTTGACATATGAATGAATAAAACAAACCCGCCTAAGGGGGAGAAATCCGTATACAGGAAGTACACAAAACATATAGCAAAGGCCTGGAGCCCATAACAGAGTAACCAAACACCTAGAAATCCTCCAAGAACTCAACGAGGTTAGATAACGACAAAACATGCCTTATTTATACCAAGTAAGATGACTTAGGAAACTGTACTGAATTCGAGATGAGTCAAGTTCTACCCCCTCGAAGCACCTCCTATTCCTTTCCTACTGGACGGTCAATGACGAAACATGACTTTTTCTATACAAAGTAAGATGACTTTGGAAACTATATTGAATTCGAGATGGGTCAAGTTCTACCCCCTCGAAGCACCTCCTATTCCTTTCCTACCAGACGGTCCAAAAAATACATTGAGGGACCATAATCCAGACCACTCGTGGACCAGTCCAATCCTTGGGCCTCCTCCAAGCCGCCAACCACTCAAACACCGTACGCGGCATAACCCAACGTATCTGGAAAAGAGCAAGGATCAAATCCCAAAGGCTCCTAGTCACCTGACAGTGTAGAAGAAGGTGATTGAAGGTCTCTGTGACAACCCGCCTACTAAAATAATAGGTGGGCACAGGAATCATAGATGGTCCATTCTTAGCATCACTGTCGATTAAGATAATAGTATGAGATAACCACCAATCATTTTAGGAAACGAACTGTCAAATTTAAAATTTTGAAAGTAAAGGGAAAACACTTAGACAATCCAATTTACAAAAACGGTGGATACCAAAAATCAACGAGTAAAAGAGTAACAATATGATAAATAATCACCGAATAAGCTGTCGGTGAACAGACCAATACAAATAGTTACACCGAGTATTACACATTAAATATTACATTATAATAAATGAGTGCAATGATTGGGAAACACGCCCGAATAAATGAACTGAACATAACTAGAGTACAATGGAAAGAAATGTCTAATACAAATAACCTACAACATTCGCAATATGTTGTAGCTCCATGACAACTGGAATGGAAATATAAATACGGGTGTCCATGCGGTAGAGCACCTGTACGGCAAGGAGTATATGCAAAAACAAAGAAATATAGACGGGTCAGGGCCCGGTTTGATATGATTACCATGTGACTAAAATGCATGACAGTTAAGTGCGTAATTTTCTCGCAATTAACAATAACATTTCTCACCTCTCAATCTAAAAGCACAACCTAGCGTAATATCAATGATGATGCTCTAGTTAACCCAAGTACTAAGGGCTAACTTCTCCCCAGTCTCAAGACTATGCCCTATTCGTGCGTGGGGTGTCTCGCGAAGCGAAATTCAAACAAGGATCCCCCCCGATACACTACTACTAGGCAAGGTTGATCATTGGGATCCATTAGATCCTCAGCACGTAATCAATATGTATATATATATATATGTATGGGAGGTCTCATCTACAACTACTCAAGGAGACACAAATAAATCCATTCACCATCAAAAGGCATAGTTCCTATTTCTTTCTTTAGGAATATACATAAATGGTAATTCATTTTATCAAATGTTTACCAATTTAATAACATTTCAAAACCTTATTTACCAATTTTATTTCCTTTCTTCCATCCAGGAAAAATACATATTTAAAGCAAGTTTTATTAACATAAAAATTCTTTACCTTTTCATTTCATATCTCCCATTTTCCTTCTTCCACCCGGAAAATGTATTTAACTTCCCCATTTCCCTTCTTCCATCCGGAAAATGTAAGTAAAGCCATTTTATTATCATAAAATGCTTTAACATCAATAATGTCCCACATTATTCAGAATAGTTATATTCACATACATATAACGATTCTAAGACCGTCCCTACGAGTTTCCCCACTGGACGCGCCCCTAAATGGGTATCATCTTCCAGGGCCTATCATACAAGACAACCTGGGAACCTATCGAAACGTCGGGAAGCGGCCATACCCCTGGGAGTGAGTCATAACCACACCCAGAATTACCTCACTAGCGCAGAATAAATATACAATAACCGTTCATATGGCCTAGGGATATATCCACCCTACATTCATTAGTCAGGGGGCTTCACCACATGCGCGAATTTCCCTTATGATAGCGATTTGGAGAGGTGTGTATCCATAAATTAACATTTATGAAAATCATTTTTTTTCTATTTTGAAATCATCCACTTTTACATTCTCAAAATCATTTGTACTTATTCATTTAATACTACGTTTTAGAGTATGTCTTTCTTATTCTTAGCGTCATATTTTATTAATGACCTAAGACCCGAAGTGCCATAAACCTCAAACAAATCTCCAAGAGTTAAACATCATATTCTAAATCATCAAAGTGAGTCTCCCTGAAAATTGACTCCCAAAAGTCCCAACATTAACATTTTATCTCCAATTTATTTTTTAGGTTAACTTCCTATATTATTTGGACATTAACATACACAAACTAGCCCTCGGGGTAAGCCCAAATAATCACATGCTAGCCTAGGATCTTTGTCTACACAAGACAACCCTCTAGGACTCCCCATTACTTACCAAAGGAAGGTTCCTAAACCTTGAACCTAAAGGAAAAGGGATAAAATAAAACTAAGAAAATCTCACAAAAACAGGGCAACCGAATCGATTCGCCCTAGTGCCGAATCGATTCGCCCCTGGTTGCGACTTGATTCGCCCAAAAGCGAATCGATTCGGTCCCAACCCGAATCGATTCGGTTTCCCAGGCCTGTGTCCTTCCCCTTATCCGAATCGATTCGCCCTAAGACCGAATCGATTCGGCCCTGCAGAATAGATCAGTTTGGGCTACGGGTTGAAGAACCCTAAAATCCCAAAATCCTCAAATGTTTGATTTCTTCCAACATCAACAACAAATATTTATAACAAATGATTCCTACACAACAACTAACCAATATTTATTCCTCAAATCTAATTAAACTACAAGATTAAGGTTTAAACACCAAAATCATCAAAAACCCATAAATGGTTTAAATCTCCAAAAAACCTAACTATACATGCAATTTATCACATTAAATCAATATCTAGCAAGTAAGAAACTTGCCTCGAGGTTGTAGTCTCGGATTCTCTTCCGGTAGCGACGGATTCCATCTCAAATCTCAATTTCTCTCTCTTTCTCTCCATTTCTCCCAAGATCTCTCTCTTCTCTCTCTCTCTATTGGCTTCTAACATAAGATTTAGAAAATAAAAAGGGGTGGGAGACTTAATCGGGTCTTAAAACATTAGTTCCTCTCTTTTAATTGCTAATACCCCATTAAAATGACTCGTAACCACATAATTGAGTCATAAACTGTTAAAAATGCCCGAAACTAAAAAATATAACTTGGCACTTATTTTGACTATCTCGACTATTCTAAAAATAACCGCACCCCCTATTTTGGCATTCGGAATAACGTGAACTATTTTTATGTTCCAATTTCATTTTAATTCATTAATTATACTCCAATTTAAATATGAGTCATAACTGTCGTTTTACATATAACGACGCAATATACCACAATATAATGCCATTTACCTTCTCATAACGGTAAATAGACAAAATATAGTAAATATTATCCCTAAATATCACGGAAAATAATATTTACTCCAACTTCCCCTATTTTATATAATTAGCCCATCGGGCAAAATAATATAAAATAGTCGCTCAAAAGCTTGGGTTGTTACAGTCTTCTTGTTCTTAAATAACCAACATCTGCTGGCCATCCTCCTCCCTCTGCTTTGAAGCCCCTCAATAGTCAAGATAGCCTGTCCAGCCGCGATCCACACAAAGAAGCAAACCTTGGGAGGCACATGACTCTTCCAAATGGTCTTCCATGGAAACGACCCACCCCCACGACCCCTCAGTGCATAATAATAATTCTTAACTGAAAAAAGACCATCATGAGAGATCAACCACCTCAACCCATCTACCCCAAAGGACGGAATCGACGCCAAACATAGCCACTCAAAGAACTCCTCTGCCTCCTCCATCTCCCAATATCGGAGACCCCTCCTAAACTTTGGGTCCCACACTGCACGACCCCCTACCCTCCGCCTATGAACCTCAACTGACCCCTCTCTGTCTGCCCCAATTTGAAACATCCCCGAGAAGAGATTCTCTAAATAACCCCCTCTTTCCCCATTTATCCCTCCAGAATCTTATACAACTTCCATTCCCAAGCTGGTAGGAAGTGAGCAAAGGGAAGTCCCCTCACCCCACCTCCGTGAAATAAACCTCCACCATCCCACCCCATGAGCATATCACCCCACTATAGGCCCCTATCCAAGCGGATCGACCCCATACCAAGCTACCACCACTTTCCTGCAGAGTCTGTCTCCCTCCCTATGAAACTGCCACAACCACTTCCCTAGTTTAGCCTGGTTGAAATGGGCTAAGCTCCTTACCCCAGACCCACCCACTTTCAACGGCATGCACACCTCATCACAACTCACCAAGCAATATTTTAACTCATCATCAGGACCTCTCCATAGGAAATCCCTCACCAACTTATCTAGCCTCTTGCCAACGGAAGTAGGTAAAGCGAGTACAGACATAAAATTTTTCGAACGACTGGATAACACACTCTTGATGAACAGCAATCGACCCCCTTTGGATATATAACTATGCTTCCATCCTGCTAACCTCCTTTGGTCCCTCTCAAGGACCGACTCCCACATCGAAAACGACTTAAACTTTGCCCCCAAAGGGAGGCCAAGATAAGTAGATGGGAGCGATCCGACCCTACATCCAAGAACACTAGCCAGATAGTGAACATTACCCACTTCTCCCAAGGCAATCATCTCACTCTTCCTGATATTATACATAAACTCGACACAGCCTCAAAACACACCAGCAACATCCTTAATATCCTCCCCTCAACCTCAGACCCCGCACAAAAGATAATAGTGTAATCCGCAAACAAAAGGTGAGAAATCTCGACCGGATGGGGGTCACGACTCCCAATCAAAAATTTCGAGACCAGACCACCCTCTACCGTACGTATAGTCATCAGAGAAATTGCCTCCATTACCAAAATAAAGAGGAATGGTGGCAATGAGTCTCCCTGGCAAGGACTGAGAATTCAACAGATGAAATACACCTCTTCATCCACCTGCACCACCTCTCCTCAAACCGCATCCTCCTGAGCAGATATAGAAGGAACTCCCAGCTCACATGGTCGTAAGCCTTCTGAATATAAAGTTTACAAATAATACTCGGATCACCACATGTCATTCTGGACTCGATGTACTCATTCGTCACCAAGGCCGCATCAAGGATCTTATGCCACCCAACAAAGGCGCTCTGAGCATTCGAAATAAGTGGATCAATCACCTTTCTAAGTCTAACAGATAAAGCCTTAGAGATGAGCTTATACACGTTGCTAACCAGACTAATAGGCCTGAACTCCCTCACATCTGTTACTCCTCCTTTCTTAGGGACCAAAGTAATGAATGTAGCTTTCAAACTTCTCAAAAAGTACCCCCTATCATAGAACTCGCTGAATACAGTCATCACATCCACCTTGACCACTACCCATCACTACTGGTAAAAGGCCATAGTGAACTCGTCCGGACCTGGTGCCTTATCTCCGCATATCAACCTCAAAATCTGAACCACCTCCTCCTATGTGAACAACCTTTCCAACTGATCCACCTCAACCCCCAAAATACTGGAAGTCCATCCATCTTAGGTCACCAGGGCTCATCCTCCGTATACAAACGCTCATAAAACTAACTGATCTCCATACGAACCTCACTCTCCTCGGTGAACTCCACCTCCCCTACAACCACTTTCCCGATATGGTTAAAACGGCGATGTGAGTTAGCCACTTTATGAAAAAATTTAGTATTGTGGTCCCCTTCCCTAAGCCAAAGATCCCTAGACTTTTGTCTCCAACTAATCTCCTCCTGAATCGATTTCATCCCCACCTCCTTTTTTTTCTCTTCCGTAGTCAATCTCTTAGCCCCCGATAGACCCCCCGACCCTTCTTTCTCATCGAGTACCGGAATATCCTCCATAATCTACTCAATCACAACCCCCAAATTCTCAAAAACATTTATGTTCCATCGAATGATGTCCCCTTTGAGGCGAAACAATTTAGAAGCCAATCTGAAACTCGCATTCCCCCTCCACCTCATACCCCTGCCACCACTCCTGCACCCTCCCCACAAAATACTCCTTTTTTAACCACATATTCTCGAATCTAAATGGAGTCCCCCCCCTCGCCCCTCCACAGTCCTGGAGAATAGGTGAGTGATCCGAAGTCACTCGAGGCAAGAACGATTGAATTACCCCAGAAAAATGCTCCTCCCAATCAATAGAAAGTAAAAATCGGTCAAGCCGAGAAAGCGAGGGCCCTTCCCTATGACTAGACCATGTGAAGACACCTCCCTCCAAAGGAGGGTCCACCAACGCCAAATCATCGATGAAATTCGAGAAATCCCTCATAAAAGAATTCGACCTCCCCCCACCGCTCCTCTCCGAGGGAAAGCAAACGATTTTGTAGTCCCCCCCTTGCACCACGGAACATCCCAGACACTCCTGGCCCCTGCTAATTCCTCCCATAGCTCCCAACGCATCGAGTCCTCTACTGGCCCGTAAACCCTAGAAAAGCTCCAAATGAACCCATCCTCTGCATTCCTGAATAAACAATAAATAAACCAACTACCCACTAAAATATCAAATTTTTCAACCACTCTATTATCCCACATTAAGAAGACCCCTCCCGACGCCCCTTTCGAATCTAGGCAACACAACTCTATTCGACATCCTCCCCAAATAGACCGTGTCATCTCCTTATTCATAGAACCCAACTTTGTCTCTCGTAGGCAGATAATATCCATCCTCCACCGCGAATGATCCCCACTAACCACTCCTCTTTTCCCGAGGTCATTCAACCCTCGCACATTCCAAGTGATGAGTCGTAACTTCATTGGAAACTGCTTCAAAGCCCTCCCTCCCCCTCCCCACCCCTTATGCGCTCTCCCTTTGCACCTCCTTTATGTTACGGAACACCCTAAAAGCCTCCTGTTCATTCCCCTTGAACGTAGTCCCTAAAAATTTGCTAAAACCTCCTATCACACTAGAGACCCATTCCTCCATCTCTCCCTCCATACCCCTCTCTTTTATCCTACCCTCGGACACCTCCCCTTCCCCAGCCGACGCCCTTATTTCAACCCACAACCTAGGGGACGGGACTTCCAAATTACTGAAATTCTCATGCCCTCACTCCGCCGCCCCCGAGGCACCCGAAGAGACATGCGTATTATTACCCCACTCCAACTCTCCTTCACCCTCCTCCACTTCCGTACAAAGAGAATCACCTCTCCGAAGTACCGCCCCAAACGAGCAAATTGTACTATGACCCTCAGACAGATCGTAAATTGAGACTGCCCCATCATAGAATGTCTCACCTCCCGAGTCAACTTTTTCACCCTTAACACCCACATTTTCCCCTTAAAATTACCCTCAACAATATCCCCTCTATTTCTGTATTTTTTTCGAAATGCTCCATTCTTTAGCATTTGCCTCGAATTGAGTGAAGGCCCAATCATTTTCAAATATGATCGCTATAAAGAAAGAGATTTCACCCAAGGTGACTTTAATGATTGAGTCAAATATTATTGTGAGTATTATATTGATATATATTTATATCCTTCTCACTCGCTCTCGGCTCACTGCATCTCACATTTTTCTCAGGCTTGCTTTTAGATTTAGAAATTATTATCTCACAAGTAACCACTTTGGTAATGCCTAATAACATTGTACGATTTTGGTTACGGATATAGGGGATTCTAAATCTCAATCTTTTTGCATTCATATATTTTCCTATTCTTTAAACTCTTTGTAAATTGTTCACATTTGGTACTAAAATTGATGAGAGTCTCCACAATTGATGTTGTTGATGCTCAAAATTATCTCCTTATATATATTGTATATTTTTTTTAGCTGATTCCTGTTTAGTTGGTTATGTCTTAGTATTGTTTTCATTTGCTATATTTTTGTGGCTTAATTCATGTTTGGTTATTTCGTTGTAGGTATTGAATTCAACTGACATATTGTGTTTTGGCCCATTCTTGTTTGGTGATATAATATTCATTATGCTACGAGTATGTGGTTATAATGTATTATTCTCACTTTATATTAATTTTTTTTTAATTTAACGAATATAATAACATGTCCCCTTAGGTAACATATTTTGAGGCTGAAAATAGCAAATGTTTGTCCTATTAATTGTATGTCGGCACCGTCCTTATTATTTTTAGTATTTTATTGTGTACACATAGGGCATGCGTTATTAGATCATCTTTTTATGAATGAGGTTTTCTTTCTATCAATCTTTACTGATTTTTATTATATGGAGGACCTATAGGATTTTGCTCGGTAGAGGAGAAATGAATCACTAGTTCTATACTTATGTTTCACGGTTAATTGATTGAATTGATGGTGACTTTTTTGTGAATATTCAGTATGAGTCCCTTCCTTTATACGTGTAATATTTGGGCTTATATTACATCATGTAGTGCCTAAGGGAATAATGGAGAGAGTTCTAAAATAGAATAGGGTGATGTTAATAGTGGTCCTCAACCATGTATTGTAAGAACGAGCTTGATATGAAAGAATTGAGGATTCAAGTCAGATGCATAAGGATCATCCTTCTTGTTCAGAAAATCTTATCTTTGTAAGTTTAATTTTCATACAAATTTGACAGTGTCACTCTTGTTTTCACCTATTCTTGGTTCTTGTTTGACGAAATGCATATGAAACTTTAAAATGGACCACTTTGAAATGCATATGAAACTTTAAAATGGACCACTTTAAAAAGTTGGGTTACTGTATATGTGCATCCTTACCTTCTATATATACAATTTCAATAGTCAGTATGGTTAAATTCGTTCTTGCAATACTACCTTCTTTGTTTTTTTCATAAGAGAACCAAATATTGTTAAATTAGTAAGTACAGAGAAATGCATATTCTGCATAACTCATAATTTTGAATGTTAACAAGATAAATCAATAGGTCCAGTGACTCTCACCATGGAAGAAATAATGTAAAGTCTTATTATGGTCGTCTATAAGCAAGGATGTAAGCAATTTTTTTCAGGGTTGATCATCAATTACCTAAAGGTGAGTATAATCTTATTCGACTCTTCTTAATGTGAAACAAAACATAAATATCAATGCGTTAATGGTTTATTTTCTCAATTAGTGAATGCAATAATATCTGAATTTCTTTGATAAATTGGGTCTCTTTGACAATTATTGAAGTTTTTTTTATTTCTTAAACTGGGTGGATCATCATATAAACAAAGGAAACTCTGCCCAATTTGTTTAAATTGTTTACAATTATTTGTGTTGTATAAGAAATCTTTTTGACTTACAATATACACGACGTAATACTTTAGAAAAACTGGAATTTATATCTTGTGTTTTACATTGCACTAGAGATTTATATATGTTATTTTGAACTTATGCAGGATCATTTAATTAGAGGCATGTGAAAGGTGTATTATTGCTAAATTATAGGCATGTTGTTGAATTATTTTATTATTTTTAGAGTACACAACCATAATCAATTCATTGTAGGAATTTTGTGTTATGTGCTTAGTTTATTATATTTTATTTTATAATTAGGACAAAAAAAGACACATGGAGATGCATTTGATAAGAGTGATAGGTCTCTAATATTGATAGTCGTTCGACAATCAAGAAATAGAGAATTTGAAGACAATGCGACCAAGGAAGTTTATGAAAAAATTGTGACTTTCTTTAAAAAGTTATGACAACATATTTTCTTTATATAATCTTTATAAATATGGACATATACTACATAAGAGGATTGAAAAGAATATGATCTAACAACACTCTTGATAATTTGATTTATTGTAGGACACTTTAAAGATGCAAGCCCATGATGGGAGCTTATTCAGACTTATATTATATGATTTGAAGCTTTTGAGGTGTCGACGCAATTTCGCGAAAGCCAAAGGAAGATCGGCGCATTTATAATTGATTTTTGGATGTAAATTTTTTTGGAGACCTTTTTTTAATGATGTACATAGTGGGTATATCTAGTTATGATACATGTAGTAGGCAACTATTTTTTTTGTGAATAATGTAGATGGTGGGTATATCTTGCATCCCACTATTTTTTTGATATGGACAAATGTTTTGGTTTGGTGCATTTTAGATGTATGTGACTTCGAATACAAAAAATTTCAAGGTTGTTTTTATATTACTATGAATTTTGATTTGTATTTATATTTATTTGTAAATTATGACATTAATATTGGTTATTAATTTTTTTTATTATATGTATAATTTATGACCGTTTATATTAAACCCTCATGTGATGAAATTTTTTATATGACTTTTTAAAAATTTTGAAAACTCTTTATCATGACGCTTTTTAAATCAAATATGATATTTTATAGAATATATTGTGACCATTTTTTTAACAGTTATGACCGTTTTGAAAAAAAAAGTCATATATAATTGTTACATAATATGACACTTTTTATGGGTATCAATTATGACAACCAAACTTATGACGTTTCTTTATTGTAAAATAAAGTGTCATAAAATGCATTTTATGACACTTAAAAATGTCATAAAAAGGCTTTTTTCTTGTAGTGTGACCATTGAGGTCATGGCTGAAAACAGTAGTGCAAGGGTCCACTCTATGGCCCCTGTTCTTTTACCTCCGTGTCTGAAGAGTAGGAGTCCCCCAAGATGAAAGATCTTTACTACAAAAAGATAATTTCCTTTTTAGATATGCGGAAGCGAAGATGATGATTCAAATACACAAATACACAAATTTTAATTTTTCTTTTTCAAATTAAATTAAAACCAAGTGAAATAAACTTAAACACACAAACCACTTAAATTTCACTTAAACCAATTTAATTTATCCCAAGTCCTATAAAATTTGTCTAAGTCATATTTCTTAATTTTATCCAATTAGGCCAAACCAATTTTATCCAATTAAATTAATTGACTTGAATTGAATTAACTAAACATTTCCCAATATTTAATATAGCACCAAATTAAACATGTAGTGATTAAAACCAAATTTTATCTTGAATTACCTAAGCATGCGTTCTAGGTGAGTATAGCAAGATAAAATAAATAATGAAACCACTACGCCGCGAGGTACGAGGAAAAACTCACAACGGAAAAAAACCTCGGACGACCCTAGCCTTAAGTCCACTAAATATGGAATTATAATTACAAGACAGTAAGACTTACAACACTCGACTCGATCCCTCTCAAGCCCGAGGCTTCTTCTTGTAAACACCTCCGCCTAGTAGACAACTCTGGAGCTCCACCGAAATCTTAAAATCACCAATGAGACATATACACACCGTCAACCACACATGGTGCCTTTCACCATGCGAGAATGCCGCAACAAAACAAGCACTTCTTCTTTATGGGATTTAGAAGAAAACCCACACTTCTCTTCAAATGAATGCAGAGATAAACCGGTGCCAAACACTGCAAGCAGAGTATATATATATGGAACTTGGATTAAACAACAATTGGGTGTAAACAATTGTTTAAAAGATTTTTCTTGAAGAATTAAACACTCAAAAACCATGAACTTTTTCCCTTTTAGTTTCTCTTAAAAGCACTCACTTAGAGGTTGTAGGATGTGAAAAAGTTAAGTTAGAAAAGTTCATTTCCGCACTTTTGAAGTTATGTCAAAAGATAGTGGAAAAAACAAGTGGGAAAGTGGGTCAAAACTGCTTAAAACTATTAAATGCCTGTTCCCGCCAAATCTCGTTCGAATGACATTTTCGTTCGAAAGAAATCTCGTTCGAATGACATTTTCGTTCGGGCGAAATCTCGTTCGAACGAGGCTTCTAACGAAGTTCTAGTGTGAACTCGTTAGAAATCTCGTTCGAACAGCCATCTCGTTCGAACGACATTTCGAACGAAGACAATATGGGAACTCGTTGGCAAACTCGTTCGAACGACATTTCGAACGAACTTCCAGAAAGTTTGAAAATTTCTATGTTTAGCCCAGAAACTTTATAAACTTGATTTTAAAGTTTTAATAAAATCTTCTAGAAATTAAAGAACAGTTTTAAAATGAACAACACCTAATATTAAATGTTCCAAGCTCCTATATATATAATCAAAATGCATTCAAACCTTAGGAGCAATGGAACCATGTTGGTGACGTAGAAACGAGGCACAAACAAACTCGGCAATATGATGAAGCTTTATACTCTTGGCCGCTACGTCTTCAATAAACACGTCATAGACTTGAAGGATGATCAATTAACTCAATCCTATGACTCAAACGTTTTTGTCCGGAATTGAGCCAAAACTACAAAGGACTCAATTGGAAATTTGTGTCCTTACAGTGTCAAAGTAGATTTTTGGCCAAAAATGAAATTACTGACGAGAAGGAAATTTTTTGTGGAGATGTTTCAGAGAATGTAGATAATTACGCCTCGGGGGATATTTCAAAAAATAAAGATTCATATGGTGATATGCCTCCTCTAGAGGAGATTCCATTTTTAGATAGTTCAAAAAATGAAGATCTTTGCGGTGATATGCCTCCTCTTGAGGACATTCCAAACATATATGTGGAGATTCCTGAGTTTGATATTTGAATGTCTTCTAATTCTGTAAAAGCACACACAGGGCTTTATTGAGGCTTCGATAGATAAACGGTGGAAAAATCAAACTCAATATACTACAATCAGTAATTCTTTTGCGGTTCTAGGGAACTTCGAAGATTGCAATAATTCAGTTGAGATGAAAGGATTTAATCGAAAGAGTCCAAAGAATTCACAACGTAAGACGAGGGTATCTACGCAATCCTTGTCAAAAACTTCGAATGTGAACGATTCGCATAAATGCAATGGCTTAAGTCATGAAGAGATGAGTGGGATAAAAAAAGCTTGCACACGAAGGTCAAAATAATTATTCCCTCCTGCTCATGCTCGAGGTCGATAGTTTGTTTTTCCTCATTATTCATTTAAATTTTCTTTAGCGCATGTAAGAGCCACTAGGAGAGGAAATTTCTCCTAAGCTTAATAATAAAAGGTTCGTTTGATAAAAAAGAAAAAAAACGTAACTGGGGATTTGGGAATATATTATTTTTAAAAAAAATATATATAGATTATTTATTGGGCATCAAATACATTTTTTTTAATGCGTAGATGCATGTTTTTATTCTCACTAACCTTTTTTTAATGTTTTTGTGTTCAATATGTATTTTAATTTCCAGTCGTCTTTTCTCATATTTTATTTAGATTTAAAGATGCCAAAACATTTCAAGATGTCAAATGTTTAGACTTGAAAAAGTTGTCAAAACTTTTCATATGATTTGTAGTAATTTTATAATTTTTTTTAATCAAACTATTTTTCCCAACAAATTTTCTCTAAAAATGTTATAATTTAATGTTTTATGATATCTAGTTATATAAGCAAATATCGCTTATGGTAGCAATCCTACCGGTGCTAAAATAAAAAATTCGTTACTGGTTTCATATTTTGATTATAAAACTTCAATACATGGATCAATACCTTTTAATATTACTTTATCAATTATTTTCGAAATGATTGCACATATGTTAATGATGTTTTAAAAAGAAAAGTGTGATCTTAAGGAATCATGGAAGAAGATATAATTTGTTTCCTTTATTTCTATTTTTGATGAAAATTATTGTGGTAAAGGTAGTTGGAAATTGTAGTATACTTTTATTTTTAATTTTATAATAGTTTGGGTATCGTGGAGGGCTAAAATCTAGTTCTTAGAATACAGTGGGGAGCGCGGGCGGTTTTATATATATATATATATAGTAGATGAAATACTATAAATTAAAAATGAGTAAATATAAAATAAATACAATATTAAGAATAATTCACCCGTAACTTTAATAGTACCATATTACATTAAACATGAATTAGCTTACAATACTATGATAACTACTTCTAGTTTGAAGTTCCAGTACCATCACAACACTTGTTTTCAGTTTTGTACAATTATTATAATTGTATTAACGTGTATAAATATCACTGAAAGTGTCTTTGGCATTTCGTCAAATACTTGTTACTACCATTTGTGACAACAACAAACAATGATGTCATTCTAATAACACATCATAGAAATGATAAAATCCATATTTTGGCCCATAACTCAAATGATTATAGGATAACAATCAATTGTTTCCTCTTGTTTCACACATACATCTTGTTTTTAAACTCAACAATCAAAGAAAAAATAAAATAGCACATAAATGTGAACATCGAATGAGAATTATGTTTAAAACCCATTTACAGCAAAAAAGGAAAACATTATCAATAGTTAAAGAAAATAAGTAAAATATATTATATATCATGATTATATAAAAGGAACTCAAAACTTCACAGTTTTAGTATTTACCTTTAACGATTTGTGGTGATTGTCGATTTGCTATGGTGTTTGCGATTTACTCTGGTGCAGTGACTAAATTTATGAAATATTTGGAGATGCGGGTCCTTCGTTGAATGTGTGGAGAGAGAGAGAGAGAGAGAGAGACCCTAATATAACCAAATTGAACTGAAATAGATTAATTATCTGAATATCATGTACTTAGATAAAAATTCATACCTACTTGTGTAGTACATCCATATTGATTAGAGAGAGAAATAGATAGGAAATCTATATCTTTACCAAAAATGGTGGTGGAATATGAAGGATCTTGATTGGGCACTATAAGAATTTTAGGATTATATGACGTCTTTATCCCAACATCGGGAATTAGCAACTTTTTTTAGAAACATCGACAATCTGATATCTCGAATTTTGTACCAACGTTTTAAATACGTCGGTTATCTCCTAAGCCATTTCTCCAGTTCCCACATTAAATTAAAAACGTCGACAATTTCCCAGTTCCCACGTTAAATTAAAAAAATTGCTAATTTCTATCCCGACGTTTTAAAAACGTGAGTTACCTTCTTAGCCATATCCCCAATTCCCACGTTAAATTAAAAACGTCAGAATTTTTACATTCCATCAACAGTAAAAAACGCCAGGGTTTTTTATTCTTTACCAAATATAAGCCAACAATAATAAATTTTTTTTGCAAAATATCATTTGTCCATTAACAAATATTAAGCATGTTATGATGACACCAAATTATCAAAACAACATAATTTGACCTATTTATATTAACTTGCCACTCTTTATATACCATTATCTAAAAACAATATCAACATCTATAGGATCAAAATAATATAACATTCTCCACTAATAACCGAACAATATAAAACATCAGTCCAAAATGTCGGATCATCAAATTACCAAAACACAATATCTATAGAGTTCCTCCAACCAACATGAGGGTGAATGGCAAGGTCTCTCGTAGAGTGCCTTAAAGTGTGCCATCCCAATCGTGAACTAGTAGCGGTTGTTGTAGGTAAACTCCACCAAAGGCAAATACTGCTCCCAGCACCCCTTAAAATCCATAATGTACATACACAACATGTCCTCCAGCATCAGGTTCACAATCTTTGTCTTCCCATCGGTCTGAGGATGATATGATGTGATCAATATCAACTCTGCCCCCAAGGCCTGCTGAAAGCTTCTCCAAAAGTTAGACATAAATGTCCTCTCCCTGTCTCAATATTGAGCGGTACCTCATGCAGTTTAACAATCTCTGAAAGGAAGAGTCTGGCGTACTTCTCGGAGCTATAATCTATCCAGATTGGTAAGAAATGAGACACCTTTGTTAATCTATCGATAATAATCCATATCGAATCCCGCCCCCTCTTCGAAGTAGGTAGCCTAGCAATGAAGTCCGTGGAGATGCTTTCCTATTTCCACATCGAGATCTCTAAAGGCTGTAAAACACTTGTAGGACACTAATGATCCATCTTCACCAGCTGACACGTAGCACACCTCGACACAAACTCGATTATATCCCTTTTCAACTCGGCCCACCAATACGGACAAAGCATGTCATGGTACATCTTATCCCCTCTGGGATGTACTATAAAAAGTGAATGGTGAGCCTACGACATGATTACTCGCCTCCACTCCTCGTCATCTGGGACAACCAGTCTCCCTTGAAATCTCAAACCACCATTTGACCCAATGGAATAGTACTCCAGCCCCTAGATTGGTAGTTGTCTCACCCTCTCCTGGAAAATTTAATATCCCGCTTATGCCTTCACCACCCGAATTGTGATATTGAGGGTGATGGTGAGAACTTCCATAAATTTGCGGGTTAGGTCATGAAAGCATCCGCCACGTCATTCACCTTCCCCGAGAGGTTCTAGATGTCAAATTGATAATCTTTCACAAACCCTAGCTAGATCGTCTATCGCATGTTCAACTCCCGATGTGTGAACAAATACTTCATGCTTTTGTGGTCTGTGAAAATATGAAATTTCTCCCTCAGGAGATAGTGTCTCCACACTTGAAAGGCAAAAATCATGATTGCTAACTCCATGTCGTGGGTGGTGTTATGTCCCTCATGAGGATTAAGCTTTTGGTAATCATAAGCTATCAGCCTCTCCTCCTGCATCAAAACCCTTCCAAGTCCCCTCAGGGATGCATTAGTGTAAAGTGTGTAGTGAACCCATGCCGAAAGAAATGCCAAAACCGGTGCTGTAGTCAATCTAGCCTTCAACTCCTCAAATGCCTGCTGACACATCTCACCACCCCTCATCTAAGTGTGATATTATTCGCACACCAATACGCCCAAAGTAATGATTAGGACATCGGGTCAAATTTATAAAATTGATGTATCGATAATTAAATATTGAAGTGTAACCACAACATGTAAAGGCCAACACCCATTTGTCCCAGTCTCATAAGTTTCACATATAAGACATAAACATCTATTATGCGTTATATGATCAAAATTTAATTATCATCCACATCATTAAATTTTGGGAACTTATTCATATATGTCCTTTCATATATTCGACACACAAAGGCATCTACCGTTGGTGTCCGATTCATACTCTATCGGTAAGTTCGGAGGAATCTCACATCCCAAGCGGACATCACAAAACATACACAAATTGGTGGCGATCCCTACGAAGGAAACTTGTTCACGGCCCATACCTTGAGGTGACACAAGTTGGGTCAGCGACAACATTCAGCTCTCATAGATGGCGCCCCCATGTAGTACCTATATGACCTACACAACCTCAAGCTACCTAGGGCGACGTGTGGTACCCGGTCCGAAGACACGAACCCCCAAGCTGCTAGGATAGTCTTTGAATATTGGTATGTCCACACAAATACATAATAGTACTTTCATTATCTCATATAATATGTATAGGTAATTACTCCATAATTAAAATAAAGGCCCAGCTAAAGTCCACAACATTTTTATTTATTAATAATTAACCATAAAATAAATTAATAATTCCATTCCATAAAATAATTACTTAACAAACTTGTTAAATGTAATTGCTACCAATAAAATATGGACATATCATTACTTAACCAGCAAGATAAAATTTCCCTCTAAAATTTATCTTTTACTCCTATTCAGTAACCAAACCAATTTTCAGTAACCAAACCAAACCAAGGCCCAGGCATAAAAGGGGCGAAGTACCAAAAGCCCATCACGTCGCTCGAATGAGACTGGGTAACATTCACAAGACATGCTATGTCGCTCATGCGTCCCACGACGTCGTTTGAGCGACCCTGTCGTCTTCTACCTCACGTTGGTTCCCCAATTCTCCTTCTCAGATCCAATTTTAAACCCATAACAGATTCATTCGAAATGATGAAAATGTTTATACATAAACCAACTTCTACATCCAAAAATCAACCAAAGATCCATATATAAAATTTCTTATATGTTTAAGGCTTATACGATATAGATGTTTTTCATTTTCAAACCATTATTTAATTCATAATAAAGGGCAAATGTCATGGAACCCACATCAAATTTTAATTCACAAATTAATATAGACATACCCTATATCAATTAGTCAAATATCCCAAATTTAACTATCGATACCCTATGAATTCTACCATCAATTTTTCAGATTTACAATACCTAATTTTTGGGACAAATTCTACATTAAATTTAGTCCTCTACATGCATTGTTCATCATTAAATCAATCATACTCAAACCTAGATCCCATAAATATAAGGGGAAATTATGATGCATCAAGAAATATATTGGAAACATAAATTAAACAACATAATTATTGCCTTAAATATTCGTCGAAGAAAGTCCCTTGAAATCTCCTTGTGTTATCCTTGGGTAGTTGTCCTTTTTTTTCCCTTCTGGTCCCTCTCCTTTACTCTCCCGTTAACTGTTGTTTTTATTCTTTGTCGAATAATAGTGGACGAGTGGTTTACCCCCACTTAAACACCAATTAATTGTTAATCCCGAGATGGGATTAAAACCCAACTTTTGGACCCTCAAATGGGCCCGAATTCGTAACTCAACTAGCCCAAAATTTCCCCAACCTATATACTTTTACTCGGGACTATTTTTAAAGGTATAAAACATCTAAATGAGCCAATATGTGCTTCAAAATATGTCCCAAATTATTTATGTTAATATTGGGTACTTTTAAGTTGTGTTGCACATCAATTTTGTATTTTTCTACAATACATGCAATTGCTACTGCATACACATAAAAATCAATTATACACAAATATAACTAAGTAACAAATTTCAACTGCGCGATTATTTAATTAAAAATATTTAATTAAGGCCAATTTCTGCAAATATTTATTTATTCCAAAAATATTATTTATTTGAGAAAAAAAATACGGGGTATTACACATTTGGCTCCCATCCCATATTGATTTTGTTTTGTAAAAAATCCTATTATAACCATTATGAAAAACACAACTGTTAGGGAGTGGGGAGATGTGTGTCAAAATTTCTTGGTGCCGAGAATGCTCTAAGTAGTCCATTCTTCTCAAGATTTTAGATGAACTAAATACTCATATGATACATTCGTTGTTCTATTTATAACGAACACCCCAAATGTATGTAATATGCTCTCCTTGAAATGTAATCAGCTCTCCTGATTGGAACAAGACATGCTTTATAAACTAAAAACCAGGCAAAACATTTTCACCCATTCTCTTTTCTCTCTTCCCCTCCTCGTTTTCCGTCTTTGACATGCTAGAAATATATAATCTGCCTTTTTTGGCAAGGATTTTTTTTTAAAGCCACCTTCTTCCTCCTTAAAATACACTACTTAAAAATACCGATGAACTTTATCATTGTCAATAAAAAAAAATAGAGCAAATCGTGTTATTAAAAATGATGAAGTAAATATTTTTCCACAACTGAGGATGGAGTGTTATGTGGTTCTTGTGATAGATTTGTTTTATAATATAAAATGACTGTGACTTTTGCTAATAATTTGTGTTGTTTTTACTTTACGTCTGAGAAAATATTTTATTTAATGATACTAATTTAGTTTTTCAATAATTAGACTTATCCTCGTATTTATAATGTGCAACCGAGTATATGGATATAGTATAAGCAAAATGGTGCATATGTCGGGTATTAAGTCTTGTTTTGTAAAGATTAAGATATTATTGTAACACCCCGCCTAATTAAATACTGGGTGGCGAGTCCCATACCAAATTAAAACATAATATATTGTTGGCTCATTCTTAGCATCACTGACGAAAACATTTACAACTCACCCAATACCCAATTAAGCTGGTGTTAAAAACTTTCCAAATTTTAATTTCAACAAAAACCCATTTTTAGTTTAAGAATAACACTGCACATTTTTCTACAACACGAATAACTAAATAGATAACACAAATGAATTTAAGTGCAAATGGAATAAACATTCCCACATAATAATCCAATACAGTAATCCCAATAATAGTGAATGTATTACAATGACACGAGTACAAGAGTATTTGACTCAGATAGAAAAGAGATAGTTGAATTCCTTTGGGCGACATGCCCTGAGTAAAAGGACACTACATAATGTGAATCAAATGAAGATAGGCATCTAAGAAATACTCCATAGCTCCATACCTCGTCATAATACTCTAAGGTTGGCGTCCCTATTGCTGGACACCTAATATAAAAGGTATAATAAAAAAGAAAATATACAAGGAAACGGGTCAGAGCCCGATTGTGAAAATGATTTTTAAAACAGAAAGTATTTAACAAGTGCAATAAAGCATTTATTATGTACATGTTAGTATCCAACTCTCACTGGCTATTCGCACCTCTCATCTAGAGTGCACGCTTAACATTTCCTATTGACCTCCTAGTTAATGGTTCCTTCTGACTAGTTTTTATAATATGATTCCATCCCATATCATAACCCTGTATGTCCCATACCATACGTCATATAATTATTCATATACGTTTCCCATTAACATGAATCATTTTACATTAATATGAATCGTTTCTCATTAATATAAATTAAGCTTTTCAAATCTATCAGAATAATATTTATTAACTTAATTCAATTCTTTTTTCTATTCACCGTCATCTACAATTATCACACAGTAGATTTATCAATCCACTCTACATACATTAATTTAATTCATTATATATATATACATATATAATACGGCACCCCAAGACACAGCTGCGGTGCAATGCATTACTCTGCTATCATGTCCCAATATCACTGGTCGCCGAATAGGGGACTAAAAATTCGGTAAGGATTCCTCGAACCACAAACAACAACACAACAATTTGGAGGCGAACATAGTTCTCATACCCACGGGCCACGCACATACCTACGTTCCCATAGTCACATGGCCCATAGTCTATAGTGTTTCATTCACACTATAAGAATTATCAACAAAATCAACATCCTCTCATCCTATAACATCTCTTCACTCCCGACGTCGTTAAGGTTCATGCGCGGAGCGTCTCGCAAAGAGAAATCCAAACAAGGAACCCCTCCAATACACTAGTACTCAACTTTGTCGGTCGTGGTGGTCCGTCAACTTCAAATACGCAACCGGAATAACCTCATCCCCTCTTTCAACCAAATGTGGTCTGAACTCCCATCTATATTCAAGAATCATCCCACTAAGTGCTTGTACTACACTCAGTCCTTTCGCAATCAATAATGAGCTTAAACTCAGTCCTTGATGTTCAAATTGTAACCCTAAGGCTACCCAGGTGTTATATTAAATCTCCCCTACTGGAACTATCCTTAATCCTTATGAATACCAATTAGAATCCAACACATGAATCTAGCAATCGAAATTTCTTTCAATTTAATTAACATAATTCTAATCAATTAAATCCCACTCAAATTAATTCAAATCTTATCTACCCTTACTGATCTTCTCTAAGTCCCATAATATCCAATTAATAATCACCAAATATTTAGAAAAGGTTTGGGATAAGAACAAGCATTAACAAGAAAAAACTTCAACAATTCTGGGGAGGTCGATCGATCGAAGGCAGGGGGCCGATCGATCGATCGCCCATGTAACAACCCAGTTTTTCTGCATTTCTTCTACTACGGGGTTAACCATTTTTGATCAAATAATCCTTCATAATAACAACCCAAATGAATTATAAACCTTACTACATGATATATCAACTTATATAAACGATTTCCAATGCTCTAAACATCCTAGAATCATCAAGAGATTGAATTAAAAGCATGTTTATATCCTATTTTTCCAGAAAATTATCAACATAATATCTTCAAGAACACATCAATGGTTTTCAGAATTTCTTCAACAGATTTATGATTATTTCGTGGATTACTATCTACCTACAATATGAGTTTGATTCCTATAAACTTCCATTTTTCAGAAATCCATTAACAACTCTTCATTATCTCCAAACATGTAAAAATCTCATCTTTTTATAACTTTCCTAACATGGATAATATACAAACTTAGATTGCAATTATCAAACACTTGCCTCTAATGAAGGTCTGATCCTTTGGGGTTGTATAACACATGTGGTTCTCCCCTTCTCCGATCCACTTTCGGTGGTGGTTGGTGGTGGTGACCTTTGGTCTCCTCCTTTCCAAGCTTCTCTTCTCCCAAGCAACCTTTCACTCTCTATCTAGGACGATGACTTCTCAATTTTGTGTAAAAGAGATGAATAACCCACGTACACTTAATCTCCAAATACTTATAATAAGACAAAACCCTAAATCACTATTCATCCCCCTTGTAGAAATGACCAAAATACCCTTTTGGATTGTCTTTTCATTTCCAAATGACCCGAGACTCAAATTCAATATCCAAATAGACTTTTCTGACTATTTCAACCCTTCCGGACGCAACGACACAGTCGAAGTGACTATAAGGTTGATATAAAAATAAACTTCGTTTTTAATTTAACAAATTAGTCACGACACGTACCATACCGCGTCCGACTAAAAAATCAAATTACCTATTTAAGATCACACAACCATATCAATAGCATCACATTCATATATTACCTAAATATCTTTAAGTAATATTCAAAATCATTCATTTTAATATCCACAATTCGGATAAAACCCAAATGAATTAATTTATCATAAAATCCAATTAATCCATTAATTTAAAATATAACCCATTTTAAAAGTCATTAAAATCACGGGGTATTACATACTCCCCCTCTTATAACAGAATTTTGTCCCGAAATTCAGAAAGATAAATTATACTGGTAAGGTCAACTCCGAGTATAATATCACATCGCAAGAAATCTAAGTAGTACCGCCCATACAGTACATTAACAAAAATCCCCATCGATATTATACGCTATGCCTCACCATATAGTTCCAACATAATCGAATTTAAACTTTATCCAATCTTCCCTATACCGTCCTCGTGAAAAACTTTGGAAAAAATAATCCTCACGTATTAAACAAATAAATTCTGAAGTCACAACTACTTACAGTTTCCCAATTTTGAAAACTACTACAATCCAACCATCCAGGGCGCAGATACACCCTATCGTACAACTTCTATTATTAAATGGATATTTTTACCTACATAATAATCGGATTTATCGCAAAGGTTATAAACTCATATCCTAAAGACCTAACTTATTTCGACTCCCAACGTTTGTTAGTTTCATGCGTGGGGTGTCTCGCAAGCGAAATACAAACAAGGAACCCCCCTGATACACTACTACCTAAAGTAGTCGGTCATCGAAACTCCTTAGGTCATCAGTCAATAGTTTATAACCTCTCTATAAATTTTATCGATTTCAAATAAAGTCTAATCATCTACTCTCTTAGAAAAGACAAGATGTTGGCTAGTAGTAGTACATACGCTCTCATATACCACAAGTCAATCCATGCCAATAGTCGCATCACGATCAGACATGCACAAAGTAAGTAATTCCATGATAAAAATCAGACCCACGTGATGACATGTAAAATATAGGTGTCCCACAATCCCTCGATGAGTCTACGAAAATAACAGTGCCAAAGGCTAAGTTTAGCAACCCTTTTGCCCATACAATATTAATTGCTATATAAATCAGTATGCGCCTCATAACTCCTTAGATAGAAAACATACCCTCATTTGCGGGTGATGGTTGTTGACTCCCACTATTATAACTTTGCTCCGATGAGTCAAGAAAAATTTTACCCCAAATTTTCCGTTCTAGTTAACCACACTCCACAATATGTCCAAGCCTTCGAATATATTGCCTTCGTTGTGTAACACACACAATTCCCGCATTTCAAGACCTTCTACTGATGACCCTCCTCAATTTTCCATAATAGGGGTGACCTCGACTACAGTCATCATACTCAAACATACTTCATAACCTTCTAAGTACGATCTCCACTATCTGTCCAATGGCCCTCATCTGCCATACCTCTCGTACGAACCCGTCCGAACGCAATAAGCTTCACGAATATATATGGAATCTTACCAAAGAAATCAACAATCCTAAACATAGGACTCTACATCAAAGAATGCTAAGCTGAAAACATAGTAAGCCTTACAGACCCTAAAGGACACTAGAACTTGATGCTCTGATACCACCTGTAACACCCCGCCTAATTAAATACCGGGTGGCCATTCCCATACCAAATTAAAACAGAATATACAGTTGGCTCATTCTTAGCATCACTGACGAAAACATTTACAACTCACCCAATACCCAATTAAGCTGGTGTTAAAAACTTTCCAAATTTTAATTTCAACAAAAACCCATTTTTAGTTTAAGAATAACACTACACATTTTCTACAACACGAATAACCAAATAGATAACACAAAAGAATTTAAGTGTAAATGGAATAAAGATTCCCACATAATAATCCAATACAGTAATCCCAACAATAGTGAATTTATTACAATGACACGAGTACAAGAGTATTTGACTCAGATAGAAAAGAAATAATTGAATTCCTTTGGGTGACATGCCCTGAGTAAATGGACACTACATAATGTGAATCAAATGAAGATAGGCGTCTAAGAAATACTCCATAGCTCCATAGCCCGTCATAATACTCTAAGGTTGGTGTCCCTGTTGCTGGACACCTAATATAGAAGGTATAATAAAAAGAAAATTTACAAGGAAACGGGTCAGAGCCCGATTGTGAAAATGATTTTTAAAACAACAAGTATTTAACAAGTGCAATAAAGCATTTATTATGTACACGTTAGTATCCAACTCTCACTTGCTATTCTCACCTACATCTAGAGTGCACGCTTAACATTTCCTATTGACCTCCTAGTTAATGGTTCCTTCTAACTAGTTTCCATAATATGATTCCATCCCATATCATAACCCCGTATGTCCCATACCATACGTCATATAATTATTCATATACGTTTCCCATTAACATGAATCATTTTTCATTAATATGAATCGTTTCTCATTAATATGAATTAAGCTTTTCAAATCTATCAGAATAATATTTATTAACTTAATTCAATTCTTTTTCTCTATTCACCGTCATCTACAATTATCACACAGTAGATTTATCAATCCACTCTACATACATTCATTTAATTCATTATATATATATATATACATATATAATACGGCACCCCGAGACACAGCTGCGGTGCAATGCATTACTCTGCTATCATGTCCCAATATCGCTGGTCGCCGAATAGGGGACTAAAAGTTCGGTAAGGATTCCTCGAACCACAAACAACAACACAATAATTTGGAGGCGAACATAGTTCTCATACCCACGGGCCACGCACATACCTACGTTCCCATAGTCAGTGGACTTATCAACTCCACGATAAGTCTTTCATAGACCTATGTTCTCGAGCGACAAATCAAAGATCCCATGGATTCATCAGGATATGAGTGCCCTCACGCGCAAACCTCCCATCGATAGAAAGTAAGTTAGGTATGTCATACACATAAATCATCAATCAATAAAATAGGCATTATCATCTACCTATAATATAATATCAACAAGGTAATCACACTACCCTAAGATAGTTCCCATACGTATCATTATATCTCTTTAAATCCTACGTATTAAAATATTATGACTTTACTTCCTTAATTTAATCATCCCCGAGCCTCATTCACTAGTCAAGGTTCAAATAGGTTTTTCCTCAATATATTTCATTCAGTAAGAAATCACTAATATCCTACTGGTCCATATCATCTTATCTCCCGAATCACCACAGATTTAAACTCTCCCTTAAATAGGGTTAAAATCGATTGTTTCTAATCTCTTATAAACACATCTTCTATCAACTAGGATTGAATACCATCATCACATTGACCATAGTCTATAGTGTTTCATTCACACTATAAGACTTATAAACAAAATCAACATCCTCGCATCCTATAACATCTCTTCACTCCCGACGTCGTTAAGGTTCATGCGCGGAGCGTCTCGCAAAGCAAAATCCAAACAAGGAACCCCTCCAATACACTACTACTCAACTTTGTCGGTCATGGAGGTCCGTCAACGTCAAATACGCAACCGGAATAACCTTATCCCCTCTTTGAACCAAATGTTGTCTAAACTCCCATCTATATCCAAGAGTCATCCCACTAAGTGCTTGTACTACACTCAGTCATTTCGCAATCAATAATGAGCTTAAACTCAGTCCTTAATGTTCAAATTGTAACCCTAAGGCTACCCAGGTGTTATATTAAATCTACCCTACTGGAACTATCCTTAATCCTCATGAATACCAATTAGAATCCAACACATGAATCTAGCAACCGAAATTTCTTTCAATTTAATTAACATAATTCTAATCAATTAAATTCCACTCAAATTAATTCAAATCTTATCTACCCTTACTGATCTTCTCTAAGTCCCATAATATCCAATTAATAATCACCAAAGATTTAGAAAATGTTTGGGACAAGAACAATCATTAACAAGAAACAACTTCAACAATTCGGGGAAGGTCGATCGATCGAAGGCAGGGGGTCGATCGATCGATCGCCCAGGTAACAACCCAGTTTTTCTGCATTTCTTCTACTACGGGTTTAACCATTTTTTATCAAACAATCCTTCATAATAACAACCCAAATGACTTATAAACCTTACTACATGATATATCAACATATATAAATGATTTCCAATGCTCTAAACATCCTAGAATCATCAAGAGATTGAATTAAAAGCATGTTTATATCCTATTTTTCCAGAAAATTATCAACATAATATCTTCAAGAACACATCAATGGTTTTCAGAATTTCTTCAACAGATTTATGATTATTTCGTGGATTACTATCTACCTACAAGATGAGTTTGATTCCTATAAACTTTCGTTTTTCAGAAATCCATTAACAACTCTTCATTATCTCCAAACATGTAAAAATCTCATCTTTTTATAACTTTCCTAACATGGACGATATACAAACTTTGATTGCAATTATCAAACACTTGCCTCTAATGAAGGTCTGATCCTTTGGGGTTGTATAATACAGGTGGTTCTCCCCTTCTCCGGTCCACTTTCGGTGTTGGTTGGTGGTGGTGACCTTTGGTCTCCTCCTTTCCTAGCTTCTCTTCTCCCAAGCAACCTTTCACTCTCTCTTTAGGAAGATGACTTCTCAATTTTGCGTAGAAGAGATGAATAACCCACGTACACTTAATCTCCAAATACTTATAATAAGACAAAACCCGAAATCACTATTCACCCCTTGTAGAAATGACCAAAATACCCTTTTGGGTTGTCTTTTCATTTCCAAATGACCCGAGACTCAAATTCAACATCCAAATAGACTTTTTTGACTATTTCAACCCTTCCGGACGCAACGACGCAGTCGAAATGACTATAAGGTTGATATAAAAATAAACTCCCTTTTTAATTTAACAAATTAGTCCCGACACGTCCCATACCGCGTCCGACTAAAAAATCAAATTACCGATTTAATATCACACAGCCATATCAATAGCATCACATTCATATATTACCTAAATATCTTTATGTAATATTCAAAATCATTCATTTTAATATCCACAATTCGGATAAAACCCAAATGAATTAATTTATCATAAAATCAAATTAATCCATTAATTTAAAATAAAACCCATTTTAAAAGTCATTAAAATCAGGGGGTATTACAATTATGTATAATTATGATATTATATAAGGGGATAAACATATTAAAAAAAGAAGCAGTGCCTTTGAATAAAAACATATGACCTTTCATTACTGTTACAATAACAGTGTTACTCAAATATAAAAATAATAATTATACCTAACAAAACTGGGGGAAAATATGTATATCAAAATTATCCATTTTAACATGTAACATCTAGGCACCTAAAGAATTATACGATTCTATTTTCCATGTTAACATGTAACAACTAGGTTCCTAATTTGGTAAAATAAAAAAAACCCAGCTAGGCTCCTAAATAATTATATGTTTCTATTACCCATTTTAGCACCTCGTTTTTTATATATTAGTAAGATTGTAACTAGAAACTTTTACAACTTTTGATGACCAAGAATGACGTGAGTCTCTATCTCAATATTCTTCGTTTTTTTATTTCTTTTGGCTCGTTATTTTTTTTATTAGTTTTAAAACCTTCGATCCAAAACTAAGAAAATATGTTACTGGAATGTGTTAAAGATGAAGTGAGACCCGAAGTTGATTTATTATCCCTCAAGCAAGTTCATTGTAATTTCTCAAGTAAGTTTAATTTCTATAATGCATACATGATCATAGTCTTTAATCTCAATATATATGTACATATGATTTATAATGTATATATGATCTATGTCATTTTTGTGGTTGAATCTTGTCCTCATTCTGATATTCTACACTTTTCTTGAGAGCATATATATATATATATATATATATATATATATATATATATATATATATATATATATATATATATATATATATATATATATATATATATATATATATATGTAGACGGGTGTTGAAAGGGAAATAACACATTCATGACACTTGAGTTAGAAATAAGGTTGAAAAAGTTTCCAAATATTTTGAACTTGTAATAACCCTCGCTTATGAGACCGTATTTTATAATAATTACTTAGTATGGTAATTAGAGACCAGGGTTGGGTTATGATTTGAATGTTAATTCAATGTAGAAAAGTTGATATTTATTATGAGGTTGCATACATATCATAATCATGGGAAATATTGCTATGTCATGATTATTAATATCAACTGAATTTAAAATGATATTTGGCTTAATAATGAGACCGGAACCTAAATTGAATTTTAAAATGTCCAAATGATAATTTGGAGGTTGCAGTTGTTTCCGGAATGCGCGAAATAGTCAAATAATGTACCATATTGTATTTTGTTGTTTTGGGCATTTTTGACTGGTTGTGCTTTAATTATGCTATTGCGTATTATTTTATCGCACTTTTGGTTAATTTAGTGGGGCATTTACCTTAAGTCACGATTTATGCCTACTAAGTCTTCTATTTCCCCAAAATCCCTTCCTAAACCTAAGAGAGAAAAGAGAAGAGTAGAGAGAAAGCTTGGAGATTGAGAGAGATTGCTACTACACCTAGGAATCTGCATATTTGCTGAATCAAGGCAAGTTTTTACTTGCTATTTGTGTCTTGAGATAGATGACTTGTTATGATAATGGTGTTTTGATTTTAGTTTAGAGAACTTAGGGTTTTCTTATGTATTTTGGGTTTTTATTTACTCAAAGATGATTCATGAGGTTTTAGATGATCAATAGCATCATTGATGTTCTTTTAGTGTTGGTATACAAGTTTGGTTTGAAGAAATTTGAGTTGGGGTAGAAAATGGAGTCCAAGACTCCATAGCCATTTCTTGGCAAAATCGCAGGCCCGAATCGATTCGGCCCCCTGGGCGAATCGATTCGGTTAGTTCCAGTGCCCAGGTCTTGTTGACCGAATCGATTCGGAATTTATCCGAATTGATTCGGCAGTTATGCAGAAACCCAGATTTTCAGACCGAATCGATTCGGCCCTCTGAGCGAGTCGATTCGGCTATTATGCAGAATCTCAAACTTTCTGGCCGAATCGATTCGGCCAAGGGGGCGAATCGATTCGGTAGCCCTGCATTTTCCAAATTTTTCTTTTTCATTTTTAACCCCTCTTCTTTAGGATTATTGATTAGGGACCTTCTTAAATGAAGTAAACATAGGGTTTAGAGTTGTAGTTGAGTTGGGTCGACATCCTAGACTCGAAGGGGTTCATCTAGGATTCATTCAAGGGGGAAGTTAAGGTGACATTTAGGCATCACTTTTGTCTTGTGGTTTTATATCGGTCTAGAACATATTAAGGTCAATTTTGGAGACTTTAGAATTCAACTTGAGTTACATTTTGACTTGATGGTTTATATTAAAGCCAACGGAGGCTTTGGGGATCTTTGGAGTCTAAATTCCTTTTGAGGATGCTATGTCGGTACCACTTATACTTAGTCCCGTATTAACTTATATTTTCAATTAAAATGAGTTATTGTTAAGGTAAATGATAATTTACTAATCATGTAATGGGAATTAATAAAATGGATGTTACACACCTCTCTAAATACCATCTTAAAGGAAGTCCGCACGATAGGTGAAGCCCCCTGGCTAATGAATGCAGGGTGGATATAGTCCTAGGCCATGGGAGCGCTTGTGGTTGTATATTTTCTGCGGGGGTAGGGAGATTCCAGGTGTGGTCTTGGCTACCACGCAGGCTCATGGCCGCTTCCCGACGCTTTCGATAGGATCCCAGGTTGTCTTATGTTAGGCCCTGGAAGATGATGGTTATTTAGGGACGCGCCCAGTGGGGAAACCCGGACGGGCGGTCTTAGAAGCGTTATATTTATATCTATGACTATTCTAATTATCGAGTTGGACTCGATGGAACATTAATGCCATAAAGAGCAAACTTATGCCGCAAAGAGCATGTTATTGAGATTAGTGCCATATAGAGCACATGATGACAATTATATTCCTGATAAGGAATGGAAAATGAAGGTTTAAATTGAAATATGATTGATAATGATAAAAGCTCATAAGCACTTTTAATTCTGTTTTATTATAAATCTCACTCTATGTAGTCCTTCACCAGTTTTAGTTCCTTATATGCTGGTAACATGCTAGACTATCATCCATGCTTAATTGTGCATCATTATCATACTTGTCATTTATCTATTGATCACATATACCCGGCCCTGACCGGTTTTCTTTTCTTGTGGTATCTCTATATGTATATGATCCATTCAGGTGTTCCGCCGCACGGTCGCCAGTAATGACCTTTCTCTTCCGCATGTCTTGAGGAGTCGTGACACTGTGCGGGTTTCACGGAATTTTTGTGTAGACGCCTCTATTTATGCTTCTAGTTATGTTCAGTTCATTCGGGCTTGTTACCCAAACAGTTGTAATTGTATAATGAATTTATTAGGTAACACTTGGTACTATATGTATGTTGTATGGATGGTATTTACCGACGTTTCTTTCGGTCCTTTGTATCTTTCGGGATTTCTTATGCGCATGTGGGGGTTTCCACCCTCTATTTCCATTATGGGTTGTTGAAAATGTTTTTCTTTTTATTTCAAATCAAAGTTTTTGATAACCCGTTTTCTGGAATATAGAGTGGTTATTCCTTATACTTTGTATATTGTCGTGATGCTGAGGATGATATTATCCATGATTTCCTATTTTATCGGGGTATAGGGCTGGCCACCCTTTATTTCGGATAGCGGGTTGTCACAGATGGTATCAGAGCATCAGGTTCTAGAGTCTTTAGGATCTATGCGGACTTGTCACGTTCTACCGTAGCGTTCTTTGATATAGAACTTAATGTTAGGATTGTTTTGTTGCTTATGTATGCGATCTTCTGCTAAATAGATTGTCTTACATTGTGTTTTAACTCTCTCTCGTCTTTATCTCAGATGCCGCCGAAGAGAGGGCGTCCCGCTAGACATAATAGGGTTGTTGAGGATGAGTTTGGTCCTCCACCGCAGCAGGGGAGTATCAGTGCCGATGAAGTGGCAAATATTGTGGCCCAAGCTGTCAACGCCGCGATGACTGCAGTGGCCCAACAAATGCCACAAGCCCAAGTTAGGGGACAAGAAGCACAAGTTCCCACGGGACCTTCTCAGTGGGAACGGGTGAGGGAATCTTTCCTTAAGAGGCATCCCCCGAAATTCGAAGGAGGTTCGGATGTAATCAAGGCGAACCAGTGGAAGAGAGATATGCAACGCCATCTTAGGATGGTGGAATGTAGTGAGGAGAAGAAGCAGATTCTCGTTACTTTCAAGCTGGTAGGACCGGCCTTACATTGGTGGGAGTCAATGACGACACCCGAGCGATGGGATTCTATGTCCATTACAAATTTTTGGGCTTTGTTTGATGGGAAGTATTTCCCTCCCGCAGTTCAGAGGGAAATGCAGAGGAAGCTGCAGGATTTGGTTCAAGGGGAGAGGTCAGTTGCTGAGTATGAGGAAGAGTTTACCCAGTTAGCCAGTTTTATACCGGATGAGGTAACTCCAGAATCGAAGAGGATCTCCAAGTTTGTGGGAGGTTTACAGTGGCGAATAAAACAACATTTGCTGGGAAATCCATCTCTGGTAACTTTTGGTGATGTGATGAATGCCGCTTTGCTTCACTGTCAGGAGCACAGATTGTTTGTGCTAAACAAGAAGAAGGTTGTTACTGTGGGACAAGCGGGGAGGCAGGGAGGTGTTGGGAGCGGAGGGGGAACATCTTCTTCGTCCCAATCCTCGGGGAACAAGCAGGTTGAGAGGGATCCTCAGCAGGGGGATTCATCCAAGCGTCAACGTTTCAGTGGGTTTAATGCTGGCGGTAATAATAACAGGCAAGGTCAAGGTGGTCAGCAACCGCAGGGAGGCAGAGGTGGAAATGGTGGTAGGGGCCAACAGGGCCGAGGTGCGGGTCAATTCCGAAATAACCAAGGTAGAAATCAGGATATTACGGCAATCAAATGTTTTCAGTGTGGGGAGCTGGGCCATTATAAAAGGGCGTGTCCTCAGTTAGTTGGAGGGCATCTTCCTCGGGCCCCACAGCAGCCGTATGTACAGTTTCCGCCCTAAGCGCCTAATCCGATTGCTCCTCCTCAACGGGGGAAATTGCAGTACGGTCGGGTTTACCATATTCAGGAGGCTTTGCTTCCTCCAGCTCCTCCGGCACCACCGGCGATCGAGGGTAAGTTTCTCATTCAGGGGCACATGGGTCGAATTCTATTTGATACGGGTGCTACACACTCCTTTATTTCTAGAAGTTTTGCTCAGACTACAGGTTTGATAAAATCTGCTAAAAAGTACTTTCACTAGCGTTGAATCCTCTATGGGCGATGGCTCATTGATTTTCTTCGTATGTAAAAACGTAGGAATTAACCTTGGTGACTTGTGTTTTGAGGCTGACTTACTCGTCCTTGATATGGTCGGGTACGATGTAATTTTGGGTATGGACTGGCTAGTGAAGTACCGTGCTATAGTGAATTATTTTGGGAAGAGTATAGTTTTTGCGGTTCCGGGACAAGAGATGTTCCTAGTAGTTATGTCTTGCTTGGAAGGGAGCACGAATGCTTATTTATATTGTATTGCGAAAGATGCATCTAGAGATGTCGTGGTTCCCCTAGATTCTCTTCCAATCGTTCGAGACTTTGAAGATATTTTTCGGGAGATACCCGGATTACCTCCAAGTCGGGAAATAGAGTTTGTGATTGACTTAATGCCGGGAACTCGACCAATCGCAAAAGTTCCTTACCGAATGGCTCCTGTAGAGATGAGGGAGCTGAGGGATCAGATTCAGAAGTTACTGGGGTAGGGCTTTGTTAGGCGTAGTACCTCACCGTGGGGCGCTCCGGTATTGTTTGTGAAGAAGAGAGACGGTTCTCTCCGGTTATGCGTGGACTATAGAGAGTTGAATAAAGTCACCATCTGGAATAAATACCCTTTACCTCGCATCGACGACTTGTTTGATCAACTTAGGGGATCTTCCTACTTCTCCAAGATCGACTTGCGGACAGGGTATCACCAATTGAGGATACGAGAGCAAGATGTGTCCAAGATGGCCTTTCTGACCCGTTATGGATCTTATGAATTCTTGGTTATGCCCTTCGGGCTAACCAATGCCCCTGCAGTGTTTATGGACCTTATGAATAGGGTGTTTCGGGATTTCCTTCACCAGTTTGTCATTGTATTTATTGATGACATCCTCGTTTATTCTCAGACGGAGTCGGATCACGCTGCTCACTTGCGGTTGGTCCTGCAGAGATTAAGGGATCATCAATTGTATGCAAAGTTTGAGAAGTGTGGCTTCTGGTTGAAGGAAGTTCAATTTTTGGGCATGTGGTGTCATCCCAAGGAGTGTCTGTGGATCCGAGTAAGGTGGTCGCGGTGAAGGAGTGGGGTCAGCCCACGACGCCCACTGAAGTTCGTAGTTTTCTGGGCTTGGCGGGTTATTACCGTCGATTCATTAAGGGCTTTTCAAAGGTTTCTAGCCCATTGACGAATTTGACCCGAAAAGGAGTAAGATTTGTTTGGGACAGTTCATGTCAAGCGGCTTTCGATGAACTCAAGGATAGACTGACTTCAGCTCCAGTCCTGGCATTGCCAAAGCCGGGATTAGAATATCTCGTCTTTACCGATGCATCTCTTCTGGGGCTAGGAGGTGTTCTTCAACAAGAGAGACAACCTATTGCGTACGCTTCTCGTAAGTTGAAGCCTTATGAGAGGAACTATCCGGTACATGATTTGGAATTCGCCGCCGTTGTATTTGCCTTGAAGATATGGAGGCATTACCTCTTGGGGGAAAAGTTTAGTCTTTTCACCGACCACAAATCGGTGCAGTACTTATTCTCCCAAAAGGATTTGAATATGCGCCAGCGCCGTTGGTTGGAGTTTGTGAAAGACTACCAATTTGATATTCATTACCACCCCGAAAAGGCGAATGTGGTAGCAGACGCCTTGAGTAGAAAGCCTGATGGAAACTTAGCTGAGGTGTGGAAATCTAAGTGGAAAGAACTCAGCCTGGAGGATGCAGGAGTGAGAGCATTCCTTTCAATGATTACGATTTCTCCCATGATTATAGCAAAGATTGTGGAAGATCAGAAGAGAGATAAGGTTTGTCAAGACCATACACGCCAGTTGTTGTCTGAGGGAGCGGAGTCGTACTCAATAGGCTCTGAGGGTGGGCTACGCTTCCATGGAAGACTTGTGGTTCCCGATGATGGGGATTTGAGACGTGCAGTGATGGCAGAATCCCACGGGTCGAAGTTCACGGTGCATCCAGGCGGGGACAAGATGTACCAAGATATGCGTCGTTTATATTGGTGGGCTAGTATGAAGAGGGATATCTCAGAGTTTGTGTCTCAATGCACTACTTGTCAGTTGGTTAAGATTGACCACCAGCGGCCGACGGGTTTGCTACAACCGCTCGAGATTCCCGTGTGGAAATAGGAAAGCATTTCGATGGACTTTGTTACGGGCTTGCCAAGATCGCAGAAGGGTCATGACTCAATTTGAGTGGTTGTCGACCGTTTGACTAAGTCGGCACACTTCTTACCTGTGCGCACCGATTATGATACCGCTCGTTATGCCCAATTGTTCATTGAGGAGATCGTCAGACTCCACGGGGTACCTTTGAATATTATCTCCGACCGAGATAAAATATTCGTGTCCCACTTTTGGCAGAGTTTCCAGGGAGCTATGGGGACTGAGTTGATGTTAAGCTCTTCTTATCATCCTCAAACAGACGGTCAGACCGAGAGGGTAAACCAGATGTTGGAGGATATGCTTCGTATGTGCATATTTGACTTTAAGGGCAGTTGGGAACAATATCTTCCGTTGGTTGAGTTCGCTTACAACAACTCATACCAATTGACTATTGGAAAGGCACCCTATGAAGCTCTGTATGGCAGGCCTTGTAGATCGCCCGCTTGTTGGTTGGAAGTAGGTGATAATAAGTTCCTTGGACCTGAAATGATCCAAGATACTTCTTCGAAGATTGAGCTTATTCGAAATCGCATACGGATAGCCCAAGATCGCCAAAAGAGCTACGCCGATGCGGGTAGGAGACATATGGATTTGGAAGTTGGAGACCAAGTGTTGGTGCGAGTGTCCCCGATGAAGGGCATTAAGCGTTTTGGGAAGAAAGGAAAGCTTGCACCCCGCTTTGTTGGACCCTTCCCGCTGATTGCAAAGGTTGGTCCTGTAGCATACCAACTTGCCTTGCCGGAACCTTTACAACAAATTCATGATGTATTTCACGTCTCCTCTTTGAAAAAGTACAGAAGGTGTGAAGGTGCCCTTTGGCACATCCCTTTCGAAGATATCGAGTTACAGCCCGATGTTTCTTATGAAGAACAACCGGTTGCTATCCTTGAGTTTGGGGAGCGAAAGTTAAGATCTCGGGTGGTGCCTCTAGTGAGAGTCCATTGGAGTCATCATCATGCAAGCGAATCAACTTGGGAACGCGAGGATGAGATGCGGGAGAAATATCCACATCTTTTCTCACGAGGTACACCTGAATTTTGGGGGGCAAAATTCCCTCATAAGGGGGGGAGTATGTAATAACCCTCGCTTATGAGACCGTATTTTATAATAATTACTTAGTATGGTAATTAGAGACCAGTGTTGGCTTATGATTTGAATGTTAATTCAATGTAGAAAATTTAATATTTATTATGAGGTTGCATACATATCATAATCATGGGAAATATTGCTATGTCATGATTATTAATATCATCTGAATTTAAAATGATATTTGGCTTAATAATGAGACCGGAACCTAAATTGAATTTTAAAATGTCCAAATGATAATTTGGAGGTTGCAGTTGTTTCCGGAATGCGCGAAATAGTCAAATAATGTACCATATTGTATTTTGTAGTTTTGGGCATTTTTGACTGGTTGTGCTTTAATTATGCTATTGCGTATTATTTTATCGCACTTTTGGTTAATTTAGTGGGGCATTTACCTTAAGTCACGATTTATGCCTACTAAGTCTTCTATTTCCCCAAAATCCCTTCCTAAACCTAAGAGAGAAAAGAGAAGAGTAGAGAGAAAGCTTGGAGATTGAGAGAGATTGCTACTACACCTAGGAATCTGCATATTTGCTGAATCAAGGCAAGTTTTTACTTGCTATTTGTGTCTTGAGATAGATGACTTGTTATGATAATGGTGTTTTGATTTTAGTTTAGAGAACTTAGGGTTTTCTTATGTATTTTGGGTTTTGATTTACTCAAAGACGATTCATGAGGTTTTAGATGATCAATAGCATCATTGATGTTCTTTTAGTGTTGGTATACAAGTTTGGTTTGAAGAAATTTGAGTTGGGGTAGAAACTGGAGTCCAAGACTCCATAGCCATTTCTTGGCAAAATCGCAGGCCCGAATCGATTCGGCCCACTGGGCGAATCGATTCGGTTAGTTCCAGTGCCCAGGTCTTGTTGACCGAATCGATTCAGAATTTATCCGAATCGATTCGGCAGTTATGCAGAAACCCAGATTTTCAGACCGAATCGATTCGGCCCTCTGAGCGAATCGATTCGGCTATTATGCAGAATCTCAAACTTTCTGGCCGAATCGATTCGGCCAAGGGGGCGAATCGATTCGGTAGCCTTGCATTTTCCAAATTTTTCTTTTTCATTTTTAACCCCTCTTCTTTAGGATTATTGATTAGGGACCTTCTTAAATGAAGTAAACATAGGGTTTAGAGTTGTAGTTGAGTTGGGTCGACATCCTAGACTCGAAGGGGTTCATCTAGGATTCATTCAAGGGGGAAGTTAAGGTGACATTTAGGCATCACTTTTGTCTTGTGGTTTTATATCGGTCTAGAACATATTAAGGTCAATTTTAGAGACTTTAGAATTCAACTTGAGTTACATTTTGACTTGATGGTTTATATTAAAGCCAACGGAGGCTTTGGGGATCTTTGGAGTCTAAATTTCTTTTGAGGATGCTATGTCGGTACCACTTATACTTAGTCCCGTATTAACTTATACCTTCAATTAAAATGAGTTATTGTTAAGGTAAATGATAATTTACTAATCATGTAATGGGAATTAATAAAATGGATGTTACACACCTCTCTAAATACCATCTTAAGGGAAGTCCGCACGATAGGTGAAGCCCCCTGGCTAATGAATGCAGGGTGGATATAGTCCTAGGCCATGGGAGCGCTTGTGGTTGTATATTTTCTGCGGGGGTAGGGAGATTCCAGGTGTGGTCTTGGCTACCACGCAGGCTCATGGCCGCTTCCCGACGCTTTCGATAGGATCCCAGGTTGTCTTATGTTAGGCCCTGGAAGATGATGGTTATTTAGGGACGCGCCCAGTGGGGAAACCCGGACGGGCGGTCTTAGAAGCGTTATATTTATATCTATGACTATTCTAATTATCGAGTTGGACTCGATGGAACATTAATGCCATAAAGAGCAAACTTATGCCGCAAAGAGCATGTTATTGAGATTAGTGCCATATAGAGCACATGATGACAATTATATTCCTGATAAGGAATGGAAAATGAAGGTTTAAATTGAAATATGATTGATAATGATAAAAGCTCATAAGCACTTTTAATTCTGTTTTATTATAAATCTCACTCTATGTAGTCCTTCACCAGTTTTAGTTCCTTATATGCTGGTAACATGCTAGACTATCATCCATGCTTAATTGTGCATCATTATCATACTTGTCATTTATCTATTGATCACATATACCCGGCCCTGAACGGTTTTCTTTTCTTGTGGTATCTCTATATGTATATGATCCGTTCAGGTGTTCCGCCGCACGGTTGCCAGTAATGACCTTTCTCTTCCGCATGTCTTGAGGAGCCGTGACACTGTGCGGGTTTCACGGAATTTTTGTGTAGACGCCTCTATTTATGCTTCTAGTTATGTTCAGTTCATTCGGGCTTGTTACCCAAACAGTTGTAATTGTATAATGAATTTATTAGGTAACACTTGGTACTATATGTATGTTGTATGGATGGTATTGACCGACGTTTCTTTCGGTCCTTTGTATCTTTCGGGATTTCTTATGCGCATGTGGGGGTTTCCACCCTCTATTTCCATTATGGGTTGTTGAAAATGTTTTTCTTTTTATTTCAAATCAAAGTTTTTGATAACCCGTTTTCTGGAATATAGAGTGGTTATTCCTTATACTTTGTATATTGTCGTGATGCTGAGGATGATATTATCCATGATTTCCTATTTTATCGGGGTATAGGGCTGGCCACCCTTTATTTCGGATAGCGGGTTGTCACAGAACTATTCCTTTTAACTTATTCCTCACTCTCAAGCTGCGAAGCACCACCGCTTACATCCTAATTTTTTACCTACTTCTTTTAGTTATGAGATGGTTCTCTTTATACTCTTTTAGTATTGTTGATTGTTTTCTCATATCCGGAATAATAAAATGGGTTATAAACAATTTTTAGTTTTTAAAACTACATTTATTTTAAAAAAAAGTTTATATTCCACTTAATTTTATTATATGCTTGAAATTCATAAATATTATTTTTATTATATGCCTGAAATCCATAAATAATATGTTCCCAAATGATTTTATGCCTCCGTAAAATAATATTTGACCTTTGTTTAGATTGATGAATTTTTTAAAGAATGTAATTTTTTTTATTCTGTAATGTTAAAGAAAATAAAACATGTTTCAATCTCGCCTCATATGCTCTGTGAAAAAAAGGTTTGAAATATTATTTATTTTTTGAAATTACGAACTTCGTTAAAAAAAATTATCTCCGCTGAAGCATTTTTTTTCCCTTATATCCTGTATTAAAAAAACGGGTTTCAAGCATTCCTTAATTTTTTAAAATTGCAGAATTTAAAAAAATTCCACACATTTTATATATGCTTGAAAGCTAAAAGAAATATGTTTTTGAATTATTTTATAGCTTTGAAGCATATAAAAGAATGTATACATAGAGAAAACCACCTCATAAGTTAGAATGTCAAAATACAATCAGAGTATTTTTGTAAAAATCTTAATAAAACATATGTTAACAACAATACAAAGATGACATATTTTGAGAATTTCAAAATATTTTTGGAAGTGGATTTAGTTTCACCCTTTTCTATATCCTCTCACATTTTTTTTAAATAAACTATTTTGATCTTTTTAAATACTCCCAATTACGATTTTTCTAAAAATATTAGTATTATATTTTGACATATTTTACTTATTTGAATTTGTTCTATTCTGACTATTTAATATATGCTAATTTTAAATTTTCTTTTTTTATTTTATTCCTAAATTTCTTATTTTTTTGTCATTTTTCAATTATTTTGTAAAAAATTGAATTTTATAAATATATGCTCACGAATTTTCTTCATATAGAAACAAAAAAATTGAAGCGTTAACAATTTGGGTTTGCAATTTAAAATGAGAGACTCCTGCCAAACTAGTCATAAAAGTGGGAAAAAAATATAAAATAGAAACAATACTCACAATTTGGATGGATAGTTAACAAAATGAGACTGTATTCCAAATTTTTAAAAAAGTGGGGGTATATTACAAATCTCGTCATAAAAATGGAGGACAAAAATTAAAATAACACAAATTTTAAAGGACACATAAAGGAGTGCTTTTGAATTCCGGTACTACAATTCTGTTTTGTGAGAAGGGAATCAACAGTTTTTCGGTTTCCTTATCAAAAGATTTGAAGGCTCGCAATCTTTTTTATTTAGGTTTTAAACATTTGATCCAAAACTTGGAAATTATGTTAAGGTAATATGTTACGTGTTAAGTGAGATCCGAAGTTGATTAATTATCCCTCAAGAATGTTCATTGCACTTTCTCAACTAAGTTTACTCATAATGTATATATATATGATCATAGTGTTTAATCTCTCTCTCTCTCTAGAGAGATAGAGAGAGAGAGAGGCAATGTTGTTGGTAGATCCTCACATTTTAATTTCTTGTTTTTGCAAAATGATAAATAAAGTGATTTTTGAGTTTAATGATAATTAGATCATTACATAATTTTAAAGTACACGTGAATGACTGTTATTGTATTCCGGTACTACGGTTTAATTTGTGCGTAGGGAACCAAAAGATTTTGGGTTTTCTTATCAAAAGATCTTATGGCATTGAAAATGACATCACATGCATGTGTATTCATCTTACTCAAGTTGATTTTCTTTATATATATATACGATTTAGGTGTTATCTAGCGACACATAATGCTTATCCTACAGTTGTATATTTTTATTGTGGGTGAATTAAATTTGCATGTCAAATATAAAACTGTGGTATGAAACACACCGAAAATTGGTGTGTCATAATTTATTCAGTGTCCAGGTTTTTGTTTAATTCATGAATGTTTTGTTCAACAGCCTTGCTATAGGTACCCAACAACTATAGCAATACAATGCCTCATTATTGTATTGAACCATAATCAACAACGGGGTTGACGTTCACCCCGAAGGAATTCTGAAAATTTTTAGATTTGCCGTGTCGGCGTGTCCGTGGCGTATCGGACACGACACCCGTGTCCCTATCCGTGCTACATAGCTTACTACTATAAAATGCAATACAAGAATTTATGACTCCTCAACAAAGAAGCTATCCACGTGTACTCGACGTTTGTAAGGCATAAACCGGAATTAGGAGAGCTCCCATTGGTACGTATGTAAGCCATAAACGATATTGATGAGATACCATTCGTTATCACCATCCACGTCAGACGGGGAGCATAATTTAATCCATCTAATTGTTGAGCCACTCCACGTGGCAACAACTGTTCAAAACGGAGGATTTCTAAATCCATCTAATTAGTTTATTTAAAAAACAGTCTATATAGAATATAAAACGCCTAACAGTTAATACTCCACTTTCGTTTACTTCTCCATCTGTCTTTTCTTCTAACCAACGCAATTAATTTTACCATTTTATCTTCTTCTCCCCCTGTCCGTCTCTCTCCCTCTCTATATATTTATGAATTCTTTTCAGCCCTTGCTGTGTAGAAAAACAACGATCAGAGAAATTTGTATGACAACCCCATTATGCTTCTCTCGATTGTGAACCTTATTTGTTTTACAACCACAAATCAGTAAATTGCTTAATCAACAACATGATATAATTTGAAGCACAACTTAAATTTTGCAAGTTTTTTACAAACCCAGACAGATGTCGGTGTTTTCTTTTACACCACCATGATCTACTTTGCGGCACATCAATCAAGGTATGAGATCATTTTATTTTATTTATTTTTTTTGTTTGGTTACATCTATGTAGGAATGATAAACATTTTATTTGTGATAAAGAGGATTTCTCTTTTTAGGCAACCTGCAACTGCGAGAATGGTGCATCACGGTGTGATAATTTGTGAGTCAAGTGTCGATTTGAGTTTGTTTTTTTCAATTTATATATAGGAAATAAGGTGACAACTGATAACTTTTGTTTAACTTCATAATTCTTGATATACATATTCACCTTTTGTAGGTAAGGTATTTCCAAAAACACTAGCTCAGCAAGAAAGATCGTTTTGAAAAAAAAGGTGTTCAGTTGTAGTCTATTATGAAAGAGGCATATGAGGGGAGAAAGGTGATAGGTAATTTTGAATGAAAATGTGTTTAGGTTATGTACTTTTTGAATATTTTTTGAAAAACTCTAGACTTGACACAAATTTAATACACATATTAGACACACGCACTAAAAAGATAAGGGAAAAATGTTGAAAAAAATGTTAACCTATTAAAAAAATGTTATATAATTTCTAATACAGTGAAAACAAATGAAAATACAGTTTTTTATTTCTTAAAAGTAATTTTTCATATATTTAATAAAAAAAAATACACTTTTCAGTGTTTTTATAAAAAAAAAGTTTTTAAGAAACGAAAATACTGTAATTTTTTGTAATTAAACAATTTTTATAAATATATAAGCATTTTGGAGGCGTTGACTCACATTCATTAAATGAGAACTTTAAAGAAATAGTTTTTCATATTTTTAATAAAACAATACATTTTTTTCTTTTTTTTTTTATAAAAAACTATTTTTAAGCAATGAAAAAAATATTTTCTTCAAAAAAATAAGATTTCAACAATTTTTTAATCGTTTTAAAAAATTGGTTAACAGTTTTTCTCAATTTTATTTTTAGAAAAAGGTATAGTTTTTTTTTACTAATGTAGTATATTTTTTTTAAAATATAATATTATTTCTTTTAACAAAACCTTAAGCTAAAAACCATGTGTCTAATTTGTGTGTACATGTAGAACTACTCTTTTTTTTTTGCAAGAGCGATCAGTTTATGTGATAAGTAATATATTACGAAAGTATGTGGGGGGACGATGGGTTGGGTTGAATGAAAATATATTTTTTTTTACTATTTCTTTATTTAAAAAACTAATATTTAAGCTTGATTGTTTAAATACAACTTTTGTTTCTCAGTGTTATAATCTTAGTATTTTTGTTTGTATTCAATAAATTTGATGCACTTTTTAATTACTAAATATAAAAGATGGTGTTTTTATTTTTACTCACTCTTTAAAAGTTCTAATTCTAAACAAAAATGATGTTTATAAATTGAAAAGTGTAAAACGTACAATTCGCGCATCGCGCAGGTTTGCAACTAGTGCAAATATACAATGAGCAACATGCCCTCATTAAATTAGCCAAGGATTCCAATCAGCCGAGGGCAACTCAAAGAAGTGAAACATCACCACACAGAATAATAGTATTAGTGCGTAATAAACCCTTCTATATCCTAACCCTTTGAGATTCGCCACCTTACACCTTCCCTGTTATTCATTCTCTCACTATAAAATAAGACCACTCTTAGCCTCCATTTCTCTATACAACCAAGCGTGCCTCCATTTCTCTCTACGACCAAGGGACGCATAATATCCCCAACTGAGTTTGTTCAGGTGATCCATCTTGATTAATTTAACTACAAAAACCATGAATCTTGATTTCTTTATGTTAATGTCGTAATATGTTTGTGTTATTTGTGGACAGAAATGCAGACAGATATGACAATGGGTAATGGGTGCATGAGAAACCCTTTTCTTGATCAACCCGAGAGCTACACCTCACTTTACTCCTCAATCATTCCACCAATTGGATTAAGATTGAGGAGTAAAGTGAGGTATATCTCCTGGAATTACATATTTTGTTGCAAAAGCTCCCTATGCGTCGCTAAAAATATACCCCATAAAATTCCCATCAAGGGGTGTTTTCCAAAAATGCATAATCATGGGAGTTTCTACCATTAAAAATTGCGGGGGATTTTCTTATGAAAAATATAATATCCAGATGATTTTTCCTACTTTTTCATGTAACGCAGAGGGTTATGAATTGTACTTTATGTCCCATTTGTTATATGTATTTTAAAGTTGGCGATTTTTTTCTTAAGAAAACGTCATTTAAATTAACTCCAAATTTAAGTAATTGCTACTAACCCAATATTCTTCATCCAATACGCCTCACGTGCTACGAATTTCCAAACTCAATCTTATCCTCTTCAATGAATATTTGACCGGCTGAAGAGAGTCGGTCCAATTGAAGAGCGGACCAACTTTATGTTTCAGTTTGAGCACCATAAAGTTTTTGAATCCCTATTGAGAGCTCATCTTTGTTCTTCACGTGTGCAGGTTTTGAATTCAACTTCTAGTTGGTTTAAACAAATCTGTCAAACCCACAATATGCATGTAAACTTAATTTTTGGAAGTCATTTTTTACTTTATATTATCTCTATTCCAAATTAAGAGTCAACTTTTCTTTATAGACAAAATCAACTAATCAAATTTCACGAAGTGAAGAAGTGTTCATCTTGGCCATTGATTTGGTGTGTCATTAATCTATGCGAAAAATGAATAGAGATTCTTAATTTGGAATAAAACTGCTCTTGATGAGCTGTCATAGAACAAAGCTAAATTGCAAAAAATAAACAATCAATTTTCAAATTTTTGGAAGCAATCCCCCAAATGTATGTTAATTTCATTTTTCAAAAAACTATACATGCCACTAAAAATTGACAGATTTAGGGTGCTATTTGCAAAAAATTGAAAGATTAAGATTTTTTTTGTACTTTAGCCTTAAAAATCATGACTTTTTTCACTTTGGTACATTTGTTTAAAATATAAGAGTTGGTACCTTTTCTACTGCTAAAAGATTATGTTTAGTCAACAACTAACAAATCTAACAAGTCTAATATAATTTAAGATGATTTTTCGGTGTTAACCCTCAAGATAATTTTGTGATTAGAAATATTTCCTAGATGTTCAATAATTAGACTTATCCTCCTCCCCCGGTAGGCCGGAGGTACACGCGACTTAATATCTAATGTACGATCCAAATGATGTACATATGGGGAGTTAAGTCCAATTTTTTTTAAAGCGGGGATTTTCTCAGGAACCAAAGTAAAAAACAAACTTTAAAAATGTACGAAAGTCTAATTATGCAAATTAATGAAGTATCAAAATTACACCCCTAAAACAATAATAATTAAATAAAGTAAAAAACTTACATTGTCCATGACCCATAGATTTTATGCAAATTGTGATGATTTCTCATTCCATAGCTTGAATGTCTCGAGAAAACAGGTATGTGTGTAGCTATTGTCCACATTAAAGTTTCAATTTTCAGGGACTAATAGAAGAATATATATATACACTTACAAAAGTGCCGTATCAGAAAACGTATGTGGATACTAATGAAATGACAAAAAATGTTCTATTGATATTTGTTACATGCCCTATTTATATGATCATCCAATGTGGATAAGGTGGGACAAACATCACACAGATATTTTTTTGTTAAAAACTATGGATAAAATATCTGTCAGTGGAACCTTAACCAACTACTGATAAAAGTTGTCAACAGATAACAAATTCCATAACTTGGGGTTGACATATTGTAAAAGAGAGAATTAAATGTGATGAGATGAGAAACAAACACTGGGATATCATTGTCAGAACAAAAACATATGGATATTTACTATCCAGATATTTACATTGTCAACCTTAGAAACAATATAGATATAAAACTTCATGAATTATAATTATTATTACTATTATTGAGAAATAAGGTGACAACTGATAACTTCCTATTTATGAATTCTTTTCAGCCCTTGCTGTGTAGAAAAACAACGATCAGAGAAATTTGTATGACAACCCCATTATGCTTCTCTCGATTGTGAACCTTATTTGTTTTACAACCACAAATCAGTAAATTGCTTAATCAACAACATGATATAATTTGAAGCACAACTTAAATTTTGCAAGTTTTTTACAAACCCAGACAGATGTCGGTGTTTTCTTTTACACCACCATGATCTACTTTGCGGCACATCAATCAAGGTATGAGATCATTTTATTTTATTTATTTTTTTTGTTTGGTTACATCTATGTAGGAATGATAAACATTTTATTTGTGATAAAGAGGATTTCTCTTTTTAGGCAACCTGCAACTGCGAGAATGGTGCATCACGGTGTGATAATTTGTGAGTCAAGTGTCGATTTGAGTTTGTTTTTTTCAATTTATATATAGGAAATAAGGTGACAACTGATAACTTTTGTTTAACTTCATAATTCTTGATATACATATTCACCTTTTGTAGGTAAGGTATTTCCAAAAACACTAGCTCAGCAAGAAAGATCGTTTTGAAAAAAAAGGTGTTCAGTTGTAGTCTATTATGAAAGAGGCATATGAGGGGAGAAAGGTGATATGTAATTTTGAATGAAAATGTGTTTAGGTTATGTACTTTTTGAATATTTTTTGAAAAACTCTAGACTTGACACAAATTTAATACACATATTAGACACACGCACTAAAAAGATAAGGGAAAAATGTTGAAAAAAATGTTAACCTATTAAAAAAATGTTATATAATTTCTAATACAGTGAAAACAAATGAAAATACAGTTTTTTATTTCTTAAAAGTAATTTTTCATATATTTAATAAAAAAAAATACACTTTTCAGTGTTTTTATAAAAAAAAAGTTTTTAAGAAACGAAAATACTGTAATTTTTTGTAATTAAACAATTTTTATAAATATATAAGCATTTTGGAGGCGTTGACTCACATTCATTAAATGAGAACTTTAAAGAAATAGTTTTTCATATTTTTAATAAAACAATACATTTTTTTCTTTTTTTTTTTATAAAAAACTATTTTTAAGCAATGAAAAAAATATTTTCTTCAAAAAAATAAGATTTCAACAATTTTTTAATCGTTTTAAAAAATTGGTTAACAGTTTTTCTCAATTTTATTTTTAGAAAAAGGTATAGTTTTTTTTTACTAATGTAGTATATTTTTTTTAAAATATAATATTATTTCTTTTAACAAAACCTTAAGCTAAAAACCATGTGTCTAATTTGTGTGTACATGTAGAACTACTCTTTTTTTTTTGCAAGAGCGATCAGTTTATGTGATAAGTAATATATTACGAAAGTATGTGGGGGGACGATGGGTTGGGTTGAATGAAAATATATTTTTTTTTACTATTTCTTTATTTAAAAAACTAATATTTAAGCTTGATTGTTTAAATACAACTTTTGTTTCTCAGTGTTATAATCTTAGTATTTTTGTTTGTATTCAATAAATTTGATGCACTTTTTAATTACTAAATATAAAAGATGGTGTTTTTATTTTTACTCACTCTTTAAAAGTTCTAATTCTAAACAAAAATGATGTTTATAAATTGAAAAGTGTAAAACGTACAATTCGCGCATCGCGCAGGTTTGCAACTAGTGCAAATATACAATGAGCAACATGCCCTCATTAAATTAGCCAAGGATTCCAATCAGCCGAGGGCAACTCAAAGAAGTGAAACATCACCACACAGAATAATAGTATTAGTGCGTAATAAACCCTTCTATATCCTAACCCTTTGAGATTCGCCACCTTACACCTTCCCTGTTATTCATTCTCTCACTATAAAATAAGACCACTCTTAGCCTCCATTTCTCTATACAACCAAGCGTGCCTCCATTTCTCTCTACGACCAAGGGACGCATAATATCCCCAACTGAGTTTGTTCAGGTGATCCATCTTGATTAATTTAACTACAAAAACCATGAATCTTGATTTCTTTATGTTAATGTCGTAATATGTTTGTGTTATTTGTGGACAGAAATGCAGACAGATATGACAATGGGTAATGGGTGCATGAGAAACCCTTTTCTTGATCAACCCGAGAGCTACACCTCACTTTACTCCTCAATCATTCCACCAATTGGATTAAGATTGAGGAGTAAAGTGAGGTATATCTCCTGGAATTACATATTTTGTTGCAAAAGCTCCCTATGCGTCGCTAAAAATATACCCCATAAAATTCCCATCAAGGGGTGTTTTCCAAAAATGCATAATCATGGGAGTTTCTACCATTAAAAATTGCGGGGGATTTTCTTATGAAAAATATAATATCCAGATGATTTTTCCTACTTTTTCATGTAACGCAGAGGGTTATGAATTGTACTTTATGTCCCATTTGTTATATGTATTTTAAAGTTGGCGATTTTTTTCTTAAGAAAACGTCATTTAAATTAACTCCAAATTTAAGTAATTGCTACTAACCCAATATTCTTCATCCAATACGCCTCACGTGCTACGAATTTCCAAACTCAATCTTATCCTCTTCAATGAATATTTGACCGGCTGAAGAGAGTCGGTCCAATTGAAGAGCGGACCAACTTTATGTTTCAGTTTGAGCACCATAAAGTTTTTGAATCCCTATTGAGAGCTCATCTTTGTTCTTCACGTGTGCAGGTTTTGAATTCAACTTCTAGTTGGTTTAAACAAATCTGTCAAACCCACAATATGCATGTAAACTTAATTTTTGGAAGTCATTTTTTACTTTATATTATCTCTATTCCAAATTAAGAGTCAACTTTTCTTTATAGACAAAATCAACTAATCAAATTTCACGAAGTGAAGAAGTGTTCATCTTGGCCATTGATTTGGTGTGTCATTAATCTATGCGAAAAATGAATAGAGATTCTTAATTTGGAATAAAACTGCTCTTGATGAGCTGTCATAGAACAAAGCTAAATTGCAAAAAATAAACAATCAATTTTCAAATTTTTGGAAGCAATCCCCCAAATGTATGTTAATTTCATTTTTCAAAAAACTATACATGCCACTAAAAATTGACAGATTTAGGGTGCTATTTGCAAAAAATTGAAAGATTAAGATTTTTTTTGTACTTTAGCCTTAAAAATCATGACTTTTTTCACTTTGGTACATTTGTTTAAAATATAAGAGTTGGTACCTTTTCTACTGCTAAAAGATTATGTTTAGTCAACAACTAACAAATCTAACAAGTCTAATATAATTTAAGATGATTTTTCGGTGTTAACCCTCAAGATAATTTTGTGATTAGAAATATTTCCTAGATGTTCAATAATTAGACTTATCCTCCTCCCCCGGTAGGCCGGAGGTACACGCGACTTAATATCTAATGTACGATCCAAATGATGTACATATGGGGAGTTAAGTCCAATTTTTTTTAAAGCGGGGATTTTCTCAGGAACCAAAGTAAAAAACAAACTTTAAAAATGTACGAAAGTCTAATTATGCAAATTAATGAAGTATCAAAATTACACCCCTAAAACAATAATAATTAAATAAAGTAAAAAACTTACATTGTCCATGACCCATAGATTTTATGCAAATTGTGATGATTTCTCATTCCATAGCTTGAATGTCTCGAGAAAACAGGTATGTGTGTAGCTATTGTCCACATTAAAGTTTCAATTTTCAGGGACTAATAGAAGAATATATATATACACTTACAAAAGTGCCGTATCAGAAAACGTATGTGGATACTAATGAAATGACAAAAAATGTTCTATTGATATTTGTTACATGCCCTATTTATATGATCATCCAATGTGGATAAGGTGGGACAAACATCACACAGATATTTTTTTGTTAAAAACTATGGATAAAATATCTGTCAGTGGAACCTTAACCAACTACTGATAAAAGTTGTCAACAGATAACAAATTCCATAACTTGGGGTTGACATATTGTAAAAGAGAGAATTAAATGTGATGAGATGAGAAACAAACACTGGGATATCATTGTCAGAACAAAAACATATGGATATTTACTATCCAGATATTTACATTGTCAACCTTAGAAACAATATAGATATAAAACTTCATGAATTATAATTATTATTACTATTATTGAGAAATAAGGTGACAACTGATAACTTCCTATTTATGAATTCTTTTCAGCCCTTGCTGTGTAGAAAAACAACGATCAGAGAAATTTGTATGACAACCCCATTATGCTTCTCTCGATTGTGAACCTTATTTGTTTTACAACCACAAATCAGTAAATTGCTTAATCAACAACATGATATAATTTGAAGCACAACTTAAATTTTGCAAGTTTTTTACAAACCCAGACAGATGTCGGTGTTTTCTTTTACACCACCATGATCTACTTTGCGGCACATCAATCAAGGTATGAGATCATTTTATTTTATTTATTTTTTTTGTTTGGTTACATCTATGTAGGAATGATAAACATTTTATTTGTGATAAAGAGGATTTCTCTTTTTAGGCAACCTGCAACTGCGAGAATGGTGCATCACGGTGTGATAATTTGTGAGTCAAGTGTCGATTTGAGTTTGTTTTTTTCAATTTATATATAGGAAATAAGGTGACAACTGATAACTTTTGTTTAACTTCATAATTCTTGATATACATATTCACCTTTTGTAGGTAAGGTATTTCCAAAAACACTAGCTCAGCAAGAAAGATCGTTTTGAAAAAAAAGGTGTTCAGTTGTAGTCTATTATGAAAGAGGCATATGAGGGGAGAAAGGTGATAGGTAATTTTGAATGAAAATGTGTTTAGGTTATGTACTTTTTGAATATTTTTTGAAAAACTCTAGACTTGACACAAATTTAATACACATATTAGACACACGCACTAAAAAGATAAGGGAAAAATGTTGAAAAAAATGTTAACCTATTAAAAAAATGTTATATAATTTCTAATACAGTGAAAACAAATGAAAATACAGTTTTTTATTTCTTAAAAGTAATTTTTCATATATTTAATAAAAAAAATACACTTTTCAGTGCTTTTATAAAAAAAAAGTTTTTAAGAAACGAAAATACTGTAATTTTTTGTAATTAAACAATTGTTATAAATATATAAGCATTTTGGAGGCGTTGACTCACATTCATTAAATGAGAACTTTTAAGAAATAGTTTTTCATATTTTTAATAAAACAATACATTTTTTTCTTTTTTCTTTTATAAAAAACTATTTTTAAGCAATGAAAAAAATATTTTCTTCAAAAAAATAAGATTTCAACAATTTTTTAATCGTTTTAAAAAATTGGTTAACTGTTTTTCTCAATTTTATTTTTAGAAAAAGGTATAATTTTTTTTTACTAATGTAGTATATTTTTTTTAAAATATAATATTATTTCTTTTAACAAAACCTTAAGCTAAAAACCATGTGTCTAATTTGTGTGTACATGTAGAACTACTCTTTTTTTTTTGCAAGAGCCATCAGTTTATCTGATAAGTAATATATTACGAAAGTATGTGGGGGGGGCGATGGGTTGGGTTGAATGAAAATATAATTTTTTTTACTATTTCTTTATTTAAAAAACTAATATTTAAGCTTGATTGTTTAAATACAACTTTTGTTTCTCAGTGTCATAATCTTAGTATTGTTGTTTGTATTCAATAAATTTGATGCACTTTTTAATTACTAAATATAAAAGATGGTGTTTTTATTTTTGCTCACTCTTTAAAAGTTCTAATTCTAAACAAAAATGATGTTTATAAATTGAAAAGTGTAAAACGTACAATTCGCGCATCGCGCAGGTTTCCAACTAGTGCAAATATACAATGACCAACATGCCCTCATTAAATTAGCCAAGGATTCCAATCAGCCGAGGGCAACTCAAAGAAGTGAAACATCACCACACAGAATAATAGTATTAGTGCGTAATAAACCCTTTTATATCCTAACCCTTTGAGATTCGCCACCTTACACCTTCCCTGTTATTCATTCTCTCACTATAAAATAAGACCACTCTTAGCCTCCATTTCTCTATACAACCAACCGTGCCTCCATTTCTCTCTACGACCGAGGGACGCATAATATCCCCAATTGAGTTTGTTCAGGTGATCCATCTTGATTAATTTAACTACAAGAACCATGAATCTTGATTTCTTTATGTTAATGTCGTAATATGTTTGTGTTATTTGTGGACAGAAATGCAGACATATATGACAATAGGTAATGGGTGCATGAGAAACCCTTTTATTGATCAACCCGAGAGCTACACCTCACTTTACTCCTCAATCATTCCACCAATTGGATTAAGATTGAGGAGTAAAGTGAGGTATATCTCCTCGAATTACATATTTTGTTGCAAAGGCTCCCTATGCGTCGCTAAAAATCTACCCCATAAAATTCCCATCAAGGGGTGTTTGCCAAAAATGCATAATCATGGGAGTTTCTACCATTAAAAATTGCGGGGTATTTTCTTATGAAAAATATAATATCCAGATGATTTTTCCTACTTTTTCATGTAACGCAGAGGGTTATGAATTGTACTTTATGTCCCATTTGTTATATGTATTTTAAAGTTGGGGATTTTTTTCTTAAGAAAACGTCATTTAAATTAACTCCAAATTTAAGTAATTGCTACTAACCCAATATTCTTCATCCAATACGCCTCACGTGCTACGAATTTCCAAACTCAATCTTATCCTCTTCAATGAATATTTGACCGGCTGAAGAGAGTCGGTCCAATTGAAGAGCGGACCAACTTTATGTTTCAGTTTGAGCACCATAAAGTTTTTGAATCCCTATTGAGAGCTCATCTTTGTTCTTCACGTGTGCAGGTTTTGAATTCAACTTCTAGTTGGTTTAAACAAATCTGTCAAACCCACAATATGCATGTAAACTTAATTTTTGGAAGTCATTTTTTACTTTATATTATCTCTATTCCAAATTAAGAGTCAACTTTTCTTTATAGACAAAATCAACTAATCAAATTTCACGAAGTGAAGAAGTGTTCATCTTGGCCATTGATTTGGTGTGTCATTAATCTATGCGAAAAATGAATAGAGATTCTTAATTTGGAATAAAACTGCTCTTGATGAGCTGTCATAGAACAAAGCTAAATTGCAAAAAATAAACAATCAATTTTCAAATTTTTGGAAGCAATCCCCCAAATGTATGTTAATTTCATTTTTCAAAAAACTATACATGCCACTAAAAATTGACAGATTTAGGGTGCTATTTGCAAAAAATTGAAAGATTAAGATTTTTTTTGTACTTTAGCCTTAAAAATCATGACTTTTTTCACTTTGGTACATTTGTTTAAAATATAAGAGTTGGTACCTTTTCTACTGCTAAAAGATTATGTTTAGTCAACAACTAACAAATCTAACAAGTCTAATATAATTTAAGATGATTTTTCGGTGTTAACCCTCAAGATAATTTTGTGATTAGAAATATTTCCTAGTAGTTCAATAATTAGACTTATCCTCCTCCCCCGGTAGGCCGGAGGTACACGCGACTTAATATCTAATGTACGATCCAAATGATGTACATATGGGGAGTTAAGTCCAATTTTTTTTAAAGCGGGGATTTTCTCAGGAACCAAAGTAAAAAACAAACTTTAAAAATGTACGAAAGTCTAATTATGCAAATTAATGAAGTATCAAAATTACACCCCTAAAACAATAATAATTAAATAAAGTAAAAAACTTACATTGTCCATGACCCATAGATTTTATGCAAATTGTGATGATTTCTCATTCCATAGCTTGAATGTCTCGAGAAAACAGGTATGTGTGTAGCTATTGTCCACATTAAAGTTTCAATTTCCAGGGACTAATAGAAGAATATATATATACACTTACAAAAGTGCCGTATCAGAAAACGTATGTGGATACTAATGAAATGACAAAAAATGTTCTATTGATATTTGTTACATGCCCTATTTATATGATCATCCAATGTGGATAAGGTGGGACAAACATCACACAGATATTTTTTTGTTAAAAACTATGGATAAAATATCTGTCAGTGGAACCTTAACCAACTACTGATAAAAGTTGTCAACAGATAACAAATTCCATAACTTGGGGTTGACATATTGTAAAAGAGAGAATTAAATGTGATGAGATGAGAAACAAACACTGGGATATCATTGTCAGAACAAAAACATATGGATATTTACTATCCAGATATTTACATTGTCAACCTTAGAAACAATATAGATATAAAACTTCATGAATTATAATTATTATTACTATTATTGAGAAATAAGGTGACAACTGATAACTTCCTATTTATGAATTCTTTTCAGCCCTTGCTGTGTAGAAAAACAACGATCAGAGAAATTTGTATGACAACCCCATTATGCTTCTCTCGATTGTGAACCTTATTTGTTTTACAACCACAAATCAGTAAATTGCTTAATCAACAACATGATATAATTTGAAGCACAACTTAAATTTTGCAAGTTTTTTACAAACCCAGACAGATGTCGGTGTTTTCTTTTACACCACCATGATCTACTTTGCGGCACATCAATCAAGGTATGAGATCATTTTATTTTATTTATTTTTTTTGTTTGGTTACATCTATGTAGGAATGATAAACATTTTATTTGTGATAAAGAGGATTTCTCTTTTTAGGCAACCTGCAACTGCGAGAATGGTGCATCACGGTGTGATAATTTGTGAGTCAAGTGTCGATTTGAGTTTGTTTTTTTCAATTTATATATAGGAAATAAGGTGACAACTGATAACTTTTGTTTAACTTCATAATTCTTGATATACATATTCACCTTTTGTAGGTAAGGTATTTCCAAAAACACTAGCTCAGCAAGAAAGATCGTTTTGAAAAAAAAGGTGTTCAGTTGTAGTCTATTATGAAAGAGGCATATGAGGGGAGAAAGGTGATAGGTAATTTTGAATGAAAATGTGTTTAGGTTATGTACTTTTTGAATATTTTTTGAAAAACTCTAGACTTGACACAAATTTAATACACATATTAGACACACGCACTAAAAAGATAAGGGAAAAATGTTGAAAAAAATGTTAACCTATTAAAAAAATGTTATATAATTTCTAATACAGTGAAAACAAATGAAAATACAGTTTTTTATTTCTTAAAAGTAATTTTTCATATATTTAATAAAAAAAATACACTTTTCAGTGCTTTTATAAAAAAAAAGTTTTTAAGAAACGAAAATACTGTAATTTTTTGTAATTAAACAATTGTTATAAATATATAAGCATTTTGGAGGCGTTGACTCACATTCATTAAATGAGAACTTTTAAGAAATAGTTTTTCATATTTTTAATAAAACAATACATTTTTTTCTTTTTTCTTTTATAAAAAACTATTTTTAAGCAATGAAAAAAATATTTTCTTCAAAAAAATAAGATTTCAACAATTTTTTAATCGTTTTAAAAAATTGGTTAACAGTTTTTCTCAATTTTATTTTTAGAAAAAGGTATAATTTTTTTTTACTAATGTAGTATATTTTTTTTAAAATATAATATTATTTCTTTTAACAAAACCTTAAGCTAAAAACCATGTGTCTAATTTGTGTGTACATGTAGAACTACTCTTTTTTTTTTGCAAGAGCCATCAGTTTATCTGATAAGTAATATATTACGAAAGTATGTGGGGGGGGCGATGGGTTGGGTTGAATGAAAATATAATTTTTTTTACTATTTCTTTATTTAAAAAACTAATATTTAAGCTTGATTGTTTAAATACAACTTTTGTTTCTCAGTGTCATAATCTTAGTATTGTTGTTTGTATTCAATAAATTTGATGCACTTTTTAATTACTAAATATAAAAGATGGTGTTTTTATTTTTGCTCACTCTTTAAAAGTTCTAATTCTAAACAAAAATGATGTTTATAAATTGAAAAGTGTAAAACGTACAATTCGCGCATCGCGCAGGTTTCCAACTAGTGCAAATATACAATGACCAACATGCCCTCATTAAATTAGCCAAGGATTCCAATCAGCCGAGGGCAACTCAAAGAAGTGAAACATCACCACACAGAATAATAGTATTAGTGCGTAATAAACCCTTTTATATCCTAACCCTTTGAGATTCGCCACCTTACACCTTCCCTGTTATTCATTCTCTCACTATAAAATAAGACCACTCTTAGCCTCCATTTCTCTATACAACCAACCGTGCCTCCATTTCTCTCTACGACCGAGGGACGCATAATATCCCCAATTGAGTTTGTTCAGGTGATCCATCTTGATTAATTTAACTACAAGAACCATGAATCTTGATTTCTTTATGTTAATGTCGTAATATGTTTGTGTTATTTGTGGACAGAAATGCAAACATATATGACAATAGGTAATGGGTGCATGAGAAACCCTTTTATTGATCAACCCGAGAGCTACACCTCACTTTACTCCTCAATCATTCCACCAATTGGATTAAGATTGAGGAGTAAAGTGAGGTATATCTCCTCGAATTACATATTTTGTTGCAAAGGCTCCCTATGCGTCGCTAAAAATCTACCCCATAAAATTCCCATCAAGGGGTGTTTGCCAAAAATGCATAATCATGGGAGTTTCTACCATTAAAAATTGCGGGGTATTTTCTTATGAAAAATATAATATCCAGATGATTTTTCCTACTTTTTCATGTAACGCAGAGGGTTATGAATTGTACTTTATGTCCCATTTGTTATATGTATTTTAAAGTTGGGGATTTTTTTCTTAAGAAAACGTCATTTAAATTAACTCCAAATTTAAGTAATTGCTACTAACCCAATATTCTTCATCCAATACGCCTCACGTGCTACGAATTTCCAAACTCAATCTTATCCTCTTCAATGAATATTTGACCGGCTGAAGAGAGTCGGTCCAATTGAAGAGCGGACCAACTTTATGTTTCAGTTTGAGCACCATAAAGTTTTTGAATCCCTATTGAGAGCTCATCTTTGTTCTTCACGTGTGCAGGTTTTGAATTCAACTTCTAGTTGGTTTAAACAAATCTGTCAAACCCACAATATGCATGTAAACTTAATTTTTGGAAGTCATTTTTTACTTTATATTATCTCTATTCCAAATTAAGAGTCAACTTTTCTTTATAGACAAAATCAACTAATCAAATTTCACGAAGTGAAGAAGTGTTCATCTTGGCCATTGATTTGGTGTGTCATTAATCTATGCGAAAAATGAATAGAGATTCTTAATTTGGAATAAAACTGCTCTTGATGAGCTGTCATAGAACAAAGCTAAATTGCAAAAAATAAACAATCAATTTTCAAATTTTTGGAAGCAATCCCCCAAATGTATGTTAATTTCATTTTTCAAAAAACTATACATGCCACTAAAAATTGACAGATTTAGGGTGCTATTTGCAAAAAATTGAAAGATTAAGATTTTTTTTGTACTTTAGCCTTAAAAATCATGACTTTTTTCACTTTGGTACATTTGTTTAAAATATAAGAGTTGGTACCTTTTCTACTGCTAAAAGATTATGTTTAGTCAACAACTAACAAATCTAACAAGTCTAATATAATTTAAGATGATTTTTCGGTGTTAACCCTCAAGATAATTTTGTGATTAGAAATATTTCCTAGATGTTCAATAATTAGACTTATCCTCCTCCCCCGGTAGGCCGGAGGTACACGCGACTTAATATCTAATGTACGATCCAAATGATGTACATATGGGGAGTTAAGTCCAATTTTTTTTAAAGCGGGGATTTTCTCAGGAACCAAAGTAAAAAACAAACTTTAAAAATGTACGAAAGTCTAATTATGCAAATTAATGAAGTATCAAAATTACACCCCTAAAACAATAATAATTAAATAAAGTAAAAAACTTACATTGTCCATGACCCATAGATTTTATGCAAATTGTGATGATTTCTCATTCCATAGCTTGAATGTCTCGAGAAAACAGGTATGTGTGTAGCTATTGTCCACATTAAAGTTTCAATTTCCAGGGACTAATAGAAGAATATATATATACACTTACAAAAGTGCCGTATCAGAAAACGTATGTGGATACTAATGAAATGACAAAAAATGTTCTATTGATATTTGTTACATGCCCTATTTATATGATCATCCAATGTGGATAAGGTGGGACAAACATCACACAGATATTTTTTTGTTAAAAACTATGGATAAAATATCTGTCAGTGGAACCTTAACCAACTACTGATAAAAGTTGTCAACAGATAACAAATTCCATAACTTGGGGTTGACATATTGTAAAAGAGAGAATTAAATGTGATGAGATGAGAAACAAACACTGGGATATCATTGTCAGAACAAAAACATATGGATATTTACTATCCAGATATTTACATTGTCAACCTTAGAAACAATATAGATATAAAACTTCATGAATTATAATTATTATTACTATTATTGAGAAATAAGGTGACAACTGATAACTTCCTATTTATGAATTCTTTTCAGCCCTTGCTGTGTAGAAAAACAACGATCAGAGAAATTTGTATGACAACCCCATTATGCTTCTCTCGATTGTGAACCTTATTTGTTTTACAACCACAAATCAGTAAATTGCTTAATCAACAACATGATATAATTTGAAGCACAACTTAAATTTTGCAAGTTTTTTACAAACCCAGACAGATGTCGGTGTTTTCTTTTACACCACCATGATCTACTTTGCGGCACATCAATCAAGGTATGAGATCATTTTATTTTATTTTATTTTTTTGTTTGGTTACATCTATGTAGGAATGATAAACATTTTATTTGTGATAAAGAGGATTTCTCTTTTTAGGCAACCTGCAACTGCGAGAATGGTGCATCACGGTGTGATAATTTGTGAGTCAAGTGTCGATTTGAGTTTGTTTTTTTCAATTTATATATAGGAAATAAGGTGACAACTGATAACTTTTGTTTAACTTCATAATTCTTGATATACATATTCACCTTTTGTAGGTAAGGTATTTCCAAAAACACTAGCTCAGCAAGAAAGATCGTTTTGAAAAAAAAGGTGTTCAGTTGTAGTCTATTATGAAAGAGGCATATGAGGGGAGAAAGGTGATAGGTAATTTTGAATGAAAATGTGTTTAGGTTATGTACTTTTTGAATATTTTTTGAAAAACTCTAGACTTGACACAAATTTAATACACATATTAGACACACGCACTAAAAAGATAAGGGAAAAATGTTGAAAAAAATGTTAACCTATTAAAAAAATGTTATATAATTTCTAATACAGTGAAAACAAATGAAAATACAGTTTTTTATTTCTTAAAAGTAATTTTTCATATATTTAATAAAAAAAATACACTTTTCAGTGCTTTTATAAAAAAAAAGTTTTTAAGAAACGAAAATACTGTAATTTTTTGTAATTAAACAATTGTTATAAATATATAAGCATTTTGGAGGCGTTGACTCACATTCATTAAATGAGAACTTTTAAGAAATAGTTTTTCATATTTTTAATAAAACAATACATTTTTTTCTTTTTTCTTTTATAAAAAACTATTTTTAAGCAATGAAAAAAATATTTTCTTCAAAAAAATAAGATTTCAACAATTTTTTAATCGTTTTAAAAAATTGGTTAACAGTTTTTCTCAATTTTATTTTTAGAAAAAGGTATAATTTTTTTTTACTAATGTAGTATATTTTTTTTAAAATATAATATTATTTCTTTTAACAAAACCTTAAGCTAAAAACCATGTGTCTAATTTGTGTGTACATGTAGAACTACTCTTTTTTTTTTGCAAGAGCCATCAGTTTATCTGATAAGTAATATATTACGAAAGTATGTGGGGGGGGCGATGGGTTGGGTTGAATGAAAATATAATTTTTTTTACTATTTCTTTATTTAAAAAACTAATATTTAAGCTTGATTGTTTAAATACAACTTTTGTTTCTCAGTGTCATAATCTTAGTATTGTTGTTTGTATTCAATAAATTTGATGCACTTTTTAATTACTAAATATAAAAGATGGTGTTTTTATTTTTGCTCACTCTTTAAAAGTTCTAATTCTAAACAAAAATGATGTTTATAAATTGAAAAGTGTAAAACGTACAATTCGCGCATCGCGCAGGTTTCCAACTAGTGCAAATATACAATGACCAACATGCCCTCATTAAATTAGCCAAGGATTCCAATCAGCCGAGGGCAACTCAAAGAAGTGAAACATCACCACACAGAATAATAGTATTAGTGCGTAATAAACCCTTTTATATCCTAACCCTTTGAGATTCGCCACCTTACACCTTCCCTGTTATTCATTCTCTCACTATAAAATAAGACCACTCTTAGCCTCCATTTCTCTATACAACCAACCGTGCCTCCATTTCTCTCTACGACCGAGGGACGCATAATATCCCCAATTGAGTTTGTTCAGGTGATCCATCTTGATTAATTTAACTACAAGAACCATGAATCTTGATTTCTTTATGTTAATGTCGTAATATGTTTGTGTTATTTGTGGACAGAAATGCAAACATATATGACAATAGGTAATGGGTGCATGAGAAACCCTTTTATTGATCAACCCGAGAGCTACACCTCACTTTACTCCTCAATCATTCCACCAATTGGATTAAGATTGAGGAGTAAAGTGAGGTATATCTCCTCGAATTACATATTTTGTTGCAAAGGCTCCCTATGCGTCGCTAAAAATCTACCCCATAAAATTCCCATCAAGGGGTGTTTGCCAAAAATGCATAATCATGGGAGTTTCTACCATTAAAAATTGCGGGGTATTTTCTTATGAAAAATATAATATCCAGATGATTTTTCCTACTTTTTCATGTAACGCAGAGGGTTATGAATTGTACTTTATGTCCCATTTGTTATATGTATTTTAAAGTTGGGGATTTTTTTCTTAAGAAAACGTCATTTAAATTAACTCCAAATTTAAGTAATTGCTACTAACCCAATATTCTTCATCCAATACGCCTCACGTGCTACGAATTTCCAAACTCAATCTTATCCTCTTCAATGAATATTTGACCGGCTGAAGAGAGTCGGTCCAATTGAAGAGCGGACCAACTTTATGTTTCAGTTTGAGCACCATAAAGTTTTTGAATCCCTATTGAGAGCTCATCTTTGTTCTTCACGTGTGCAGGTTTTGAATTCAACTTCTAGTTGGTTTAAACAAATCTGTCAAACCCACAATATGCATGTAAACTTAATTTTTGGAAGTCATTTTTTACTTTATATTATCTCTATTCCAAATTAAGAGTCAACTTTTCTTTATAGACAAAATCAACTAATCAAATTTCACGAAGTGAAGAAGTGTTCATCTTGGCCATTGATTTGGTGTGTCATTAATCTATGCGAAAAATGAATAGAGATTCTTAATTTGGAATAAAACTGCTCTTGATGAGCTGTCATAGAACAAAGCTAAATTGCAAAAAATAAACAATCAATTTTCAAATTTTTGGAAGCAATCCCCCAAATGTATGTTAATTTCATTTTTCAAAAAACTATACATGCCACTAAAAATTGACAGATTTAGGGTGCTATTTGCAAAAAATTGAAAGATTAAGATTTTTTTTGTACTTTAGCCTTAAAAATCATGACTTTTTTCACTTTGGTACATTTGTTTAAAATATAAGAGTTGGTACCTTTTCTACTGCTAAAAGATTATGTTTAGTCAACAACTAACAAATCTAACAAGTCTAATATAATTTAAGATGATTTTTCGGTGTTAACCCTCAAGATAATTTTGTGATTAGAAATATTTCCTAGATGTTCAATAATTAGACTTATCCTCCTCCCCCGGTAGGCCGGAGGTACACGCGACTTAATATCTAATGTACGATCCAAATGATGTACATATGGGGAGTTAAGTCCAATTTTTTTTAAAGCGGGGATTTTCTCAGGAACCAAAGTAAAAAACAAACTTTAAAAATGTACGAAAGTCTAATTATGCAAATTAATGAAGTATCAAAATTACACCCCTAAAACAATAATAATTAAATAAAGTAAAAAACTTACATTGTCCATGACCCATAGATTTTATGCAAATTGTGATGATTTCTCATTCCATAGCTTGAATGTCTCGAGAAAACAGGTATGTGTGTAGCTATTGTCCACATTAAAGTTTCAATTTCCAGGGACTAATAGAAGAATATATATATACACTTACAAAAGTGCCGTATCAGAAAACGTATGTGGATACTAATGAAATGACAAAAAATGTTCTATTGATATTTGTTACATGCCCTATTTATATGATCATCCAATGTGGATAAGGTGGGACAAACATCACACAGATATTTTTTTGTTAAAAACTATGGATAAAATATCTGTCAGTGGAACCTTAACCAACTACTGATAAAAGTTGTCAACAGATAACAAATTCCATAACTTGGGGTTGACATATTGTAAAAGAGAGAATTAAATGTGATGAGATGAGAAACAAACACTGGGATATCATTGTCAGAACAAAAACATATGGATATTTACTATCCAGATATTTACATTGTCAACCTTAGAAACAATATAGATATAAAACTTCATGAATTATAATTATTATTACTATTATTGAGAAATAAGGTGACAACTGATAACTTCCTATTTATGAATTCTTTTCAGCCCTTGCTGTGTAGAAAAACAACGATCAGAGAAATTTGTATGACAACCCCATTATGCTTCTCTCGATTGTGAACCTTATTTGTTTTACAACCACAAATCAGTAAATTGCTTAATCAACAACATGATATAATTTGAAGCACAACTTAAATTTTGCAAGTTTTTTACAAACCCAGACAGATGTCGGTGTTTTCTTTTACACCACCATGATCTACTTTGCGGCACATCAATCAAGGTATGAGATCATTTTATTTTATTTATTTTTTTTGTTTGGTTACATCTATGTAGGAATGATAAACATTTTATTTGTGATAAAGAGGATTTCTCTTTTTAGGCAACCTGCAACTGCGAGAATGGTGCATCACGGTGTGATAATTTGTGAGTCAAGTGTCGATTTGAGTTTGTTTTTTTCAATTTATATATAGGAAATAAGGTGACAACTGATAACTTTTGTTTAACTTCATAATTCTTGATATACATATTCACCTTTTGTAGGTAAGGTATTTCCAAAAACACTAGCTCAGCAAGAAAGATCGTTTTGAAAAAAAAGGTGTTCAGTTGTAGTCTATTATGAAAGAGGCATATGAGGGGAGAAAGGTGATAGGTAATTTTGAATGAAAATGTGTTTAGGTTATGTACTTTTTGAATATTTTTTGAAAAACTCTAGACTTGACACAAATTTAATACACATATTAGACACACGCACTAAAAAGATAAGGGAAAAATGTTGAAAAAAATGTTAACCTATTAAAAAAATGTTATATAATTTCTAATACAGTGAAAACAAATGAAAATACAGTTTTTTATTTCTTAAAAGTAATTTTTCATATATTTAATAAAAAAAATACACTTTTCAGTGCTTTTATAAAAAAAAAGTTTTTAAGAAACGAAAATACTGTAATTTTTTGTAATTAAACAATTGTTATAAATATATAAGCATTTTGGAGGCGTTGACTCACATTCATTAAATGAGAACTTTTAAGAAATAGTTTTTCATATTTTTAATAAAACAATACATTTTTTTCTTTTTTCTTTTATAAAAAACTATTTTTAAGCAATGAAAAAAATATTTTCTTCAAAAAAATAAGATTTCAACAATTTTTTAATCGTTTTAAAAAATTGGTTAACAGTTTTTCTCAATTTTATTTTTAGAAAAAGGTATAATTTTTTTTTACTAATGTAGTATATTTTTTTTAAAATATAATATTATTTCTTTTAACAAAACCTTAAGCTAAAAACCATGTGTCTAATTTGTGTGTACATGTAGAACTACTCTTTTTTTTTTGCAAGAGCCATCAGTTTATCTGATAAGTAATATATTACGAAAGTATGTGGGGGGGGCGATGGGTTGGGTTGAATGAAAATATAATTTTTTTTACTATTTCTTTATTTAAAAAACTAATATTTAAGCTTGATTGTTTAAATACAACTTTTGTTTCTCAGTGTCATAATCTTAGTATTGTTGTTTGTATTCAATAAATTTGATGCACTTTTTAATTACTAAATATAAAAGATGGTGTTTTTATTTTTGCTCACTCTTTAAAAGTTCTAATTCTAAACAAAAATGATGTTTATAAATTGAAAAGTGTAAAACGTACAATTCGCGCATCGCGCAGGTTTCCAACTAGTGCAAATATACAATGACCAACATGCCCTCATTAAATTAGCCAAGGATTCCAATCAGCCGAGGGCAACTCAAAGAAGTGAAACATCACCACACAGAATAATAGTATTAGTGCGTAATAAACCCTTTTATATCCTAACCCTTTGAGATTCGCCACCTTACACCTTCCCTGTTATTCATTCTCTCACTATAAAATAAGACCACTCTTAGCCTCCATTTCTCTATACAACCAACCGTGCCTCCATTTCTCTCTACGACCGAGGGACGCATAATATCCCCAATTGAGTTTGTTCAGGTGATCCATCTTGATTAATTTAACTACAAGAACCATGAATCTTGATTTCTTTATGTTAATGTCGTAATATGTTTGTGTTATTTGTGGACAGAAATGCAGACATATATGACAATAGGTAATGGGTGCATGAGAAACCCTTTTATTGATCAACCCGAGAGCTACACCTCACTTTACTCCTCAATCATTCCACCAATTGGATTAAGATTGAGGAGTAAAGTGAGGTATATCTCCTCGAATTACATATTTTGTTGCAAAGGCTCCCTATGCGTCGCTAAAAATCTACCCCATAAAATTCCCATCAAGGGGTGTTTGCCAAAAATGCATAATCATGGGAGTTTCTACCATTAAAAATTGCGGGGTATTTTCTTATGAAAAATATAATATCCAGATGATTTTTCCTACTTTTTCATGTAACGCAGAGGGTTATGAATTGTACTTTATGTCCCATTTGTTATATGTATTTTAAAGTTGGGGATTTTTTTCTTAAGAAAACGTCATTTAAATTAACTCCAAATTTAAGTAATTGCTACTAACCCAATATTCTTCATCCAATACGCCTCACGTGCTACGAATTTCCAAACTCAATCTTATCCTCTTCAATGAATATTTGACCGGCTGAAGAGAGTCGGTCCAATTGAAGAGCGGACCAACTTTATGTTTCAGTTTGAGCACCATAAAGTTTTTGAATCCCTATTGAGAGCTCATCTTTGTTCTTCACGTGTGCAGGTTTTGAATTCAACTTCTAGTTGGTTTAAACAAATCTGTCAAACCCACAATATGCATGTAAACTTAATTTTTGGAAGTCATTTTTTACTTTATATTATCTCTATTCCAAATTAAGAGTCAACTTTTCTTTATAGACAAAATCAACTAATCAAATTTCACGAAGTGAAGAAGTGTTCATCTTGGCCATTGATTTGGTGTGTCATTAATCTATGCGAAAAATGAATAGAGATTCTTAATTTGGAATAAAACTGCTCTTGATGAGCTGTCATAGAACAAAGCTAAATTGCAAAAAATAAACAATCAATTTTCAAATTTTTGGAAGCAATCCCCCAAATGTATGTTAATTTCATTTTTCAAAAAACTATACATGCCACTAAAAATTGACAGATTTAGGGTGCTATTTGCAAAAAATTGAAAGATTAAGATTTTTTTTGTACTTTAGCCTTAAAAATCATGACTTTTTTCACTTTGGTACATTTGTTTAAAATATAAGAGTTGGTACCTTTTCTACTGCTAAAAGATTATGTTTAGTCAACAACTAACAAATCTAACAAGTCTAATATAATTTAAGATGATTTTTCGGTGTTAACCCTCAAGATAATTTTGTGATTAGAAATATTTCCTAGATGTTCAATAATTAGACTTATCCTCCTCCCCCGGTAGGCCGGAGGTACACGCGACTTAATATCTAATGTACGATCCAAATGATGTACATATGGGGAGTTAAGTCCAATTTTTTTTAAAGCGGGGATTTTCTCAGGAACCAAAGTAAAAAACAAACTTTAAAAATGTACGAAAGTCTAATTATGCAAATTAATGAAGTATCAAAATTACACCCCTAAAACAATAATAATTAAATAAAGTAAAAAACTTACATTGTCCATGACCCATAGATTTTATGCAAATTGTGATGATTTCTCATTCCATAGCTTGAATGTCTCGAGAAAACAGGTATGTGTGTAGCTATTGTCCACATTAAAGTTTCAATTTCCAGGGACTAATAGAAGAATATATATATACACTTACAAAAGTGCCGTATCAGAAAACGTATGTGGATACTAATGAAATGACAAAAAATGTTCTATTGATATTTGTTACATGCCCTATTTATATGATCATCCAATGTGGATAAGGTGGGACAAACATCACACAGATATTTTTTTGTTAAAAACTATGGATAAAATATCTGTCAGTGGAACCTTAACCAACTACTGATAAAAGTTGTCAACAGATAACAAATTCCATAACTTGGGGTTGACATATTGTAAAAGAGAGAATTAAATGTGATGAGATGAGAAACAAACACTGGGATATCATTGTCAGAACAAAAACATATGGATATTTACTATCCAGATATTTACATTGTCAACCTTAGAAACAATATAGATATAAAACTTCATGAATTATAATTATTATTACTATTATTGAGAAATAAGGTGACAACTGATAACTTCCTATTTATGAATTCTTTTCAGCCCTTGCTGTGTAGAAAAACAACGATCAGAGAAATTTGTATGACAACCCCATTATGCTTCTCTCGATTGTGAACCTTATTTGTTTTACAACCACAAATCAGTAAATTGCTTAATCAACAACATGATATAATTTGAAGCACAACTTAAATTTTGCAAGTTTTTTACAAACCCAGACAGATGTCGGTGTTTTCTTTTACACCACCATGATCTACTTTGCGGCACATCAATCAAGGTATGAGATCATTTTATTTTATTTATTTTTTTTGTTTGGTTACATCTATGTAGGAATGATAAACATTTTATTTGTGATAAAGAGGATTTCTCTTTTTAGGCAACCTGCAACTGCGAGAATGGTGCATCACGGTGTGATAATTTGTGAGTCAAGTGTCGATTTGAGTTTGTTTTTTTCAATTTATATATAGGAAATAAGGTGACAACTGATAACTTTTGTTTAACTTCATAATTCTTGATATACATATTCACCTTTTGTAGGTAAGGTATTTCCAAAAACACTAGCTCAGCAAGAAAGATCGTTTTGAAAAAAAAGGTGTTCAGTTGTAGTCTATTATGAAAGAGGCATATGAGGGGAGAAAGGTGATAGGTAATTTTGAATGAAAATGTGTTTAGGTTATGTACTTTTTGAATATTTTTTGAAAAACTCTAGACTTGACACAAATTTAATACACATATTAGACACACGCACTAAAAAGATAAGGGAAAAATGTTGAAAAAAATGTTAACCTATTAAAAAAATGTTATATAATTTCTAATACAGTGAAAACAAATGAAAATACAGTTTTTTATTTCTTAAAAGTAATTTTTCATATATTTAATAAAAAAAATACACTTTTCAGTGCTTTTATAAAAAAAAAGTTTTTAAGAAACGAAAATACTGTAATTTTTTGTAATTAAACAATTGTTATAAATATATAAGCATTTTGGAGGCGTTGACTCACATTCATTAAATGAGAACTTTTAAGAAATAGTTTTTCATATTTTTAATAAAACAATACATTTTTTTCTTTTTTCTTTTATAAAAAACTATTTTTAAGCAATGAAAAAAATATTTTCTTCAAAAAAATAAGATTTCAACAATTTTTTAATCGTTTTAAAAAATTGGTTAACAGTTTTTCTCAATTTTATTTTTAGAAAAAGGTATAATTTTTTTTTACTAATGTAGTATATTTTTTTTAAAATATAATATTATTTCTTTTAACAAAACCTTAAGCTAAAAACCATGTGTCTAATTTGTGTGTACATGTAGAACTACTCTTTTTTTTTTGCAAGAGCCATCAGTTTATCTGATAAGTAATATATTACGAAAGTATGTGGGGGGGGCGATGGGTTGGGTTGAATGAAAATATAATTTTTTTTACTATTTCTTTATTTAAAAAACTAATATTTAAGCTTGATTGTTTAAATACAACTTTTGTTTCTCAGTGTCATAATCTTAGTATTGTTGTTTGTATTCAATAAATTTGATGCACTTTTTAATTACTAAATATAAAAGATGGTGTTTTTATTTTTGCTCACTCTTTAAAAGTTCTAATTCTAAACAAAAATGATGTTTATAAATTGAAAAGTGTAAAACGTACAATTCGCGCATCGCGCAGGTTTCCAACTAGTGCAAATATACAATGACCAACATGCCCTCATTAAATTAGCCAAGGATTCCAATCAGCCGAGGGCAACTCAAAGAAGTGAAACATCACCACACAGAATAATAGTATTAGTGCGTAATAAACCCTTTTATATCCTAACCCTTTGAGATTCGCCACCTTACACCTTCCCTGTTATTCATTCTCTCACTATAAAATAAGACCACTCTTAGCCTCCATTTCTCTATACAACCAACCGTGCCTCCATTTCTCTCTACGACCGAGGGACGCATAATATCCCCAATTGAGTTTGTTCAGGTGATCCATCTTGATTAATTTAACTACAAGAACCATGAATCTTGATTTCTTTATGTTAATGTCGTAATATGTTTGTGTTATTTGTGGACAGAAATGCAGACATATATGACAATAGGTAATGGGTGCATGAGAAACCCTTTTATTGATCAACCCGAGAGCTACACCTCACTTTACTCCTCAATCATTCCACCAATTGGATTAAGATTGAGGAGTAAAGTGAGGTATATCTCCTCGAATTACATATTTTGTTGCAAAGGCTCCCTATGCGTCGCTAAAAATCTACCCCATAAAATTCCCATCAAGGGGTGTTTGCCAAAAATGCATAATCATGGGAGTTTCTACCATTAAAAATTGCGGGGTATTTTCTTATGAAAAATATAATATCCAGATGATTTTTCCTACTTTTTCATGTAACGCAGAGGGTTATGAATTGTACTTTATGTCCCATTTGTTATATGTATTTTAAAGTTGGGGATTTTTTTCTTAAGAAAACGTCATTTAAATTAACTCCAAATTTAAGTAATTGCTACTAACCCAATATTCTTCATCCAATACGCCTCACGTGCTACGAATTTCCAAACTCAATCTTATCCTCTTCAATGAATATTTGACCGGCTGAAGAGAGTCGGTCCAATTGAAGAGCGGACCAACTTTATGTTTCAGTTTGAGCACCATAAAGTTTTTGAATCCCTATTGAGAGCTCATCTTTGTTCTTCACGTGTGCAGGTTTTGAATTCAACTTCTAGTTGGTTTAAACAAATCTGTCAAACCCACAATATGCATGTAAACTTAATTTTTGGAAGTCATTTTTTACTTTATATTATCTCTATTCCAAATTAAGAGTCAACTTTTCTTTATAGACAAAATCAACTAATCAAATTTCACGAAGTGAAGAAGTGTTCATCTTGGCCATTGATTTGGTGTGTCATTAATCTATGCGAAAAATGAATAGAGATTCTTAATTTGGAATAAAACTGCTCTTGATGAGCTGTCATAGAACAAAGCTAAATTGCAAAAAATAAACAATCAATTTTCAAATTTTTGGAAGCAATCCCCCAAATGTATGTTAATTTCATTTTTCAAAAAACTATACATGCCACTAAAAATTGACAGATTTAGGGTGCTATTTGCAAAAAATTGAAAGATTAAGATTTTTTTTGTACTTTAGCCTTAAAAATCATGACTTTTTTCACTTTGGTACATTTGTTTAAAATATAAGAGTTGGTACCTTTTCTACTGCTAAAAGATTATGTTTAGTCAACAACTAACAAATCTAACAAGTCTAATATAATTTAAGATGATTTTTCGGTGTTAACCCTCAAGATAATTTTGTGATTAGAAATATTTCCTAGATGTTCAATAATTAGACTTATCCTCCTCCCCCGGTAGGCCGGAGGTACACGCGACTTAATATCTAATGTACGATCCAAATGATGTACATATGGGGAGTTAAGTCCAATTTTTTTTAAAGCGGGGATTTTCTCAGGAACCAAAGTAAAAAACAAACTTTAAAAATGTACGAAAGTCTAATTATGCAAATTAATGAAGTATCAAAATTACACCCCTAAAACAATAATAATTAAATAAAGTAAAAAACTTACATTGTCCATGACCCATAGATTTTATGCAAATTGTGATGATTTCTCATTCCATAGCTTGAATGTCTCCAGAAAACAGGTATGTGTGTAGCTATTGTCCACATTAAAGTTTCAATTTCCAGGGACTAATAGAAGAATATATATATACACTTACAAAAGTGCCGTATCAGAAAACGTATGTGGATACTAATGAAATGACAAAAAATGTTCTATTGATATTTGTTACATGCCCTATTTATATGATCATCCAATGTGGATAAGGTGGGACAAACATCACACAGATATTTTTTTGTTAAAAACTATGGATAAAATATCTGTCAGTGGAACCTTAACCAACTACTGATAAAAGTTGTCAACAGATAACAAATTCCATAACTTGGGGTTGACATATTGTAAAAGAGAGAATTAAATGTGATGAGATGAGAAACAAACACTGGGATATCATTGTCAGAACAAAAACATATGGATATTTACTATCCAGATATTTACATTGTCAACCTTAGAAACAATATAGATATAAAACTTCATGAATTATAATTATTATTACTATTATTGAGAAATAAGGTGACAACTGATAACTTCCTATTTATGAATTCTTTTCAGCCCTTGCTGTGTAGAAAAACAACGATCAGAGAAATTTGTATGACAACCCCATTATGCTTCTCTCGATTGTGAACCTTATTTGTTTTACAACCACAAATCAGTAAATTGCTTAATCAACAACATGATATAATTTGAAGCACAACTTAAATTTTGCAAGTTTTTTACAAACCCAGACAGATGTCGGTGTTTTCTTTTACACCACCATGATCTACTTTGCGGCACATCAATCAAGGTATGAGATCATTTTATTTTATTTATTTTTTTTGTTTGGTTACATCTATGTAGGAATGATAAACATTTTATTTGTGATAAAGAGGATTTCTCTTTTTAGGCAACCTGCAACTGCGAGAATGGTGCATCACGGTGTGATAATTTGTGAGTCAAGTGTCGATTTGAGTTTGTTTTTTTCAATTTATATATAGGAAATAAGGTGACAACTGATAACTTTTGTTTAACTTCATAATTCTTGATATACATATTCACCTTTTGTAGGTAAGGTATTTCCAAAAACACTAGCTCAGCAAGAAAGATCGTTTTGAAAAAAAAGGTGTTCAGTTGTAGTCTATTATGAAAGAGGCATATGAGGGGAGAAAGGTGATAGGTAATTTTGAATGAAAATGTGTTTAGGTTATGTACTTTTTGAATATTTTTTGAAAAACTCTAGACTTGACACAAATTTAATACACATATTAGACACACGCACTAAAAAGATAAGGGAAAAATGTTGAAAAAAATGTTAACCTATTAAAAAAATGTTATATAATTTCTAATACAGTGAAAACAAATGAAAATACAGTTTTTTATTTCTTAAAAGTAATTTTTCATATATTTAATAAAAAAAATACACTTTTCAGTGCTTTTATAAAAAAAAAGTTTTTAAGAAACGAAAATACTGTAATTTTTTGTAATTAAACAATTGTTATAAATATATAAGCATTTTGGAGGCGTTGACTCACATTCATTAAATGAGAACTTTTAAGAAATAGTTTTTCATATTTTTAATAAAACAATACATTTTTTTCTTTTTTCTTTTATAAAAAACTATTTTTAAGCAATGAAAAAAATATTTTCTTCAAAAAAATAAGATTTCAACAATTTTTTAATCGTTTTAAAAAATTGGTTAACAGTTTTTCTCAATTTTATTTTTAGAAAAAGGTATAATTTTTTTTTACTAATGTAGTATATTTTTTTTAAAATATAATATTATTTCTTTTAACAAAACCTTAAGCTAAAAACCATGTGTCTAATTTGTGTGTACATGTAGAACTACTCTTTTTTTTTTGCAAGAGCCATCAGTTTATCTGATAAGTAATATATTACGAAAGTATGTGGGGGGGGCGATGGGTTGGGTTGAATGAAAATATAATTTTTTTTACTATTTCTTTATTTAAAAAACTAATATTTAAGCTTGATTGTTTAAATACAACTTTTGTTTCTCAGTGTCATAATCTTAGTATTGTTGTTTGTATTCAATAAATTTGATGCACTTTTTAATTACTAAATATAAAAGATGGTGTTTTTATTTTTGCTCACTCTTTAAAAGTTCTAATTCTAAACAAAAATGATGTTTATAAATTGAAAAGTGTAAAACGTACAATTCGCGCATCGCGCAGGTTTCCAACTAGTGCAAATATACAATGACCAACATGCCCTCATTAAATTAGCCAAGGATTCCAATCAGCCGAGGGCAACTCAAAGAAGTGAAACATCACCACACAGAATAATAGTATTAGTGCGTAATAAACCCTTTTATATCCTAACCCTTTGAGATTCGCCACCTTACACCTTCCCTGTTATTCATTCTCTCACTATAAAATAAGACCACTCTTAGCCTCCATTTCTCTATACAACCAACCGTGCCTCCATTTCTCTCTACGACCGAGGGACGCATAATATCCCCAATTGAGTTTGTTCAGGTGATCCATCTTGATTAATTTAACTACAAGAACCATGAATCTTGATTTCTTTATGTTAATGTCGTAATATGTTTGTGTTATTTGTGGACAGAAATGCAGACATATATGACAATAGGTAATGGGTGCATGAGAAACCCTTTTATTGATCAACCCGAGAGCTACACCTCACTTTACTCCTCAATCATTCCACCAATTGGATTAAGATTGAGGAGTAAAGTGAGGTATATCTCCTCGAATTACATATTTTGTTGCAAAGGCTCCCTATGCGTCGCTAAAAATCTACCCCATAAAATTCCCATCAAGGGGTGTTTGCCAAAAATGCATAATCATGGGAGTTTCTACCATTAAAAATTGCGGGGTATTTTCTTATGAAAAATATAATATCCAGATGATTTTTCCTACTTTTTCATGTAACGCAGAGGGTTATGAATTGTACTTTATGTCCCATTTGTTATATGTATTTTAAAGTTGGGGATTTTTTTCTTAAGAAAACGTCATTTAAATTAACTCCAAATTTAAGTAATTGCTACTAACCCAATATTCTTCATCCAATACGCCTCACGTGCTACGAATTTCCAAACTCAATCTTATCCTCTTCAATGAATATTTGACCGGCTGAAGAGAGTCGGTCCAATTGAAGAGCGGACCAACTTTATGTTTCAGTTTGAGCACCATAAAGTTTTTGAATCCCTATTGAGAGCTCATCTTTGTTCTTCACGTGTGCAGGTTTTGAATTCAACTTCTAGTTGGTTTAAACAAATCTGTCAAACCCACAATATGCATGTAAACTTAATTTTTGGAAGTCATTTTTTACTTTATATTATCTCTATTCCAAATTAAGAGTCAACTTTTCTTTATAGACAAAATCAACTAATCAAATTTCACGAAGTGAAGAAGTGTTCATCTTGGCCATTGATTTGGTGTGTCATTAATCTATGCGAAAAATGAATAGAGATTCTTAATTTGGAATAAAACTGCTCTTGATGAGCTGTCATAGAACAAAGCTAAATTGCAAAAAATAAACAATCAATTTTCAAATTTTTGGAAGCAATCCCCCAAATGTATGTTAATTTCATTTTTCAAAAAACTATACATGCCACTAAAAATTGACAGATTTAGGGTGCTATTTGCAAAAAATTGAAAGATTAAGATTTTTTTTGTACTTTAGCCTTAAAAATCATGACTTTTTTCACTTTGGTACATTTGTTTAAAATATAAGAGTTGGTACCTTTTCTACTGCTAAAAGATTATGTTTAGTCAACAACTAACAAATCTAACAAGTCTAATATAATTTAAGATGATTTTTCGGTGTTAACCCTCAAGATAATTTTGTGATTAGAAATATTTCCTAGATGTTCAATAATTAGACTTATCCTCCTCCCCCGGTAGGCCGGAGGTACACGCGACTTAATATCTAATGTACGATCCAAATGATGTACATATGGGGAGTTAAGTCCAATTTTTTTTAAAGCGGGGATTTTCTCAGGAACCAAAGTAAAAAACAAACTTTAAAAATGTACGAAAGTCTAATTATGCAAATTAATGAAGTATCAAAATTACACCCCTAAAACAATAATAATTAAATAAAGTAAAAAACTTACATTGTCCATGACCCATAGATTTTATGCAAATTGTGATGATTTCTCATTCCATAGCTTGAATGTCTCGAGAAAACAGGTATGTGTGTAGCTATTGTCCACATTAAAGTTTCAATTTCCAGGGACTAATAGAAGAATATATATATACACTTACAAAAGTGCCGTATCAGAAAACGTATGTGGATACTAATGAAATGACAAAAAATGTTCTATTGATATTTGTTACATGCCCTATTTATATGATCATCCAATGTGGATAAGGTGGGACAAACATCACACAGATATTTTTTTGTTAAAAACTATGGATAAAATATCTGTCAGTGGAACCTTAACCAACTACTGATAAAAGTTGTCAACAGATAACAAATTCCATAACTTGGGGTTGACATATTGTAAAAGAGAGAATTAAATGTGATGAGATGAGAAACAAACACTGGGATATCATTGTCAGAACAAAAACATATGGATATTTACTATCCAGATATTTACATTGTCAACCTTAGAAACAATATAGATATAAAACTTCATGAATTATAATTATTATTACTATTATTGAGAAATAAGGTGACAACTGATAACTTCCTATTTATGAATTCTTTTCAGCCCTTGCTGTGTAGAAAAACAACGATCAGAGAAATTTGTATGACAACCCCATTATGCTTCTCTCGATTGTGAACCTTATTTGTTTTACAACCACAAATCAGTAAATTGCTTAATCAACAACATGATATAATTTGAAGCACAACTTAAATTTTGCAAGTTTTTTACAAACCCAGACAGATGTCGGTGTTTTCTTTTACACCACCATGATCTACTTTGCGGCACATCAATCAAGGTATGAGATCATTTTATTTTATTTATTTTTTTTGTTTGGTTACATCTATGTAGGAATGATAAACATTTTATTTGTGATAAAGAGGATTTCTCTTTTTAGGCAACCTGCAACTGCGAGAATGGTGCATCACGGTGTGATAATTTGTGAGTCAAGTGTCGATTTGAGTTTGTTTTTTTCAATTTATATATAGGAAATAAGGTGACAACTGATAACTTTTGTTTAACTTCATAATTCTTGATATACATATTCACCTTTTGTAGGTAAGGTATTTCCAAAAACACTAGCTCAGCAAGAAAGATCGTTTTGAAAAAAAAGGTGTTCAGTTGTAGTCTATTATGAAAGAGGCATATGAGGGGAGAAAGGTGATAGGTAATTTTGAATGAAAATGTGTTTAGGTTATGTACTTTTTGAATATTTTTTGAAAAACTCTAGACTTGACACAAATTTAATACACATATTAGACACACGCACTAAAAAGATAAGGGAAAAATGTTGAAAAAAATGTTAACCTATTAAAAAAATGTTATATAATTTCTAATACAGTGAAAACAAATGAAAATACAGTTTTTTATTTCTTAAAAGTAATTTTTCATATATTTAATAAAAAAAATACACTTTTCAGTGCTTTTATAAAAAAAAAGTTTTTAAGAAACGAAAATACTGTAATTTTTTGTAATTAAACAATTGTTATAAATATATAAGCATTTTGGAGGCGTTGACTCACATTCATTAAATGAGAACTTTTAAGAAATAGTTTTTCATATTTTTAATAAAACAATACATTTTTTTCTTTTTTCTTTTATAAAAAACTATTTTTAAGCAATGAAAAAAATATTTTCTTCAAAAAAATAAGATTTCAACAATTTTTTAATCGTTTTAAAAAATTGGTTAACAGTTTTTCTCAATTTTATTTTTAGAAAAAGGTATAATTTTTTTTTACTAATGTAGTATATTTTTTTTAAAATATAATATTATTTCTTTTAACAAAACCTTAAGCTAAAAACCATGTGTCTAATTTGTGTGTACATGTAGAACTACTCTTTTTTTTTTGCAAGAGCCATCAGTTTATCTGATAAGTAATATATTACGAAAGTATGTGGGGGGGGCGATGGGTTGGGTTGAATGAAAATATAATTTTTTTTACTATTTCTTTATTTAAAAAACTAATATTTAAGCTTGATTGTTTAAATACAACTTTTGTTTCTCAGTGTCATAATCTTAGTATTGTTGTTTGTATTCAATAAATTTGATGCACTTTTTAATTACTAAATATAAAAGATGGTGTTTTTATTTTTGCTCACTCTTTAAAAGTTCTAATTCTAAACAAAAATGATGTTTATAAATTGAAAAGTGTAAAACGTACAATTCGCGCATCGCGCAGGTTTCCAACTAGTGCAAATATACAATGACCAACATGCCCTCATTAAATTAGCCAAGGATTCCAATCAGCCGAGGGCAACTCAAAGAAGTGAAACATCACCACACAGAATAATAGTATTAGTGCGTAATAAACCCTTTTATATCCTAACCCTTTGAGATTCGCCACCTTACACCTTCCCTGTTATTCATTCTCTCACTATAAAATAAGACCACTCTTAGCCTCCATTTCTCTATACAACCAACCGTGCCTCCATTTCTCTCTACGACCGAGGGACGCATAATATCCCCAATTGAGTTTGTTCAGGTGATCCATCTTGATTAATTTAACTACAAGAACCATGAATCTTGATTTCTTTATGTTAATGTCGTAATATGTTTGTGTTATTTGTGGACAGAAATGCAGACATATATGACAATAGGTAATGGGTGCATGAGAAACCCTTTTATTGATCAACCCGAGAGCTACACCTCACTTTACTCCTCAATCATTCCACCAATTGGATTAAGATTGAGGAGTAAAGTGAGGTATATCTCCTCGAATTACATATTTTGTTGCAAAGGCTCCCTATGCGTCGCTAAAAATCTACCCCATAAAATTCCCATCAAGGGGTGTTTGCCAAAAATGCATAATCATGGGAGTTTCTACCATTAAAAATTGCGGGGTATTTTCTTATGAAAAATATAATATCCAGATGATTTTTCCTACTTTTTCATGTAACGCAGAGGGTTATGAATTGTACTTTATGTCCCATTTGTTATATGTATTTTAAAGTTGGGGATTTTTTTCTTAAGAAAACGTCATTTAAATTAACTCCAAATTTAAGTAATTGCTACTAACCCAATATTCTTCATCCAATACGCCTCACGTGCTACGAATTTCCAAACTCAATCTTATCCTCTTCAATGAATATTTGACCGGCTGAAGAGAGTCGGTCCAATTGAAGAGCGGACCAACTTTATGTTTCAGTTTGAGCACCATAAAGTTTTTGAATCCCTATTGAGAGCTCATCTTTGTTCTTCACGTGTGCAGGTTTTGAATTCAACTTCTAGTTGGTTTAAACAAATCTGTCAAACCCACAATATGCATGTAAACTTAATTTTTGGAAGTCATTTTTTACTTTATATTATCTCTATTCCAAATTAAGAGTCAACTTTTCTTTATAGACAAAATCAACTAATCAAATTTCACGAAGTGAAGAAGTGTTCATCTTGGCCATTGATTTGGTGTGTCATTAATCTATGCGAAAAATGAATAGAGATTCTTAATTTGGAATAAAACTGCTCTTGATGAGCTGTCATAGAACAAAGCTAAATTGCAAAAAATAAACAATCAATTTTCAAATTTTTGGAAGCAATCCCCCAAATGTATGTTAATTTCATTTTTCAAAAAACTATACATGCCACTAAAAATTGACAGATTTAGGGTGCTATTTGCAAAAAATTGAAAGATTAAGATTTTTTTTGTACTTTAGCCTTAAAAATCATGACTTTTTTCACTTTGGTACATTTGTTTAAAATATAAGAGTTGGTACCTTTTCTACTGCTAAAAGATTATGTTTAGTCAACAACTAACAAATCTAACAAGTCTAATATAATTTAAGATGATTTTTCGGTGTTAACCCTCAAGATAATTTTGTGATTAGAAATATTTCCTAGATGTTCAATAATTAGACTTATCCTCCTCCCCCGGTAGGCCGGAGGTACACGCGACTTAATATCTAATGTACGATCCAAATGATGTACATATGGGGAGTTAAGTCCAATTTTTTTTAAAGCGGGGATTTTCTCAGGAACCAAAGTAAAAAACAAACTTTAAAAATGTACGAAAGTCTAATTATGCAAATTAATGAAGTATCAAAATTACACCCCTAAAACAATAATAATTAAATAAAGTAAAAAACTTACATTGTCCATGACCCATAGATTTTATGCAAATTGTGATGATTTCTCATTCCATAGCTTGAATGTCTCGAGAAAACAGGTATGTGTGTAGCTATTGTCCACATTAAAGTTTCAATTTCCAGGGACTAATAGAAGAATATATATATACACTTACAAAAGTGCCGTATCAGAAAACGTATGTGGATACTAATGAAATGACAAAAAATGTTCTATTGATATTTGTTACATGCCCTATTTATATGATCATCCAATGTGGATAAGGTGGGACAAACATCACACAGATATTTTTTTGTTAAAAACTATGGATAAAATATCTGTCAGTGGAACCTTAACCAACTACTGATAAAAGTTGTCAACAGATAACAAATTCCATAACTTGGGGTTGACATATTGTAAAAGAGAGAATTAAATGTGATGAGATGAGAAACAAACACTGGGATATCATTGTCAGAACAAAAACATATGGATATTTACTATCCAGATATTTACATTGTCAACCTTAGAAACAATATAGATATAAAACTTCATGAATTATAATTATTATTACTATTATTGAGAAATAAGGTGACAACTGATAACTTCCTATTTATGAATTCTTTTCAGCCCTTGCTGTGTAGAAAAACAACGATCAGAGAAATTTGTATGACAACCCCATTATGCTTCTCTCGATTGTGAACCTTATTTGTTTTACAACCACAAATCAGTAAATTGCTTAATCAACAACATGATATAATTTGAAGCACAACTTAAATTTTGCAAGTTTTTTACAAACCCAGACAGATGTCGGTGTTTTCTTTTACACCACCATGATCTACTTTGCGGCACATCAATCAAGGTATGAGATCATTTTATTTTATTTATTTTTTTTGTTTGGTTACATCTATGTAGGAATGATAAACATTTTATTTGTGATAAAGAGGATTTCTCTTTTTAGGCAACCTGCAACTGCGAGAATGGTGCATCACGGTGTGATAATTTGTGAGTCAAGTGTCGATTTGAGTTTGTTTTTTTCAATTTATATATAGGAAATAAGGTGACAACTGATAACTTTTGTTTAACTTCATAATTCTTGATATACATATTCACCTTTTGTAGGTAAGGTATTTCCAAAAACACTAGCTCAGCAAGAAAGATCGTTTTGAAAAAAAAGGTGTTCAGTTGTAGTCTATTATGAAAGAGGCATATGAGGGGAGAAAGGTGATAGGTAATTTTGAATGAAAATGTGTTTAGGTTATGTACTTTTTGAATATTTTTTGAAAAACTCTAGACTTGACACAAATTTAATACACATATTAGACACACGCACTAAAAAGATAAGGGAAAAATGTTGAAAAAAATGTTAACCTATTAAAAAAATGTTATATAATTTCTAATACAGTGAAAACAAATGAAAATACAGTTTTTTATTTCTTAAAAGTAATTTTTCATATATTTAATAAAAAAAATACACTTTTCAGTGCTTTTATAAAAAAAAAGTTTTTAAGAAACGAAAATACTGTAATTTTTTGTAATTAAACAATTGTTATAAATATATAAGCATTTTGGAGGCGTTGACTCACATTCATTAAATGAGAACTTTTAAGAAATAGTTTTTCATATTTTTAATAAAACAATACATTTTTTTCTTTTTTCTTTTATAAAAAACTATTTTTAAGCAATGAAAAAAATATTTTCTTCAAAAAAATAAGATTTCAACAATTTTTTAATCGTTTTAAAAAATTGGTTAACAGTTTTTCTCAATTTTATTTTTAGAAAAAGGTATAATTTTTTTTTACTAATGTAGTATATTTTTTTTAAAATATAATATTATTTCTTTTAACAAAACCTTAAGCTAAAAACCATGTGTCTAATTTGTGTGTACATGTAGAACTACTCTTTTTTTTTTGCAAGAGCCATCAGTTTATCTGATAAGTAATATATTACGAAAGTATGTGGGGGGGGCGATGGGTTGGGTTGAATGAAAATATAATTTTTTTTACTATTTCTTTATTTAAAAAACTAATATTTAAGCTTGATTGTTTAAATACAACTTTTGTTTCTCAGTGTCATAATCTTAGTATTGTTGTTTGTATTCAATAAATTTGATGCACTTTTTAATTACTAAATATAAAAGATGGTGTTTTTATTTTTGCTCACTCTTTAAAAGTTCTAATTCTAAACAAAAATGATGTTTATAAATTGAAAAGTGTAAAACGTACAATTCGCGCATCGCGCAGGTTTCCAACTAGTGCAAATATACAATGACCAACATGCCCTCATTAAATTAGCCAAGGATTCCAATCAGCCGAGGGCAACTCAAAGAAGTGAAACATCACCACACAGAATAATAGTATTAGTGCGTAATAAACCCTTTTATATCCTAACCCTTTGAGATTCGCCACCTTACACCTTCCCTGTTATTCATTCTCTCACTATAAAATAAGACCACTCTTAGCCTCCATTTCTCTATACAACCAACCGTGCCTCCATTTCTCTCTACGACCGAGGGACGCATAATATCCCCAACTGAGTTTGTTCAGGTGATCCATCTTGATTAATTTAACTACAAAAACCATGAATCTTGATTTCTTTATGTTAATGTCGTAATATGTTTGTGTTATTTGTGGACAGAAATGCAGACAGATATGACAATGGGTAATGGGTGCATGAGAAACCCTTTTCTTGATCAACCCGAGAGCTACACCTCACTTTACTCCTCAATCATTCCACCAATTGGATTAAGATTGAGGAGTAAAGTGAGGTATATCTCCTGGAATTACATATTTTGTTGCAAAGGCTCCCTATGCGTCGCTAAAAATATACCCCATAAAATTCCCATCAAGGGGTGTTTTCCAAAAATGCATAATCATGGGAGTTTCTACCATTAAAAATTGCGGGGGATTTTCTTATGAAAAATATAATATCCAGATGATTTTTCCTACTTTTTCATGTAACGCAGAGGGTTATGAATTGTACTTTATGTCCCATTTGTTATATGTATTTTAAAGTTGGCGATTTTTTTCTTAAGAAAACGTCATTTAAATTAACTCCAAATTTAAGTAATTGCTACTAACCCAATATTCTTCATCCAATACGCCTCACGTGCTACGAATTTCCAAACTCAATCTTATCCTCTTCAATGAATATTTGACCGACTGAAGAGAGTCAGTCAAATTGAAGAGCGGACCAACTTTATGTTTCAGTTTGAGCACCATAAAGTTTTTGAATCCCTATTGAGAGCTCTTCTTTGTTCTTCACGTGTGCAGGTTTTGAATTCATCTTCTAGTTGGTTTAAACAAATTTGCCAAAACCCACAATATGCATGTAAACTTAATTTTTGGAAGTCATTTTTTACTTTATATTATCTCTATTCCAAATTAAGAGTCAACTTTTCTTTTTTAGACAAAATCAACTAATCAAATTTCACGAAGTGAAGAAGTGTTCATCTTGGCCATTGATTTGGTGTGTCATTAATCTATGAGAAAAATGAATAGAGATTCTTAATTTGGAATAAAACTGCTCTTAATGAGCTATCATAGAACAAAGATAAATTGCAAAAAATAAACAATCAATTTTCAAATTTTTGGAAGCAATGCCCCTAATGTATGTTAATTTCATTTTTCAAAAAACTCTACATGCCACTAAAAATTGACAGATTTAGGGTGCTATTTGCAAAAAATTGAAAGATTAAGATTTTTTTTGTACTTTAGCCTTAAAAATCATGACTTTTTTCACTTTGGTACATTTGTTTAAAATATGAGAGTTGGTACCTTTTCTACTGCTAAAAGATGATGTTTAGTCAACAACTAACAAAGCTAACAAGTCTAATATAATTTAAGATGATTTTTCGGTGTTAACCCTCAAGATAATTTTGTGATTAGAAATATTTCCTAGATGTTCAATAATTAGACTTATCCTCCTCCCCCGGTAGGCCGGAGGTACACGCGACTTAATATCTAATGTACGATCCAAATGATGTACATATGGGGAGTTAAGTCCAATTTTTTTTAAAGCGGGGATTTTCTCCGGAACCAAAGTAAAAAACAAACTTTAAAATTGTACGAAAGTCTAATTATGCAAATTAATGAAGTATCAAAATTAAACCACTAAAACAATAATAATTAAATAAAGTAAAAAACTTACATTTTCCATGACCCATAGATTTTATGCAAATTGTGATGATTTCTCATTCCTTAGCTTGAATGTCTCAAGAAAACAGGTATGTGTGTAGCTATTGTCCACATTAAAGTTTCAATTGCCAGGGACTAATAGAAGAATATATATACACTTACAAAAGTGCCGTATCAGAAAACGTATGTGGATACTAATGAAATGACAAAAAATGTTCTATTGATATTTGTTACATGCCCTATTTATATGATCATCCAATGTGGATAAGGTGGGAAAAACATCAAACAGATATTTTTTTGTTAAAAACTATGGATAAAATATCTGTCAGTGGAACCTTAACCAACTACTGATAAAAGTTGTCAACAGATAACAAATTCCATAACTTGGGGTTGACATATTGTAAAAGAGAGAATTAAATGTGATGAGATGAGAAACAAACACTGGGATATCATTGTCAGAACAAAAACATATGGATATTTACTATCCAGATATTTACATTGTCAACCTTAGAAACAATATAGATATAAAACTTCATGAATTATAATTATTATTACTATTATTGAGAAATATCTTCCATAATAATTTTAATTAAAATTAATTACACTTTGATCCATTCAATTTTATACATATTTTTATTTCACCACATGTACTTTTATTTTCGTACTTAACCTTCTCAACTTGTTTCTGTTACTACTGGATTCTTTTATAAATTAATTTGTATAGAATAACATAAAAAATTACAGAATTATAACCTATTGTAACTACATAAATACAGAAATAAGAATAACTTACTTGGTACTGAAGAAAATTTAATTAGTGTATTTAGATAGAAAATCCGAGCCCGGTGAATTCATAGTGTCCTTAAGATGAATTAATTCTCTCCATAGTGCTAAAGGTTATGAATTATAGTCTCTCAAGATAAAACGGATTGAGAATCAAAATAAGCAGCAGTGTAATATTTTGATTCCGATGAACTCAATTATGCATTCTTTATTCAAGTCATGAACTTGAATGCATGAACTAACAATATACGCATGTCTAGAATAATGCAGGAACTGAGGAGAATGATTTTTTTGTAATGCATGAACAAAGGGAAAAAAAATCGTTATCAGAATTGAACAACCCTGTACAATTTATAGTTTATTGGTTGACTGTTCACATAGTCAACAGTTACAAACGGTTGTAACTGTTGGGTTCAACCTACAATTCAAATCAATTATGGGTTAAAACCCAGACCAGAAGTTTAATTTAATTGGCCCAAAATGAAAGGAATTTTATAAGCCTAAGCCTTAGCACGAACACATGCATAGTGTATGTCATCTCCCCTTCAAAGAGTTGGGATGCCCCCAAAGCATCCAAGCCTTAGTGCACATTTGTGGTTTTATTAACTCTTCATATTTCCACTATTCTACCAATGTGGGACAAGCGCGGTGTACACCCAAATTCATTAAACTACAATACTTAATGGGTCACTTTGAGCTCAAATTTCTCATTCATTACTTAATGGTTTTGGACAAACAAATATACTACGTTATACTTCTCACGGAGGAGAATGTATTTATGCGTGATCCCGACGAAATCAAAATGTGGGTCCCATAATAAAATAAACATAAAATTACTCACTTGGTCTTTTTCAAAACCCATTTCCAATAATCCCCTTATATACAACATGCTAATGAAATCGCAGACACTGGTAGGAGTAAAACTGAAAATTTATTACATCGGGAGAAGTAACCTAGTGGCCAAGAACTTTCTTTAGTGATATATTATCGAATTTACTTGGTTAACCAGTAGGCTATATGTCCTTGAACCGCCAACTGTTTTTGTAAAGCTAGACAATAGAATTTACATAATAATTCTTCAACACAGTTGGTTCTCACATTTGTTTTCGTTTTGGCCATGGACACCACTTGGTTCCGTGAGTATTTTTAGAGAATTTTCCTTTCGTTATCCTCATATTAGTGGCCCCCTTCTTACTCATGTAGGTGATTCCCATAAGGAGTATCCGGTAATACCCAACTTCGACGTACTAAGATATGGATGTCGTTAAAAGTGTAACTTATCCTAATTTTGCAGTAGATGTGCACTATCTCATATTTGGAAATATGATTAAATATCCCTCAGTGCATACTGAATACAATGTAGTCTAACGGTATTATGTCTACAGCAAATATGTTGTGACTTTCCCTTATACATGTGATTTGTAATACCCCGTACTTTTACTGATTTTAATTATGGGATTAATTGAATTAAATTGTGTTATTATTTAGTAATTAATCTGGATTTTAATACTAGCCACACGAGAGTTAGTAGTTGATTATGATAATGACGTGAAATATTACTGAGCAAGTATATTAATATATGATTATGGTTTTATTCATACTATCGCGAGTTGAAAATACGACAATTGCAGTAATTAAGTTGGGATGCGCGTGTCAGTCGTGTCGGAACCCAATTTAATGGATTATAAAGTAATTTATTTTTATATCATCGGTATGGTCATTTTGAGTGCGCCAACGTGTTCGTAACGGTCGAGATAGTCAGAAAACTCTAGCCGTGGGTTTAGTTTGGGTTCCAGGGTAATTTTGGGTCAAATCGGCAACTCGGGAGGGTATTTTAGTCATTTTAAATTTTGGTGAATAGTGACCTACAAAAATTAGGTTTTGTTTATCAGCCAACCTTAGGGAGATTATATGTCAAAATCAAATAGTGGGCAATGTGAGAAGAGAGGAGAAGTTCCAAGGGGTTTCCAAGGCCATAACCACCACACACCACCACCATCGCCGAATTTGTGACCGAAAAGAGGGGGAGAACTAGCCATTTTTGTAATCAAAGGATCAGTCCTTCTAAACATAGGCAAGTGATTTATCTTGCAAAGATTCAAGGAATATACTCTACATGATAGTGTAGACTTGATGTTTTATCATGAATAGTGAAATAATTGTGAAATTGGAGAATTAAACCTTTAATCTGGGTAGGTTGCATGTATATACACTCCTGGTCATATACTAGTTTCGAAATCATGATCCATGCGTAGAGAATCATGAATTTATGTTGAGTTATATGAAGATCTTAAAGAAAATAGGAGAAATAGGGTTTTTATGAAAAATAGGTGATTTGATCCCAAAAACTGTTAATCCTTGTTGATTTAATGGTTCTAATACGTTAAATAATTATGCATATATGTTGGCATGATGATTAAAATACTTGTTTGGGAGTTTGGGACATTGTAATGGAGGATTTAGGGTGTAAAGTTTGAAGAACCCGTAACTGTTATAAGAAATCTTGGCAGGTACCTGCTTAATCGATCAATCGACTCAAGAATGTTGATCGATAGAAGGATCGATCGAACCCTTCTGATTTTTGTAAGTTTGTTTCCCTTTAAGGTTTAATGAATCCCAAGATTATAAGGATTCGTAGAGTGATTTTTAAAAGATTATCGGATTTGATCGAGGTCAATAGAGTTGTAGTTAGTGCCCGGAATATGTTATACCTTATGGAATTTAATGGAATTCTTAGGGGTGCTTACCGAGTGAGGTACAGTTAGAAATTTACATATATTGAGAGTGAAATTGGGTGGATGATGATGTAAGGTTAGAACCAGTAGCAGATGGACTTTAGTTTACTGAGATAACCTTAGGAATAAATGGGAGATCTAGTAACCTTTCGGGGTAGGTTTAGGTACTCGAGTGTATACGACGAGAGTTATCGTGTTAAATATTATTATGTAGGACGGTTTGGGTAAATGTACTACGTACGAACTTATGATATGGGTCGGGTGAATACCTATATTAATTGATTTATACTTAGGTTGTGTGAATACCTAGTATATGGATGATTTTGTGTATGACATACCTACCATGCTTGCTATCACGGGAGGTTGATTTTGGAAGAGGACAATCTAATCTTTGTGTGCCTTCGGGGGGATTAAGAATTGTACCTCAAGAACATAGGACTGTGAAGACTTATTTATGAGTTGATAAGCCAGCTGACTATGGGAGCATAGGTATGTGCGTGACCCGTAGGTATGTGAACTATGTTTGCCTCCAATATGTGTGATTTGTTTTGATACGGTTCCTGAGTAATTCGAAGCTTGTAAATCCTTGCGTACGCAATGTATCGGGATTGATAGAAGAGTATGTGCGCACCGCAGGTTACATCCTTTTGGGTTGCCGGATTAGTATATATATTATGTTAGTGAATTATATGTATATACTTGTAATTGTTCTACTGTGTTGTTGAGTAGATGAGTTAGAATGAGATTCTACTATAATGATTAAATGTAGCAACTTAATCTGAATATTAAGTTGTATGGAATCGGTTAATAATAATTCGGAGTATGTTAGTACGTATTAATTGAGGTCAATTGAGTAATCACGTAAATTAGTATGATTTGGTTAAGCATTACTATAGACTAGTTAGACTGGGTAGTGTAACTAGTGGGGTTATTTAATTAAGCGTTAAGCGTGCACAATAGTTGAGGGGTGAGTATCTCAAGTGCGGGCACGTGACTAACATGTTTCTAATATGTGTTGTTTACTGTTTTCAAAATATTTTTACCTCGGGCTCTAACTCGTTTTCTTCCAAATCTATTTTCTTCTAAAACATTTTAGGTGCCCAGCCACAGGGACGCCAAGCATAGGAGTTCCATTACATTGACGTTTTGTAGCTACTGTGGAAGTTACAGGATCTCGGTATTAGACGCCTCCACATTCTGCATTTGATTCTATTCAAAGTATCTTCATCTAATTAGGTCATGTCGCCTATTGTCATTTAGAGACAGTAGTTCAGTCTTTTATTTAGCAATTTTGGACTCATTTATTTATTCGGACTTGTGTATTTGGATTTATTCAGTATTCAGACTATTATTGGAGTGTGTACTCCAGACTCAGTTGATTTCATTTTGTTATTTATTCTCATGAGATTGTTTATTTGTTGGATGTATGGTTGTTCTTTATATTGCTTGTTTTTTAATTGGAAGATAAAATTTGACATCATTCTTTTTAAATATTAGGTGGCTAGTAATTAATAAAAATATTTTCGATAGTGATGCTAAGAATGAACCAGCTTGATATTCTGTATTAATCTGATCAAGGAGTAGCTACCTGGTATTTAATTAGTCGGGGTGTCACATGATTATGTACCCGTCCAATCGCTGATTGACTATCACAATGCATACATATCGCGGGCACATGTTTTGACTAATATGGAGCATCATCTAAGAAGTTTCGAAGCCATTTAACTTCTTCTCCACCTTTATCCAGTGCAATGAATTCATATTCCATTATTGATCCATTAATACACTGTTTTGTGGATTTCTAAGAGACGACTGCACCTCCAAGGGTAAATACATACCATCGGTGACACCTAGGTCTTTCATGTCGAAATGATTATTCAACATACATTTAGTAGTTTTGACAATGTCAATGTTACTACCCATGATTAGCATATCATCCACATAGAAGCATACAATGACATATCCATTTCGAGAACTTTTGAAATAAACACATTAATCAACCTCATTAATTTTGAAACCATTTGATAACATAGCATTATCAAATTTTTCATGCCATTGTTTTACTGCTTGTTTTAATCCATAAAGTTATTTTACAAGCTTACATACTTTTATTTCTTGTCCAGGAGCTATGAACCCTTCAGGTTGATCCATATATATTTTCTCATCTAATTCACCATTCAAGAAAGCCGTTTTCATATCCATTTGATGTATTTCAAGTCCGTTTATTGCGGCTATTTCTATCAACATTCGAATGGACGTGATTCTCGTCACTGGTGAGTATGTATCGAAGTAATTAGACCCTTCTTTTTATCTGTATCCTTTAGCAACAAGTATGGCTTTATACTTATCAATTGATCCATCAGCTTTCATCTTCTTTTTGAAGATCCGTTTGTAGCCTAAAGGTTTTGAACCTGGTGGTAAATCCATGAGTTCCCATGTATGATTTTGCATTATGGATTCATTTTCAATATTAATTCCTTCGTTTCAATTTGAACCATCGGGTGAAGATATCACTTTTTTGAACGTTTGAGGATCGTTTTCCAACAAGTATGTTAGAAAATTATAACCAAAGGAAGTTGACATTTTTGTCCTTTTGCTACGTCTTGGTTCATCTGTTAAATATTCTTGATCTTGGGATTGATGATTACCACTTGATGTAGAATCACGTGTCCTTTTAGTAGGACTAGATTCTCGGGTCATATTATACGAAAATTCATTTTCAAAAAATGAAGCATCCCTTGACTCAATAATTGTCTAATATGAATATCCAGAATCTCGAATTTACGAACTAAAAACTGATAATTTTTTATCCTATTTTGACCTTTTACACTACACCAAATCTTCCCATTTGTCAAGGTCATTGACCTTGACAAATCCACCTTGTCAAGGTCAATGACCGTGACATTTCGAGGCGAGACAACTTTTTTTGTCACGGTCGTGTCACGATCATTGACCTTGACACAAAACTCGCGTTTTGTGTCACGGTCGTGTCAAGGTCAATGACCGTGACACGTTTGTCACGGTCTATAACTGTGACAAAGCCGTGACCCTTTTTAAAAAAATTGTCACGGTCATTGACCGTGACACGTCCGTGGCAATTTTGTCACGGACATGTCACGGTCAATGACGTGACAATTCTGGGCAGAATTAAAAAAAAACTGCTGGGCAGTATGGCCACTGCCACTGCCCAGCAGTATATTTGTACCTGTTATAGCAACGTTGTACTTGTTCCAAACATCATATATCCGAACAAAGTAAAGATAATGCAAATATATATTCAAATAAGAAACTATTTAAAAAGAAACAACATCACCATCATTTTATCTCAAATCTACAAACTATTTACATGGAAAAGAGATTTTGTACCGCGACGCTCAGGAACACCTCCTTATCCTTCCCTTCTCGTCCGAATAGCCACATAAGTAGAGAGCATATGTGGCCTACCCTTAGGGCCACTCCCTGTCCCCTGAATTGAAATAAAGTAAAATTAGTATCCGCCCCTCAAATATAGATAAATATAAATCGTAATTGAAATCGAAATCGAAATTGACATATAAATATAAATACATTACCTGTAGTGTCACTCAAAAAGCTAACTTGAGCTCATATGACACATCCTTCCAACTAATGTACCCCGGGAAATCGTGTCAATTATAATTCTCTTCATATCTAAACACTAAGAAATACCATAATCCTATGGAGGTATGCGTTGCAAATTCCTTCCAACCGTTGTGTAGCCAAAAATCAGTAGTTGAAGTTGTCAACTCCACCTTTGAATGGTCTCCCATGTTTTGCTAGAAGTTCCAAGTGGTGGGGTATGGAAAGTGGAATTGACAACTTCAACCGGTGATGTTTGGCTACATAACGGTTGGGAGGAATTTGCAGAGCATCGCTCCATAGGATTATGGCATTTCTTACTGTTCGGATAGACGAAGAGAATCAGTCTCCTCTCCGCAAATAGGACACCCCAAATAACTATGTACTAATCACCTATTAAAGGTAAGAAGCGTATATTCATGGATTAGTATAAACAAAACTTAGATGTAGTTGGAATATTTATGTATTAATCTCCTCTCCACACACGCACACTACACAAGAGTGAAAATGATAAAGTGCAGATCAAGTAAAAGCATTAAAAATGGATGTTTCGGTACAAATTGAAATATTTATTACAAATTGAAAAATTGCTTGAAATTCGGGTTATCATCAAAAATGGATTGATATTCGGTAGGAGCAGCCAAGTCATCCACACTACTATTTAGACGCCTTGGCACATGTTGGACAATTGACCACGGCTCGTTGTTGATATACTCTGAGTAAAACACTTGCTTAACCTTTTGAAATGCACAAACAAACGGCTTATCGCTCACGTGGTCGTTGCTCTTCAACTTGGACAAGTCAACCATGATCAAATTGGTGACAGGATCAACTTTACAAGCATTTTTATCCTCAACTCTTACCCATTCACAGTAAAATACAACCTCTTTGAAGCTCATATAATCCAATTCAAATATATTTTGGATTACACCATAGTAAGTCATTTCAGCTTCAACGAGGTTTTTATCTTTTACGCTCGCTCGAAAGAAAGTAAGATCCTTGTATGAAATTCCCGAGTTCTGTACATTTGTACTTTCTTTGTACACTTTAGCGCCAAAAATGTAACCGTTCAATCGATATTTTTTGTACTCTTGTGCCACGAACAAGGGTCCAGTGGCTAGACGAGCAAGCCTTGATGTCGCATCATCCATCTTTAGGAGCTGAGAATATAGATAAATTAATTATATTAGTGGTAAAATTTGAGTGTAATGTAACGTTATATAACGACTATTTTCATTGTAATTACCTCTTGTGTCAACCATAGCCTAAATTCGCTATCTGATTGTACCACTGTTTTTCGTCTTTTATTGTTCTCACGGGCTTCATATTTACTACATATTACAAAATTAATCATGTATAAAATAATCTAAAATAATGTTAAACATTATAATATTCGAAACTTACTTTTTCCAATCTTCGACATCTTCATGTGTGTCAAATAGATAACGAGCTACTTGTTCATGTTGCAAACTCGTTAATTTCACTCGTTTTCCCATCACATTACCACCATCATCGAGGAATTCATCAGTGTCATCAACGCTGGTAGAGTCAGTCATATATTCCCGAGTATATATTGATGACTCCACGGTGATGTGTTCCTCTGTAATTGATCCTGCAATATATCGTGTATTATTGACGTAATCTTTAAAAACTTTCATCAATCTTTCAAATGGATACATCCACTGATATCTAACTGGACCACAAAGAAGTGCCTCATCGCATAGGTGTACCAACAAGTGAACAATTATGTCAAAGAATGCTGGGGGAAAGTACTTCTCCAATACACAAATCGCTTCGTTCACAGCCAATTTTGCGGCCACTATGTGTTCTCGATTCACTACCTTCTCACACAAGAGGGAGAAAGTAATACTAATTTGCATAATAGCCCTACGCAAATCCTTGTGCTTGGAGAAACAGTGCTTAAACAATAGAGGAACCAATTGCATGATCACATGCCAATCGTGGGACTTACACTTATGTGAATCATGAGTAACATAATTCACAATCCTTTGCAAGTTGGACGAAAAAGTAGATGGGCCCTTCAAATTATATATTGTGTCTAGAAGCACCTTCCTTTCCTCACTCGTCAAAGTAAATGCACCAGGGGGAATTATTGTCCTTCCCCTACTATCTTCTTTCAACCATAGTTGTGGTTTAAGTTTTAACGTTTTAAGGTCATTTCGTGCATTTTCTCCATCCTTCGAATGACTCCCCCCAAGGCAAGTACCCACAATATGTTCAGCGAAGTTCTTCTCTGCCTGCATCACATCCAATACATGGCGCACCGGGTTTTTCTTCCAATAAGGCAAGTCAAATAAAATTGACCTTCGAGACCATGCCTTTCTTATCTCAGTTTCATTCCCAGTTGGGGTCTTCTTATGCTTGTCATTCTTAAATTTGGGATTCTTACCTGGCATGTTTGGGCCACATTCAGAAGATTTACTTTCAATTTCTGAACTCGAAAGTTGTCTCGGCGGTAGCCTATGTTCAACTCCGACCAATAAAAAATTGGAAGCTTTCTCAAATCTGAAACTATGAGCTGGGGGTACAAACCTCCTGTGGCAATGGTATACATTTTTTAAGCTAGAGGATAGACGAAGAGATTCAGTCTCCTCTCCACAAATAGGACACCCCAAATAACCATGTACTACACATCCGGATAATGTCCCATAAGCTGGAAAATCATGAATTGCCCACATCAACATAGCTTTCAGCGTAAACTCTTCTTTTCTAAAAGAGTCAAATGATTGCACACCCTCTTCCCACAACTCATTTAATTCTTCTACCAAAGGAGACAGGTAGATATCAATGTCTTCACTTGGTGCCTTTGGCCCAGGTATCAATAAAGCCATGATCGAAAATTCAGGTCTCATACACTGTGAAGGAGGGAGGTTGAGTGGGGCTAGGATCACTGGCCATACACTCTGATTGGTGCTTAGATTTCCAAATGGATTGAAACCATCTGTTGATATAGCCAAACGAATGTTGCGTTGTTCTCGAGCAAAATCGGTATACTCATAATTCATCCTCCGCCAGGCAGTAGAATCAATAGGATGACGCATGATATTACCCCCTACTTCTGCCCTAGCATGCCAAGTCCTTGCCTCTGCAATCCATGGTACTGTGAAAAATCGCTTTAATCTAGGCCCAACGGGAAAATATTTCAATACTTTTTGAGGCACTTTTGAGCTTCTGCCTTCCTTACTAGTAGATTGGACATATCTAGGTTCATCGCATACCGGACAACGATCGAGATTTTCATACTCCTTTCGGTATAGTATGCAGTCATACACACAAGCATGAATCGATTTATACTTCATTCCCAAACCTTTCAAACTGTTCTTCATAACAGGATAGCTATTTGGAAGTGTATTCACCTTGGGTAATAAGCCCTTCACCCATTTCAGAATTCTCGTCACGCTATTGCCAGACAAACCGTACTGCGTCTTCAAACTGTGCAAACCAACCATGGCATGTAAAGTTGTTTGATCTTTCTCACAGCCAGAGTATAACGGTTGGGTCGCCTTAAATTTTAAACTTTGGTAGTCATCATCAAGTTTTATCGTGTTATCTTCACGAGCACTTGAATCTTCTACATCATCAGTAACCTCATTCTCCTCAGCTTCATAAACTCCGTACGCATCATCAACTAAATCCTCTAACATATTATGATCTACGTCGTCCCCTTCTTCATCTATTCTACTTGTTGAAGGATGTTTTGAAGGTTGGTCAGGGACAAAAGGAACTTTCAATTCACTGTGAAAACTCCAAAATCGATAACTATGTTGCATACCCGATCTTAACAAATGTAGTTCAACTGTTTTCCACTCAAACACCTTACCATTCTTACACCTAGCACACGGACAAGGAAACTCTTCATCATTATGACATCTCTTTGCATATTTCACAAATTCGTTAGCACCTCTGCGAAACACATCCCCCATTCTATTAGTCTCACCCATCCACTCTTTGTATTTCGGATATCCCATCACAGCTACCACAACTAAACACCTATTAAAGGTAAACAAAACTTAGATTTATAGTATGTTTTATTTAATTATCCCATCATTTAAGTATCCTATTAAAGGGTAAGTGGTCCTATCCCATTCAAGAATGCATTTTTCTGTAATATACTTAACAGCTCATGCACATTGTTACGATTTGAAAAAAATTCGACAGCATATCCCTTTAGTTCTCCAAGTACACGACGTAGATTGGCAGGTGTGAGTGTTATTTCAATTGGTCAATTAAAATAACAGTCACACTAGTCAATCTAGTATGTACCTAGAGAACATTAAGATACGACTACAGAACTTCCTCCAAAAGTAACAACTTTAAGCCAATAAGAATATTATACAGAAATTATACAGTCTCAAACTGTCCAAACGGGACAATTCGAGAGATCTCATTACAGGGGTAACAACTCTCGAACGGGTCTAAGGGTTATTGAATGCGTACGCATAAGAACTAGAATTCTAGTATCTATGCGCACTATATTTAATTTCAAGTATGTTTCATATAATGGGTTAATTCAAATACAAAAATAAATTCATGTATTGACCACATACACACACACACACACACTATCTAAGCTCTTCTATAGGTATAAAAACAATTATTATCCAATTATTATCGAAAACATAACGTGGGGAATCATAATATACCGTAATCAACATTAATAATAATAATAATAATACATTCTTTCGAGTGATTTATAAATAATTAAATTTGAGTGCAATCATGATTATTTAGTGGAATGAATCGTGATTAAATAAATAAAGGATATAAATTAGACGGTTATAAATTGGGATTTCCTAGTATTTACTTTGAATCCAGTTTATTTATTTATCTTTGGTCCCTAGTATAGTCATTGCCCAAGTAGTAGGCACGAAACTCTATAAAACCCTAGTTTATCTAAAGCCCGTGAATTATACACCCCCCCTCCCCCACCACACACCACCACACACACACACACACCCCACCCCACCCCCTGCCCCCTCCCCCACCCCCTCCCCCACCACACACCACCACACACACACACACACACCCCACCCCACCCCACCCCACCCCCTGCCCCCCTCCACCACCCCCTCCCCCACCACACACCACCACACACACACACACACCCCACCCCCTCCCCCAAAACACACCACCACACACACACACACCGCACCCCACCCCACCCCCTGCCCCCCTCCACCACCCCCTCCCCCACCCTGCCCCACCCCGCCCCACCCTGGCCCACCCCCCACACACGCACACACATACACACATATATATATACACATACACACATAAATATACACACAAATATATATATAAATGGAAGAGAGAGAGAGAGAGAGAGAGAGCAGCGTCGAGAGAGAGAGAGAGAGAGAGAGAGAGGGAGGGAACGGTGGGAGGGAAAAAAGAAGGGGGAAAGGCTTTTTGCTGGAAAAGTTGTCACGGTCGTTTCAAGGTCATTGACCGTGACAATTAGTTGTCACGGTCGTGTCAAGGTCAATGACCGTGACATAAAACGCGTGTTTTTTTGTCACGGTCAATGACCTTGACAAGGCTGGCCGGGTGAAAGGTGACAATTTTCCCATTTTGGTGTAGTGTTAGGTTTAGGAACCATCACTTTGGCTAAGCACCCCCACACTCATAAATATTTATAGCAAGGTTTTCGGCCTTTCCATAATTTATAAGGTGTTTTGTGAGTTTTCTTGTGAGGTACTTTGTTGAGAATATAATTAGCTAAAAGTAAGCCCCCCTCCCCACCCACAAGTTATGTGGTGTTCCAGAACTTATTAGCATAGAGTTCATCCTTTCTTTGACTGTACGATTTTTGCGTTCCACAATACTGTTAGATGGAAGTGAGTAAGGAGCATTAGTTTGGTGAATAATTCCATGTTTTAAACAAAACTTTTCAAAAGGAGATTCATATTCACCACATATGTCGCTCCTTATAGCCTCTATCTTTTTGCTAAGTTTATTCTCAACTTCACTTTTGTACTGTTTAAATACATCTATAACCTCATATTTGCTTTATAGCAAATAAACATAACAATATTTCGTGCAATCATCAATAAAAGTAATAAATACTTTTTGCCTCCTCAAGTTTGTAAAAACTTTAGATCACATATATTAGTATGAATAAGGTCTAAATGTTCAGTAGTTCTTTCAATAGGATGAAAAGGTAATTTTGCCAAATTTTTTCTACACATACTTCACATTTATGGTTTTTATCAATTTCAAATCTTAGCAGAAATTATAAGTTAATTAATATACGTAAAGTATCAAAATTAACATGTCCCAATCTAGCTTGCCACATATTTGAAGACTCGAGTAAGTACGAGGAATTAATATTATTATTATTGATTGCCATAGGCACAACAGTCATTACATTCATCTTAAAGAGCCCTTCAGACATGTAGCCCTTTTCCATATACACATCATTCTTAGACAGAAAAAATTCATCAGATAAAACATCAACTTGAAACCATTCTTCGTAAGTAAAGAACCAGAAACCAGATTCTTGTGAATATCTGGAATGTGAAGCACAACATTGAGAGTGAGTTCTTTTTCGGATGTCATTTTCAGCACAATTTTTCCATGCCCTTCAACTTTGGAACTTAATGTATTACTCATAAATAGGTTCTCCTTAGTTTTCATTGGATTGTAGGTAGAGAACATCCATTTGTTTGAACAAATGTGGCGCGTAGCACCGATGTCCACCCACTATTCTTTAGTATTTCCTACCAAATTACATTCGGGTACCACGACAGAAAGATTGATATCGTCCATGCCTTCTGAAATCTTCTCAGATTCTGTTTAATGAATTACTCATAAATCTTCAAATTAATGAATTACTCATAAATATGCATTTTTCTTCTTGAAATTCTTTGGCTTTCGACATTCACTTGAGCGATGTCCAGGTTTGTCATAGTTATAGAATTTGCCTTTGAACCTCTTTCTCTGTTTTGAAGAGCCTTCGCCTTCACGTTTCCTTTTGAACCTAGTTCCACTATATTAACCTTGGCTTCCATAGGATTCTTCTCACTTTTCTTTTCCAACCCGCGGTTGTTTTCTTCAATCCACAACCTCACAATTAATTCTTCCATGTTCATCTATTTGTGTTTATGCTTGAGATAGTTCTTGAAGTCTTTCCACGATGGCGACAATTTCTCAAATATTGATGCCACTTGAAAAGAATCACTAATAGACATTCCTTCAGCATGAATGTCATAAAGAATAATTTTATGTTATTGGACTTGCGTTATCACTAGCTTACAATCTACCATTTTAAAGTCAAGAAATTCGTTAACTATGAATTCTTCATGCCAGCATCTTCAGTCTTGTACTTCTTATCTAAGGATTCCCAAAGTTCCTTTGCAGTGTTCATGGTACAATATACATTATAGAGTGAATTGTTCAAATAAGTGAGGACATAGTTTCGGCATAGATATTCAGAATGTTTCCACGCTTCCATTGCCCGAGCTTTCTCTTTTTCATCTCCCTCCATAAGTAGGGGGCATTCCCCATTTAAGAACCTTGCCAAATGAAAAGTAGTGAGGTAGAAATACATTTGTTGTTACCAACTCTTAAAATCCGTTAATTGGAATTTTTTGGGCTTCTCCCCATGAGGCACAGTCACGGGTGCGACAACAGTTGTTCCATGAGACACACTCATGGTTGGTGGAATAGTAGTTCCACTTGTATCATTCATTTCTGTTACAAAAACATATTTTTTATCAATAATATTATCAATATATAATTTAATTATTAAAACAAAATACAAAATTATATTTAACAATTTTAACAGAAACATTTATATATAACTGAATATATGTACGAATCAGAATTTATAATTCTAAACAAAATTTCTGAAATGTATCTCAGAATATATAATTAGTCTAATAAAAAAAAATATTTTATTAAATTTTCTGTATTAAAACAAAATTTCAAATTTTTGGTAAGAAAATAGATTTTTATCACACTTTAAAAATCTATGCAAAAGTTAAATTTCTATAACAACACAATAAAAAAAAATTGTACTTGTTATAAAACAGTAGTATAAAAAATTTGTAATTCTTCTTAAGATTTTTATTACTGGTTCCTTTTATAAATAAATCCATACAAAACAACATAAAAAATTATAGAATTATAACCTATTGTAATTATAGAAATACAGATATAAGAATAAGTTAGTTGGTACAGAAGAAGATTTAATTAGTGTATTTTGACAGAAAATCTGAGCCTTATGAATTCACACTGTCCTGAGGCGCATATTTTTTTGTTTTGTATTCATTCCAAAACTGATTATATGTATAGAATTTAGGGAGTTCGTATTGTTGATGGGATGGAGTAAATATTGGTGTAGTTTGTGTCAAGAGGGTGTTTTTATCAATCGACATGGTAGAACAAACAAATTGATTTTGATATTAATCGAGAGTTCCAAATAGGGCATGGGACTATTTGGGGTCATTTGAGTAAGATTCACCATGCTAATTAGGACAAAGAGTTAGCTACTACTTCATTTGGGGATGTGTTCGGGAACTTCAAGGGAAGTGGTGTCCATTATTAAACTTTTGAAGATTACTGAAGGAGGCAAAGGAAAGTGAAGACGAGCAGAGGTTTGGTTTGGAGTTTTGGGAATGGGAGAAGGTATTGTTATTGATCTCTCTGGTGGGAGATAATGTTGTGCTCGGGTTCCAAAAGTGGGCTGATAGCGCAACGTGAAGTATTGTTTGCCATTTTGGATTTGGTTAGGGCTAGTGATGTTTGAATTTCACTATCACCATTAACATGTGCACAGTTATGCGTAGTGCTAATAATGTAGTGTTACAAACAAAATTACTAACACTAAATTACCGTTAGAAAAAAGGTGTGGGGGAAGCAAATTACTAACACTTTTTTACCGTTACTAAATTATGTGTTACTGACACATCCCTGCCATTACTAAAGTGCTACAAATTTATTCAAATCCTAACATATATCAAGAATTAGTAACGGTATAAGTCCGTTACTAATATTGATGAATTTTTCAAAAAAAATAATTTATGTTCTATTAACCACAACAATGAAAAAATTAATAAATATCAATCACCAATAAGATGACATTCAAAATTCCATGATGCTAATACAACAAGTTCTTTATGATCACCAATCATAACATAAAGTTTGTATAATTTTAAAATGATTGTTTCCACCATGACAACCCAAAAAACATTTCAGGTGAAGTGAATCAATAAAGAAATTTGTAATGTAACCAAAAAAGAAAATAACGAATACAAAAGCCTCATTGGCCTACCCTCTTATCTCCGCTAGTCATGTTTCTCAACTCCATTTGTTAACTTTCAATCTAGCTCATCACTCGTGAAAAATCTTCTCCTGCAAAAGACACTAATGAGGTGTCTTCTTCAAGATGCAGTAACTGTGACAGGTTCATCATATCTCAAGTTGTTTTCTAACACCTGATCCTGTAGCTATTTTCCCGCCATTTCTGACCGGGGTAAGGTATTCATTACCGCTGATGCCAGCAAGAAACTCTTCATCTGAATATCATCAAAAAGAGGTTTAGTAACAGGAGTTGTCAGGAATTGGAGGGAATAAGTGAATGAAGCATACCGGTGGACAACACATCCAATTTGAAAATATGGACTACATGCAACCAGATCCGCAACTGTTGAGATGTTGGTGATGCGGATGCATACTTTCTGCGCTATGCTTGCGTCATTGACAACAAGCTATATTTAGCACTCTGAAGAAACTTATCCACAAATTCCCCTCGTTCAGCAACTACAAATACGTCATTCTGTCATTTTGGAGAGCCAAATGTACAATTCCAACCTGTGGGGAATTCATTAATTTCTCGTGCAATGATCGTACACAGGAAGAAAATAAAGCTTCCTGTGTATGGAAGGGGGCTGAGGTGGTGAAGTAGCTACTTTTCCAGATTAATAGCCATCCAAAGCTTAATTGCGCAACGAATTTGATTCTACCAACCCTATGAACAGTTATATCAGGACTATATGGAAGTGGGCTAGATTGGAAATTCCCAGTGAACAAAGGTCATGTAAATGATGTTGGGAATGCTGTTCCTAACACTGGCTTATAGGTTCCATATATCTTATTCCATTATGAGCACAAAATGTCTCAAGAGACCAAGCATGGTGAAAAACTCTTCCAGAATCTGGACTATGAGAAGCTTCCACAAGTAGCACATTACGTCTCCAACCTAAAGAGGGGACAGTATCGTCTAGCAAAGAAAAATGCAAATTGACTTTAAAATCAAAATAAAACGATATTCGAGAGAAAAAAACATATGTCAAGCATTTAAAGATTTATTCCGTAACTCCCCTACCAGCATTGGAACCCTTTACCTTGAAGAACTACTGAGACATCAAATGGTCAGACAATTTCTCATCATTCTGGTTCTGCACCAACTTTTCGCAGACATCCTTGAATGAAGTAGAGTTGTTTTGAATGTATTCGTCTATTGCGGCGGCCTCTAACTTCATCCAGACTGCAGGATCAGTCTCATCCATCTCCATATCACGACGTTCATCAATTACAGATGCGAAGTAATATAGATTTTTAAATACAAAAGAGTATAACCCAACAACTTAGGGGTGGCTATAACAATTCAGCTCTGCTTAGGTGAAGCAATTACTTCCCTAGATACTCAAAATGCAATGAAACATACCATGATCCCAACTAAAAGTGCATTTTCGTGTAATGCCTTTGGAATCAAACCTGTAAGTAGAATAATCCAGTTTAAATTCATGATAAAAGGAAATACAAGTTCGTTGCCAAATGGATAACAACTTACCAAGAATTCAATTTTTTTTATTCTGATGTATTTGGATTTACCACTATGACACTTGTACTTGATGCAAACAAATACACGCCTGAAACAACAAACAATATACACTTCAATGTTAATCATATACAAATGAATCAATCTGTCAAAAGTAACCAAAGAAACTTTGAACTACCTTGAAAATCTCCACCTTTTAGAGATTTGATTGCAACTACAGGAGATATGTCACAATATCTAGCAATTCTTGTCCCACACCGGTGGCAAGATCATTCCACAGAGACATCACAACAGTTTTCTTCCTATAGATAATATAATGCGCAATTTATCACAAGACAACAATAAATTAAGAATCTATCATGAAAATATATTAAATGAAGCTTACGTCTCATTTGCAATAGTTATGTCACGCTTTGGGATGGTTTCATTATTTATCTCCAATCGAACTCATTGTAAGAGATACACTTTGCAGCACACCAATAACATCTACAGTTTATAAGCATTCAAATAGTCTTAATTTACAGTAAAGAGAACAAAAAATAGTGTAATGACTTTTTGTCATTGAATATTAATATAAGGGATGGTTGTGCTGAAAGCAATTATATGGGTGTTCAAAGATCTAGCGTTTACATAATAGTGAGTCATATTGATCAGATATAGGACATAGTATGCCTAATAACAGTCGCTAAAGGTGTAAGGAATACTAGTAACAAATATATCTTACCTCCAAATGGATTTCCACCTCCACCAAAGAAATATTGAAAGATGTCGTACGGGTCATGCATGCCACTGCCGTCTCACATTCCTTCCTTCAGTGCATCTTCACCATATTGATCATATAACTCACACTTCTCGGGGTCACTGAGAACCTCATAAGCTTGAGCAAGATCGTTAAACTGCAAGGATATTCAATGTAACAACTTATTCCTCGACTAGATTAATATCCAATGTGAGCAGATATAAATTCATAATATAGTTTAATGTAACAGCTTAATGTCCACATATAAATTCTCAGAGTTAAATCCAATACTTAATCAAATGTAAAAGCTTAAACCTCCAGGCATAAAATCTGAAGACGGTTTCAAAATCCACAAAATCCAATACTGGTGCTTCTTGGTTAGTTTCCATTTTGTTTTTATTTTTCTTTGATGGAAATCTCATTTGTAGTTGAAAATATTGGTTCATCTGCTCGTTTCAGCGGTTGCCAGTTGTGTGCAACTGTATCCTTCTTTCTTGCTTTCAAGAAAACGATGACCCATACGGCACCATACAGAAAATGGGGGAGAAAGAAGAACATTTAATATTGATTCATAACATTGAGCTCTCTCTTCTAGTGAGAGAAAGTTCTCTCGTCTTCTGAGAGTTTTTTTTAGGCGATCTCAGCTTTTTTCTTCTCCTCCTTACTCTTCCTTTTCATCCATTCTACAAATTTGTTATCCATCTTCCCCTTCTCTTCTTATCCCCCTTTTTAAAAATCATTTCATCATAAAGATCTTCTCCTCTGCTTGATAATGCCGAGATCGGAAGGGCAGCAATTAATGGATGAAGGAGCGTCTCTAGAGGACTGTCAGGACCATATTGAAGATGTACACAAGAGGCAAATCATTGGCAAAGTTATGAGTAACAAGATTTTTAATGTGGTGACATGAATAGTGACCTCAGTAGGGAAGTGTCCAATGATGAAATCTACCGAGCGGTAAAGCAGTTAGCAACTCATAAAGCTCCCGAACCTGACGGATTTTCTGGTATGTTTTTCCACAATTATTGGAACATTATTGAGGGTGAAGTGTGTATAGCAGTGAAAAGTTTTTTTCAAGGATCCAATCTTTTAAAAGAATTAAATAATACACACATCACACTCATCCCGAAGGTAAAACATCCCGACACTTTAAATGGCTTCCAACTTATTAGCCATGCAATTTCGCCTTTGGAACCCTCGACTTCCACTGGATTGGTGGGTATAGGGTTGGGGTTTATTGGGACAACATTTTTTGGGGGAAAGGGCACGAAATGGGTTGTGGAAGCGTAGGTAGAGGAATTTTGGGGGCTAGGGTTAGGGTTTTGGGTGGTGGTGGGAGGGAGACGAGCGTCAAGATCCTCAAGCCGAGTCAACAGGTGGTCCAAGACTCCCATGAATCGATCATAACGAGTTTCAACATGAGAATATCTCCTATTAAAACCCATTTATCGTTGTTTACGATTTTTGTGCCTACACAACAACAACAACAACAACGGGTAGAACCAACGAGGCTCTGATACCAATTGACGTAAATGGCACCAAATGGGAAATAAGCGAAAGATATCACACACGCCTTAACCCTCAATCAATAACTCTCCAAAATGTAGAAATTCCCAAATGAGACTACTATAGGGGTAATTGTAGGTGGGAAGTAGCTTCGGCTCCAAGCAATGTTGTAATTACAAGTATATCCCTATTAGCCTTTGCCACTTCCTTCCTATAATACCAAGCAAACAGTTACTAAAAGAAAATACATCAAAATAAGAAAAATAACATAAATGCCACTAATGCCTAAAAATATTAAAAATACTAAAACTAACCCCTAAATCTTCATTCACATCATTTTCATGTATAAAATAATCTCAAAGTTTATGGCTAATAAATTGAAACCATTTATGCCTTCTCTTATTTCTCTTAATCAATTTGCCTTTGTCCGGAGTCGGTTAATTCAGGATAGTATCATTATTGCTCATGAGGCTTTCCATTATTTGAAGCATAAAATAATGGGGAAAGAGGGGACAATAGCGATCAAACTTGACCTCAATAAAGCATACGATAGAGTAGAGTGGAATTTCCTTTTTGCTACTTTGGGAAAAATGGGTTTTTACGGATATTGGGTAAATCTTAGAAAACAATGCGTGAGTACAGTGCATTTCAAAATACTTTTTAATGGAAATTCCATTAGTACTTTCTATCCTAAACGTGGCCAAACAAGGCGACCCACTTTCCCGATATCTCTTTTTATTTGTTCAAGACATGTTATCCAGGAAGATCTCTAAAGATATGTATAATAAGGGCCTTAATGGTATAAAGATGAGAAGATCAAGTCCCCAACTTACTCATATTTTCTTTGCCGATGACTCGATTATTTTTCTCAAAAATAATGTAAAGCAAGCCTCTATTTTTCTCAACTTGATTTCCTTATATTCTAATGCTTTGGGGAAGCTCGTAAATCTGGACACCCCCACCCCGAGTTGAAAAATAGCATTCTATTGATTTTGGGCATGCATGAGATGGACCCCAATTCGAACTATTTGGGCCTCCCCTCCTTTTTGGGGTCGGTAAAAAAAAGAGGCTTGTAATTTTTTGGTTTCTAAAATTCATAATAAAATTAACTTGTGGAATAATTATTTTCTTTCTCATGCGGGGAGGGACATCCTTATTAAAGCAGTGATTCAAGCCCTCCCTATTTATACTATGTTTTGTTTTAAGCTCCCGAAAAGTTTTTGTGAGAAAGTCAACTCTATAGTGAGTCGATTTTGGTGGGGTGGTAATGATGAAAAGTCTAAAATTCACTGGAGGAAGTGGAGCGATGTCTCTAAACCTAAAAGTTTTGGTGGCCTTGGTTTCGTGACTATAGGAAGTTTAATCTAAGTCTCTTGGACAAAAAATGTTGGAGGTTGATTAAGGAGCCTTATTCTATGTCGGCTTTCACTCTCAAGGCTAGATATTTTCCAAATTGTACCTTTTTGGAGACTTTAAGGGTTCTAGACCCTCTTGGGTTTGGTCTAGCCTTATTGAAGGGTGTAATCTTCTTTTAAAGGTCCTGTCATGGAGAGTTGGCAACGATAATTGCATTGATATTTGGAAGGACCCTTGGGTTTCTACCCTTCCTAATTTTAAAATATCTACACCTAAACCTCATCACTCACACCTCTCTTCGATCGCGGACCTTTTTCTCCACTTCGGGTGAGGTTGGAATGAGAGTTTAGTTAAAAATACCTTTTCTGAGAGCGAGTCGAAGGCCATTTTGGCTACTCCTTTAAGTAGGCTTAGGGGGAGGATTGCTTAATATGGAAATAGACTCGGAGTGGGTCTTACTCGGTGAGGTCGGGGTACATTGGGAGATGTAAGGGGGATCTTTCTTTAGGGACTACTTTGTCTTCTTTTCCCCCACACCCTTCTGTGTGGAAAGTCATTTGGGTATGAAGACCCCGCCTAAATATAAATACTTTTGGTGGAGAGTTTGTAACAATGCCCTTGTCACTAGAGAGAACATGTTTAATCGCAAGTGCGCTCCTTCCCCATTCTGTAGTGAGTGTAACAAAGAGGTGGAATCCATCGAGCATATTCTGTTCAGGTGTAAAAAAGCTAAAAAGGCTTGGGCCATTTACGATAATATGGGTGCGATTGATGTTACAAATGTTGTTTCTGCACTTGTGTGGACTAATGATATTTTATCTTGCAGGAATTTGGCGGGGCCTATTGAAACCTTACTCACTACGTGTGGTTGGCTTGGTCAAATTGGAATGCACGCAATCAAAGAATTTTGTATGGTTGTTACTCTACTTGCCATTCGATGGTGGATCGCGCAAAAGGGGCAAAGGAGGATTTTGATGCTGTCATAGCTGGTTCTGTGAACTCTTCTATTCGTAATGTAAACCTCCCTCCTCTGGCTGCCTAAGGTGGTGTCCACCCCCCCCCTCTCCCAGAAGATTTAAAGTTAATGCTGATTGCTCCGTTAGGATGGGGTCTCATAAAGCTGCTGTAGGTGGGGTGGTGCGGGACTGTTTTGGGATTCTGAAAAGTGGTTTTGCTCATGAGGCACACGTACCGAATGTCCGTGTGTGTGAAGCTGAAGCGGTTAGAGATGCGTGTTTACACGCTAAGGCTCTCAATCTGGATGGGGATATTATCGAAAGTGATTGGAAATAATTCATCACCCTATGTTCATCCGACCTTGAACCACCTTGGGATTGTTATGCTATTATTAGAGACATCAAATCTATAGCTGCTAATTGTAATTTTTCTTTTTCTTGTAGAAGAGGTGCAAATCAAGCTGCCCATTGGGTTGTAAAGGAGAAGTTTCTTTGTTATCTCCCCTTTCATTGGCTCTGATATACTCACTCAAAGCTTGATCAAATTTTATATTCTGAGGGTTTCCCTCACTTTTTATGATTATATGAGATAGCTGCTGTATATGTGATAAAAAAATAATGACTCACGGATGTTAAAAAGACATAGAATGCAATGTTTCATTCGTATGTATCATATCCTATAATTTCAAAAGCTAGAGAGAATGCTCAGTCTAAGATAATATATGATAGCATCACATGTCCCGAAAGCACGTCATTTGAAACAAAAAAACAATATGGAATAAGGCTAAAGCACATAGAATCTAATGTGATTCTTTTTCAACCCAACAGGATTTGTTTGTATACATATACATACCTAACTGATGACTTCGTTAACCAACTATTTTGCAGCCTCAATCTGTTCACAAGACCCATCTATCTGAACTATCTGCTTCGTTGATGGGAAATATGAATGAGTATATAATGTGCATCCTGTTGAAAACAAAGATAAAAGTTCATTACCAATATAAATCTCAGTTGTTATTTACATAAGACATCAGTCATCAGTCATGACGTTAACAATATTAATCTCAGTTGCATGAGTAGCAGTATGGAGTCATCAGTAATGACGCTAACAAGAATCCCAGTAGCTAGACAATTTTTATTATTAAGAAACAATTATAAATAAATAATAACACTAACAGTCATGACGCTAACAAGAATCCCAGAAGCTAGACAATTTTTATTTATAAGAAACAATTACAAATAAATAATAACACTAATATTTAGCTAAAATTCATGGGTCCATGAATTATACAGTAAAACTCATACTTACAAGAACTTATCAGGGTACAGTGAAATGTGATCCGTTAACAAGGAGGAAGAGTGTCATGATATGCTCTCTGTGCCTTTTCTCGAATGCATGAAAGGTTCATTGTTAACTCCTTGCATATTCTGCCTTCAACAAGGTGAACAGGCAACCACATTTTTGGCTCCAAGTCAACAACGTATGAAAGAGTTGTACAAAATTCTTCGCTATTCGAGGAATTTTTCTGTTCGCTTTTTGCTGTACTGCACTTCTTTATGGATTACAGATAAGTAACAAAATTATACCTATAGCCAGATTTAGAAAGATTTACCGTGCATCCTCAATGTTGTGCAAACTCAAACTCAAAAAAATATATATTTATACAAGTGTGCTAACATGTGTGAAGAACTGAAACAAAATCCATATTCACAAAATCAATTTCAAATACAAGTTAAAATGATCACATTCATGATGTTGTAGAAGCATAGCAACAAGAAATTAATCAAGAGAACAAGGACAATTTGGCATGTGTAGTGAAGAGAAATAGCTGCACATGTGAGGAATGATGACATGATCACCATTGGGAGTTATATACGGGCTTCGATAAAGGCCATAGTCAAGAAAGGCCTCCTGATTTCATTTTAAACTCATTCTAATTTTAAATAAACGATTCTAACCGAAAAATTAAGTTACATTGAATAGCTTCACCTAATGATCTAATGCTATATCAAATTTAGTACCTTACATATTTCTCAATTTTAAACACTTGACATGATCACATATGATTCCTACTATTAAAGAAACAAGATTAATCGAAGAAGCTGGTGGATTTGCTATTGTTCCAAAATCAGTTATGGAGAGGACCATGGGTGGGCCCCCATTTCAAGGCCTAGAATCGGATGGTTGCGCGCAATCAATGATCCTTATCTGAATCGTCTGGCCAAGAAAAGTCTGGGGCACCACCGCGCTTATGAATTTTACCAAATACTGCCTCCCACAAACCTCTCTATTGTCCCAATATTTCAAAAAAGAACAATACCAATTAGTAGTAGGTTCATTCATACGAGGATTGAGATGGTGACAAGACTATATAATTCGTGCTACCTCACATACCTAAGAAATCCGTAAGGGCATACATAGAGGAGAAATTTATTTTTAGGAAAAAACAGAATAGTGGGTCTAAAATGAATCAAAACTTGTAACTTCAATAAAAAAATGAAATAAAAAGATATATCAATTAATTCTAATGACTCTTAGCAGCATTTTCTTGAAGAAGCGTACATGTGATACGCTTTCATTTCATAGTCTGATACATTCATATTCTGTTTTCTATGACATTACAAGGTTAAATTAACACACTAGTAAATTAGCACAGTCCAAATGTATGAAGAGCAAACTAGTAAATTAGCACACTATAGTCTAAACTCAACTGAGGTAAGTAAGGCTTCCACGTTACATGTATTAACAATATTTAAGGCAGTTATAATAAAGGGTGAACTAGGAAGAAAAAAACAGAGCTTATTACAGGCAACTAAAGAATTTATGGGACCTATGACTAAATTGTGAATGGTTAACAAGACTACTAACCAAATAAATAACAGGTAAAAGATTTTGTAAAATCTAATATGAAAACATGAAATTTTGCAAAAGATTTTGTCACTCAAGAAATTTTGTTGGGATTTTGAGATTCTCAATTTCAACTGTAAAATTTATAATCAGTTGAATAACTATTGACTACAACCTAGAATATCATTTACAAGTACAAACATAAGACACTTATGAGGAATCCATCAAGATCAAGCACCAAAATCGGAATCTATATTTGTAAATTTCAAATAATCATATATAGTAAAAAGGAAGTTAAGAAAGTGGCAAAAAAATAGAAATGAAGAAAAATTTCGAAAAATATAAATGGGCTAAAAGAAGTTAAGAAAGAGGTAAGAGATGCTAAGTTAAAAGCGTATGATGATCTTTATACAAAATTAGGAACATATGAAGGGGAAAAAGTATTTCTAAGCTTGCTAAACTTAGGGACAAGAAAACAAAAGATTTTAATAACGTTTAAGTGTATCAAAAGTGATGGTTCGAGAGTCCTAGTCAAAGATGATGAAATTATGAAAAGATGGAAAAACTACTTTGAGGGGTTATTAAATCGAGATAATGGGAGTAGATTAGATATAGAGGAACTTAGGGAGACGAGAGAAAATATATTTTTCCGCAGAATTAGGACAACAAAGGTCAGGATTGCTATAAAAAGATGAAAACAGGGAAGGCTTTGAGACCAAATGGTATCCCTATTGAGGTTTGGAAGTGCTTAGGGGATGATGGAGTATCATGGCATACAAAATTATTTCATATAATTTTAATGACTAATAGGATGCACGATGAATGGAGAAAAAGAGATTTAATACCTATTTATAAAAATAAAGGGGGCATACAAAGTTGTTCAAATTATTGTGGTATTAAGTTAAAGAATCATACAATGAAACTTTGGGAGAGAGTGATTGAATATAAATTGAGATTGAAGATAACAGTATCTGAGAATCAATTTGGGTTTATGCCTGGGAGATCAACAATGGAAGAAAATTTGTTTATTGAGGAGATTAATGGAGAGATATAGGGAGAAAAGGAAGGATCTTCATATGATTTTCATAGATTTGGAGAAGGCGTATGATAGGATACCCAGATATATAATATGGTGGTTTCTACATAAAAGAGGAGTGACTCGCAGATATATTGATGTGATCAAGGATATGTATGATGGTGCGATGACTACAGTAAGAACATCAACCGGAGAAAGTAGTGAATTTTTAATTACGGTAGGTCTACACCAAGGTTCAGCATTAAGTCCTTATCTCTATGCTCTTGTTATGGAAGAGTTGACTAGACAAATATAAGATGAGGTGCCATGGTGTATGCTATTTGCAGATGATATTGTTTTAGTGGATGAGACTAAGGCGGGAATTAATGTTAGGTTGGAATTGTGGAGAGAAACTTTAGAAACAAGAGGATTTAAAATAAGCAGAATTAAAACATAATATGTGGAGTGCAATTTTAGTAGTAATTGGAGGTCAAATGGAGATGTGGTGAAATTGGAGGGTCAAGAGATACCTTGAAATGATCATTTTCGTTATTTAGGATCGATTATCCAAAAAGATGGAGATATTAGTGATGATGTTACTCATAGGATTAGAGCAGGCTGGGTTAAGTGAAGAAGTGCTATCGGCGTTTTGTGTGATAGGCGTATACCTTTGAAGTTATAAGGAAAATTTTATAGGATAGCCATTAGGCCTGCCGTGTTATATGGGACAGAGTGTTGGGCAACCAAGAAACAAAATGTGCAGAAAATGAGTGGCCGAGATGCAAATGCTAAGATGGATTTGTGGTAAAACTCGAAAGGAAAAAATTAAAAATGAACAAATTCGTGAAACGGTAAAAGTAGCTCCTATCGAAGATAAATTGAGAGAAAATCGACTTAGATGGTTTGGACACGTCAAGCGTATACCAATGGATAATCCTGTAAGGAAGAGTGATTTAGTTAGTATTGATGGTAACACAAGGGGTAGAGGTAGGCCTAAATTGACTTGGTGGGATATTATAAAAAACGACATGATGTCATGTGGTTTAACCGAAGATATTGCACTGGACAGAATGGAATGGAAAAATAGGATTCATGTAGCCGACCCCAAATAATTAGGAAAAGGCTTTGTTGAGTTGAGATTTGATATGTCACAGGTACATTAGCTACGGTAACCTAATTCCCATGGGTTCCAGTAAGGGTCAAATTTTTCAGTTTAAAAATAAATCTTTTTTGGGGATTTTTTTAAGTTTGGCAGAAATAATAGACTCCATTCAATGGAGTTAAAAGGTTGAAAACTTAGAGATTTTGTAAAATTTAGATCCAACATATCTATTCACCCAAAAAAACTGGACGCAAAGAGTATCAATTAATAACCTTAGAAAGCTATGCCTATATTACCCCAAGAACCATTATGATGTATTATCCATATGCTTAATGATTATTTTTGTAAAAACCGTTTAGCGAAACGTAAACATCAACATATTTTTGAAATCGAACTTGGATTTACCGTCCTTGATCACTCTCATATTCCACTTCATTATTGGGTTGATGAATATGCAACTGTTTATTTGATTAATCGCCTTCCCACATGATCCCTTCATAACATAAGTCCCTTACGAGAAGTCGTTTCACAAACTTCCCAAGTTTGATAATCTACAGGTTTTTAGTTGTGCATCTTTTCCATATATATGTCCTTATAATACTCACAAATCTTAATTTCGTTCTAAGTAATGTGGTTTCCTTGGGTAGTAGTAATCATCAATTGTATCATAGTCTTGAACCATTAACAAGGCGTGTTTATTTGTCTCATCATGTCATCATGTTGTGTTTGATGAAACATCATTTCCCTTTCACGAGACTATTACCAAAGCTCCTGCTGAAAGTGTCTCCAAAGTAATTTGTTCCTGTCATGGAAATGATCCCTCTACACCTGCTGAAAAATCCACCAATCCGCACATTTCCTGTACACGTAACAGTACAGACCAACCAATTATGAGATCACCTGATCCACCCAGTTGTCCCCCGACTAGGCTACCCCGTCCACCATGCCTTAGTCACTCATGGAAAAGTTGGAGTGTGATGTCCAAATCCGAAATATTCACTAACTTCTATCTCTCATGATCAGTTCACTGAACCAATTAGTTTCAGCCAAGCAGTTAAATGCCTTGCAATATTGCGACACTTGGTCATTGGTTCATCAGCGACCCGATATGAATATCCTGCCCCGTAAGTGGATGTTTAAAATAAGTTTCAGTCTGATTTTTCAATCAAACATTACAAAGACCGTTTAGTTGATAATTCATTAACAAGAGGCTTGACTATACAGAGGCCTTTAGCCCAGTGGTGAAACACTCTACTACGTATTAGTATTTATTGGCAGTGCATCATAAATGGTCAATCAAACAATTGGTTGTCCAAAAGGCCTTTATATATAGTTATTTATCTGATGATGTCTCTGTCTCAACCAATCGGCTTCACTGCTCATGATCGTCCTCATTATGCTTGCAACCATGATAAGTCTCTTTATGGTCTTTATGGTCTCAAGCAGGATCCATGTTCCTGGTTTCAGCGGGTTTCTGATCATTTGGATCATGGTTCTTGTGGTGATAATTATTGTGCAACACAAATAAATAAGAGAAAGACAAGCACCAAATAAGAACAAGGAATGTAAAATGACAATCACACAACAAAGGATGTACGTGGTTCGGCAAAGATGTGCCTACGTCCACGGTGGTGCAGTCGGTATTATTTCTATATACTCTATAGAGTGGTTATAGAGAATACAACTTATCCCTTTGTCCCGGACCTAGGGTTTTATATTTATACATGTACATTTAGGTAAGTGGGGGTGATGAATTCCCCCACGTCTTCCATCTCTCCCTATAACCTCCCTTAATGGGAACGTGGGAAGAGACCGGATCATATTCAGAATAAGAGGTGGGGGACCTGGACTTTGGGCCGCCAGAATTGGACTACTCGTCCAGGCCCATGGTCTTAATTTTGGGTACCCACAATTGCCCCTAAGTTTGTTGGGCCATGTTTATGGGCTCAATAAATTTAAATGATTAGCTATAATGGATCTTTTGCAATTCTTCGAAAGCTGTGAAGTTGATTTTGGCAGCACTCGCTTCGTACCTTGTGCACTATGATTAGCAAAATTTGAAGGTTTCTTGGGATAGTTACTTTTCTACCGTCGCTTCAATCTTTCCATCATTTTTCCATTTTCTGTGAGTTCTAGCACTTCGTACCTTCTTCTCTCAATCTCCATTCTCGTTGCTTCCTTGTCATTTGGGCCTGTGCTTCTTCATCGTTCGAGTCGATCTTCTATCTTGTAAGTTTCCTCTACCTTTTCTCTGTACTTTCTCTTTAAGTTTGTAGTTTTCTAGGGTTTTCCAATGGCGAAGATTGGGAATAGGTCGGTCTCCGAGTTTAGGAAGTTTTACAACATCCCTGAGTGGGTAGATATTGAGTGTTATGCCTCCCTTCCTAGAAACGTTAGAGATATAGATGATGCCTACTGGATCCACGTCTTGTTGCTTTCCCAGGGGGGACTCACTTTTCCTCCCAATGACTTATTTTTTCATTTCTTTGGCTATTTTAATATTGTTCCTGCACAATGCTTGCCCAATGTGTGGAAAATAGTTAATGGCGTACATAGGATAAATCAGTTGTATGGTACTAGGTTAGGGCTCGCCGAGGTCTATTTTTTCTACTCCTTTTCTCGAACTAGCTCTGGTGTCCTCTACCTCAAAGCTAGGAGCCCTGACAGGGTATTGATAGTAAATCTACCCGATTCCCATAAGGACTACTGGCAAGAAGGTTTCCTTGTTAGAAATTGGCAGTTTTCTCCCCAATTTGAAGGGTTGAGGTTTGAGAGGTTCTCTGTTCCCTTTTATGGGGAAGAATACATAGGTAGACATTGCACTGTTGTTTCGACTTTTGTTGATTTGTGATCTTTCAAACTCTTCTTTGCATTTTCTTCCACAACGAGGTCAAAGAACTTGGAGCCTGCTCTCAGCGAGGTTCATCTTTCGGAATTGATTAAGGCTTAGAATATCGGGGAGCCTTTGGGTGATGGGGAGCATCCCATGTCTGCTGCCTTTCTGCTCGAGTATAATAACGTTAGCTCCAGCTTCATAGCAAGGCCTGTGGACAGTATCCCAGAGTTTGATTTTCCCGAAGAGACTGTTGCGGATCCTATTCAGTTGGACGAGGAGGAGAGCAGCTCTGAAAGTGACCTCGTGGGAGCAGTAAGTAATTTGGGTGGAGGTATCTCTGATAGTAGCAGCTCCTCTGATCGTGTGGAGGTCTCTGAAGCTCGAGAGTCATCGAGCACGTCCAGTAGTTTGAGCGAGGAGATGGATCCTCCCCGAAAGAACCTGATTCGGGATGATGATGACGAAGACCATATGCTTCTTGCTCAGAGGTCAAAGAAACCAAAATCTGGCTCTGGGGCTGTGGCTACTGGTTCCCGGTCCTCTGCTCAGGAGCAGGAGAGAAAGAGGAGGGAAGAGGAGCAGGTAAGGGAGAGAGGGAGAAAAAAGGAAGAAGAGAAGAAGAAGATGGAAGAGAAGAGGAGGGTAGAGGAGAGAAGGAAGAAGGAGAACGAGAGGGAGGAGGAGAAGATGAGGGAAGAAGAGAGGACGAAGGCCGGGCATGCCTTGGTCCCGGTGTCCGCACTGCCCTAGGGGGCTTCTGTTGCAATTTCCCCCCAGTTGGCCCCTGCTCTGCTTGAGAGAGTTGTCCTCCCGGCTGATCGCCAAAGGGCCGTAGGGTCCGAGCAATTGGCCCTTCAGGCTAGTCAAAGGCTTGCTTTGGTAAGGTTTTTCCCTCCTCTCTAATATTTTTATGAATTTCCTCATTTCCCTCTTCTAATGTCTTCTTTTTTTCTGCAGTTTGTTACTGACTTCGCCGTGCTGTATCGTTCACGCGATGAGCTGGTGAAGAAAAATAGCGAGCTGGAGAAGGAAAGCACTGGCTTGAAGCTGAGGGGCACTGAGCTCGAGGCTAATTTTAAAGCCATTGATGCTGCTCGGATTTCATCCGACCTGGCTCTTGCTACAGCTAACCAGGAGAGCAACACAGTAGTTAAAGATCTGAAGGAGCTGCAACAAGCCTACGACTTGGTTTGCTCGAGCAAGCTGATCGTTATAGAGGAGAACAGGGTGCTCTCTGAAGAGATAAAGAAGGAGTCTGAGGCTGTCACTACCAAAGGAGGACATACAATTCTGGTTGGGTTGCAGCATACGAAGATGTTGAAGTTCAGATAGGCTATATTAGTCGTCTGAACTTCAAGAAGGGCTGGAACAAGGCCCTTTTAGCTGATGGCATCGATATCGACTCTCCCCTGTTTGACGAGCATGACCCGAGTCCGAAGCCAACCGTGGATGAAGTCCCTGCCCCAACTATTGGAGGTGCTGACCCTGTCCCCCAGATGACCCCTGTTGATGCTCCCCTTATTGTGGCGACAGAGATTACTCCTAATGCCGACAAAGGGAAAGATCCATCGACCTCTGGGAAACCTGAGGTTGCTAACTAGTCACCTGCTAGGATTGCTTTGTATTTTCAATTTTTTGTGTCTGTGAACTTTTCTTTTTACTGCTCGATGTAATTTCAATCTTCATTAATGAAAAGGCTTTTATTTCTCAGTGCACTGATTTGTTTCTTTCTTTTCCTCGTCTTTCAATTTCTTGTAGTTAATTGATGTGGATGATTACATTCCTGCTACTTCTCAACTGGGCAGAATCCTTGGTCCTAATGCGAGTCCTGAGGTTTTTCAAGCCTTCGTTAAGCTTTGCAAATCCATTAGGTCTAGGAATCAGAAGTATAAGGAGCAATCTGAACTTGTGGACAAGTTGAAGGACAGGCTCCAGGAGATGGAAGAGGTTGGTGCTTCAGTGCAAGAAGAAGTGAATACGTTGAGGGAAAAACTGCTCGATGCTTCCGAGATCAACCAGGTTGGTGAGATGCTTCAGCAAGAAAATGAAGTTTTAAGGCAGGAGGTCTCTCGACTTAGGGAACACGCGCCAAGCACCGCCTCTTTAGTGTTGCGAGGATCTTCATCAACGCGAGCTAGGGCTAGCTCGAGCTTTGTTCATCCTGGGCTGCGAGGTTCTTCATCGGCGCGAGCTGGCAGGAGCACTAGGAGCCGAGATAGGGAAATGGAAGAGCTTCGTGAGTGGGAGATGGATTAGCTTCGTGGCGACGTCCGTCGAGCATATGTGATCGTTGTTGGGCTTCAGAGGGATGTCACTCGGTTGCGTCACTTGTTCAAAAAAGGTCCTCGACAAGTGTGGTCTGATGGCTACGACCAGGGCTGGTCAAATGCTCCAACAAGGTTGACAGAGTTCGAAGAGCTTTCCTTCGTCAGGGGATGGCTGAGTGCTTTGAAGGAGCTGCAAGTCCCGAGGAACTCGATGCTTTGGTATCTCCATGAGATTTCTCCCTCTATGCTGATGCCTAACCCCTTCAGGAGGGATGATCGATGGATCCCCATCGATGCCATCCCTCGGCAATTTTTGGAGTCGGATGCAAATGAGGTTGAGGAAGAGTTAGATCCTGCTCCTGCTCCTGCTCCTGATGACGGACGAAGAGCTTGAGTGGCTGATTATCTCGCTCAGAGGCCTCACCCCTATTGAGATTTTGCAGTTGTTTTTTTTTCTATTTTTCGTAATGTAAATGCTTTGGGAGAGCTCGCCGACTAAACATGTATCACCATTGTTGTAAATATGATAAATTAATGAAAAGTTTATGTTTTGGGAAATTTAGCGGGCTAAACAAGTGCACCACACTCTTCATATTCTTTCTGCTTTATGATCTTCTAAGTTTGTGTTTTCATGCGAGTGTCCTCCCAGTCCAGTATAATACCGAGATACCGTTGTGCACCGCTTTACCTTTTAGGTTGTGTCGTCACACTCCCTTCGGCCTAAGTGGGGCAATTGGCGAGGACGCACCTGGTGTTGGATGCTTTATCCGATCAGGATTTTATTCAACCAAAGAAGATTTGATGACCAGAATAAAATTTGATCATATTGCCTAAGGATCCCCTGTAGGGCTTCATATATTTCCAAGGGCAATGCTAAGAGGTCCTTCGTGTTTCATAACGATTACCTGAGGAGGGATATTCCCCTGCTATAGTGTGTTGATCAATGTGCCTGTTATTTGGAAAAGGTGTGCAATAAATGCAGCTATTACTTATCAGAATGTAACCAATTAAATAACTTTCATTAATGATAAAGGAAATGATCTTCTAGACTCATAACAAAAGAATAAAAGAAAAATCTAAAAATAGAATCTCTTGAGATTGGCTGCATTCCATGCTCGTGGTATTTCCCTGCCTTCCACCGTTTCCAAGTGATAGGCGCCCTATAGATCGTCTCTGGTTATCTTAAAGGGTATTTCCCAGTTTGGGCCTAGCTTGCCGTCTGATGGTTTCGCTACACTACCCAGGACTTTCCTTAAAACGTAGTCTCCAACTCGGAATGTCCTCGGGTTAACCCTCTTGTTGTAATGCCTCGCGAGCTGTTGCTGATAGCTCGCTAGTTTAACTAGGGCTAGCTCCCGGCACTCGTCGGTTAGGTCGAGCTCAGCGAGCAATGCTGCATCATTATGGCCCTGGTCGACAAGGTTGGACCTCATTGTTGGAAAACCTGCTTCTAGGGGGATGACTGATTCCATGCCATATGTCAGCGAAAATGGGGTTTCTCCTGTTGCTCGCCGAGGAGTGGTTCGGTATGCCCATACGATATGGGGTAGTTCATTTACCCATGCGCCTTTGGCTCACTCCAACCGCTTCTTCAATCCATCGATCACAATTTTGTTGGAAGCCTCAGCCTGGCCATTGCTCTGAGGGTAGGCCACAGAACTGAAGTGGTGTCTGATGCCGTGTTCGTTACAGAAATTCTGAAAGGAGACGCTTTCGAACTATGTTCCATTGTCGGTGATGATGGTCCTGGGATGCCAAAACGAGTGATTATATTCCTCCATATGAACCTTATCATATCAGCGTCTCGGATGTTCGCCAGGGGTTCCGCCTCGATCCATTTGGTGAAGTAGTCAGTTGCATGTAACAGATATTTGCGATTGCCGATGGCGGTAGGTAGTGGTCCCACGATGTCCATTCCCCATTGGGCGAATGGCCATGGGCTGGACAATGATTTTAGATCACTGGAGGGTTGGTGGACCATAGGAGCTTGAAGTTGGCATTTCAGGCATTTACGGACATACACCGCACAGTCCCTTTGCATATATGGCCACCAATAGCCTTACTTCATTGCTCGAAAGGCTAGAGACCTTCCCCCGATGTGGCTCCCACAGACTCCTTCGTGAATCTCATGTAGCACTTGCTCGACATCTCCTGGGTGGACGCATTGGAGGTAGGGACCGGAGAAGGATTTCTTATACAAGTTGCCTTCTGGGGATAAGTGAAAACGACCTGCTTTGACTCTTACCTGGTGGGCAGTCTTCTTGTCATCTGGGAGCATGCCATCCTTTAAATAGTGCCTTAAGGGATCCATCCAGCTAGGGGCTGATCCTACCTGGAGTACCTGTTCCATGTTTGGTGGATTGCTGTTGCGGTTAATGCTCGGACGCGTGAGGAAATCGATGGGGATGGTTCTTTTTAGGTCGAAGTCAACTGCCGAACTCAGGGCTGCCAGGGCATCAGCATGACTGTTTTGCCCCCTGGGAAACTACTGGACGTTGATCTCTTCAAAGATCGACATTAGTTTTCTCACTAAGGTGAGGTAAACTGCCATCCTTTCATCTTTTGCATTGTAATCTCCACTTATCTGATTGGAAACTAGTTGAGAATCGCCGAACACCTGTAAATGTTTTTCTCCCAAAGTGTGCGCCTTTTGGAGGCCGGCTATTAAGGCTTCGTACTCCGCTTCATTGTTGGAGGTTGCAAATCCAAGCCTGATTCCTTGTTCAAGGATTGTATTTTCTAGAGTAATGAGGACAATGCCTACCCCTGCCCCCTTTGAGTTGGAGGCTCCATCAACAAATAGTTTCCAGGTTTCCTCTGTGGATTGTTTCTCCTTTCGCCTTGCTGGTTGAGGCTGGTTGGAGGGTTCTCTGCCCGTGAATTCGGCTATGAAATCAGCAAGGATTTGACCCTTGATAGCTGTCCTTGGTTGAAATTGGATGTCAAATCGACCGAGCTCAACTGACCACTTAGACAGTCTGTCCAACAAATCTGCTTTCCATAGGATTGCTTTAAGGGGATGTGATGTAATGACGATGATAGTGTGAGCTTCGAAATAATGCTTCAGCTTCCTAGAGGCTAGTACTAGTGCAAAGGCGAGATTCTCCAATGGTAGGTACCTTTGCTCGGTGTCCAGTAAGGTCTTGCTTGCGCAATAAACGGGGTGCGGGATTCCTGCAACTTCACATATTAACGCAGAGCTGACAGTGTGGTTAGAAACGAAGAGGTGCATGTACAAAGAATCTGTTAGCTGTGGTATAACGAGCAGTGGTGGAGAGCTTAAGTAACACTTGAGTTCGATCAATGCTTGAAAGCAATCTGGGCTCCATTCTATCGTTTTGCTTCCCTTTAGAAGCTGGAAAAAAGGCTGGCACTTCTCGGTGGATTTAGAGATGAAGCGATTTTGGGAAGCGAGCATACCAATGAGCTTCTGTACGTCCCGAATTGTGCGAGGGGGTTGCACCCAGTTGATTGCATCGATCTGGTCTGGGTTAGCCTCTATGCCTCTCTTACTGACCAAGTACCCAAGAAATTTTCCTGACTGGACACCGAAGGAACACTTGCGCGCGTTAATTTTCATTCGGTATTTCCTGAGGATTTTGAAGGTGTTTGACAGGTCGGAGAGGTGGTTTTCCTTCTTCTTACTTTTACGAGCATGCCATCGATGTAGACCTCCATGGTGTCTCCCATCTGACCCTTGAACATTTTGGTAACCAGTCGTTGATAGGTTACCCCTACATTCTTGAGCACGAAGGGCATGACCTTGTAGCAGAATAACCCAACTGTCGTGATGAACGCCGTTTTGTCCTGGTCTGGGGCATATAAGGGGATCTGGTGATACCCTGAGTATGCGTCCAGGAAACTCATTCACTCGTGAGCTGCGGTGGCGTCTACTAGTTGGTCTATTTTTGGGAGGGGGAAAATATCTTTAGGGCATGCTTTGTTGAGGTCAGTGAAGTCGATGCAAACTCTCCACTTCCCATTGCTCTTCGGAACTACTACTCGGTTGGATAACCACTTGGGGAATTGTACCTCCCGTATGGATCCTGCATCCAGTAATTTTTCCACTTCTTTTTCAACCGCTTTAGCCTTCTCGGGTGCAGTTCGCCGTGCCTTCTGCATGATTGGCTTGAAGGTGGGGTCGATGTGCAGCTGATGACAGACCATACTAGGATCGATTCCAGGCAGCTCGTATGGTTCCCATGCGAAAACATCTACGTTGCGCCTCAGCAAGGTTGTCAATTCCTTCTATTCTTGGTCGGTGAGAGATGCTCCAATCAAGAAGACTATGTTACTGTCGCCTTCTCCGGCCGTAACTTCTACCAGGTCTTCGACGGCCCGTTTGGAGGGGAGGAGCCTGGTCTCCTCTACTCCAGGTCTTCCATACTTTAATTGCTATTTAGAAGGTGTCAGACCTTCTTCAACCTTCTCGCTAGGCTGCTCGACCCTCTTCTCTGGCTTTGGATGGATGGCTGCTATGAAGCACCTTCTCGCCATTGCCTGATCACCGTGGATCTCCATTACTCCTCGTTCGATTACATATTTGAGTTTCTGATGGTAGGTCATAGAGACTGCCTTCATCGCATGAAGCCATCCCCTACCGAGGATGGCCTGGTATGGCGAGTCGATGTCAACTACCAAAAACTCAATCATCTTGGAGACGTTTCGAGCCCGCACCGGTAGTAAAATATTTCCCAAAGGCATATTATTTTTCCAGCGAAGCCAACTAAAGGTACAGTAGCCTCCTTTAGGTTGGCGACGCTTAACTTCAATTTTCTGAATAGGTCAAGATACATTACTTCGGACGAGCTCCCTTGGTCGACGAGCAACTTGTCGACGTCAAAGTTAGCTATCCTGAGGGTAATGATCAGAGCATCGTGATGCGGGGTCCTTACTCCCACTAGATCTTCATCTGTGAAAACAATGTGCTTGTTATAGTTGACGTCATCTGCTCATCGTCACTTTCCTGACTGTGATTTGCTGGATCGATCTGAAAAGCTTGCATTACAGCTGTAAGTTTCTTCATCTCCATTCGAGCTGAATTTCCCTGTATCTATTTGGCATCAGATGCCCCGTGAATTACCGCGAACTCATGTCCAGCGTCATCTTCGAGCACGTTGTCAGGCCTCGCTTCTCTATTGGCAGCCACTTTCTCTGCCCATTTCTCCACAAACTCGTTTAAATGCCCAGACTGGGATAGTTCCTTGAGGTGAGACTTAAGAGCTTTGCAGTGCTCAGTCTTATGTCCTCCTTCTTTGTGAAAAGCGCATCTTAGCGCATTATTCCTCTTCGAGGGATCTCCTCCCATCTTCCTGGGCCACTTGATGAATGGCTCATCTTTGATCTTCGCGAGAATTTTGTAAATTGGTTCTTTGAGGACGGTATTGACTGCCTGAAATGCTTTTGACGCGTCATTATTTCCTCCGTTATTGGAGCCATTTTTGCCCCAGTTCTTTCCTCCTTTCTTCTGGTTCTAAGCTTTGTCACTTCCCTTGGTAGTGATTTTAGCTCGACCATTTTCTCCTGAACTGAGGCGGCTGACATCTTCTACCTTAGCGTACTTCTCGATGCGAGCCATTAGGTCGTAAATAGTCATAGCCTCCTTCTTCGTCAGGAATTGGTATAGAAGGGAAGAACTAGGGAGTCCAATTTTGAAAGAGGCCACTGCCACTTCCCCTGCGCAATCCTCGATCTCATTGAATAACTCCCAGTACCTCTTTGCGTAGTCTCGGAGGGTCTCTTGAGGTGTTTTCTTCATTGTCAGGAAAGCATCCATCCTTTTGGTATGGGAGCTACTAGTAATGAATCGGGCCATAAAAAGTTCGGCCAAGGATTTGAAACTCTTGATTGACCGGTGGGGGAACCTTTCGAACCACTTTTGCGCTACATCATGCAGGCTCAAAGGAAAAATTTGGCACATTAGCGCATCCCGGTGGTTCCAGAGGGTCATGGCCTGTCAGTATTGCTTGACGTGATCAATGGGATCAGTCTTACCGTCATAAATCTTGAATCTGGGAATGAAAAATTTCTTAGGGGCTTCTTCTTCCTCAATTTCCCTCGTGAAAGGTGATTTCATCTGGGTTTTGAGAGCTCGCCTAGCGAGTTCTCGGGTCGATCTGGTGCCGTGGTGAACAAGATGTTGGTCTATCTCCCTGCGGACCAGATTTCGTATGTTCTCGTCGCTGCGAGCAGGGCTCTGGTAATGGCGAGCTCTTCGCATCTGCTCGCGGAGGTCGTCGTCTGGTTCACCTACTTCGACCTTTTGAGATCCCCGCCTAGGTCTCCTTCCTCGGCTGCGAGACTTGCTCGCCTGAGGGCTAGGAGTGCGGTATGGACGTCTCCTGTTATCAGGACGAAGCTCCCTCTCCAGTCTTTCCAGTCTTCTTTTTAGGTGAGCATTCTCAGCCTCGTACCTGCGAGAAGACTCGCTCTGCTCGTGGAGCCTTGCCTCGTATGCATCAATCAATCTGGATATCTATGTGGACCTTGCTGGTCCTTGGCTTTCTTCTGAGGCTGGCTTTTCCAAGCGATCCCTCTGATCTGAACGTCGAACTTCAGACCTAGCTGTGATCGGACATTTTAAACTCCTCTTTTGGTGTGGGTTTTTCTTAAGAAGATAAACGCTTCCCACAGACGACGCCAATTGTGGTGAAAATTATTGTGCAACACAAATAAATAAGAGAAAGAAAAGCACCAAATAAGAACAAGGAATGTAAAATGGCAATCACACAACAAAGGATGTACGTGGTTCAGCAAAGATGTGCCTACGTCCACGGTGGTGCAGTCGGTATTATTTCTATATACTCCAGAGAGTGGTTACAGAGAATACAACTTGTCCCTTTTCCCAGGACCTATGGTTTTGTATATATACATGTACATTTAGGTAAGTGGGGGTGATGGATTCCCCCACATCTTCCATCTCTCCCTATAACCTCCCTTAATGGGAACGTGGGAAGAGACCGGATCATATTCAGAATAAGAGGTGGGGGACCTGGACTTTGGGCCGCCAGAATTGGGCTACTCGTCCAGGCCCATGGTCTTAATTTTGGGTAAGGGCGGTCTAATCATTATTCTTTCTATTAATCTTGATGACAATCCTATCCTTGGAAATAATCACTCTCATATTTCCAAGAGAGAGCAATCACTTATTTTTCATGAAGGATTCGTCCCATTCATTTTTTTTCTTGGTCTTGTGGCTACATATGGTTGTGTGCAAATATTTGACACAAACTTTGGATTTGCTGTACCTTACAAAATTTCAGGATGTCAAGCCCATTATTTCCCCTGCAGTAAGGGGTAAAAAATAAGCTTTTATGATAACGATCGTCTTCCAAATCCCACCGTCTTCCAAATCCTATTGAATATTGAAGTGGGGTGGGTGCCTACTGTATTTAATATTTACTCGTCCTGACATATCATATACCGTAAATCATTTCTACCAATTTATGCACCATCCTACTACGATTTATTGGACCTTCATTAAACGTATTTTGCACTACTTAAAGTCCACTCATGATCGTGGCCTATTTTATCAGCAGGGTCCTCTTAGTTTAGAAGCTCATTCTGATGCGGATTATAGTAGTAATTCTGACGATCCTTATTCTACGGCGGTTATTGTATTTATATTGATCCTTATACAAGCTCTTCGTGTTCTAAGAAGCAAAGAAAACTTTCACCTTCTTCTCTCGCCCTCTCATTTGGTGTCATGGCATAAGTTCCATCGATTTAGCATCCAATTAAGTATCATGCGTGTACTAAACATATAAAGGTCGATTATCACTATGTTCGCGAGAAATTTTTTCGCAAGGAACTTTGGTGTTTGTTATATTTGAGATCAAATTGCTGATGGTTTTACTAAATGCTGCCACTCCTCCCCATTTAAACTTCTTACTTCGAACTCAATTTGAATTCAAACTCCTTATCTAACTTCCCAGACGGTCTTAATACCCTATCCCTTTAAACTTTGCTGAAATTGCTTCAGATATGTAGAACATTTACAACTAAAGTATCAATTTTATAGACATGTAAACTTCTTTCTAGAGGGATGTTAATTACATTTACAATACTATGTTTAGGGGAGACTGGGTGAAGGAGGGATTTGAGCTTGCAAAGTCCCAAACAATGTGGGAGAAGTATTCTTCCATCAGGAATGGGTGAAGAACGTCTATTCCGTGTGTTGAATTGTTGGTGCAAAGCACAAGAAAGGTGGATGAAGATTTTGATTTCTCGAGGGTAAGGATCTTCAATGAAAGGGGAAAAAAGTGAGAGAAGAAAGTTTGATTAAAAAGGTTATAGGCCCACCCTGCGTGGGGGAGTGAAACTTGAAATGTTGCTTGTTGAGGATGATATATAACGGGGTACCGAATGTGTTCAATGAGTATGTTTTTTCCTAGAAGAAAAAAAGAGCATATACAATCAATATTGTACTATGTTGTCAGAGGCATGTTAGAATTCTACCAGTGGCATGTTAACCACTTAGTAACTTACTTGGGACAATTAAAAAGTCATAAACGTGTAACAGATTAATGTTATTTAACAGGTAGATTCATCAAATACTAGAAAATTACATACAAAATTGAAAACTGAAGAGTCATATAACAAAATTCATAGACATCCACATTAGTCATAATAATTTCTTAATATGACTCAGTTAATGGGATTGATTAATAACAAGAACTAGGACCACCAATCCCAGCTCACATTTAGTATGTTGCCCAAGTCCACCCATTACGGGCTGAATTTGAGCCCAACCTGACAACTTGTATGTAAAACGTCATTTTTTTTTTGCTGAACTACGTGATCTAATATGAGCCCAACTTTGCTTGTAGCTCGCCATAATTGAACCAAGGTTAAATATTTTAGACAAATCATTTGTTCACTATTTCCAACAGTCAGGTTCTCGAAAAAACTGCGTATCAGTATTCTTTGAAATATTTGTTGAATTCGGTTGTAAGGTCATTCGAGTAATTTTAAGCTGCCCAGGATGGAAACTCATTTTGTGCGATAGACTGATGTGTCTTGTTTTATGTCTGGATCCATTGATTATCATTCCAAACACTAACCAATGGAGACACCAAATATTAGTGTATCGCACAAAATGAATCAGAATCATGAATTGGGTTTCAATTTTGGAAATAGAAAAAAGAAAACACTTATCCATAACTAAACAGCGCCTTAGTCTTGCTAAAAGGCGTGTCGATATGCAACTAGAATACGGGGAATATTTTTGGAAGTATAGGGAAATTTCTAAATGTCCCAAGTAAGGGGATCGAAACACACGCTACTTTCATGCATCTACTATACAAAGAAAGAGGAGATTGCAAATTCTTAAAATTAGGGATATAAATGGTAACTGGGTGGAGAATAAAAAGGATATCGCTAAGGGTGCAGTTGATTATTATTCTAAATACTTGTCCCAAGCATCTCAATATGGCAGAAACTCTATTTTGGATTTTATTCCTTCTTTAGTTACAAGGGATGATAAACTTTGGCTTTGTAGGAGATCTACTTTGAAGAAAATAAAGAAAACTGTAATGTCTATTGATGAAAATAGTTCGTTAGGCCCTAATAGATTCACAGTAAAAATATTTCAAAACTGTTAGAATATTATAGGTAAGACCTACACAAATTTATTTATTGAATTCTTTAATGGTGCTGAACTTCTTGTTCAATTTACTAACACTTTAATTGCTACTGTACCTAGTGTTGAAGCCCCTTCTGCTTTTAATGATTTAAGGCCGATAGGTTCGTGTACTATCACTAACAAAATAATCACCAAGCTTTTGGCCATGAGATTGGATGTCATCTGTTATCCTTCCCAAAGTGATCTTAGAAGAGCAAAGTGCATTGTAGAGGCGGATTGTTGAAAATGTTTTGTTGGCTCAAGAAATGGTTTTATACTTGATGATGAAGTCAAAGGGAATGTTATTCTTAAATTTGAGATGATCTGGAGAGCTGCTTTTCAGTAAACATTAACGACATATCAAGTGGTTTCTTTAGATTCAATAGGGTTTTTATGCAACGGAATCTCCTATCCCTCAGCCCATCTATTTTGGCTTCGAAAGTTTTTAGTAGCGATATTGAAAAGCAGTTAGAAGTGGGTAAAATGAGGCCCTACTCTATTCCTTTACATACTGCTCCCATTATGCACCTATCTTATGCTGGCGATGTTGTTATTTTTTCTAATGGGTGCAAAAATACTATTAAGCATTTGATGGTATTTATTAATGAGAATTGGTCAGACCATCAAGGTAACAGGGCAAAAAGTTGTTATGTTGTCTCAAAAGGAATGGCAATTGCTAGAGTGGAGAGGATATTGCTGTTTGGACCGGTTTTGCAAGGAAATGACAACCAATTACTTATTTAAGGGTCCCTCTATATAAAGATAGGAAATCTGAACTGCTGTTTATTGACAAGATTGGTAAGATTTGTAGAAAAATAGATGGAAGGAAAGGTGTACATAAGAGTAGCAGATTTAGTAGTGTGAAATTGAGGTTCGAAAAGTTATTGATGACATTATTGGTTCCATAATTGATATTTTCAAGTTATACAATAACCCCCCCCCCCCCTGTTTCGTTGAAAGAAAAATATTTTGTAATACACTCACTATGGTAGAGTAGTTGAAGCATAATTTGAGCACAAATTCACTATGAATGCAGAAGATAGGGTGATTCTTGACGAAGTTGCTATTGCACCTAGACTGAAGATTCAACATTTATATGTTGACTCTGACTCGAAAGTTCATATCAACATATTAAATGATAAATCTCCCCCCCATGGAAAAATTGTCATTTCATAGTTTGGATTACGCATGAAAATTTAGGGATGAATGTTGTGTTAGGCCACACATTTTTGGAAAACAATTCAGTTGCGGACATATACGCATATTTGTGTTGTAGCGAGGGTTGAGATTTTAGTATTAAAATTTTTACATAGGATAATTAGCGGAGGTTTCAATACGGATTGATTAGGCAATTCCCTCTCTCAGCCAAGTTAACATATGAATGTTGTAATTGGAGGTAATGGCATATCCTCCTCCCGTTGGTTTTTAGCCAAGTGGGCACCTGTGATCTAATAAAATTTCACAGGGGTGCTTGGAAATTCCCCCCATCCCCCCCCCCCCCCCCGGCCCCGCCAAAAGAGAGAGAGAGAGAGATCACTCTATTCATAACCGCCATAAAGATGATCCAGATTATAAGGGGGATGCAATAAAGCACCATTCCATTTGCTGAATTGCAAATAAGTTAATAACTGGTGATAATGCAGTAATAGCCTTAAACTGAAGTCGATTTTATTCCTAGTTTATTGTATCTTAAAGGCATTACTCTCCATTATTATATTTGCTGAAATATCCAACACTGGAACCAATTAACACTAAAGATCAAATTACGAATAACTACAAAGACAGAGTAACAAAATAGGATATATTTATTCTTCAAACACAACATGTATCATGACACTAATGGATATTGCTGAAGTATGTCATATCAGTTCATAAAGGTCACATGAAAATGGGAATTGCCGAAGTACGTCAAAGACAAATGCAATCAAAATTTTAAAATTGCCATAGTGATTGTAATTGTGGGGTGGGGGGGTGGGGGGGGGGGGGGTGTTGGTTATGAGTCAGTGTCAAATATCTAATGCAGATAAACTTCGCAACAAAGAACCAAGTGAATCCCAAAACAAAAATAAAAATGGATGCAACAATCTTATGACATTGAAACCCAAATTTAAATTATAAATGGATTTCATAGATAATGACCATTACCAAATTGAACACATTTCATAAAACAACTTTTCTCCAATGGCCACAATAGGTTTCATCAAAATATTGCTGCAAAACAAAACCAAATAGAATCCTCAAAAGAATACGATTTAGAATGAGATTTAAGATAATTTATAGTCATCAAATTTTTCAGCAAAGCACAACCAGATATGCAGTTAGAGTCCTCAAAATCACGACGACTTCTCTCAACGCTTGGATATGATAAACAAATAACAAATTATAAACCTGTGTCTCAGATCGGAAAAACCAACAACTCCTTGCTGTGTGCTGCATATAATTATAAACAAGTTTGTATGTTGTATTCTACTAAGACCCTTCATTTGTCAAGGCATGAAATCTTAAATCTTTATAAATTCCTAAAGAAACAATTTTGCAACCAGTCACAACAGTGATTTTTGTAACAATTCAGTATTAGTCCCAAACAACACGCACAATATGTCTAAAAGAAATTCTTAAAAAGCATATATAACTTAGTAAGCATATTGGTGATAAACCTAGTAGAAAATGTGGGATGGGAAGTTATACGTGAAAATCTATTCTTCTATGAGAAAAATGAGCCACAATTCAACAGAAAATCAGGGAACAAAAGAGAGTGGGCTTCATAGAAATATCAAAGATAACAAACTCAAATATAAGAGAGAGCTCTTATATGGGATTATGATAGTAACAAACTGAAACTCAACATAATTAATCTTAAAGATCAGATGCAAAAATCTTGTGACATTCAACCCCATATTTAAGACCGTTTAGGAACGATGCAACTGACACACATGAGTGTGATTGGAGGAATCTACAAACCCAGAGGTTGGATCATGTGAACATTTTCCTGGAGATAACCATTCAGGAACGCATTACTAACGTCCAATTGACGTATGACCCATCCGTGGGATAAGAACGACAAGAACTCCTTAGATAGTTGTAGTTCAAACAACAGGACTGAATGTTTACATGTATTAACACAGGGTTGGTGGTGGAATCCTTTGGTAATGAGATGCGCTTTATAATGCTTGATTGACTCATTAGCGCAGTGTTTGATACGGTAGACCCACTTGCATCGGACAATGTTCATATTTGAAGTGGCGGGAACTAAGGACCATGCCATCTTTTAAGAGAGAGTTAATTTCGTCGGGTATGACTTTGTGTCACTTGAGTGAATTGTTCGAAGTAGAGAAAAAAGTGGGTTCAGATAATTGGTCATGGTGAGAAAGAGAAGCCGAGGGTTGGGGAGTGGGAATTGTTGATGGCATGTGCCATAGTTGCATTTGGTGAGTTCGGTTTGTGGCAGGTGGTTTTGATTCTTGAGTGTGAGTTGGTGGTGGGCTGAGGTTGACAGAGTGGAAGGCCAGGTGAGTTTTGAAGGGAGACAGTAGGTGGTTGTGGTAAGGAGGGACATGCTCCTGGTGGGGTACTTGATGTAGTTGAATTAGCTCCGAGCATGAGGGGAAAGAGTTCCGCTAGTGTTGGACTCTTGGGAGATGATGTAATTGGGGGAAAATATTAGAAATGTGGGGAATTGAAGGAATTTTCGGGTAGCGCCGATAACATGTGATAGTTGTGTGAGTGGTCCCATTACAAATTTGACAACATGTATGCACGTCAGAGAAGGAGCGAGACTCACCATAAGACCGAGCTTGGCGACCACCGCCTCGATCATGGTTGGTGCGACCGCGACTGCGATTAGAGATAACACCACGTTGGGTGAGATTAGCAAGGGAGAGGCGAATAAATTCATGGCTGTGCAGAAGACTATGAAGTTCAAAAATGAAATAAGTTCTGGGCTGGCCAAAAGTCGGATCATGCTCTAATATTTATTTCGTTAAGTCAAAAAGAGGATAGTAGTCCCATTCCTTTGAGATTTCAAAATATGTGGACAATGCATGATGATTTTATTACAGTGCTGGAAACTAGTTGGGATGTGTTGGATTGTGGTGGCAGCCGTATATACATTTTTATTTCCAAAATGAATAAAGTGACACTCATGTTGAATAATTGGAATAAAAGAAAATTTGGTTCATAAACTTGATGATAAAGTCAGAGGGAATGTTATTCATAAATTGGACTTGGTAAAGGCCTATGATAGATTATCGTTGTTTTTTCTTACAATGGTTATAAGGAAATTGGGAATCACGAAGATATGGCTTGATATGATCTCGAGAGCCATATTGAGCTGTTTGTTTTCAGTTAACACTAATGGAAAATCAAGTGGTTTCTTTAGATTCAATAGGGTTTTTATCCAAGGAAATCTCGTATCCCCCAGCATATTTATTTTGGATTCGGAAGTTTTCAGTAGGGATATTAAAAAGCTTTTAGAAGTGGGTAAAACGAGGCCATACTCCATTCCTTTGCATACTGCTCCCATTACGCACCTATCTCACGCTGAAAATGTTATTTTTTTAACGGGCGCAAAAATACTATTAAGCATTTGATGGAATTTAGTAGAGTACGTCTGACCGTCAAGGTAACATGGTAAAAAGTTGTTCTATTGTCTAAAAAAGAATGTCAATTGCTAGAATGGAAGATATTGCTGTTTGGACTGGTTTTGCAAGGAAATCCTAGCCGATTACTTATTTAAGGGTGCCTATATATAAAGGTAGGAAATCTGAACTGCTGTTTGTTGATAAGATTGGTAAAATTTGTAGAAAATTTGATGGATGGAAAGGTGCCCATAAGAGTAGAAGATTTACTAGTGTGAAATTGAGGTTGGAAAATTTATTGAAGACATTATTGCTTCCATAAATGATATTTTCAAGTTATACGATAAACCACCCATCTGTTTCGTTGAAAGAAAAATTTGCAGTACACTCACTATGGTAGAGTGGTTAAAGAATAATATGGGCACATAATGAATATGAATGCATTAGCTAGGTTGTTCTTGACGAAATTCCTATTGCACCTAGACTGAAGGTTCAACACTTATATGTTGAATCTGACTCAACAGCCCTTATCAACATATTAAATGATAAATCTCTCTTCCTCTCCTCTCCCACCCACCCCACCCCCACCCCCTGCCCTTGGTAAACTTGTCATTTCATAGTTTGGATTAAGCATGAAAAATTGGGGATGATAACACATTTCAGGAAAACAATTCACTTGCAGACAGATATGCAAATTTGGGCTGTAGCGAGGACAATGATTTTAGCATTAAAAATTTTACTTCACTTCCTAGGATAATTAAAGGAGGTTTCAATATGGATTGATTAGGCAATTCCCCGAGTCAAGTTAACATATGAATGTTGTAATTGGAGGTAAAGGCATATCCTCCTCCCGTTTGTTTCTAGCCAAGCAGGCACCTGTGATCTAATAAAATTTCGCACGGGTTCTTGGAAATACACCCCCACCCTACAAAAGAGAGAGAGAGAGAGAGAGATCACTCTATTTATAAACATCATAAAGATGATCCAGATTATAAGGGGGATACAATAAAACACTAAAAGCAATTAACACTAAATGGGTATTGCCAAAGTATGTCATATCAGTTCATTAAGGTTACATGAAAATGGGCATTGCCAAAGTACGTCAAAGCCAAAAGCAATCAAAATTTTTAAATTGACATAGTGATTGTAATGAGGTATCTGTGTGTGAATGCCAAATTGCTAATGCAGATAAACTTTGCAACAAAGAGCCAAGTGAACCCCAAAACAAAAATAAAAATGGATTTCATAGATAATGACCGTTACCAAATTGAACATTTGTCATCAAACAACGTTTCTCCAATGGCCACAATAGGTTTCATCAAATTATTGCAGCAAAACAAAACCAAATAGAATCCTCAAAAGAATAGGATTTAGAATGAGATTAAAGATAATTTATAGTCATCAAAGTGATCAAACACACTCACAAGACCATTCCCACCAAAACTCGGGAAATTAGCATTAGCATTAGAATTAGCATTAGCATTAGCATTAGCGGTAGTCTCAAACAAAACCCTGTTGGCCTGAGTTTCCACATTCTTCTTGAGCACCTCCATTGTATCCCTGAGCTGTTGAAGTTCTTCCAAGCAAAGCTTCTCGCGCGAACCCTCTCACCACAACATTTCCTCACTAGCCTTTCTCGTGAGGTCAAGGGACTCGCCCCGTTTCTTCACCTCTTCTAACTCGGCTTGGATCCAACTCAGTTGAGCATTAAGCTCCTTAACAGTAGCGTTGTGGTGAGCCTCAATGACTAAGTTGGACTGACTTGGTGGATTTCGAGTTACGAGTCTCTCCATGACGGATTCCACATTGGGTAACCAAAAGAGAACACTTTCCCCGCAGGAGAGAATGCCACAACAACGATTTCAACTCCGCATAGGGTTGCCAACTCGCTTGCTTTCTTGCACAGCTCGCCATGTCTTTTGGAGAAAGTCACCTATAGGTGGTTTTTTATCTCGATTTTGGCCATCTTGATCTTTTGCCGACCCATGCTTGGCTTCTTTGACATTGAAAGAAAGAGGATGTTTAAAGATTGAGAAATGTTTTAGACGGAGCTACACATGCATATTTATAGGGACACCTAAGATGTAAATGTATTGTTATTATTATAAGAGTGGTGTCGATACAGTGGTGACACAAATTGACTTGTTGCGCTATAGAAAGGAAACAAAAAATCTAGATACATGTACTACTTAGTACGACACAAATTCACAACTGTACACACAGTGGATTCATTCCTTTTAGGGATTCTTTCGTGCCTGGCGTACAACAACTATATATCATGTTAGCACAACCCTTATGCACGCTCCAGTTTTAGTCTTTTTAAAAAAAACTGCATAAAAATAATTTTTTTATTAATCACAAATGAGGAATAAATCTGGGTAAAGTGTAAATAAGGTTAAGGATTTTTTTTAATCCAATAACCCATTGACACCTCACTATGTCAATGGCTCTGTGTCGACACACTGTGTCGGCATGGCATATCTTAACTCTGTAAATATACTTAGGACAACACAAAATGAAGTCGTTTTTATGCCACCGCTTAGGCGGAACATCATGTTCCATTTAACATTATATTTTGTTTATGCTTTATATCATATTTTATTTTGAGACCTAAACTCACCCCTTTAAACTTCTAAAAATTAAATAAACAACCTAATAAATACCCACCTAACTACTAAACCACCAACCAACCACTCTAATTAAAAAACCACCCCCATAAATATGATTAAGGTGATTAAACAAAATAAATACAATTAACATACCACTCCCCCCCCCCCCCCCCCAAAAAAAAAAGAACCGGTGGTGTTTAAACAAAATAAAGTCGTTGGGAGTACAAATATAATTTTTTTAAGTTGTTAATTCCACGCGGAACATGAAGTTCCTTTTAAGTTTTTTTAAAATTGTGTCTTAGGCAGAACATGATGTTTCGCTTTAGCCGTGGGCCCACAAAAAAATAGTTGGTCGGTTGCTAGTCTATTTCTATATATGATAAAATATGCGGTAGCAAATGCTAAATATAGAAATATACCCTACCCACAACAAACATCCAAACAACATACATACACATTAGAATCATCTTCGCAAAAAAAATAAAAGTAATTCAACATATTTTTATTTAATTTTCCTTTCTTTATTTTTTTTTTGTTTTAGACTCACTCTCCCTATAAATACTATATTTTCGAGACATTTAAATCATAAACCTAAAAATCATGATGTTCAAAATCAATTAAAATTACCTCCGAAATAAACGGGAATTTCCTTCGATCGCAGATTCACAATCCAAGCATCTCGCACCAAGTCTCTTATACACACAGATACATAATCTAATTACAGTAACCAAACGAGAGATCACAAGTCCGGGAAGGCGAAAATTGAAATATTATTAAGATGTATACATCCGATATTATCCATGATATGAAAACATCAATATACTCAAGATGGAAATACAATACAACTAAACAATAGAAAAATAATTTATTTCATGACACAACCCCAAAATCTTAAATCTCGAAGCACTAAATGTATGGGAGTGAGGTTTGTCTGAGTTCGATTTATTCTCAATGGTTAATTTGCTAAACATTATGGACAGTTAACTATGCAAACATTTTTATTCTTTGAGATAAAGGTCAATGAACTTTATTCCCCTTTATCAGGAAATAATTTACTAAATCTGTTACTTTAGAGCAACAGATTGATAGGGATAAAAGATGTTGTTATTAAGAAAATGAAAAAATAGAGGATATAATTATTAAGAAGAAAACGTAAATAGAAGGTATTATTGTTAAGAGCTGAATCAACAAAATCCAGGTGAAAAAACATGCACTCACAAAGTTCCTTCAACATTTCCACGACATTAGGAAGGTCTCCGGTTGAAGTTTCTTCATAAATTAATGATCAAATACACAAGTGGAAAAATAGAGAAGGTAACAAATGAGAATGAAAATAAAAAAAAATTATTACAATTAGGAATGGTAAATTACATTTTTCTCATAACGATCATAGTTGACACCTTTTCAAATATTACTCTAATGTACATGTAATCAACCCATGTTTCATCTACTATAAGTATCCTCTAAGTTTGAGTTTTCATCTCGCTATGGGTTTTGATTACGTCACTTTTAGATCTATATTTTTCCCCTTCTTGATTTGGGTTATGGAAGAAGAGGCATGCAACTCAAACTTCCACACTGATGATGCGGCGACAGTCTTGGAAGCAAGTTTTTAGAATAGCATTTTAAGTATTTGTTCTTAAAAAACATAAGAATTTGTTTACCTTCATATTTATACAAATATTTTTTATATGTCAAATTTACACCTTTCTAATTTTTTGTGCTCTCTTCCACTTCCGATAATGCCTTATGCAAAAAATGTGAAACGGATAAAAGATGCTGTTATTTTGTTTTAAATGAGATTGATAAGAACGTACCATTGATCCAGTGCCTTTTGGGTTTAAAGTGGAAGCCAGAATTTGAGTAACATTTAGGCGGAAAAATTGAAAGTGAAAATAGTAGTATAAGTGTAGATGGAAGAGTGTTGTTAGAGTAAACGGAGGGGGAGTTTGCATGATTTGGATGTAATTGATCGAGTTATGATGTTCATGGCGATTCAGAAATACCCAGTCGGGAAATGGGGTTTAGTGGAGAGGTGTTTGTATTTTCTTCATTTTTCTAGTGGAGAAATCGCTCAAAACGAAATCAAACTGGAAATACATATTCATCTCACCAGGTGAAACTCATTCATAGTCATCCTGGGTACGAATCATTAAATTTCCCAAATAAAGAAGTTTTTTTGAATGGGCGTTATTCGGGCAGAAGTCGGTAATTTTGGGAGAAGCAGTATCCTAGTCCAAGAAAAACCTAGCATGATCTTTCAATGCTTGTTCACTTGTTGTGCAGTGCACTTAACTTCACAAAGTGTCATTTGCACTACAACAACAGTTTCCAAAGGTAGGGTCTGATTAACAACAGCATTGCTTTGAAAAAAATTGATAATTTGATCGACGAATCCTTCAAATAAGTCACATAATAGAGAGAAACTTTTGCAACCATAGTCATATTGGTCCATATAATCTTTCCTATTGTGATGGTTTCTTTATATGATTGATGGTTTGATGTTGAAAAGTTCAATATTAATTCTTATTGAATTTCCAATTAATTATTTCATTGGTTTGAGATAATATGGTAAGTTATTTGTTAGCTTATATGACTAAACTTATATGTGTATCAATATTTAGGCACACTTATTAAATGTTTCATTTGGTAGTAGCAATGGATCGTTGAACCTTCTGGAATGATGTCATGCGAGTCTCTACTGAGTACTAAAAAGTGAAAGGAAAATATGAAGGAGGTATCTATTATGGCTAATTTTTTCTTTCCATTTTATTTGGATGAAGAAGATAATTTTTTGGTGAATTGATGGAGCAGCGTGCACGAGTTTTACTATTCCGTATGGTGGTGCAACACACACGTATTTTACTATTTTTTTTATGATGGCGTTGCACACAATGCTTTACTTATGACGGCGCTACATTAATTATGACTTTCAAAATGAGCATAAGTGAAGCATTCAATATGCTTTAGTTTCAAATCAATAACTTTATGGCTGGGTTTAATCATATTCCTAGGATTTGTTGTTGAATATTTTAATTCATTTTTTGAACTCATTTTTATTGCATCTCACTTGGTTATCTTGGATATCATACCAAGGTTTCTGGATTGTTTTCAAGTGCAGGTAGTCATTGTAATTCTTAGTTTATTTGGTCAACAAATGGTGGTTTAAAACTACCTGTTCTCCTAAGGCCAATGGTGGTTTAAAGCTCAGAAATCTCATCTCCCTCAATAGAGCTGGTCTTCTTAAGGCTCAAGCACACTTGGGACATTTTGACTAAGACAACACTTGGAGCTCTTTGTTAAGAGCCATATTTCATTTTAAGCAGGAAAAACCTCCTCACTAAATTTCCTCTGTTGGGAATGGCTTTAAAGAATCTTTGGCTATTATAAATTTGGACACTCAGTGGATTGTTTGAAATGGGATTGATATTAATTACTTTTGTTGGATAATGACTATTTAGTTCGTTACCATTGTTTTATATATAATTACTTTAAATTACATTGTCTTGCATCACTTTGTGGAAGGATGTTTGCCTTTTTTTCTTCTCGTGAAACAAAATATTGTCCTGAATAACTAATCAAAGTTTTCATGGTACAGGGATGTGTTAACATGCCGCTTTTCCAATCATGATTTTGTGCGTGTTTCAAAACTAACTGAAGTTTTTTTGGTACAGGGATCTGTTTTTGTTAGCATGTCTCTTTTCCAATCACGATTGTGCTTTGCTTGTTCTCATTTGACCTCTGGTCAAAACGATGGGGATGAAGATAGGAGTAATTATGATGTGAATGCGATCTTAAAACATACTTGCTTCTCGTCTGTTTTTTACACTGATCAAGCGGAAACAAATCCTTCTCACGAGTAAGGATTTTTCCCCTTGTTTTTGGCATTTCAAATACAATTTATGCCGTACATTTTCCAACATTTATATTTCTAAGATTGAGGTGATGAATGAAAATTATTAAGTTTCAGACCATCTGAAATGAAAATACAGCATGTTATTTTTTCATTCTCTTTCTTCAATATCAGTAAAGTACATCACTATGGTTTTTATAGTGAGTTTGGGTCTATCTACTAATTGTAACTTCACGGAGTTTATGAGATATGATATATGCATATTCAGCGATATGCATAGGAGACCTGCATCCTTGAATTAATTATTCACGTATTCTAATTCAGTAAGTGTACCTTTCCAAATGGTGAAGCAAGCTGTTGAAGTGCGGCAATTCGTTCACCAGCCTTATCTTTCGTTCCTATCACCAGAATAATATAAGCATACATATATTAGAATACATTAAGATAAAAGTGGGTGACAAGACAATATCAAAATCAGAAGAAGAAGCATCATCAAATCAGTGAGATAAACAAGATCAATTAATTAAAAACTCCATATATTATGTACTTTTATTCAGTATGAATATGAGATAGATAAGTGACAACAATGTATAAACATTACAGATTAAGTTGATAATGCAGATCATACATATCTCAAAGATGCAATATTTTATTTTGAAACAGGTGGAATCTTGATCTTCTTGAAGATAATTTAGAATATTTCTCGCCCATCACTTATTAATTGTCGATAATTTATAATTATATAGAGACAATATAAAACAAAATAATGAATCTAGTCTATGGTCTCCCCTATCTTATATTTGTTGCAGTGTTTGTATATGGAAGAGGTGTACAGGTGTAGTCAATGTGTAGATGGGTTTGACTTTGGTGTTGCGAGTGTTGTTGTTTATATATAGATGTTTTTATTTATAATCACATGTATATATTCGTATATATAACTAAGTAGATAACATAGGGAAGCGAGAAACGATCAAAGGACATGTTAATATAAGCAAGCTGATCAGCTTTCTCCGTACCTGTAAACAACATATTTTAATAAAAAAGTTGTTTATACCAGAAATTTATTATTGTAGACTCTGATTAGATTTGCTCTCTCTTGGTGTTGTGTATTATCTTGATTTCACTTTATTACTCACATGTTATATTTTGTATCTCTTAAAATAATCTCCTATCAAAGGCGATCAGATTTTCTATAAGAAAAGTGAAAATATTGAATGCGTAGCAGTTTGATGAGGAGGGATATGCTATATGAGATATTACCTTTTTCCTACCTTTTTTTCTCTTATAGTGTGGGAGGATTGGATGTTGTACAGCCATATATGTGGTAGTTTTTCATTTTTGAGTTTGAGTCGTGGGTACTGGATGGTGGGTTTTATTTTTTTTGGCGGTGGGTATCGAATGACAGTGGGTAGTTTGTGGTAGTGGTTTTGTCGCATCTTTTCGTTTTCATTGTGTGTGTATATATATAGAGAGAGATATAGGGAATTCAGAAATTCGAGAAGATAATTGATACTACCTTCCTTAATTCGATGTTTACATACATTGATCTTTCATACACAAACTAGTTAGAAGTCTTGTTACACTTCATAACAGTCCCTAACAAAATTCTATCCAACTACCTAATATCTCTAATTAGTCAACGACATGTGCTTATCACAAGATGTTCTCCTGCAGTTGGATAAACCTTCAAACGGCCTTGTTTCCTACCATAGTCTTCTGAGCCCTTTTACCATGTAAAAATCTAGGATAGCAATGTGTTGTATCAACAACTGACCATCTGAGCCTTTTGAATGACGAGTGGTTGATGTGGTGGTAGGGTGTCCTTTTTGTACAACTCTAATATTTCATTCGTGACTGAGGCTGAAGAAGGGAATCCTTGAGAAGTAATAGGATGAAGATATAAAAATTTGACCTCTCAACCTCACAAGTGGACCCAGTGGTTGCCAATTTCAAAATGTCTGTACAATACTATTTGAATAGGTGTCACCAAAAGGAGTTGATGAATATTTAGTTCCAATCTGAAACAGGGGTTGAATTGCATTAAGATCCATATGGCTACACCAGATATAATATCATATTTTTTCCTTCAATAAAAGCACTATTTTGTTTCAGAATTATCTTTGAAGAACTTTGTCAACTCTATGGGCCATTGTTTTAGTAGACACCTTGTTTGAAAACAACAATCAAAGTGTTGAACACAGGTTTGTGGATATTTTATCCATTGAATAACCTCTATAAGCATCAAGAAGCTCCTCTTTGATGATCTACCAACAAATATGGAAAGAATTTCCATGATAATATCACGTCTAGGAGAGCTAGACTATTGCCACCAACCTCAAACACCACATATTTATGTTCTTCTTCATTGGGACTTCTAATCAGATTAACATTATCCATCTTAGAAATAATTTGAGGAATGACATTGAAAACTCAAATTCATCTTCCAACTGATCAATGTTTAACAGGTCTTTGAAATATTCAATAGTAGCTCCACAGATTTCACTAGTCTCGATCCATTGACCATCTATATCTTTTGTCCTGTGAATATTTAGCTTATGTTGCTTGCACATGGTATTGATGAAATTATTTGTTCTTCCTATCACCATTAGAAAGCTCATGAAGTTCCTCCCAATTTCCAGCTCTATCTCACTTAGCATATACAAATATGACCAACACAGTATGTTCTAGTTTAATACACAATTTTCCTCCATCTCTCATCCGTAGCCTTCCTCACCTCTCTCTGCCCCCTGCCACCCTCTCATCCGTAGACACGACAATGACATTGTAAACTTTACTTTTAAAATTACCATATATTTCTCTCCATACTATTAACCGAACGTTCAAAGTTTAATTTCCTATTAACCTCCATTTTACTGGCTTTAAATATAGGTTCCATAATAACAAACTAGGCATACATTATTGTAACACACCAAGACTTTTGAGACTGAGAAATTTAAATTTTGGGAAAATAAAATTTAATTAAATTGGAGAATTCCAATTTTGGGAATTGAGGCCCAAAAACAGAGAATATTTTAAAGTATTCCAGATGATGATTCTGAGTGTACCATCGATCCCAGAAGGGTCGAGATAGTCAAAATGACTGTCATTGAGTTTTATTTCGGTTCCGGTTTATTTTTAAGTCAGTTGGCTCGAATTGGAGTAAACGAGTCATTTAAATTGTGTATTAACACTTAAATTGGGCTTATTGTTTTAAAGGCTTACGGATGAAGCCTTCTCATTAGAGGAAGAGAGAAAGAGAAAGGAAGAAAGAAAGAAGAAGGAAAAGAAGAGAGAGAGGAAGAAAAAGCTTGGGATTTCCGGCCCAACCGCGACATCGAGGATGATCCAACCTCTACAAATCTGAGGCAAGTGTTTAATCTTGCTAAATAGCTATTTGTGTATTTTATTTCATAATTTGTGGGGTAAAGAAATGGATTTTTTGGGTATTAACATCAAAACCTAGATTTTTGGGTTTAATCTTGGAATCAATGTCTAAATTTAGATTTAATGGCATAGAAATGGTTGGGATCAACTTTGGGTTGATTTATTGGCTTAGAATCATGTTTTGATGAAGGTTTAAGGGTTAGAAATGGAAATTTAGGGTTTAGAATTCATGGGTTTTGAAGAAGCAAATGAACCCTTCAAAATTTACAGGTCCGAATCGATTCGCCCCCTTAAGCGAATCGATTCGGTGTAGGGAAATTGGCAGGTCTGCATTGACCGAATCAATTCGGACCCAAGCCGAATCGATTCGGCCTATTGCAGAAGCCCAGGTCTTTGGGCCCGAATCGATTCTCCTTGGAGGCCGAATCGATTCGCTAGGCCGAATCGATTCGGAATAGGGCCGAATCGATTCGGAAACAGGGCATTTTGAGGTATTTTCTCCATGGTGATTTCAAACCCTTTTTGGTTGGGTTTATTGAATTTGGGGTCTTCTCTTATGAGGTAAGAGATATGTTCTTGGAGACATTTAAGGAGTTTCTCATAGATTAGGATTTAGGGGATTCCTTAGGGTAACTTGGGTGAAAGGTACCCATGCACGCATTAGAGTTACATACGGATATTGGGAAATCCTCTTTGAGGTTGGGATTACCAATTACAGATAGAGGTATATATATATATATATATATATATATATATGTTTGAGGTTGAGAACTCTTAGAGAGTGAGGGGTCTCATATCCTTAGATAGAAATGTTTAGTCTAAGGAACAATCGATAACTCAATAGGGGTAAGGGATACCGAGGTTGATTTGAACCATAGGTGACATTGAGAACTCTTTGGGATAGTACTATCGACTAGAAAGGGCGGTAGCATAAATTCTAGTTAGGATAGTTACTCGTAATTATGGGGATTTAATTATTGAGATTTCCAATACTTGAATAAGGTTGGAATGAATTGAGGTTTTAGACTATCAAGTCATTTCTGAGCCTATGGTTATATAGTACCAAAGGTAAGTATGTACTTTTGGACATGGATGAAAGGTGTAGTGATGGAAGTTCCTACACAAACTCTTGGGTGCTAACCCTAATGTTGAACATATGTAAGTATAAGCATATACATATGGTTATGGGAGACTATTCATCATAGGAAAATGATTGAATATGTTTCAAGTGAGGGATTGTATTCCATATCGAGGTATATTTAATGGAAATTGCGGTGACGGCTTGTATATTGAGGTTTATGTATACTTATAGCCGAGTTTGTATATCTTATATATATGAATGAGAATTAGTTTATCATATATAGATATAAGGATATGTGAATATGTGTTGATATATATCCGTATGTATATAAATGTATGGATATATTTATGTTATGAACATACATGGTATGGATACTTAAACCGTATATGATGGTTTATTATTTGATCATATGATTGGATCATATGGATATATATATATTGTGCATGTGAATAATATATATACTTATTTGGTTAAACATACCCCGCTCATGCTATCATTGGGAAGTTGCGCGCGTAGAGGGTGAGCATCCTGGCATATAATGCAGGGTGTGGATATTCCCCAGGTCATAGTCGTCCCTTGTGATTATTATACATATAGATATATATTTTGGGATGAGACGTGGTGGGTATGTTTCGTCTCATTGTCGGTTGGAACTATGAACGCTTCCCGGGACGTCGTGTGCGTGTGTTTACCACGAGATGGGTGTCGTTTAGTCCCACCATGGTGGCCCCAGTATTGCTACGTGAGAAGCACTGATGCAGTTTATCGGCGATATATATAGCCGCGTATATTATGTGCATGGCCTTGTACATCATATGTAGTATGTATACTTGGCTATTGGATTGATGATGGTATATATATACGGTTAGAAATAAATACCTATATATATATATATTTATTTATATATCCTAGATAAAAGGATATGTTATTTCTAGGGTACATCTTGGATGATTATGGTGTACCAGATTTATTGGGGGTTGATGTATCGTACTTGAGGAATACTTCGGTTACATCACACCAAGGATAATATTGGAGATTCTTTTATTTTATTTTATTTGTTTTCTTTTTCTTTCTTTCTTTCTTTTGTAGTTCTTAGAGTTTAGTAGTAATGATAGTATTAACTTATATGTTGAGGATTATGGATCTCTAGGATCGACATTGCCCAGGAGTAGTGTAACGAGGTGGTTCCTTGTTTGGATTTCGCTTTGCGAGACACCTCACGCACGAAACGCAGTGCCATGTCGAGATTTGAGAGAAGTAATTACCTTTGGCATAATGGATCTCTAGTCGTGACATTGTCAGGAGTAGTGTAACGGGGCGGTTCCTTGTTTGGATTTCGCTTTGCGAGACTCCCCACGCACGAAACGTAGTACAATTTTGAGATTAGAGAGAAGTTTTGCCATTAATACATGTGCATGTTAATTAGATAAATCCTTATATTTTAGCCTATATATATGTAGATATATATATATATATATATATATATATATATATATAGGGGTAACGTATTAAGAATTATAGTCCCTTAAATTATAAATCGGAATCGATTAAGCCTGTTATGGCATAATAGTTGTAATCATAATCTAGTGGGTTTAGAAAGGGTGGATCCTTAGATTGTGATGGGTAAGTAGCTCTCGTGAGTATAGGCTAGGCCTACGATAAGTTAGGTTGTCCTTAACTATGGGGTAATTTAACTAAAACTTGAGGACGCGAATAGGTGCGCGCCTTTAGATGAGAGGTGAGATGGGGTCTCACGAGAGTGCGGTCTAACTTTAATTATGAAATTTAGTACACCGGTATTTATTATGCACGGTTAACACACTTGCTAAATATTTTACACATTCGGGGCTCTGACCCGTTTACCTTTTCTCTCCTCCTTGTATATATATATATATATTATCACAGGTATCCTACCGCATGGATGCCGGATGACTTTCTATCCTGAGTCCTGGGAGCCGTGACAGGTGCGGACTGTTGTGGGATGTTTCACATAGCCGCTTCCTACTTCTTTAAAATTCTAGGTAGGAATCATGTTGTATATCGGGTTTGTACCCAAGGGATATTCTTATACATGTTTATATTTAATCCATTCCAGTTGTTGTATTTGCTGTGACCCGACAACTTATTCGGGTCTACTTTTGTATCACCTTCTATTGTAGTTTTTTATATATCATTTTATTCTAGCCTTTCGTTTATTATAGTTCTTTCCTGCATCTTTCGTTCTTTCGCAGTGTTGGGTTATATTATGTTACATGTTTTAAATTTTTTTTAACATCTCGTTTTTGTGATATCGAGTAGCTAGTTCTATATTATATAGTATCGGCAGTTGATGTTGAGACTGGACCATTTGAAATTCCTGATTTAATATAGTATAGGGCTCGTTATTATTTTAAGCGGGGTGTTACAGATGGTATCAGAGCATCAGGTTCTAGAGTCCTTAGGATCTGTGCGAGTTTATGGATTCTTCCGTTAACGTTCTGGACATAAAGCCCTACAATTAGGACTGTTGTGTTCACTGCGTTGTTCTCTTCCGTGAAGTACATTCACTTGATTGACGTTCTGATAACAGTTGCTCTTGTTTCGTTTCAGACGTCGCCTAGATTTTGTCGTCTAGGACAGGATAGGATTAAAAGTGCAATACCCATAGTATATTTTGGGTACGCCTTACTCGGGGGTATTTGTTTTTCCTGGTTTTGGATGAGTTATTGAGGATATTTCTAGCAGTGGTTCGAGGTGATTTATCGGCAATTGAGTAAGAGAGGAAAATTACTCGAATAGTGAATCTTGGCCTTGGTAAGGAAAGTCCGAGGAGAGGCATGTAGTGTAGTCCTTGGGAGGTTTAGTTTGCGAATCTGTTAACCTTCGTTAGGAAACCTAATGTTGGTGACTCTTACTGAGGTGAGGTAGATGGAGTTGTCCCAATATTAGGAATATCGTTGTGTAGGACGGAGGGAGTTTTCAGCAGTTGCAATCGTGCCTTGCCCTTCAACATAGTTAGGAAGGGTTTTGAGGAAGAAGTTGGAGACCCTGAGTTGAGATTCGAGGACAAGGGGAAACCATTAGGTTATGGAAATGTAAGGTAGAATACCTTTCTTTGGGTTTAAGTTACGCTTTGTGCGATATTGGGAACGTCGCGTGTGAGGTGTGATGAGTAGTTAGCCATTATACCGCTAGGGTGTATGAAATTTTCCTAGAGGAGGAAGTGAGCAAGTGTGGCCTTTATATGGAATCTTTTGAGATGATATACCTTTTCATAACTGAGAGGTTCAGAGTTTGGTAGATTTATGAGGAGCGGATAGTTTAGCTCATAGTTGCGCTAGTTTTGAGAACTAGGCTTTGGCTAGAGTATTGTATTTGTTGAAGCCTTGTGTTCTAAACATAAGGTGTTTGTTTGGCGTGTCGAAAGACGCGGGATATATTTACATTGTATTATTGTATTGGCCCTCAGGCAATATCTAAAATATGGAAATCTTTTTTTTTAATAAAACCTTAACCCTGGTTCAACAAGTCTCAATCCCCGACCTAGCTACACAGTAGTGTATTGGGAGGGTTCCTTGTTTGGATTTCTCTTGCGAGACCTCCCCCGCACGAAGATAGCTAGCGTCGGGAATTGAGGAGAGTTCAACCATTGGGAATTTTTCAAACTTTTATATATTTAGTATATTGTTATAGATTATATTACCGAGGGTTATCTTACAATTCGAGGCTAATGGAGCCTGATTATGATTCTACGAGTGGAAACTCGGGTATGGGGTGTATGGGCGCCCCGGGGTAGTTATTCGTATGGTTCGACGTGAGAACTAGGAGGGATCGGTATAGTGATCCTAAGGATTTATGTGAGGACTAGATGATATTGAGGTCCTAGGTTTGCCTTAAATTTCGCGGATGAAATTTTTGTAAGGGGGGAAGATTGTAACATCCCAAGACTTTTGAGACTGAGAAATTTAAATTTTGGGAAAATAAAATTTAATTAAATTGGAGAATTCCAATTTTGGGAATTGAGGCCCAAAAATAGAGAATATTTTAAAGTATTCCAGATGATGATTCTGAGTGTACCATCGATCCCGGAAGGGTCGAGATAGTCAAAATGACTGTCATTGAGTTTTATTTCGGTTCCGGTTTATTTTTAAGTCAGTTGGATCGAATTGGAGTAAACGAGTCATTTAAATTGTGTATTAACACTTAAATTGGGCTTATTGTTTTAAAGTCTTACGGATGAAGCCTTCTCATTAGAGGAAGAGAGAAAGAGAAAGGAAGAAAGAAAGAAGAAGGAAAAGAAGAGAGAGAGAGGAAGAAAAAGCTTGGGATTTCTGGCCCAACCGCGACATCGAGGATGATCCAACCTCTACAAATCTGAGGCAAGTGTTTAATCTTGCTAAATTGCTATTTGTGTATTTTATTTCATAATTTGTGGGGTAAAGAAATGGAGTTTTTGGGTATTAACATCAAAACCTAGATTTTTGGGTTTAATCTTGGAATCAATGTCTAAATTTAGATTTAATGGCATAGAAATGGTTGGGATCAACTTTGGGTTGATTTATTGGCTTAGAATCATGTTTTGATGAAGGTTTAAGGGTTAGAAATGGAAATTTAGGGTTTAGAATTCGTGGGTTTTAAAGAAGCAGATGAACCCTTCAAAATTTGCAGGTCCGAATCGATTCGCCCCCTTAAGCGAATCGATTCGGTGTAGGGAAATTGGCAGGTCTGCATTGACCGAATCGATTCGGACCCAAGCCGAATCGATTCGGCCTATTGCAGAAGCCCAGGTCTTTGGGCCCGAATCGATTCGCCTTGGAGGCCAAATCGATTCGCTAGGCAAAATCGATTCGGAATAGGGCCGAATCGATTCGGAAACAAGGCATTTTGAGGTATTTTCTCCATGGTGATTTCAAACCCTTTTTGGTTGGGCTTATTGAATTGGGGGTCTTCTCTTATGAGGTAAGAGATATGTTCTTGGAGACATTTAAGGAGTTTCTCACATATTAGGATTTAGGGGATTCCTTAGGGTAACTTGGGTGAAAGGTACCCATGCACGCATTGGAGTTACATACGGATATTGGGAAATCCTCTTTGAGGTTGGGATTACCAATTATAGATAAAGGTATATATATATATGTTTGAGGTTGAGAACTCTTAGAGAGTGAGGGGTCTCATATCCTTAGATAGAAATGTTTAGTCTAAGGAACAATCGATAACTCAATAGGGGTAAGGGATACCGAGGTTGATTTGAACCATAGGTGACATTGAGAATGCTTTGGGATCGTACTATCGACTAGAAAGGGCAGTAGCATAAATTCTAGTTAGGATAGTTACTCGTAATTATGGGGATTTAATTATTGAGATTTCCAATACTTGAATAAGGTTGGAATGAATTGAGGTTTTAGACTATCAAGTCATTTGTGAGCCTATGGTTATATAGTACCAAAGGTAAGTATGTACTTTTGGACATGGATGAAAGGTGTAGTGATGGAAGTTCCTGCACAAACTCTTGGGTGCTAACCCTAATGTTGAACATATATAAATATAGGCATATACATATGGTTATGGGAGACTATTCATCATAGGAAAATGATTGAATATGTTTCAAGTGAGGGATTGTATTCCATATCAAGGTATATTTAATGGAAATTGTGGTGACGACTTGTATAGTGAGGTTTATGTATACTTATAGCCGAGTTTGTATATCTTATATATATGAATGAGAATTAGTTTATCATATATAGATATAAGGATATGTGAATATGTGTTGATATATATCCGTATGTATATAAATGTATGGATATATTTATGTTATGAACATACATGGTATGGATACTTAAACCGTATATGATGGTTTATTATTTGATCATATGATTGGATCATATGGATATATATATATTGTGCATGTGAATAATATATATACTTATTTGGTTAAGCATACCCCGCTCATGCTATCATTGGGAAGTTGCGGGCGTAGAGGGTGAGCATCCTGGCATATAATGCAGGGTGTGGATATTCCCCAGGTCATAGTCGTCCCTTGTGATTATTATACATATAGATATATATTTTTGGGATGAGACGTGGTGGGTATGTTTCGTCTCATTGCCGGTTGGAACTATGACCGCTTCCCGGGACGTCGTGTGCGTGTGTTTACCACGAGATGGGTGTCGTTTAGTCTCACCATGGTGGCCCCAGTATTGCTACGTGAGCCGTGCACTGGGAAGATGACAACACTGATGCAGTTTATCGGCGATATATATGGCCGGGTATATTATGGGCATGGCCTTGTACATCATATGTAGTATGTACACTTGGCTATTGGATTGATGATGGTATATATATACGGTTATAAATAAATACCTATATATATATATTTATATATCCTAGATAAAAGGATATGTTATTTCTAGGGTACATCTGGGATGATTATGGTGTACCAGATTTATTGGGGGTTGATGTATCGTACTTGAGGAATACTTCGGTTACATCACACCAAGGATAATATTGGAGATTCTTTTATTTTATTTTATTTGTTTTCTTTTTGTTTCTTTCTTTCTTTTGTAGTTCTTAGAGTTTAGTAGTAATGATAGTATTAACTTATATGTTGAGGATTATGGATCTCTAGGATCGACATTGCCCAGGAGTAGTGTAACGAGGTGGTTCCTTGTTTGGATTTCGCTTTGCGAGACACCTCACGCACGAAACGCAGTGCCATGTCGAGATTTGAGAGAAGTAATTACCTTTGGCATAATGGATCTCTAGTCGTGACATTGTCAGGAGTAGTGTAACGGGGCGGTTCCTTGTTTGGATTTCGCTTTGCGAGACTCCCCACGCACGAAACGTAGTACAATTTTGAGATTAGAGAGAAGTTTTGCCATTAATCCATGTGCATGTTAATTAGATAAATCCTTATATTTTAGCCTATATATATGTATATATATATATATATATATATATATATATATATATATAGGGGTAACGTATTAAGAATTATAGTCCCTTAAATTATAAATCGGAATCGATTAAGCCTGTTATGGCATAATAGTTGTAATCATAATCTAGTGGGTTTAGAAAGGGTGGATCCTTAGATTGTGACGGGTAAGTAGCTCTCGTGAGTATAGTCTAGGCCTACGATAAGTTAGGTTGTCCTTAACTATGGGGTAATTTAACTAAAACTTGAGGATGCGAATAGGTGCGCGCCTTTAGATGAGATGTGAGATGGGGTATCACGAGAGTGCGGTCTCACTTTAATTATGAAATTTAGTACACCGGTATTTATTATGCACGGTTAACACACTTGCTAAATATTTTACACATTCGGGGATCTGACCCGTTTACCTTTTCTCTCCTCCTTGTATATATATATATATATTATCACAGGTATCCTACCGCATGGATGCCGGATGACTTTCTATCCTGAGTCTTGGGAGTCGTGACAGGTGCGGACTGTTGCGGGATGTTTCACATAGCCGCTTCCTACTTCTTTAAAATTCTAGGTAGGAATCATATTGTATATCGGGTTTGTACCCAAGGGATATTCTTATACATGTTTATATTTAATCCATTCCAGTTGTTGTATTTACTGTGACCCGACAGCTTATTCGGGTCTACTTTTGTATCACATTCTGTTGTAGTTATTTATATATCATTTTATTATAGCCTTTCGTTTATTATAGTTCTTTCCTGCATCTTTCTTTCTTTCGCAATGTTGGGTTATATTATGTTACATGTTTTAAAAAAATTTTAACATCTCGTTTTTGTGATATCGAGTAGCTAGTTCTATATTATATAGTATCGGCAGTTGATGTTGAGACTGGACCATCTGAAATTCCTGCTTTAATATAGTATAGGGCTGGCCACCCGTTATTATTTTAAGCGTGGTGTTACAATTATGAGTTTTGTTCAATTTCTCTAGTCTTTGAACGGAGTGATTATTTGCTACCCCCATAATTTTCCTGCATAGAGAGTTCCATAATAGCTCTAGCCCACTTCTTATACCTGCGTCTTTAGAACACTTGTTTTTGTTTCCATTATTTATCATTCCATTTCTTTAGCCTTGAATCATGAGAGACGACACTACCATATTACTATTTAGCCCCTTAATGTAATATGCACTGCTTGATCTGCTAATTCATCAGTCTCAGCCTCATGTCCATTTCTACGAGCACCATATAAAATGTGCAGTTTTTTCTATCATTTTAGCAAGATCCCTCAAATTTTTCCTGAAAATTTACACAACTGTCTGTTTTTTAGTGTTATTACACCAAGGATAAAGATCCAAATTATTTACAATGCCTTCTTCTCCTCCTCCACCATGCCTTTATCCTTAGTTTCATCACCCACCTCAACAAATTACCAATCAGTTGAGCAATTGAAAGCTCAATGGTTTCAATATATGTTATTTAATATTAACACGCAGTCAACAACTCACAGGCCTCCAACTACATAAATTCATTTTCTCATCTTTTTTCTTTTAAAAAAGCAGTCAATGGTTTTTACTCTTTTTTTACAGGTGGGGGCACAACAACCGAATAGTAACCTCTACATTTTTAATCGGAATCCCACAGCTTTAACCCCTTACACTTCAACCCGTGCATTTATATTAATTAGCCTACTTACTATTTTTATGTCTTAATTCACATCATCGTATCTCTCTCTCTCTCTCTCTCTCTCTCTCTCTCTCTCTCTCTCTCCGAGTTTTGATTTTTATATGGTTATTATAATTTATTCCGTTATCTTGTATGGATGGGAGGCAATTTTGATTCCTTCAAGTTGGAGGTTCTATTGTTACCATCTTCTCTATTTTAATATATGGGTCTGTTAGGAGGATATAGAATAAATTAATTTAGGCAAATGTGTCAGGTTGTTATGTATTGTATTTGGAATTCTATTTTCTCTTTGTAAAATTTTTGCGTAACGTATATTTGAGATTATGTAAATGTTTAATTGTGATGCCCGTTGTGGTCTTTATATTGTTATTGTTGATAGTGCATGCTCGTGGTGGGATTTATAATGTTGTTCTTGTTGTTGATGATGATACTGAATGCTCGAGGTGGGCTTTATATTTTTGTGGTTAGTTAAACATATCATGTTTAATTTCGGATTATTAAAAACACTGAGAAAATTTTGCCAAAATTTTCATAAAACATTCCACATTTATCTCTTCCATGCCTTAATAAAGAATGAAAGTAGAAATTAACTTTAAAATTATGCAAATGTTTATTTTTTGATGCTCAATATTATATTAGAATATCATTATTGTTTGAGTTATATTCTTTATATGGTTAATCTGTTTAATTGTTTTGGGTTTCCACCCTCTAACGCCATGTTTTTAATCCTAAGTCCTCATATTTTCAAATTCTTGCCGTATTCTAAAATCGGGTGTCCCGTGATCGTGCGGTCAGTTCCTACGAGTTACATTGGTCCCGTGTGTGGTGTTGGTGCCACTCACAGCCTCACATGGCCGTTCGGGGGCTGTTTCGGGTTTTTACCCACTAATGCCATGTTTTGCCTAATTCCTGACATTTTGAAATTATTGTCGTATTCTCAAACCGGGAGTCGTGTGATCGCGCGGTAAGTTCCTATGAGTTACATTGGTCCCGTGCGAGGTGTTGGTGCCACTCACGAAGCCGTTCGGGGGCTGTTTCGGGTTTTCATTCACAAACACCATGTTTTTAAGTCTAAGTCTAGAAATATTCAAATTATCGTTGTATTCTCAAACCGGAAGTCTCGTGGCTCCGCAGTCAGTTTCAACGAGTTACATTGGTCCTGTGGGAGGTGTTGGTGCCTCCAACGGGGCCATACGGGGGTTGTTTTGGATTTTTACCTTTAAACGACATGTTTTTAAACACAAGTCTAGAAATATTCAAATTAACGTCGTATTCTCCAACCAGGAGTCCCACGGCTGCGTGGTCAGTTCCTACGAGCTACATTGGTCCCGAGAGAGGTGTTGGTGCCTCCCACGGGGACATTCGGGGGCTGTTTCGGGTTTTCACCCACTAACACCATGTTTTGCCTAAGTCCTGATATTTTGAAATTATCGTTGCATTCTCAAACCGGGAGTCCCGTGATCGCGCAGTAAGTTCCTCCGTGTTACATTGGTCCCGTGTGAGGTGTTGGTGCCACTCACGGGTCCGTTCGGGGGCTGTTTCGGGTTTTCACCCACTAACGCCATGTCTATTTCTAGTAGTGAACCCATTTACTTATTTATTCTATTCTAACCCTAACTCTCTCATTTCTCTCACCCACTTTCTTCTCTCACTCTTCTTCTCTTCCTCTCTTCTTCTCTCTCACTCACGCTACTCTCTTTCTCTACTAACCAAAGCAAGAATATACCCCTCCCTTACCACCCCCCCAAAAAAAAAAACTTAGCTGCCGCTGCCCCACCCACCCACCCCAAAAAAAAACAATTTTCGGTAGGCCCCCACCCCCCCACAAAAAAAAACGAGCACCCTCCCCCCCCCCCCTTTTTTTTCTTGAACTAACCTCATCAAAATAAGGGTTAAAAATCTAGGGTTTCGATTTCTTCAAGTTAGGGCTTGATTGGAGATTGGTTGGAGCTTGTTTGTGTAAATATATATTATTCATTTGCTTTGTTATATCCCACTATTTGATTGTGTTATTACTAATATTTGTGTTGTGTTTTTTTTTCCTGGAGATTTCAATTTGTTATTTGGATTTTTACAAATTAAAATTTGACATTGCTCTCAAATTGGCACTCAAATCAGGTTATATTGTTCCTCTTTAGCATTTTTCTTTAATATGGTTTGTCAATATTATTGAGAATCTAGTAGTTCTGTTATTGATTTATGTTCTACTAGCAAATTACACTTGTTGTTGTGTTGTGTTGCGTTAATATGTCTATAGATTTTGCTAAAGAAATGAAAATTGAACCCGTATTTCGTGAAAAACGTAATATTTATAGAAAAACATTTTGATGCGAATTCTAGTGATGGGATTAGACATTAGTATATTAAAATTGATTGGCTATATAAGAATTGGTTTTGCATCGAAAAATGCGAGAAGAACACATATTCTTTAATTTGATTTTTTTATACAAAAGGGCCCCATTTTGGTTTTTCGCCCGGGCCCCCGAAAACTATAGAACCGGCCCTGTAAAGAACATTTCGAGACTCGTATCCTTTTACAAACTACTGTTGGCATGTAATTATCCAAACACATAAGATCCAAATAAACAAACAGAGATTGAAGTACTAAAAAAATTGAAACAGAGGAGTGCATTGACCTTGAATTTTGAAGAACAAACTAGCAGGTGGAAGTGCAATAACAATAAATGTGGAAGTTGAAAGGGTGAATGCTTGGATATAAATCAAAGGGCTCGGACATATGAGGATTCAAGGGTAATATTATTGGGTTTGTATATTGGAGAGGAATGTGAAGAGACGAAGGGTAATTTAAGGGTGATTTTCAAGGGTGGATGATTCGACAGAAATCAAAGGGCTCGGACGGACATATGAGGATTCTAAGGGTTTGTATATTGGAGACGAATGTCAAGAGATGAACAAACGTATATTCAAACGTATATTCAAGGGTGGATGATGGGAGACGAACAGACGAATGTGAAGAGACGAATCGAGCGTTCCATTTTCTCAATTTAATGGTGTGCCCGTCAATCCCCTCTTTTTACTTGAATGTGAAGGGAACGAACACACGAAAGTCCCATTTTGCCTATTTAATGGTATTTGCCTTATAATAGTGCAGCCCGTGTCAAAAGTTCCCATTTTCTCTCATCTCAATAAACAAAATATGGATTTGAGTGTGAAATTCACTCGATTGATAACCATGTTTCTCATATTTTCTTCATTAAAAGTATCGAATGCAGCTCTTAACGTGGTTGGGGACAGTGAAGGTTGGACTCATCTAAACGTTAATTATACGAACTGGGTTGCTAATTGCCAATTTCACATTCATGATATCCTTCGTGAGTGCTTTCTACTTCTTTTATATATATCTTTGTGTTTGTGTGTGTTATTTTACTTTTGTTTGTAGTTTGTGTTGGGTTATTGGGTTTTTTTCTATCGTGCCATGCATCAATAATTCTTGTTTTATTTAATTTAACACATTATAATCTTCGATTTCATACTTTAATAAAAAATTATTAGTTTATTAGTATTTAATACATTTTTCATCGCTATATGTGAAAATTTCATCACTAAAAGTGATCATTAGAATTTAATACATTTTTCATCGCTATATGTGAAAATTTCATCATTAAAAAGTGATCATTGGTGATTTTTTGTCTAATAAACTGATAATATTGTACTAAAGTAAAAAAAATCATAATTCTTATTGGTATTTATAAATAAATTACAAGAGGTTGTGCAACAGTCTTTTGTAAATGGGACGTTTCTTTTGTTAGAAATAGATGTCTGTTAGAAAAAAATAGTTATGTCTCTTAAACTTTGAGTCTTAGTTGACTTTATTTTTGTATGGTTTTAGTTCTGAGACAAAGCATGGGTTTTAGACACAGTGTTAAAATCTTAAAATTCACAAGGAATTGATGGTTGCGTTGTAAATTTTACTTGCTATATGACTCGTACAATTCAATTCCACTATGTTTAATTGATAGCTCGGTATATATATATATATATATATATATATATATATATATATTCTTAAATTGTGTATGAAAGTATATGACCATTCATATTATGGGTTTACAATTTTACTAATCGAATAGAGAATATCAATGAATTTAGGCATTAATTGCGTTTTATTGTTTTTGTGTTGTGTTTCAATGTTATATTATATTTAATACAAGTGAAAACTCAAAATAGTGTTAACGTGTCATAAAATGTCATGCAACACAACACGAAATCGACAATGTCTAATCAGATCAATCAAGAGATTTATAAGATCTTATTACTCTTTTCTCTTGTATTTTTATATCATCTCATATTCTGCTCTTCTCTTGTATTTTAATTTTATTAAAAAAAAGATTTTGAGAGAGAGTGAAGAAAATAGTTATTCTATGTTATTTGTAAATGATCATTAATCAGTGAACTTCACTTTCAGTAGATTATGTTATGTTGAACTATAATACATGATATGTTAAAATAATTTGAGATTAAATATAAATAATAATATATCTTCTTTGTCATATCTCATAAATGTCATTGTGCACAGTTTTTCGGTACTTGCTAACGCCTGACAGCGGTGTGGTGCAAGTTGATATGAAAGAAAAATATTTGTCATGCGATAGGAGGTCCCCTCTTGCCACCTACGCAACAGGAAATTACTACGTCACTCTCAAGAATATTGGATACAATTACTTCATTTCTAAAGACCTTGGTGGTTGCTTCGCCGAACAAAAGGTGGCAATCAATGTGGTACCGTCTCCTGAAGTTCCAGCAACTCCATCTTTAGGTCCACCTACTTTACCCTCTCCTCAAATTCAAACGACTCCATCATCTCCAACTGATATACCCTCTCCCCAAATCCCCTCTTTTTAGTTAATAGAATGTGAAGAGGCGAACACACAAAAAGTTCCATTTTCTCAATTTAATGGTGTGTGCGTTATAAATAGTGCAATGTACATCAAGACCTTCCCATTTTCTCTCATCTCAACTTACAAAATAAATAAACAAAACATGGGTTTGGGTCTGAAATTGGCTGTGTTGATAACCATGCTGCTTAATTTTTCTTCACTAAAAGTATATAATGCAGTTGTTTACATGGTTGGGGACGCTGAAGGTTGGACCTCTACGAGCGTTGATTACGAGGAATGGGTTGGTAATCGCCAATTTCACATTAATGATATCCTCCGTGAGTGCTTTCTACTTCTCTTATATATATATATATATATATATATATATATATATATATGTGTGTGTGTGTGTGTCTGTGTGTGTGTGTGTTATTTTACTTTTGTTTGTAGTTTGTGTTGGGTTATTGCGGTTTTTTCTATCATGTCATGCATCAATAATTCTTTTTTTTAAAAGCATAAAGTTTGGTGTACCCATTTTCCATACACATTGCATTAAAATTTTGTACCTTGTTGTTGTGAGTCCTGCCAGGGCATACGGTACAAGATTTTATTGCCTTGTCTTATTAGGCGGGTACGGAAGTGGGTATAAAAGTGTGTAAGTGTGGTGATACTCTTTGTTTAATTTAACACATTATAATCTTTGATTTCATACTTTAATAAAAAAAATTATCAGTTTGAATTTAATACATTTGTCATCGCTATATGTGAAAATTTCATCACTAAAAGTTATTATTGGTGACTTTTTGTCTAATAAACTAATAATATTGTACTAAAGTAAAAAAAATCCATAATTCTTATTGGTATTTTAAATAAATTGCAAGAGGATGTGCAACAGTCTTTTGTAAATGGAACGTTTCTATATTAGAAATAGATTTATGTGAGAAAGAAATAGGTATGTCTCTTAAACTTTGAGTCTTAGTTGACTTTATTTTTTTATGGTTTTAGTTCCCAGACAAAACATGGGTTTTAGACATAGTGTTAAAATCTTAAAATTCATAATGAGACTTGCTATTCATAGCACACATTGACACAATTGATGGGAATTGCGTTGTAAATTCTACTTGCTATATGACTCGTACAATTAAATTTCACTACGTTTAATTGAAAGCTCGGTATATATATATATATATATATATATATATATATATATTCTTAAATTGTGTGTGAAAGTACATGACCATTCATATTACGGGTTTACAATTTTACTTATTGAATAGAGAATGTCAATGAATTTAGGCTTTAATTGCGTTTTATTTTTTTGTGTTATGTTTCAATGTTATATTATATTTAATACTAGTGAAAACTCAAAATAGTGTTAACGTGTCATAAAATGTCATGCAACACAACACGAAATCGACAATGTCTAATCAAATCAATCAAGAGATTTATAATATCTTATTCTACTTTTCTCTTGTATTTTAATATCATCCCATATTTTGCTCTTCTCTTGTATTTTAATTTTATTAAAAAAAGATTTTGAGAGAGAGTGAAGAAGTTATTCTATGTTATTTGTAAATGATCATTAATCAGTGAGCTTCACTTTCAGCAGATTATGTTATGTTGAGCTATAATACATGATATGTTAAAATAATTTGAGATTAGATATAAATAATTATATATCTTCTTTATCATATCTCACAAATGTCATTGTGCACAGTTTTTCGGTACTCGCTAGAGGATGACAGCAATGTGGTGCTAGTTGATACGAAAGAACAGTATTTATCATGCGATAGGACGTCCCCTCTTGCCACTTACGCAACAGGAAATGACTCCGTCACTCTCGAGACTATAGGACACAATTACTTCATTTGTGGAAACCTCGATAATTGCATGGTCGGACAAAAGATGGAAATCAATGTGGTTGCTACATCTCCTCCTTAAGTTCCAATAACTCCACCTTCAGGTCCACCTCCTAAAATTTCAACGTCCCCATCATCTCCAATTGATATACTGTCTCCTCAAATTTCAGTAACTCCATCTTCAGGTCCACCTACTTTACCCTCTCCTCAAATTCCAATGGCTCCATCATCTTTAACTGATATACCATCTCCTCAAGTTCCAATAACTCCATCTCCACATTATTTACCCTCCCCTCAAGTTTCGGTGGATAAAGGTTCACATAGTGAAGCATCTACATTGTATTATGTGGGTAGGATTTTTGGTGAGATTCTATTAGCTATGGTTGTTATTGCAGCTCGTGTGTAATTTTTTAACAATCATTGATGTTTCCTTTCATATACTCTAATAAATGAAAGTATTTCTAGAGGTCGATATCTAGTTTACCTTTAATGGTATTTTGGCTTTGTGAAAACATACTTAAGAACACCATATTTTTGATAAAGAACACATTAATTTTATTAAACTTTAGCATACAATTTTTCTTAATAAAAGGATCTTAGATCTTCATTTTTTTCATAAATATGCCTAGATGATATAAATGAAGACTTACATTGATCCAATTCATTGATCAAGTATGTTGTAAAAATCTCTTTGAATCATCTTGATGATTGCTCCACTACCACTATAGACTTCATCAATTTTATAGAAAATAAATTTTGTTGTATCAAATTTTTCCCTTTTACCCAATATATCGTGTTTAATGCAAATTATTTGATAGAGAATAATCTACTATATATAAGGTGAGATAGGACCTAATTTCCTAGTTAGGCTATAATTCTACCATCCATCACAATAGGGTTTGATTAGGATTTAACCACCCATCAAAGTCATTAATATTTAAATGATTTATCTAAAAGAATCCTATCAAATCCAAATTCTTATGTAGACAAAATTAAGTTAGACACTTATATTTAATTAAATAACTAATTTCGAATTATCTTCATTTCAAAATTAGATATTTATTAAATATTTCCAAAGGTCTTCCACTTGGTCCATATAATCATTTCACTTTATGATATGATTCAAGGAACATAAGACACATTATAAACTTTAGAATAATCATAATCAAGTATTTACCTTAATTAAATAATACACTAATGTGATTCATGGCAGTTTCAGACTTATTCAAGAGCATGGTTTCTTCCATGTACTACCCCACTAATGTCATATTCAATTAGGCCCAAAGTGTGGGTTGTCAATAATGGTCCTATAATATCTTTATAAAAGAACTATTCATGTCACATTCATTCATTCACATGCATGTATACAATAAAGACAAACATATTAAATTTCAAAACACTTTATTTATATCATAATGTAGTGTAAAAAATAAGCACTAACAATTCATAACATCAAAACATTGTTGGCTACAATTAAGACCCATGTCTTAAGCATGCTTCATTAACGCCTATTGTGATAGCCTATTTATGTGAATTTTCTTTGTTAACAATTGTACTAATGTCTTCAGGTGACACTAGTTGTGTTAGAATTTATTCTTTAATTAAAGGGTATTTACATTCAATGTGTTTAGTTACTCTTAAAATACCTAATATTTCTTCATAAAGAAGATAGCAACGACATTATCATAAAATGTCAGCGGCTTGATAATAGTGTCGATAACTCTAAGTCCTGAAATGAAGTGACATTGCTATAATACATAAAGCATGCTACAAACTAAGTTTTTATAATAGTTGATGGATTGGGTTTCACTCTTTCATTATATTGATCGTTAAATCAAAATAAATATACTTAAGCAAGGGTGAACTTCATACTATCCATACAACTAGTAACTCGGAGTCATAATAACCGTTCATATTTAAATCGAATGATATCCTAAATGTGAGCATATAGTCTTTTAAGTATCTCACTACTTCATACATAACTCTTAAAACCCATATAAAATTATTTTATTTCTCTAATTTATAAATATGTGCTTGTATATAGAGAAAATATATAAACTTACTCCCACTGATCTTGAGGTGTATACCAATATAGAACAATTAAAGACATAATGGTATTGTTTTTTAAAATACATTTTGCGGGAAACTTATGATTATACAGTGATCTCTTAAACGTATACACGTTCTTAAACTCCAAACAGTAGAACATTTATTAAACTCCAAACAGTAGTTTTCACACTCACTTAATGTAGCTCTCAATCATAATGAGTTACTAATTCCATAAGAATTACACGTTCTTAGATATAATTGAGAAGGTTCAATTAGAACATTTTCCTCATTAATGGTGAAATATTTCACTACAATTATCTTTATATCATTTAATTACCGTCAGCGTCGCATTTGGTCTTGATGACCCACTCATACCCGACTTTAGTGTATCAATTATGTAATTCAATGAGACCCTAAACTTAATTGTAGTCCATTAGTTTCACTTATTATGACTTGTGAAAACAAAACCAAATCATTATGTATCCCTACACCAAATTCCTGTTCATCTAGACAATCATCATCACCATTGCCTTAATACCATAACATGGGGTTAGCCACATGGATTCTCCTTTTCCATTATAATCTATCATAAGCAATATCATCATTTAATTTTAAATCCTTAAGATCTCTCCTTATAATTTCTTCCTAAAATAGCTTAAGATGGTCCCTTTATCT